>OX375881.1:3460200-4122700 GCA_947359465.1 Metellina segmentata | reverse complement strand
TACAATTATAATACGCCCCAATATTTGCTATTTACAGTTTGTAAAAAAAAGAAGTTTGTTAGCTTTCTTCCCCATCAAGCCGAGACTTATTTTATCATTAACTATCCCACCAGTTAGGGGAAAAATTATTTCTGATGAGAAGATGTCGATATGAATGACAAATAATTAGTTACACGTTTTTTTTTTAATTTTTACTATTTTTCATTCAAAAATAAAAAATTGGCAGCGTAAAAACATCGACAGTGTAAAAACATCGATGTTAAACAAACATCATCTCTAATAAATCGAGGGTAAATAAATCGATGTTTTTATAAAACATCGATGTTTTGAAGACATTGACATCGATATCGTATGTCTAATCGTTTTATCTCGTCATTGTCAAAATGCATAAGATCTCGATGGACGATATATCTCGTCGAAACACTTGAAGGGTTAATCATAGGGGTAACTATTAACGAATTGATTCAACGATATGTTTTATAGCCCATCGTATAAGACCTTCTAATGCTCATGTACCTGTATTCCAAAGCGTACCTAATTTAACCCCTTTCCCGATTTTATCTCTAATTTGGCAACAACTAAATCTGATTAGTGTGGTCACATTAATAATGCTATAATAACTATCTGAACTGGGTTAATCTTTTAGATATGCAGGGTACTCAATACATTATTAAAAGTTTTGGGTTATGACGAAAACAAACTTTGTTTGAAACTTCCAACATTTATGTGTCTACTGGAAACTTGTATAATGCAATATATTAGAACAGTATCGAACTCACATCAAAGCAGTTAAGTCTATCGTCTCTCACACGTGCACACCAACCGCTCAAACACACACACGTTGAAAAGAAGCCATTATACTAAATTCATGAGTTGATGGATTCAAATTATGGTCTGGATGTTTGCAATACATGAACATAGATGTTCATAGTGCTCCAGAATCGCCAATAATTCTGAGAAGTTCTTATATACTTAGCCTTTGTGTCTCAAAGCATTACCATAAGACTGAAACCATGAGCCCGTGACTGTTGTGATGCAACCCTGAAAATGAAGTATTCAAAAATCTTTGGAATTTCTTTATTTTTAATTAAGTAGAGCTGTAATGATTTCAAACCAGGCATTACTTTTCTTCAGAGCTATTACGAAAGTATTTTAATTATGTGAGTATATTGCCACCTGAAACCTTTCAAATGCCCTTTAACAGTAGATTTCGAAAGTGATTTTTGTTGCCCTATAATGTACCTTTCAAAGAAAAACATCTGAATAGTAAGCACTTAAAATAGTTACGACGTAATATTAGGACTCTAGCAAACCTTTTAATCAGGAATTTTATGGATATAAAAGGTGCTTACACGGAAGTTGAATGTTGAGATATCTACAACTATCCGATGAATATATCAAGGCTGCGGTAGCCTGGTTGGTAGAATAATAGATTACCCGCCAGAGGATTCCGAGTTCGAAACTCAACCCAACCAAAGACCGTGGTTTACGATGGGGCTTGTGCCTGTTACATTTTTTAGTTCCGCCCTTAATTCAACACCTTAACTACCAATGAATAAATTATCTGCTTACAAGTGATGTACAAGCCAAAATTTTCAAGATATGAAATTTTAAGCTTTTCTAGATTAGAGGTAGGTCAATAATTAAATTAACGTCACACTGGAGCAACATAAAGGGCTGTTGTCGACGCTGCGGGTTCAATCCCGAAGGGATAGAACCGAGGACAACACTTTGTCATTTTGAAAAATGGTTTGATGAAGAGGTGAATATCTTAGATGCCCCCCCCCACTCTCGAAACTCCATGCCAAAGAGGACATTTTCGGCTCTGATATATTTAGCGTGCATCAGCGCCCTCTACTCTTCCAACTGGGCTACCGCGGCCCCCAAATTACCTCAAGAACCAACTTAATATGAAGTTCTAGTTCATGCGAGCATTGCTGTAAAACAACGAAGCGCCTTATCCCACAAGTTCCCAGTCGGCCACTGCTGTGGTAAACAACTCCGTCATCAATCATCCTCAGAGCGGAATATTAAAATGAAACCACCTCCTACATTCCATAACCCCACCTAACACAATCATTAAGCAGCCTGAGCAGGAAACAAAAATCTCCTCTTCCTAATTACCCTTGTCAAAAACGAGAAGCGAAAACAATTTACTTTCTCGTTCTTCCTTTTACATTTAATAAAAGCCGCGTTCCCTTTCTGAGCTGCTCCTTTAATATTTAATCACACGATTCATTTTTCGTGTCTCCGAGTACGAATCAGTACCGTTCCTTTGACGTAAGGAATCCACTTAAAATGTCATTATTCTCGTCAAATGGGTTTTTAAGGAGCAGAAAGTGGATGAATCCAGTCCAATTAAGAGCGGTCCGATTTGCCGTTATTGTCTTTCGCTTCTTTCGGATCTTTATTTTGGGGGTTAGGCAAATATTTATAATCCCTCATTTGTGACGACGTCTTTATTTTTGTGATGTAAATAGAGGAGTAGTTTTACTGCAACCGACCTGTTTCCGGGTTATATTCCGTCATTATATTTTCTGCATAAGTCAAACATATTTTGAAGCCCTCAGGGGCACATCTTTACGTGTTCGGGCATCAAAATTCCGAGATACCAGAATGATCTGTACTCCAGTCTGTTTTATCCTCGCCTATCCTACTGCTTTTTTACGACCCTCGTTGTTGTGTTGGACGAAGCTTGGTGAAATATGGACCATGCGCCATAAACCGTGTACGGTACCTACTACGGTGAAAAGACAGATGACCGTGAAGAAGTCCCTTTGTAAATGGTGGTTACGCTCGCCAATGATAAATATTGTCCTATGCAAATTAATGTATTGTGAACAGGGTTGCCAACTTTATCAGAGACAGTTCCAGAACATATTACCTTAAGCTGAAATATATATGTATGTAATTTCACAATCACTTGACATAACATACCTAGTTTTCCAAAGAAACCTTTTTCATGTACAAAAAATATGTAAAAACTAATAATAGTTATTTTCATATTTTTTTTTATTTGAGTTATACGAGCCTGATGGTCTTCTCATATCTATAGTAATAATAATATGTATAAACCTAACTTCTTGATGCACTGAAACTATTAAAAACTAAAAATTTATACAAAATATACAATCTATTTTGTTCGTATACAAAATAGAGATATTTTTCGTGTTTAGTTATACAGAACCTAGAGTGTTCCTAATTCTATTTTAAGGAAGTCGAATATGAAAATTTGTGTTCGTCTCCAGCCCCAATATTAAACATAAAATTCAAATACAATATATTAGAATTGAATTGCAACTAATACCTTTTCTTCGCGATTGTCCCGCTCTAAACAGACTGACATATGTATATAGTATTGGCTTTGAATAGTAGTGGGAGAACGGACGTTCAATGGATAGACACGAAGTCATGTGCGATAGAAATAACTATTTTGGAGTGTAAGTGATATTGGGGTAGATTAATTTCTCGGAAATTCCAAGAGCTGCAAGGGGAAGCGCCCGTGTAAACGCGTGGTCGCAATGATGAGTCTATTGAGAGGAGTAGAGACGCGCGTGATGGCGCTCTAAAAAAGGGGGAAATTTTTTATTTTCCGGGATAATGTTAAGTGTAAAACTTTTTTTTACAAGCAGGGAAGTTCATTTCACCCACCCATGGCTTTAAATAAGATGTATTTAATTTTTTTAAATGCGTTATTATTATTTTTGTGAAAAAATTGGCAAAATTTCGAAATTTCAAAGTGATTTGGGCACCTGAAGATATTAATTAATTTAGCTCATATTTTGTACTGTTAATAAGCATGGTAGTCCCCAACTATTCCCACCATAGGCGTTTTCAATTTCCGAAATTCGTGTTTTTCGCTCCACCCTAGTGTATATCTCTCTTCTTCTGTGTTAGTAAAACTTTTGTGTGTCTATTACTTGGTATTGTATGTCGTGTCTCGCGCAGCATGATCGAATTGCTTGCCTAAGGCCCTTGCGCCATAACACCCCCAAACCTACCAACCATTACTCGTTATTGCGTACCTTGTGTCTGGCGCAACATGGCCAAATATGTCCCCTGTCCCGTATAAACTCAATCAACCGGCTCCGAACTATAAACTAGAAAATCGAAAACACGAAGAGGATGGCAATTGTGGGAAGGAATTGTTTATGTTTAACACTCCCCCTAATTAAAAGAATAGACTCGTTCAAAATGACGTGACATTCTCCGCTGTCGGCTATAGAATTAGTACATTACAAAACACGTGGACAGAAGCTTACATCACAAAATTAATAATGAAAAATTAGATATTTCGGTAGCCAACCTCAGTCAAGTAATGAATATATTTTGATTGGATAACTTAAGACAGTTTAAATAATCATGCACTGTTCATAAAGTGCTTTTTAATGTGAAAACCTTAGAAATTTAGGTATTGATTTTGCTTCGTGGAAAAATGTTGGGAACAGTGACTCAAGTCAAAAGCCCATTTACATGTGTAATAACAATCCACAGTAATGAAGTTTCTCTACCTGAAGACTTCTATTGCACTAAAACTAAAATTACAGTTAAATCGGATTTGTAAAATTTTCAATTATACACTAGTGGCCATCTAAAATACACCATGAAGGACAAGACATATCAAAGCCATATTTATTGTACGAACATAAGGTCCAACGATGAAATGATTGATATTATGACTTCTTTGGATCGGTGCAACGTGAAGAAGTCAGTATTGTGTACTCTGCATTGAAAGAAATACGCTTTGGATGTGTGTTTGAGGTATGTCAATCCATGCTGCTTCAACACATTTCCAAAGTTAATCTGGTTTAGTCACAGACAATCTGTAGTGATCTGGGTAATCATCGACTATACGTGTTCGATGTGCGTCAGATCTGGTGAACGAGTAGACCATGAACCGCATTAAAACCTCTGCTGAAAATTGGCTACAGACAAGCCTTGATGATAAGGGAGGACAACAAGCTCTTCTGAGTCGTTACGGTGATGTTGAGTGAACTGTAAATGTATGCTATGCGAGTTCTGGGGTCGAATCAAATGTTTCCCCTCTATAAAGACAGGTAACGAACTGGTATAGTGATGCATAATACAAGTCATGCAGTGATGCCGCCGTACTTGAATGTGAGATAGAAATTCGTTTCCAAAGACGATGCCACGCCATCCATTCATCCACATAATGAGAAATACTCACCATTGTAGCCACAGACATTTGTTCATATCGCTGACACAGGTTCTTGAACAACACATCCTAATTTTTGAGCTAGGGTTCTTGGTGGTGCAGTACGATCAATAATAACCATGCGAACAAGATATCAGTCCTCTCGTTTGGTGTTGTGACAAGACTGCTACTGTTCGTGTCAATAGGTTCGTCTCTCCTGCACCCACCGGTTTCATATTATCATCACTGGTTTGATTTCGTCCAACACCAGCACCCATTTCTCGGAAGACTTCTCTTTTTATCCTTTTTATGCTTCGTAGGATTCGATCCAATGTGACGAATGTAACGAATACGACTGTGCGATTCAGCGTGAGCAATCAGAACAGCACGATCCGAGTGATTTGTTCAACTTCCAATCCCGTTTGAGTCGCTATGTGAATCTAATCGTTGTTTTTTTTCATTCTATAGTCCAAGTTTCTCTCTTCGCGATCGTAAATTGGTCCAGCACCTCCATAGACACCCATGTTAAATTCACAAACTTTTAAGGTATCTGCATACTTTAAAAAAGTAAATTTTAACGAAAATTTGCAATTTTTTTTTTACAAACATTTTTCCATGTACTTTTGTGCTACTGAAACAGTTTAAACTTTCAATGTGCGACTAATAGAAAAAAAGGTCAATTTGAGTGTGCAAAAAAAAATGGTTAATTATACCGGAGGTAGCATAACGAAACCGGAACTAATAATAAGAATATTCTATTTTTACCATAATTTCTACCTTTTATCTGTTATAGTAAGTTAAAACATATAATAATTATGTTTCGACCAATTGGCCACTACAATTTTTTAATTAATCTCACTTATTCCACGGATCGAGCCGTCTCACTGGAGTCGCTACTGTCGCACGGCTAATGACGGGCGATTGGAAAAGGTTCCATTCATTAACCTTAAAGCAGTCCCATTGGTGGAGCGCAGGGGTTCCTAATCTTTTAGTAACTGCGTACCACTTGAAAGTTTTAGAAATTTTTAGCGTACCACCAGTCTTATATTTTTTTAGAAACATATATCGAATGTCAGAAAAGCACCCAATGGCTTGTTTTATTTTAATTAAAATACTAAGAAAGCTTCATATTTTATGATTAGTGCACGTGTATTTCGTATTAATGATGTATTAATAAAGGAAAAAATAAAACGATTATTGAAAATTGCAGTTTTATTTTTTACTCACAGATCTAAAAACAAATAATTATCTCGTGCGAATTATTTCAAAATATCTCGTGCGTATTTCTCATACATAAAGATAAAGGAATTATTCGTAAAACTATTTGAAAGGGAGAGCTATCAACTTAATTTCGGCGAGATAGCCATTGAATGGAAATAGATAATCAGCAACAAAGTTTTTCTTTAAAAAATGTGCTACTGTTAGCGTCATTTATTACAATGTAATAAAAATGTCAATCACAAAATTTATTTCACATAATCCCATTTTTCCTATAACATGGTTGTACATACTACAAAATCGAACAAACTTCGTAGAATATTTGGGTCGCTCGTATCATCCTTGCGTACCACCTGAAATGTTGCCGCGTACCACCGGTTGGGAATCCCTGGTGTACCGTTTTCCGATGCAATGCTGCAGTCGAGCTGAAATACTTCCTTTACAGGGAACGTTACCTGGCGCACATAATATGGATGCACTCTTCAGTACAAATAATTTGCATATCCATTTGAGATCAACGCATTGTGCAAATTTCAAGGCTATTTGCGTGTTGAGGCTACATGGTGTCACTAGAGGAAACGTCATTTCTGCTTTAATCTAGCCCGAAATTTTGCTAATTTATTTGCTATTAATTAAAATGCATTTTTGAAAGAAAAAAAAAACATTTCTCGGGATATCTGATAGTACCTTGATTGTTTTCGTCACCAAATATAAGTGCTAAAAAATACAAGTTATGCTTGTTTTGAATTTATTTTACGAAAAATTTAAAAAGCTTCGTTTGAGTGAGTTTTCTTAATTTAACGTATTTCTTACATGCAATACGTTAGATAAAATATGCGTAAATTCCAGATAAATTATTTTAGTTTGTATACTTTTTATAGGTTTTGAACAATCGCCATGAGAAATTGAAGAAAATTTTCAATTTTTTTAAACAATAAATCTTATTACGAATAGATTCCATTACAATAATCATCGGCATTCATATAACCATGCAATCAGACAAACTATTAGGTTTTTGTTACAAACACAAATTTATCGATAATTCCGTTTGACTCGCAATTTAATTTTGAGAACAGTCCTATTTTCGAATTTTCAAAATCATTCTTCCCACTGAAAGTTAAAACATCATAATTTTTAATTCTTAATATTTGTAGCTCTGGTACTCCAGTGCTACTTTAATTAACTGTCCACTTACCTTAATATTCGTATTGAGTATTAATAGTCACGAATCATGTATTCATAGTTTAATAACTGTGTTTCTTTTGTAGTGGTTTTTTCCTTTAAAATGAGTCGAAAAGGCATTCTAAAATAAGAAATATGCGATTATTTTTCGAAATTATGATCACATAAACTAATAATCTACTTTAATCCTTAAAACACTGAATTTGAATATTATTCAATTTTCCCAAAAGTCATTCGGTTTTATAATTATTGAATTGCACATAAACTTTTGTCAACAATAGTATTTTTATAACGTATCATTAGTGTTCATCTATGCGGTCTTTTGGGTATGAATTGTCCTAACCAATCTTATTTGGCTAATGCTATAATTTTGTAAAATCATGAAATCAAACCATTTTGATTCGTAATATTAAATTATTAAACGCATAATCCTTGGATTTCACATAGTTTTGATTAACCATTATAACACTGCAATTTTATTTCATCTGTACATGCATATGAACACTTTTAAAGTCACAGAAAATTTAAATGTAATTTAAAAAGTTTTATTTGATCTCAAACTAAAACGATTGAATTTTTTTTTCAAAATTGCTCTTTTGACCGAGCAACATCCTAACTAATTAAAGCATTTGTAACATAGTTACCAAACGCAAAGAAAGGCCATAAAAGTTTTAAAAAATATTTCCAAAATGTAGGTCATTCTAATATACATTCGTGAACTATAACATTCCAATATCCCAAGAGCGCAAATCAATAATTCTGCTTTAAAAATAACATTTTTTCGAACGCAATGGAACTTTGAAAATGTTATGTACTAAAGATCATCTGCATACTGCGTTCGAAGGCTCATAAATCAATTATTCCTATAGGAAAATAATTAAGTATTGCGAAAGGCGAAAAGTAGTGTAAAGACAACTCAACCGATAACTTTCCAATTTTTTTCTGGTCCGCTGCCAATCGCCATTTTTCAATTCGAAATTATGTAAACAGTGTATTCGTGATGGCAATTTTGGAACCTTCTCAAAAGATCATTTCTGATGCAATGAAGCGCTTCGTTGCAAAAATAAATAAGCACTCATTTTTACCCTTGCAAATATTAATGTATTACGCTACTGTGTGTGTGTTTTTTTATGCTTTTTCTTTCGTTTAAAAAAGAATGGAACGCCATAAAACATTTCATGGCGATTTGTTACGCGTTGAAAGATGAGGAAATACTCTTGAAGATTGCGATGGTTAAAAATTTATTATAACATGGAATATAAATCATCAGAGAGAATGACAATCCTGGCTCTAAGTGAATAATGAAACTTTTTAGTACATTTTATTATATCTTTTTCATAAACTTTTGTTCTTAGAAATTGAAGGACCGTTTCAATCTCACATTTGGGAGAAATGCGCTTATACTATAACCATACCACTAGCACCTATACTATTCAAGGAAACTTTGCAATAATAAAGATAAATCCCTAGTTTCGTGATTCCAATAGGAGTGAAGAATCGAAGTTGTTTTGTCTAAATTATTAAACTTTTTATGCAATTGATGTAGCTTGTAAATCAAAAACTATATACGCTGTTTTGGTTTTAGGATTTTGAAAATTGGTTTTATAGAGTGCTATAAATTTATGGTAATTTTCAAAATAGCAATTTGAATACACAGAATGAATAAGTATGCATTTAATAAAAAGTTAATTGAAAGTATTCTCTACTAGTACAAATAAAATAAGTTCTAAATAACTGCGTTCAGTAATAGCGTCAAAATAAATTGTTTCCTAACTATAAAAACTTCTGTAAAAAAAATAAACTACCAATTTCTTAAAAAGATTTACGTTTTATAAGATACTTCGGTTGTTTTTACTGATGAAACTAAAACATTAATTTGAATTTGTTAATTTGTGCTGCAAAGGATAACATTTTATTCTAAATGAGTAAAAATAACATTGCTTCAATATTTAAAATCGATCAGTAATCTATTGCTGATTTCGTTTAAATATTTAAGAATACACTTGCTGCTTTCTGTTTTATTAAAACATGTTTATTGACTATTGCGTTCTAATAGATAAATAATACGACACTTTTACATCAAAATGCCAAGGGGAAAGTTTAAAAAAATAATAACTAATTAGATTATTAAATATGCATATTTCGTAATAACATAAAACAAAATTAAGAATACCCCATTTGATATAAGATATTCTATTTTCTTTTGCAACTTTAATATATTGGTTTTTGTCAATTGCACCGAAATTCAAAAGCGAAAGTACAAGATCAAATATAAAAAATTCTATTATTTTGCAATTTCCTCTGGAGTTTCCATAGATATTTGTTTTCCTTTATATATGAAATTTTTCAGCTAGAATTAGTGTCCATAAATTTTTTTTAACAGTACGGTTTGGGAATTTTTCTGTATTATGCTCCTTTTTGTGGATTTGTGTGCTTAAGGTATTATTAATTAATTAAAATTTACACTTTATATGTTATAATTAATTGAAATGTGGCACAAATGACAAAGGAATAGCAAATAGTAATAACAATTCGCCGGGTAGGTAGTTAATTAACGTCGCAATCGAGAAACAAAACTGGCTATTATAATTTGTCGGGAACAAACACCAAGTGCGTTCTTTACTACCAAAAAACCCATGATTCATATTAACCCTCCAAATGGCTTTGACTTTATTTCTCGAAAATCAAGATCTGACCAATTTTCCTAATGACGAGATGTCTGGTCATCAATATATTGACGATTTTTTTATGATGTGAATATCAATATCTGGTCAGTTTTCTTCTAATGACAAAATATCTAATCCATCAATATCTGCTCAATGTGGCTGATAGACAACCACAAGGAGGGTTAAATACTACGTTATTCTACACAGCTTGGAATTAAATTGTAGTCTTATCCACGCTTCGTAACTGAAGGGATTAACTCACGCCAAAATCCAGAAATAAGCAAACAATTATGCAATTATTAAACTAAAGTCGTGTTACCCTCGTTTCTATTGCTGGGAAACTTTTTCTACTTAACTGAAATGTAGATGGCGTTCATGTTTTGGGGGTTGAACATGTTCCCTGTTAGCGAAAAAATTTAGAAAACCTTTTCTAAACTTGAAATTCCACAGTTAGGACTTCAAACTAAAAATTTACTTGCAACATGAAACTTCGTAAATATATCGAAAACAAAGCTTAAAAATCTGTCTTACTCGACTCTGTTATCATCCAGCTCCAACGAGTTGGCATTAGGGATGCGACATCGATGTTTTCAAAACATTTAAAAAAACATCGATGTATTTGAGCCGATGTTTTTTAACATCGATGTTTATGCTCGTCGGTGTTTTATTTTTAAATGAAAAAAATACCATTATAAAAATTAAAAAAAAAAAAAAAAAAAACAGCGTAATTTTTATAATCAGTAAATTGAACATACTTTTAGAACAAAGTGGCCAAGGGTGAAGGGTCTGAAAAGTAGGGATGTGAAATCGATGTCGATGTTTTCAAAAGCATCGATGTTTTATAAAAACATTGATGTATTTAAGATCGATTTATTGGAGCCGATGTTTGTTTAACATCGATGTTTAACATTGTCGATGTTTTTACGTTGTCGATGTCTTAATTTTGAATGAAAAGAAGCACCATTGTAAAACTTAATAAAAATAACCGAGTAACTAAGTATTTGTCAGTGATGGCGACATCCGTCTCATCAGAAAGAGTTTTTTCCCTAACTGGTGGGATTGTTAGTGAAAAAAAAGTCGGTTTAAGATGTAGAAAGTTAACAAACGTTTTTTTTTTTTTACAAACTGTAAGTAAAACAAATATTGGGGCATATAATAATTATAGGCTTGTTTTTCCCCCATAAGAGAGTAAAATTTGGGTGACTACGATATAATCTTACTACATAAATTTTACAGTCACTAAGTAATGGATAACCGTAACCAAAAAGCTTCCTCCTATCCTAAGTCATAAAACTTTATCCGCCCAAATTAAAATTCCAGATTCAATCCATAAATCCGAAGCGAAGCTAATGAAATCATCGAAATTGAATACACTTTATCAAGTCTAAGCGAATGGACGAACTCTTTCCCTCTCGCCCAATTAGAGGGTGCATAGAATGCAATTTCGACACTTCCGTTAATAAATCTTTGAGCAACTTGAGGAACAGAGAGATGATATTGTGTTACTATGAATCATTAATCAGACACCAAGCACTCTCGAGGTGGTAGGTTTGAGGCAAAGTGTGATGATAAGGTTTAGAGAATAAATTTTAACACCACATACATTATTGGCTCATGGAAGCTATTCTTTGTGGAAACGATGTTCCTCTTGTTTCAGCAAGGTCTCGGGGTATCCCGATTGGTAAATTTTTTAGGTATTTTTTTTATTTACGTCGTACTAGAGCAGAGATGGCGAACCTATGACACTGACCCACGCAGGCTTTTTAAATGACCTACGGATTGATATTATTTCTTCATATACATAAAGAATTTTAATTACTTTTCAAACCCCTCTTTTAAAAATATGAAGAAAATACAAATAAAGAACTTAAAACTGAAAAAAAAAATGCATAAATGGTTTTTGTAAAATGTTTTAGATTTATTGATTACACATATTGTTGTTTTGAGATTTATATGAAGGCCGATTGAGTAAAATATGTAATTTTTTATAATACTGCTTGAGAATGAACAGATGTGGTAAATACTAATAATAAAGACATTTATTAAGGCCCCGTTTACTACATGAGGCACGTAAAACACGCGTTTAGCGAGGCTAGCGAGGTCCCGCTCTTCAAGGTCGCAAACATAGTAACTTGAATTAAACGAATAAAAAAACAATTAAATGGAGAGATCTTACCAGGCGCGTTTCAAACGCCTCATGTGAACAGGGTCCTTAATCACTTCAAAAGTATGGAAAATACATTTCACTTTATTTTATATCCATACAAAACGAAATTCGAAACTATGGAGTTAAACGAATTGAAGTGGCTAGGTATCCATGATTTAGAAATGGAATTAATTGAATTTCAAAGCAGCATAGTTTGAAAAAATAAATTTGGTAACTTTATTTCCGAAGAATAAGTGAAAGTGTCTGAAATTAGAGCAAATTATAATGATCCCACACTAAAAATGAAAATATTATAATAATTAAATATTATATTATATTAAATATTAAATATTCTATCAACGAAAAAACTAATGCTCTTTTAACGATGTTTGGATCCACATATTCGGGTGAAAAATTGTCTTTTTTCCATGAATTTTGTAAAGTCTACCAATAGAAATAAACTCGGAAATGAATTGACTGCAAAATGCTTTAAATTAATGAATACTGAATATGCAGAAAGTTTTATTAACTTTGCGCATTCATGTATGAAAGCATTTTAAAAATGAGTTTCAAAGCAAATTTTTTACTGTTCAATGCACAGTTACTTTTGTATGTAGAGGAAGGTGTCGTACCTTGGGACAGTTGTACCTTGAAAGAGTTTATATCGTGCTGCCTCTTTTTAAGTAAGTAGGAAATAACACTCTGTAGTTTACCATTTGCCAACAGAGAACCTTCTCACAGACATTGGCACTCCACAGGTGTTTGTTGTGTTTGCTAAACAACTAATTGAAATACGTCCTCTATTAAGTAAATATTTTGGATTTTTAAATTTTTATTCTTGTATGTTCACTGATTATAATTAAATTTGTTAGGGTTGGTCAGGTTAGTTAAAAATCTATTTCACTCAATGATGATACGATTTCAATATCAACACAACCTGATACTACTTTCTAGACTATTTTATTTGTAAAGACAACCAGTTGTACCTTTTGGCATCTCAAGGTACAACAATTTATTTTGTCCTTTGATACAACAGTCTGGGTTTACAAATACACTAATACACTGAAGTTACGCAATAGGCAGGACCGACGGAATATCGTGTAAGTCGAATTCGCATAAATCGTGGCTTTTAAATTTGCATTAAATTTTATTTAATTGAGACCAAGGACTAACAAAAACACTAGTTTAGAAGAAAAATATTTAATAAAATGACAGTTCTTTTTATACATATTAAATAACAAAAAATTAAAAAAATGTATGTGCTATGTAAAAAAGTTATTTCGAAGTCGAGGGCTTCATAAAATCTAACAAATTCGTCTGACCACACAGTGCTTTCTTTTTTACACGCGAAGTATTTTCGTAGCAAGCTCATATATTTTTTCATTCCTTGCACTGTATCTATTAAACGTTCTTCGTTGGAGTCTATGTTTCCTAAAATTTTTAAGCCCCTTTCATCTGCCCGGGCTGTGCAGATGGTCTTCGACAGACGTCCCATTGGTTTTGAGTGCAGTTGATTTTTAACTGATTCCCTGAAAAATCTGATGACACAGAAAGAGACACTGGAGAGCTCGAGCTAAGCAGAGTGTTTGTTTTGTAGTGCTCGCTTATGAGGCCAAGGTCGTTGAATTTTAGCCTGTTTTGCAGCGCCCAAGACACAGGAATGCAAATATCTATTGTAATGTAGTCTATACAAATTGTTTTTTGAAAAATAAATGCATGTTATTTGTAAATTAGGCTGTTTCGTTGTTTTGACAGGCACACCACTCGATCCACTACGTTACAGCGTATCACAGAAAGAGAAACACTACAATAGCGAGCGTCAGTGTTGCCAAGCTATAAAATGTTGAAATTGTGAGTAATCTTTTATAAATACGGAATTTAGTATGCGTGGAAATGATTTATTTTGTAGCCTACTTCAAACAGTCTAAAAGTAACATGTATTCCAAGGTACAACATGTATCCCAAGGTACAACAATATGTATCCTAAGGAACAACAATGTGTATCCCAAGGTACAACACTAAGTTGAACCTTGGGACATTTGCATAGATCAACAAAACAATTTATTAAACAGTAAGTGTTCAAGGTACAAATAAATAAAAAATGGCAAATTCTTTCAAATGTAATGAATATAGATAGTTGATGGAAAAATCAAACTGCAGTTACATTATAGCCTCAGGAAAAATATTTGTTTAAAACTGTCCAAATTACGACACCTTTCCCTATAGACATATCCTACAAAAGTCGGACTATTTAAATACACGCACTGACAAGACAGTTCGTTTATCTATGGAAGTAATAAATGCTTCTGAGGCTAGCAATAGGATAAAAACTACAAATATCTTTTTAAAAGAAACTAGTAACAAAGTGATTTGTTACTTATTATTCCTCATCTGTCCATTAAAACGTTATTTTTATCTACGAACAAAAGGGTTTAATTAAGTCTTGCAACATAAAAAGGTGTTCTTATTCAGATACCATGAACTGTCCACATACTTTAGAGAAACGTGAGTGTGTGGAATATTTTTCTATTTATAGTTGTTACTGGTTGCATAAGAGCAGTGATGGAATTCTATAAAAAAACTTCCCCCCAGTGACATCTATTTTTCTGTAATCCAGCAAATAAGTGGTATTTAATGGCGTCAAAAAATAACAGTTACCCAGATGTTTGATCGCAGAGAACATCTAGTTGGAAAAGATGTTTTTTCTCGAATTATATAGAAGCACGCTAAAACAGATGAGACATTCGTCTGTGAAAAGATTTACAATGAAAGGGTGACAAAAAACTGCAAACGATAAAAATTGCTCATTCAAACATACTAGAATTCTTTTCATAAATATTATTCTAGATACACTAGGTTAATGTAATTTTGAAAAATAGTTATCATATTTAAGTTTATGTTTGAAACTTATTATTCTTTTGTAATTTGTTTGTTATTTAATTATTAGAATTATAATGAATTTATTTTTATAAATAGATTAAGAGAATATAATTTCATAAATAATTAAATTATAAATTTATTATTTGTCTATAACTATTGGTATGTCATTAACATTTTATATGCTCATCAATTTCACATTGATATATAAACGTGTAATTATATTCCGTAAATCGTGAAAACATTAATAATATAATTAAGGAAATGAAATATTATTACTAATATAATTATTAATATTATTTTATTTTTCCTTTCATGGCAGTGTAAACACATATAAATTGTGTAATCTTCTCTTGCAAACATTCCGAAATTACGATTAAAGAACTCTATAAAGAACATATCTGTACAGGAGCTTCAGTAAAATTGCACAAAATTTCAAATGCTCTCTTTTCTTTTAATGATTGATACATTAAAGTAATTAAAATAAAGAATTCATCATTATTGCGAAAGGATATTATAAAATTGTAAAGACCATTTTCATCATCTTTTCTGCTTATTACACATTTAGCAAACGTTTAATTTATTACAAATAGTTATTAATAAGTTATAAGTGTTTTTAATATCTCATATCTTGTTTAAACAAACAAGATATGAGAGTGATAAAAGCAATATTTCAAATACCTAAAACTCTAAAGAGTAGTCATGGAAAACATATTTCATAATTACTGGAAAACATTAATAACGATTAGTTGTCTTACTTAAGTAAATTATACATATTTCCAGGTGATAAAAGGAAGCAAACAAGTTCTATCAATCGAATAATTTAAGACCTAGTTCCAGGTTCAAAGCCTACAGTGAATTTCTTGTTCAGTACGATTTAATTAAATAATTTCTTGTTCAGTATGATTTAATTCAACGTATGGCAAATGTTGTTGGAACATTCCTACAACATTTGGCGGAACATTTCAAATGTTTATATTTATTCCACGGAATGTTTGCTTACTATAATATTGTTGCACTGCATGTTTATTCTAAATTTAAGCTTCCTTTTAAATTTTTCGCATCACATTCGCTTCTACGTGACAATTAATTGTAATCATAATCTACGACAAAATAGCGACCACTGGTTAGAAAACACAACTTTACAAGATGGAAAATTAATTTGAAACATCTGAAATCTGTATTTTATCCGTCTATATGTTAGAAAAATAAAAGAGCCCAATATGTAATTTCAAAATTCAGGCATTTCTTAAAATATACTTTTACTGAATTTAACTACAACTTAACTATTAATTATTTATGTATTTATTTTAATCCCTTCCTTTTTCTTTAGTACCTAATGTTATCATTTTTTGTAATCACATTTGATAAATGTATACGTAGGGCTAAGAGACAACACTTTTTAAAAACTCGCTTAATCCTTTTGCTGAAAGCTTTTTCTTTACTACTTGTGTGTCGAAAAAGGTTCTGGCACAGGTAAAAGTTCTACCTTACAGGTTGCCAGTAAAAAGGAGGTCAAACCACTCAACCACTGGAAAAATATTGATGCAAGAAAAACATAAAGCTTTGTTTAGATCGACTTCCTTAAATTTTCATGCATTTGTTATAAACTGTTTCACACTATTACTAATAAAAAAAATCAGTTTTTTAGTGTGCCTTAACACATTTTTAAAAAATAACTTTTGATTTTTTGCACGTTAGAGGACTTGGCTAGATATTTTTCACTTCATTGAAATGTTTCGTCAGATTGTTTTGACACACACAAGTTTTTCTCCATAAGTGAAGTGTCGCAACCCTTGTGTTGATCCTTCGCCGTCGCCAGTGATCTGATGTTTCGTCTTCGGCATGGCTGTCCGTGACGTCATAAGTACGCAGAGCGCTTGGAGATATACACGAACTGAAACTTAAGCAGACGCTCATGTGATCTCTTCAAGTGCGAAACTAAAATATTTAGGATTTTCCACATCCATTTTATCTAACTTGTCAGGAGCCCTATGTAAGTTCATTTCATTAAATTATATTTGTTAAATTAATTGTTCTTCATTCTCTCCTGAAATAAAATTTAAGAAACAATTCCAAGTATAAGCAGAAAGAAAACTGGTAGTTTTTAAATTTAATGATCTGCTATAGAAGTAAAGCTTCAATACCGTTAAATGAGAATAAAACTCAGCTTAATTGCATATGTTTAAAGGATAATAAACCACAATATTAGTATCGAATTGATTTATCCAAGAATAGAGAGTGTATCTTGATATAATCTTCATGTAAACCCAGTAATTTATCTGGTATTATTTGATATAGTTATGATGATATCCAAATTCTTCAGTTTTAACATTTGAATTGCTTCAGGAGAAAATGATGACACGATTGTCAATTCAAAGAGCTCTTGAAATGTGTGAAGGTACATTGTGAAACAGGATCTTAAATTTGTCTTTAAAATTTTTCAGTTATATAATCTCATAACAGTAGCTCTCATTGTAAAAATGCACTATAAGAGTACATCAAAAATTGGTATTGATTGGATCAAAGTAACTGGTTAAACCAATTAACTGTGACAGGCAAAAACATAATCTAAAAGCTATGCATCTGCGACTTACTTCGCTAACCTAATTAGCTTTTCATGGAAAACAAAGTTTAAGATGTTCCTTATATCATTACATAGAAATTTATTTCCCTTAACGCTTCCTCGCGCTTTAATGGGACAATAGACTTTCAAAACACTCAAATTCGTCCAAAATATCGAATTTTTGAATTTGATATATTATTTAACTAGACACTAATTGCTAGAACTGTGAAAAAGAATATTTTACTTTTTAATTTAAAATAATTTACTTTTGAATTGCGTTTGCTCTCATTTGAAATTTTCATGCTTTTCAGGTATTTGAAATGTTTCATGTGCACAGTTCTAATCATCGTATACAATACAAAATGTGCATGTTCATTCTTAGTAAAGTTAAAAACAAAAGTTTCGCAAAATGAATGTTATATCTATACTATTTATATGAATTTTGATTGGAAGTTTAATAAATATTTGAATTTTGAAACATTATGTCTTTTGCAAGGAAACTAATTTATTGAAAAAAAAAAGAATGACATGTTAATGATACCAGATATGTTTTATTCTAGGGTATGTAACGTATATTGTAAATAAGTATTTTTGTATTTCGAGTAATAGAAATACGCCTGGAGCATTTTGAACGGTACAATTTTTTCGCAATATTTAAAAATAAAAATTGTAATAACTTAAAATATTTTCATTATTTTGAAACCAAATTTCCATGGTAATTATTTCAGTTTATTACTAGTAACATATCCAAATTTCAAAATAATCTCTTGAAAATTGAAAAATAAAAATTCGAAACTTCACACTCCCAAAGGAATCCTGTTTTTTGTGTCCCATGTACATAGGCTATTATGCTTCACTAGAGACATATTTGATCATGCTGCGCCAAACACAAAACGAAGTCTGTCCAGGTTAGTTCAAATACCGAAACACTTTGTTACATCGCGCTCCTTGGGATAGAAGAAATAGGTGTGATGTATCGCTTTTTTTTCTTTCTATTGACCTCGTTGTATCCAGCTTCTTGGAACAAAAGAAAAGTGCGATACATCACACCTTTCACGATGACACCACATCTACTTTACACCCGATGTGTCACAAGGTTGAGAATAAAAGAAAAAGTGCGATAGATCGCACGTTTCATCTATCTCACACTCGTTATATCGATGATGATGATGATGTCGTGTCTACGACGAGTCTTGTTCAAATGATGTCATGAGCAGTTATCACAGCTCTAGCAATCTCCACTATATTGTCCTCGTACAGGTTCGGTTCCGAGAAAAGGACACGGCCTTTAAATAGATCCGCTATTATTGATGGACAATCGAAAATGTGAGCTGGTGTTAACTCCATATCTGGGCAGTTATTACACTTTCTGTAAGATCTATTACCCTCGCTGTCAATCTTCATTTCTGTGTAATGACCTGTTCTTAACATGGCTATGGTTTTGGTAATTAGTTCGTTATATCGTGCTTCTTTAGATAGAAGTAAGAAGTGTGATGTATCGTACTTTTTTTATATCGACTCTTTGAATCACGCTTCTTGGGATAAAAGAAAAGTGCGATGAATCGCACTTTTCTCTGTCTTACATTTGTTATAACGCACTTTTGGGGATAAAAAAAATGTGCTATCTTCTCTATATTTGAAATCGATATATCGTGCTTCGTTACATAGAAGTAAAAAGTGTGATACATTGTTCTTTTTTGATATCGCTCTCTTTGAATTGCGTTCCTTGTGACAAAAGAAAAGTGCGATTCATGTCTCACTTTCCTCTCTCCCTTGCACTCGTTATATTGCATTTTGAGAAACAAAAAAAAAGTGATGTATCGTACTTTTTTCTCTATATCGCACTCGTTATATCGTGCTTCTTGGGATAGAAGACAAAAGTGTGATGTATCAAAAAGAGAGATATGGTGAGAGTCAATAAAAAATTCTTATTAGGCATTAAAGGTTATAAGTAATACCATAAACTAGTTTCTGCATTCACTGTTTATTAAGTCTAAAATCAATGGTAAAATATTGTAATGTAAATACTAAATACGGTCTTTGAAAGCAGTTAAAATCTCTTCTCACGCACATTTTAGTCATCCAAATATTTTACCATTTCAGTTAAGCTTTATAACGCGCTGTTGGATACATGGGCCCTTAACTCTGGTATCATCGGGGAATTGGAACACTTTTATGCAAGGGGATATTCTCGTACGTCTGACTAGTGTGACAATTCCTATGTTTTCGTAAATCAAACATTTATGGGGAGACTACAAAAGCCGAATGAGAGATATATCGATATAACGAGAAGTTACTGAATTTTCAAAAGGCTCATGTCGACTAAACTATAACAACGGTAACCATTTATTCGAGCTTAAAAGTTTTAGTGTGGAACATTTTAAGAATGCTTTTGGAGATAAAATTTCATTCGAATTCAATAAAAAATGAAATAGCGGGTCGTTGTTTGAAAAGATACGTTTAAATCAGCTCCAGCAAAATCTGCGGAATAGTATGCGATGTTGTCTACTTGCTGTCAACTAACTTAATGCTGTTATCTATAAGATATATCATAGTGGAAACCACGGATATGTCCACGGAAGACTAGAATTTCATTTTTTAGGATGTATATTGAAAGCAAAACACCGAAAGCTCGAAAAGAAATAATCCTGAAAGAGGTGTGAGTTGTCTTACAATAGCACTATCGTTTTTCATCATCTACATTTAACGGATTAACACTCCAAGTGGTTTCGACGAGGTAGGTATTTTAATCAACGTCCTTCTAGAGGCTACACGACGGGCTATTGACGACGGTCCGGGATCAATCCACAATTGAAATCACCACGTGATTTTTAACCACGGTCAGATGACGAGGCAACACCTGAGCCGGCACACCACTCTTCAAACGTCTACTCCACGCCAACGTGAGGACATTTGAGGACACGACAGATTTAAGGTGCACCATTCCTCTTTGTAGACTACGGTCTTTGGTTGGATTCGAAGTCACAACCCTCCGGTTACTAATCTGTTACTCTTCCAACCGGGACACCTTAGCCCTGTTTTCGACGAGATATCTCACCCAACAGTGTCTGACATAGTGTGCCAAGGATGAGATATCTCATCATCAAGACATTACAGACACCCTTATGATGATGAGAACAAAATAGGATCCATTTTTATTTTTATTGTAGTCGAATGTCCCAAAAAATGTTTTTCTTTAACACTGCTTGGATCTTTTTAATAATTTTATCAGTGACGTATTAGCAAATACAAATGTTTTAAGAATAACATTTAATTTTTATAAGTATAATTTTTTTTGAAAATCAAAATTGAATAAAAAAATTATGGCAATATGAAGGGTTTCTAATAACACTGATAGCAATTTAAATTTCGCACGTATTTTGTTGTTTTTTGTACCAAACTCTTCGTTTACATTTGGCAAGTGCATTAAAGCAAAACAATTAGGAATGACAATAATGCAGTCTGAATTATGATATCAAATATGGAAATCATCCAAAAAAAACTTTTTTTTAAAGTCTGACTTTATCTCTTATCTTACAAAATTAAAAATTTTATGACAGTTACATTTATTTTTGGAGGCTTAATACATAGCATAATGATTAATAAACATTTATTACAAATATCTAAGAAAGAAAATGGATAGTATTTTATATAGAGTTGTTAAGATAATGGTAAATAACAGAATAACGTCATTTTGAGTAAATTGAAGAAGAATATTTACTCTCTTTAAAAATAATCTTCTTGCTTAGAAAGTTTGGAGAGCTAAATTCTAATAGAAATAGTCGTTTTTGAAATAGAGGGGACAAATATCTACTTAGATATTTTGGAGATATTTGGTTCAACTTTAATTGTCGCCTGAAAGGAACCATGGTATTCTCCAAGTGCTAGCTTGTATGACACCAGTACACGCGAGTATAAAGCTAAACACCCGAGAGCTACCCGTAACCAAATATTCAATCAATTAGTCGGCCACAAGGTAATATTTGATTAGCTCAAACTGCAAAGCAATGTACTATGCAAAGATGTGCCTTTAGATTTGAACAGTACGTTCAGTCACCTTGTAACACGCCGTAAGCAGTCTAACCCATGGTGTTTTTTTGGAGGGGGGCTGCCGTAAAACATTTGGAAGAGTAGAGGTAGTTTCGAACTCGGCCCAACCAAAGACTGTCATGTACGTAGGAGCTGGTACACCCTTAATATGTCGAGCAGCTTTCAAATATCCTCACGTTTTGGCTTGCTGTGGAAGCACGGAGAGTGGGGTGCCAGCTGAGGTGATGACCTCGTTATCTGACCGTGGTTTAAAATGACAAACCTTTATTCTCTGATCTATCCCTTCGGGATTGATCCCAAACCGTTGCCAATATAGCCCATTATATTGCTTCAGTGCGACGTTAATTTAACTACCTGTCATTATGTTTACAGCGTGCAAAAGGTGTACAGACACATCAACAGAGTCGTAGTGTAAATAAAAGCATCGGTTTCGTTGTGGTAAATTTTCCAAACACGAGGACTAATTAGATATGGGCATACGGCTTGGATTCCAAATTACTAAAAATAACCAAGTCACGGCAGGGATTTCAACATGCAGCCTGATGAACCGAGGCCAGTGATATATAAAATAAAGAAAATTAGCGCTCTGAGGTAACTAATGTCTTCCGCGAAAACTACATCCGCTAGAGTCGACCCCTATCCGTCGCCATAGAAACGGACATTATCCAGTTTATCATAAGGGAGGCTTGAATAAATATATTCCATAACGAAATAAATCGACGCAAAAAGAAGGTGCAATATTACAGTGATGCCAGGTTCGATCCACTTGGTACGGCACTGACTGAGGACGTATAGTCTCAGTGAGTGACGAGCCCCGTTTCTAACTGTGTCCTGACGACAACCGCAGACGTTTCTGGAGACGTCCAGGGCAGCGTGGGGATCCTGTCTTTACTATCGCAAGCTACACATGCCCACAACAGGGCGTTATGGTCTGGGGTGCCATCTCCTTCGATAGCCGGACCCATTTGGTAGTCATTTCTGGTACACTTGCAGCACAGCGGTACGTAGACGACATTCTACGACCGGTTGTGTTACCGTTCCTTTTGCGACACCCCGGACTTACTTTTAACAAGATAGTGCACAGCCGCACACGGCACGTGTTGCTATGAACTGTCTTCAAACTTTCCCAACACTTCCTTGGCCAGATATCAAGATCTAATCAGATTTTTCTTATGACGAGTTGTCTCGTCTATCACGATCTGACCAATTGTGCTAATGAAGAAGTACCTAATCATAAAGATAATGGCGATTTTTTAATGGTGTGGATATCCAGATCTAAACAGTTTTTTTAATGACGAGTTACCTCATCCATCAAGATCTGATCAATTTTGCTGTTGTAGCAGTACCTAGTTATAAAAATAATGACGATTTTTTAACTTTGGCGAAATGGTCAATTTTTCTCTAATGACCAAATATCTGGTCCATCAAGATATGACCAATTTTGCTAATAAAGAAGTACCTAGTCATGAAAAGATGATGGCGATTTTTTTAATGTTAACGATATCAATACCTAATCAGTTTTTTCTAATGACGAGTTATCTCGTTCATCAAGATGTTGGGTTAAATTTTAAAGAAATTAATTTTGTATGCTTTTAAGTATTTTTGTGCATATGTGTGTATTTATAATTTTTTCTGCACTACCTTTACGCCTATTGTGAACTCTTGGAAATTTTCTCACGGCAGCCGTGAGAAAAGAAAACACATTTAAGGCTATCAGCCGAATCCCGTGGGTGAGGAATGAGACCTGGGTGAGTCTGGAATAGTTTTCTAGCCCAGGTGTGGTTTTTCCCCCAGGTGTATTGTCTACTCGCGTGAAGGGGGTTCTGATGGCTTACTACTTGGAATGGATTGGCTACTCCTTTAAAGGTTTACCTTTGAATGGGGGGGGGGGTTTGAGTGATTTGGCGGGTTCTTTCAAGTTGGAATCACGATATAAATAAAGAGACTCACCGACAAGCAGGACTTTTTTCCTTGGAAGGAGTCTATCGAACACACAGGAGGCCGAGGATTGGGCCTAGGAAAATTTAATGGCGACCTAGCGAAGGATATTGTCTGAAAGATTTTTCCAGCGACATCGTGGACCACTTGGATGAAAAAGAACCCTGCTGGATCCGGCAACTACACTCGTCTATGGGTCGTGCCTGCTAACAGTCTTGATGTGCTGCATAACACTCCCTTAACAACTGAACCCCATACCTGACACATGACGTGAAAATCATCATGGTAATATCTGATCGTTTTCCCGAGACGTTTTTGTCGAGGTTGTCAGTCCGTTCCGTTCTTCGGGTTTTGCCACCGGTCCCCATCTCCTTTTATCTGAACTGTTATCTTGGGCTTAATCTTTACTTATAAACAGTGATCTTTGTATTGTTGGGGCCCCTTTTATTAATCTGTTAATTTTCTTGTTAATCCACTTAATAAATTCTATTTAAGATTCAAGGGAACTGCATTCAGTGATTTAGTATTCATACGGAGGCAAGTCATTATTTAAAGATTTTTCACTATACGAGTTATACATATTGCAACCTAATAAAGATCTGACCAATTTTTCTTATAAAGAAGTAACTAGTCATAAAGATAATAGCGATATTTTAATGTTGACGATAAGAACATCAAATAAGTTTTTATAATGACTAGATATCTCGTCCATCAACATCATGCCTATTTTGCTAAAGACGAGATATTGGAAGGAGGGTTAAAAGTCTAACCCTGAAAACCCGCTCTGTTAAGCCGTCCATACTAAACTAGAACCACGAAAGCGCTAATCCTTATAACCCGAGAATCTTGGTACTCTCCAAGAAGTAATTCAGGTTGGAGGATGAAATCCCTCAAGGGGTAGAGAAACCGGGAAGAATGTCAGTTAAAGGAAGCGCATTAGATTCTGTATTTCAGTAACGTTAGTGACTTAAAAAGCGTCCTATTTATTTGTTGTTAAATGGCAACAAATAGATGTCAACAAATAAAATCAACTGGTACGAATTTAAATCTCCAAGTTGGAATGGTTCACTTAAGGATGCATGCTTTTAGATATGGATCTACGAAAAAATGAAAGACAAATATACTATGTAATAACAGATATCTGTTGCAATAAAACTATCCAGTAATCTGAAGACAGAATGGACGATAAATAATAGGATGCAAAAATAGGCTTACGTGTCGATAAAAAAAAATATTTTTGAAAATGTGTAATTTTTAAATTTGACTTGATGGGGGGCTACTTTATTGAATATATGAATTAAAGGCCTATAAAAATAAACAAATAATGCATATTTTATTTTTTGTCAATTTTTTCAAAAATAAATCTATTTTTACCTACCCTATTGCATTTAAACTTCAGCTTTTAGAAATTTTACTGTACTAGGAGGTTCTTACTTCCGTTTCTTAGGACGAGCAACAGGCGTACCAAATTTATTATAAAATCTAAGAAAGAGTCTGCAATAGAATGAATGCTCATATCAGTTTTTCATTTGCACATACAAATTTCAAACTAATTAATTCAAATAAAAATATTCTCAACAAAACATATTAAGTATTATACCAAACAGGATCTCAAAATGAGATACCCAGGTTTGACAACAACAGACTCATATACGCTTCTTCACTGCCATGAAATTGAAAACAAAACGAAGCATTACTCGGCAGATTGGCACATATCACAAACTCTCCCCTCACCTATCTTTCTTCCCTCCATCTGTATCACACACACATCGTCTAATATTATTAATTCTAATTAATTTAATGCCTTGATCATTTTATTAAACTTTACTCAACTTAAAATGTAATTATCTGCTTGTTTGAAGTCACAAAATCGATCGAAACAAAGAATTATTTCTAATGTCTTATACGAAAGAACTTGATCGGAAACCTTCAAGGTAAGATTTTGCTCGAAATCACACAATCGTTGCGATTTAACCCCCAATCGTTGTTTAACGTATTACAAAGAACTCTTGTGAACTATGTGAAGTTAAGAAAACAAAGAAAGCAGAATATGTGAAATCAAAATATTTCATACCATTTCAACCAGTATATATTTCATACACAAAAGCACTGTAGTGTTTATATATCCAATAGAAGCAATAAGTCTTTGTATGCGTATGTAATTTCTCAAAAATATAACATTTGTAATTTACAATATCACCAAAAATATCAAATCAAATACGTTATTTTACACAAAAAATGTAGAAAGCATATCTATATATTAGCAACAGTTTCTTCTTAAAATTTAATACACGACTAAAACTATTTTTTAAGTTTGTTTGGGAGAAATGTTTGCCTACTGTGAAAAAAAACATCTCTATGGCGTTAAAGTTATGCTTTCGGGTAAAATTAAAATGAATCCTCTCTGTGAGCCCATTTTAATCTTTCATGAGAGAAACTTTTTTTTTTTAATATTTCAATCAACGTTACGTTTTTATCTATGAACAGGGATGTCTGCGTGTACAATTTCAAACAAGAGAACGAAAAAAAAAATCCCAATCAATAACAACGAAATACGTCTAAAATAAAATGTTTTATAGTATATATACTACAGTAAGAAATAAAATAAATATTATCCCGAAGTTTGGAAAAGTATTTTAAATACAGTAGCGTCCCGATTATCCGAGTTAATGTTTACTAAGCGAGAAACTCGGTGAAAGCAAAAATTGTAAATAAAATAAATCGTGTTGGTTTAAATGTATATTTTATAATAAATACAAATATTATACAGATACACCACATGCAATTCATACTGTCACGATAATTAAAGAGTTCTTATTTTAAAAAGTCCTATTTATTTTTTTTTTGCGTTACTTAGGCGTATTTCTACAACGTTTTTTTTTTTTTTTTTCCAATCTGTAATCTCTTGTTGTTCGTCAGCGTTTATCCAGTCACGCATTTCGCTATCCTGAGTGTTTGTGAGCTCAAGTTCAGAATTTTTTTGATAGCTTTAAAAATGGAAAATGAAGAACCAAAAAAAATCATTGAAATATTTTATAGTTCGGTTAAAGCGGAAACTCGGATAACCGGGGTTTTACTGTAATACTATTTAAAAGGGTTTTGGAATTTGAAAATTGAATTAAAGGTATAGCCTACGTTTGAAGTACGAGCGTACTTTTCTCAATCAATTCAAAAACATCACTTAGCACTAACAAGAAATGACACGAAATATTTGGCAAACCTCCACGCTGAGAGCTAATTTTCTGTGACATTAGAAAAGCATTAAATATTAATGCATGTTTTTCTCACGTTCCTATTACTCTTATATTGAAACTTGTATTTCGATGCAGTAAATCTTTAGCTGTTTTGTGTTCAAATTACATTTTTCATTTCAGATTTAATCCTTTTCCACGTTTCTTATTTTTATAAATTTTTCAACCGTGTTTTTGAAAACGATACTGTAGGATTAGGTCATAATACTGAAAATGTGGGATAATTATTCAGTACTAAATACTCGCGTATAAGTTTATCATATCACAATAATTCTATTCTTGCAAAAAGTTACCCAGCACCGAAATTATTTTTTATATAATCTTGTTTAACTTAAAAATTGTTCTTTCATTTTTATGGTAAACACGTTCCAAAATTGATTAGGCTATTTTCCAGACAAGAATGACAGTCAAAAATTTTTGCAAGATTAATTTACTAAGAACATTATGTTAAGATTTATTTGCACTGAGGAAAATGCTTCAAAATAACACTCTTCACTTCCACCACACAGATTGTGAAACAGATTATTATAATTGGGTTCAAAGACATACTTTTTTTTATATCTTCGGTTATTTTTAGCGGAGGAAAATTAATGAAAAACGTAATCCTAATTATTAGTGAATATATTTAAAGAGCTTCCTTAATTTGCTTCATTTTGAGATTTAAAAACACCACTCAAATATGACGGTGCGATCGGATTTACGCTGCCTTAAAGGATGGATTGATAGTTATAAAATAATGCACTACAGATATTCACTTTCCTATCATACCTATGAACCTAATCTTTATTCGTTCCCAAAATTGGACGAAAACAAAGTTTAATGTTCTCGTAAATAGTATTTTGATTAATTGTTAGTGAACTATTAAATAATTTATCAATTATTAATATTAAATTAATTATTAATTATTAATTAAAAATAGGATAATTTAAGTTATAGAGAAGTAAACACAATGTCAGACTCAATACGGATTAACATTTCACAGACAGTGTCGTATGTTGTTAATAACATTACGCTGTGAAGTTCGCGATCCGCGGGAGCACGGTTGGAAGTGTTACGAATTAGTAACCGGAGGGTTGTGAGTTCGAATCCAACCAGAGACCGTCGTGTACAACGTAGGGATGCTCAGAAATCGATGTTTTCCAAAACATAGATTTTTTTTACAATCGATTTATTGGAGCCGATGTTTGTTTAACATCGATGTTTTTACGTTGTCGGTGTTTTATTTTTGAATGAAAAAAGTACCATTGGTAAAATTTTTTTAAATAACCGTGCAACTAAGTATTTGTCAGTGATGGTGACATTCTTCCTATCAGATAGAGTATTTTCTTAACTGGTGGGTCAGTGAGTGAAAAACGGAATCGGCTGAAGGAAGAGAAATTTAACAAACTTATTTTTTTACAAACTATAAATAACAAATATTGGGGCATATAATAATTAATATATTTTATTTGCAGGACACAAAAAATAAGTTTATGTTTCTCCCGTAAGTTGATAAATAATTAATAACTTTCAATACTTATTGTTTTGTTTCAAATTGCTGTAAATATTATTTTCTATTGTATAATTTAATTTAAAAACAAAAGATTTGTCAATTGTTTTTATTTATTTTATTTTTTTACTTTGTTTTGACAGTTAAAAAAATCTTAGTTATTAATTAATGACTGCACAACTGACAAATTAAATCTTTCCGCGGTCTAACATTAATGTTAGAGGTTACTAAACCAGTTTTAAAAAATGGAAAAAAAAGTTTGAATACATCGATATTTTGTTCTCGATGTCGCATCCCTAGTACAAAGAATGCTGGTACACGCTATATCTGTCGTGGTTTCAAATATATTCACGTTGGTGTGGTGTGAACGTTTGGAGTGGTGGAGTTCCAGCTCAGGCGTTGACCTCGTCATCTGACCTCGGTGTTGTCCTCAAATCTTTCCTATCGTGGATTGTTTTGCTCCAGTAAGACGTCAAGTAAAATACCCACCCACCTTTGAAGTTTGCGTAAATTTCTGAGGTAGAAACTAAATGACAACACAAACATATTTCTAAACTACACTGCTGGCCACCGTAAATGCAACACCCTGAAGGAAGCATGCAAATAATATGAAATTTACAACATGCATTAGCGGAGGTGAGATATGCAAATGATTAGAATTTCAGCGCAGACGCACATCACGCGCCTGTGGCGCCACTTCAAAGCTCTATTTAAGGCTTGGAGATTTCGACGATTTCAAGTACGGCAATTCTGTTTTTCTTGTGGTTTTTTCAAAAAAACGATCAATTATGCCTCGTAGTAAACAGCGATCATCTTTTGATCAAGCATCCGAGTTCGAAAGAGGAAGGATAGCGGCCTACCGAGATTGTGGATTATCTTTCAGGGAAATCGGTAGTCGTGTTGGACGAAACCAAACAACTGTAATGCGGATATGTGATCGTTGGATGCAGGAGGGTACGACGGACCGACGTGTTCGATCGCATCCACCTCAGTGCACCACTTCACGTGATGACACGCATATTGTGTGTATGGCAGTGACGGATCGCTCAGACACATCACGAACCATAGCACAGCACATTCAGTCTGTAACGCATCATCCAGTGTCTGCGCGTATCATTCGACAACGTTTACATCAGAGTGGTCTGTCCGCAAGACGTCCATTGCTTCGTCTACCCTTGACGCAGAACCACAGACGTCTCCGTCGCCAATGGTGCGATGAAAGAAGGATGTGGACGGCAGAATGGAATGATATTGTCTTTACTGACGAGTCATGCTTCTGTCTGCAACACCACGATGGTCGGATTCGAGTCTGGAGACACTGTGGAGAGAGGATGCTGAACAGCTGCGTTATGCACCGCCACACTGGTCCTGCACCGGGTATTATGGTATGGGACGGTATTGGATATCACTCTCGCACTCCTCTAGTAAGCATTGCCGGTACTTTAAACAGCCAGCGCTACATCTCCGAGGTGTTGGAGCCAGTTGTCCTTCCTTACCTTCAGGGCTTGCCCACAGTCATATTTCAACAGGATAATGCGCGACCACACGTGGCACGCATTGTCCAAGGGTTCTTCGTCAATCGCCAGATTGAATTGTTTCTCTGACCAGCTCGCTCTCCGGATCTTTCGCCGATATAAAACATGTGGTCCATGGTTGCTCAACGATTGACCCAGATTACATCCCCAGCTGCCACACCAGATCAACCTGGGCAACGTGTGGAAGCTGCTTGGTCTGCTGTACCCCAAGAACACATCCAAAGTCTCTTTGAATCAATGCCGAGGCGTGTGGCAGCGGTGATGTCCAACAATGGCGGCTACTCTGGCTACTGATTTTTTCAGTAACCACACTTCACAGAAGTCTATAAATTTAATCATTGGATACTTGGTCAACATGTTATCTACGAAATAAATTTTGTTGTGATATCTCTTGTCTTTCTTGGTGTTGCAATTTGGGTGGCCAGCAGTGTACTTAGAAATACGTTTCTGATTTCATTTAGTGTTTTCGTGATCCATTATGTTTCCCAACCTCAATAATTAAAATCATTAACATTTGAGGGTTGATTCGTGGAAGAAGGCTAAGTTGGTAAATACTTAATTAACTTCGCAAAGGAGCAACAAGACGGGCAATTGGAGAAGGTCCGGGACCAATACCAAAGCAAAACACAAGAATACAACACGTAATTTTCAACAACGGTCAGATGACGAGGTCACATGTCAGCTGGCACCCCACTCTACAAACTTACTTCTACACTACGCAAACGTGAGGACATTTGAGGTCACGACAGATTTAACATGTACCAACCCCCTTGGTCCACGTCGGTCATCGGTTCGATTCGAGCTCGCAACCCCTTGGTTGCTAATCCGTTAATCTTCCAATCGGTAGAAGTTTCACACTTCTAAATTGAAAAAAATTAAGCCTATTGCCAAATTTGTGTTATTGTTCTTAATCTTCAATCACACCACTTGCAAATTTTTACGTGATCTATGAGTTTTATAGATAAGATAGTAGATAAAAAATAATATAGATTGTTTTGTTGATAATGGGATACCACTAATGATTATCCGGCAAATTTCATTAAAACACCAAAAATAGCATTTTTCACTACTTCGAAAACGTCTGGATATTTCAAAATAATAACAAAAACCTTGATACAAAACAAATATTTAATGTAAAATATATCAAGTTAGAAATCATAATCAAAAGAAGACATATTTGCAAGAAACAAATATGAAAACTAATTTTCTTCGCTATTTAAAAACATTTTTAGCGTGTGAAGGTATTGTTTAAGCTAATCAGATTTTCCCAAGGAAACTAATTCGATTGAAGATAATTCGAGAAGACGTATCTCATCTCTACGATGCATACAGATGTACTTAATAACCAGATGTCTCAAAATCATTACAGTAGCGACATTCACTCCCAAACTCAATTTATTAGTACTTGATTTAATCACGATACAAAATAGCCTCATACGTTTCTTTCATTCGAAAGATCAAAGCTTCAAGATGTAATATGAGATAATTATTAGTGAAAGGATGATAATCAGCTAGGGCGAATGTGCTGAAAATAATACGCGTGATACAATCAGACTGAATCGAAATATTCGGAAGGTCATTGGACAAAGTCATGACCGTTAATTAAGTTTCTATTTTGGTCTTCATTAATGAGTCCTTGGGAAGTGTCGTCTTTCACAAAAGGTGTAAATTCGTTCACGGAGTTCCCCCCAATCGCAATACGTCGCTTCGTTTTCAGGAATTGAAAGGAAGAAATGAACGGACATAGAACCCTAAATTTCTTCGGAGGAAAAGCTATTGACTATGTAAGATGTAAAATCTTTACATTTTTCATACAAAGAAATTGCTATGGTAATATATGAAGACCAACAGCTTTTAAATTAATTTATCTCTATAATTTAATGCTGCCCTGAAGCTAGATGAAACTTTTAAGTTAAATTAATTTTTGAATGACGTAATCTTCGGAATGGAAATAAAAATTACGTTTAAAAGAAGAGATGGTGATCAAATATATCCTCAAACCCCGTGAGACCGCTAGGCAATTGTCATATGAGCAAAGGAAGTTTATAAATATCGTGCATGAACTAAAATATTTTTGCCAAAACTTACCTTAATATTATTTGTATCGTACAAACATTTTTCTAACGTTGTAGGAATTTTTCACTGACTTTTCAAAAGACTTGAAACTATAGCATGGAACACCCACGAATGTATACAGCAATGGCCGATTTTGTATTGTTTACATACGTCGTTGCCATTCGACAGTATATATATTCGAAAATATTACATTAGTGAATATATATGCTTTTGAGAGAATTCGGCATCTTTTACCCACTAAAGTACCAATCCTTTAATGTATGGCTTATATACTAATGTATTTTATTAATACCAAGTACATAGATTGTTATCCAAAGTTTAAACATAGTGGCACATATTAAATACATTTCGAGAGACGAAGAATTAGTCGATGTATAATATCACTTCAAACAAGGTTTAAAGTCCCCAGGACTTAAATTGCTATCAAGCTATTCACGGTGGTCCGTGTGCTCCACGCTATGCCATTAATTCCCTCTACTCTCGTAATCTAAACAACGTAACGTGTAATCCAGATCTGATAGAATGAAATCCCCAATTCAAATTTGGTAAAGCTACCAACCCAATAAGGAGGTCCACAAAGGGATGTTCTAAGCTCTTACTCACGAAATATTACCTTGATATTTTGTATAGGTGTCCCTTGAAATTCCTGTCTGGTCTCGGTATAAATTCGGAATTTACTCGAAACTGTATATCCAAGGCACGTTAGTCATGTATCCAAATAATATTATAACGAGGGAACTCTTTTCTGTCAGTTAATGAACGGTTTTAGAAGTGCAGTATTGCATAAAACCAGACGCGTATTCAGGAAGGTAGGAAATTGAATTAACATCGCACTGGAGCAACACAACGAGCAAATGGCAACGGTCCGGGATCTATCCCGAAGAGAAATATTCGAAGACAACGCCTCGCCATTTTGAACCACGGTCAGATGACGAGATCACGCCTTAGCTGGTGACCCCTCTCCAAACGTCCACACCACGCCTACGTGAAGACGTTTGAGACAACGACTGATTACATCTTTACCATCCCCCACATACACGATGTCTTCGATTGAATCGAGTTTCGAGTTACCCTACCAATCGGGAGGGGAATCAATCTCTTCTCACGAGGTTTTTCGTTCCACTTAAAAGGCCGTAATTCTAAATGGACATGTTCAATGGGGTTTCGATTGCCCTCAGACTTATATCTGCGTTCCTTTTACCTGTGTGATAACCGAGACTCCCATTTGTACTGGGGTAGCCCGGATTAAAAGAGTAGCGGATTAGCATCCAGAGGGTTTTGTTGAAACGTAATAATTTGAAAAATAATCCGGAATCCTTAATCCCATCCTCTTCGCCTTTTGTAGTCTGTTTATTTTTCACATGATTCAATTTTGCATGGAATGTTCTGCAGGGAATATTGTAGGTGGAATGTTCTACATAGAATATTCTAGGTGGAATGTTTTGCAGGGAATATTCTAGGTGGAATGTTTTGCAGGGAATATTCTAGGTGGAATGTTCTACATAGAATATTCTAGGTGGAATGTTCTGCAGGGAATATTCTAGGTGGAATGTTCTGCAGGGAATATTGTAGGTGGAATGTTCTGCAGGGAATATTGTAGGTGGAATGTTCTGCAGGGAATATTCTAGGTGGAATGTTCTACATAGAATATTGTAGGTGAAATGTTCTGCAGGGAATATTCTAGGTGGAATGTTCTACATAGAATATTCTAGGTGGAATGTTCTACAGGGAATATTCTAGGTGGAATGTTCTGCAAGGAATATTCTAGGTTGAATATTTTACAGGGAATATTCTAGGTGTGTGGAATGTTCTACATATAATATTCTAGATGGATCACACAGAAATATGTATAAACTAGTAACAGTAGCAAACAATGTTTTGTTTGCATTCAGAACAAAAGTAAGGTAATCATAGTTTTTATTCACCATCTTCGTTGTTTTTCGTATTCTTATTCCGAGCGTGTGGGATAGGCAGCAACGTGCTCCGAAATCCATGAGGGATTTTGCCTTGGGTTACAATACCCTTCGTGTTCTATTCTTCAAATAGAACAATTGTCCTTGTGGTGATTGAATTCCTGAATCAGCAATAAAATTTATATTGTCCACTATCACGGGTCGGGTGTGTGAATAAATTATTACCAAACGAGCTTCGATTAGACTTCTAAAGGTATCGATTTCGAATCCTACCAAACACCGTCGTGTCCAAAGACACGAGGTGTTTGGTAGGACACCGGGGTACACGTTAAATCTGTTGTAGTCTAAGATATCCTGACGATGGAATTGTGTTGTAGTTTGGAGAGTGGGTTCCCGCTGACGTGTGACCTCGTCATCCGACCATGTTTCAAAAATACGTGGTGTCCTCAAATCTTTCCCATTAGGTTTGATCCCGGATCGTCGCCAATAGCCGGTTGTGTTGCTCCATTGCGACGCTAATTATGTTCCTACCTACCTTTGTGAATGTGTTGCTTTACAAAGCCTGTTAATGTTATTACGATAGGATTTGGTTGGTTGGTTCATTTCGGGTTTTATGGCACAAGGACTATATTTGGCCAAGCACAGACCACACAATGAGGGAGGAATAAAACGCCAAAAGAAGGGTAGGCGAGGATAAAACTGAAAGGGATGAAAGATTTCTCGGGTTCCTCGGGACTGTGATGATCGTACACACCTAAAGAAGATGTCCTCCTGATGGCGTTACTAAAACAAGAATTGCTCTTCCGTTAATCCAGAATCACATTATCTTGACTATGTCTGCTGCAAAAAACTGTACTGTGCAGCAGACATCTTTCTTATCAGAGGAATTTTTTTTAACTCATCCAAAGAAGTAGCTTATAATAATCCTTCTGTTGGCAATTATAATATACTCTGTAACAAAAAAAATCGACGCACCAAGAAGTAGTTGTGACGGGCTCGATCCACTTAGAACGGCACTGACTGGGGACGTACAGTCTTTATTTAACGAGTCCCGTTTCTAACTGTGTCCTGACGACAACCGCAGACGTTTCTGGAGACGTCCAGGGCAGCGTGTGGATCCTGTCCTTACTATCGCACGCCACACATGTTCACAACAGGGCGTTATGGGCTGGGGTGCCATCTCCTTCGATAGCCGGACCCCTTTGGTAGTCATTTCTGGCACACTTATAGCACAGCTGTACGTAGAAGACATTCTATGACCGGTTGTGTTACCGTTCCTTTAGCGACACTCCACACTTTCTTTTCTACAAGATAATGCCCGGCCGCAAACGGCATGTGTTGCTATGAATTGTCTTCAAGTTTTCCCAACACTTCGTAGGCCAAATAGGCCTCCTGACCACTCTCCCATAGAGCACATTTGGGACGTTATGTGAAGGCGATTGCAACCATGACCGTAATGCTAACCCGACAGTTGGAGATAATTTGGGAAGTAATTCCGCAGGACACCATCCGGGAACTTTTTCAGTCTATGCCACGCCGGGTGACAGCTTGCTTCCAGGCCATGAGGGACCAATGCCTTATTTCTTTCCTTATCTTGTAACGGTCAAACTCTGAAATAAATCATTCAATTGATTCGAAATGTTAATCGTTTGTTTTTCTATGTATGTTCTTCGCATCCACCAAATTTTTATCGCATCGGACACGGTGAGTCAATTTTTTTTGTTATAGAGTATGTGTTTCAGGGGGGGGGGCACACAGCTATTGAACTCAGAGAAACAATATTTTAAAAATTGAGCTGAGAGAAAACGGGCGATAAATAACAGATCCTCACAACACTACAATTGAATACGAAAATTACGAATAAAATATCCATCCGAAAAATATTTCCATCGCACATTGAATACAAATGGAAAAATTATTCAAACACCGAAAACATTTATGAATAAATCAATGAAGAGCTGCAGTGAATACTGGACCAATCCGAGCAGTACTAGGTGACGGTAGTTTAGGGAGTGGTTATGAGAAATGCAAACAAATATAAAGTTATTTGAATCAAAATGCATACGACGTAAGAGGGATGTTTCATTCCGAAGTTCAGGGAAACGCGATCCAGCTGAATAATGCCGACCAACCGATCTAGTGGCCACTAGATAGGAAGGTTCCTGGTACGAATCCGTGTCAGTGCAAGGATGTTTGTAAACGTATGGTGTAGAGGCGGCTGGTGCACCTTAAATCTGTCGTGGCTGAAAGTTCTCACGTTGGTTTGGTGTGGAAGTTTGGAGAGTGGGATGCCAGTTTCGGTGTTTCCTCGTCATCTGACCGTGGTTCAAAATGACGTGGTGTCGTCCTCGGATCTTTCTCTTAGAGGATGGATCCCAGATCGTCTTCAATAGCCCGATGTGTTGTTCTAGTATGATGGAAATTACAAATTACCAATTATCTATTTGCCGATTAGAATGATTTAGCCTCTTGATGAATACGGTGGAATTGAGTTGAATGAACGTCTCACTGGAGTAAAACAACAGCTATTGGTGATGATCCGTAATAAATTCCTAACGAGAAAAACCTCGTCATTTTTAATTACGGTTAGATGACGAGGACAATACTTGAGCTGACAATACTGACACAACATCAACGTGATGAAAATTAAAGCCACGATAGATTTAACGTTCACCATCCTCCACGTACACGGAAGTCTATTTTTTTGGATCTCGTATCCAACTCGCAACGTTAATCTTCAAAACGGGCTAGAGCGGCCCTGCTGCGACCAACGAGCCAACTGAGCGTTCATTTTGCAACGGTAGAAGACTTCAATTACACTCATGTCCATAAATTAAGGATAATGCCAGCTCCGGCAAAAAGAGGTTCAGAAACAAAACAAACGTGACTTATAGTGTAAAAAATTTAAAACTGATAGTGTAAAAAAACTAATATTTCCCTTAGTTTTAATGTTCCTTCTTATCTTGTCCCTTATAGAATTTTTGAAATATTTGTTTAATAGCTACAAAACATGACGATATTATGCAGAGTAATAACACACTGAGTCACACACTCTCTCTCTCTCTACCGATTGAAGATCGATCTTCCAGTTGGTATACTCCTAATTTTAATAAATGAATTGTAATATGAATAGAAAGATCTATAAGGATGTGCTTGTATGAAGGATATTTGCTTTGATGTGTTGCTTAATAGAATGATACTGTAAAAATTAAATTATTTTACTCTTCGTAATTAGCAACTGTAATCATGAATTCTATTCTTTGGGTAATCAATTTAGCCTACGTATGGCTGGATCGTAAATGCACTAAAACTCGATCCAACCGAAGACCCTCGTGTTCATAGAAACTGGTGCACATTAAAACTGTCGTGGCCTCAAATGGTTTCTTTTTGGTGTCGTGGAATTTTGGTTACCTTGTTGTTACCTTGTAACTCAGTTGTTACCTTGTCATCTGATCGTGACGAGGTTATTGTCTTCGGTGTTGATCAGGGACTGTCACCGGAACGTTGTATTGCTCCAATGCGATGTTAATTCAGCTATCTATCTATATTATCCCCGAACTAAATAAAGGGTCTTATAAAATTAGATATCATACTTGAAACTGGCGTGAAATCCATAACGCTCATTTTGAAGTGAATGATAACCCAAATACAATACACAACAAAATTTGCAGTATCTCGGATTTTCCTTTGGCCTCAAATTAACCTATACCACCTCCGCCATGCCTTGATCTAAGGACATTTCTAAAACTATATCCTGTCATATGTTGTTCTTGTTGATGTGTTAGCTTCATAAACCCCAAACAAGACGCGGACGCAGAAATATCTTGTGTGACCTGACGATATTTCATGATAAAAGATAGGATAAAAATAGAGTGGGGAAACAAAAGGTAGGCTCCCAGGCTTATTATTAAATCTTTGTTTCCAGGTGACAGCACTTATTTGCCCCCCAAGGACCGCTAATAATATCCTGCACCCTTAGGATGAAAGGTCGTAAACCGTTGATGACAGAAGAAAAAGTCCGATCTCTCTGGCTTTTGCGCACTTTCTTTCTTAGGCTTTCTTTTTGAACAAGATGTTCGAAATTATTAGAAACATCTATATTTATTCTGAGATTCTTAGAAAGACGAACATGTGTATTGTATTCTTAAATTAACACGAAGGAAACATCAACATTCTACTACATACATATTCTACACAACATATTGTGTTCTACATTTTTGGAAAGTATTTATATCTGGGAAGTAGTTTTCTAAAATTCTTCAGAAAAATCCATGAAATGTTTAATTTGAAACTTTTCAGTTGCATTTTTGAATTAAATAAAAGCGAAACTGTTGTTTTCTTATGTTCTTAGAATAAAAAGACACGTAATAATCATTCTTCCATCTGAGACTCATTAAAATTTTCTAGCTAAAAGATTCTTTTCAAGAACACATCTGAAAAGAGGAAGGCATCGTATAGTAAAAACTCAAAATTAATTTCCTATCTAATAAATTCTTAAATATTTTTGCCCCAAATGACAGTGGAGTTTTGATATAAGAAAACGAGTACCTCTAATGAGCACCATTTTTATTTTTTTGAATGGTAAAGTTTGCTTATTATATGGGTGAAATAACACAAAATTAACTTCATGCGAATTTTTGTGTCATCTTAGTTCCATTTGAGCGAGACGATAGGTCCCTCCATTTTCTGATGTCTTGTTTCATCCATAAATAATTTGTCGTTTTCTAGGGGAAGAATTGCACTTCATTTCACCTATATTACTTTCCTTTCGTAGTCCTCTTTAGCCCTTTGAGGAAGTCACACGCATTTTCCTACTTTACAACCAGTCTTCCTTGCAAGACTTCCAACCAGTTTTGTTCTTAACAACAATAATAATAGAATATTTTCAAAAGATGGTATTTTAAGGAAAATACTAATAGAATATGCGTCCAAACAATTTTGTGCTCAGGAAAGAACCAATAAAATCTCTCTTTTTCCAGGTGTCAATTCTAAGGAAAATATCAATTACAGGTGTCAATTCTAAGGAAAATATCAATAGAATTTTTTCCAATAGATTAGGTCTATTCTAAGGAGAGGACAACTAGAACATTTTCAAACGATAGATGTGGTTATTTACTTATGTGTGGAAGGTAGGCATTCTGATTAACGTTGTACTGGAACAACAAAACGGGCTTTTGACGGCATTTCGAGATCAAAGGGACAAATTTGTAGACAATACCACGAAATTTTGAACCATAGTTATATGTGTTAAAAGGTTCAAACAAAACTAAGATTTTTCTTCAAGAAGGTCAAAGATGGTTAGAAATCATGCAGGAAAGACTGCAATTTGCAAAGAAGTGTTATACGTGTAAACCTTTTGGAAGGTTAACTGATGGTGGGCTTTTTTATGTCTGATTACTATCAAATGAGAGAAATATTTCTATGCCCCGATACTCCCAATATTCCTATAATAACCATATACCTGGGACCACTAGGAGGAGGTGCGGCATTCTACCCTCTCTGAAAGGATTAAGGATGTAATAAAATTATTTTAAGTATGACGCACTGATTACAGTGGTAATTGTTACGTAGATTGATCTTAATACTATAAGATATAGATGATTGATGTTGGAAAAGATAAACATAATGGCCAAATCTCAGGGTAGGTATAGGTAGTTGAATTTAAGTCGCATTGTAGCAACACAAAGGGCTATTGGGGATGGTCTGGGATCGAATCCGAAGGGAAAGATACGAGTATAACGCCTCGTAATTTTAAACAACAGTCTGTAGCTCAGGGAGAGAAAACATGAAAGCCTAATCAAAATGCTTTCACTAAAAGAAACAAAAACGTTGTGGAACTGAGAAGATGTTACGAAGATGGATGCTAGTAAAAAAATATAATGAGATATTTATACGAGGGATATTTCCAAAATTCTGGGCATTGCGTTGAATAATGCAGACCTAATGACTAGTGCATTCATATACACACACCTGACAGGTTTTTCAAACGATATTAAGTCAATGGTGATCCGTTGGACACCCTGACCTGACCAATACAAAGGGGTTTCTTAACCACCAAGTGGTTTCGGCAAGATATCTCGTCCACCAAGATCTGGCCAATTTTGCTGAAGACGTGATAACCTGTCAACACGATATTGCCTTTATTACGGTGATAGCGCAACATTTTTTCGGCATTATTCTGACGCGATCAAGGACTGGTCAGTTTTCTTCTAGTCCGGTTTCTATCATAGACCCATAATATAAGTAAACTGAGCAATGCTGTTGAGGAGCTTCAAAAAGTGTAACCAACATGTCGACTAGTAGTCACGTGACTGCTTTGAAAAATTGACTCGGTTTGACAATTTGGCATCATATCGCTTTGCTGGCGATTTAACATCTTATGCCAGGGCAGTGAGTAAATTCGCATTTCTATACAATCGTGACAAAAATGGTGAAATCGTAAAAATTTGCTTTATCGCGACCATGAATCAAGGGATATGAGCGTTCTCTCTCGTCCCGTTGACCAATCATATGCTGAATGTTCGTTTCTATTTGACAAACAAAAGTAGTCTAAGGGTGAATTTACTTCTAGCTTTGGTCACATTATCCTGGACACATCAAAAGGATTGCTCACTCCATTTTTATATTTCCTCTATGGTTTCGACGAGGTACGTTGTCTATCAAGATCGATTTCTTAATGGCGAGATATTTCGTTGAGACAACCACCAGAAGTGTTCCGTTTGAATCCATAGAAAGACACACTAAATTATCAAGGATCTATTGTCCACGGAAGGTAGATGTTAATAGAGGTGGCAGACTATTGTCTGTCTCAAGAATTGAAATAGCCTGTCCGTGGCCCAAGTTCAGAAACATATTCAGTGTTCTGCAACACAAACTGATCCAAGCAATTGAAATTTTTCTACAGGTATTTCGTCTGAATTTTGAAAACTGCAGTCAAATCAAATACACACGTCAAACATAATCATCGGCTCAATGGGATTCATATTTATAATAAAAGACACATTAAAAATAATTAACTTGCTTTTTTTTTAAACCATGGCATACTTTCAGAATCCTGTCGATTACTTTTGAAGTTAAATATTTTGTCATTAACATAGAATATGTGTTATTTATAAAGTGTTTGTGGTCATTTGGGGATGTGTAGGGAGGTTGTTCCGTAGCTAGAGAAGAAGAAAAGATGTGTCAAGGAGCGCACTTTGCTGTGCAGATCATCGTAACTTATGATTTTAAAATTGAGGAAAAATTGTTCTGCAAAGACTTTATATGTTCTGTGACGTACGTCGTAGTTTTAAGCAATTTCTGCTCCCGGGGGTCCGTGGTATGCGATTTCTGAACTTAAGGCAAAAGCTAGCCAGTAGCAAGAGAAATTTCACGCTGGAACTAGTACACACAGCTAAACGAAATTTATCTTGAAAAATTACAATCTATAGACAAAAATGAGGTTAAAACAAAAACTTCGTAACGCAAATCCCTGATCTTAGGAAACATCTCTCTTAGTTTGCATTGATATAAATCGAGGTGTGATTACCCGATGGTGTTACATTTCGTAAGCGCATATTGATGCGTTGAATACACACATAAACACAGTCATTAAGTCCCCGGAATCAGAATTCCCCAGAGTAAACAACTCTCGTTTATATTTAAGTCATTATCTACTTCAGACACCATTTATCTTCAAAGCTCTCAATTAACGACTAAGTTCTGTTTTCGAACCGAAGTGCGAACTTGGCATAGGCACATTTACAACTAAAGTCTAAACAAAGGTTACACCAGATAGAATGTTAAGGAAGTTAAATTTTCAATCTTTGTACTTAAAATAATACGGCTAATTAAAATGAATAAGTATCTTCCTTATTAAAAGCCTTATAGGTGTAAAAATGCAAAAAATAACTTATTACTTTCAACGTGTATTAACAATCACCGAAGAGATGCAAAGATGTTTATAGCATTAACCTAAATCATGTCTTACATATAAAGCAGAAATCTCTTTGAAGCAGCTAAAACCCTTACACGTTGACTTCTGGTGTCATGAAATTCGCACAGCTGAACACTTTCTGACTGAAAATTGTAGGTTAACATAACTCCTTTCCTTATGTCATACTCTTATTGCCACAGAAGTAAAATTTGATATACAACATTGCCCAAGAACATCGGTCATGAGCTGAGCGATCCGTAGAAGTAAAGGAAGAAACACGTAAAGCGAACAAAGCTCAAAAAGTTGTTCACCGACGCAACAAAACTACTGAGGAAACAGGCACGAGTTTGTTTGCCTTAATCATCAAAAACACTCAGGTGAAAAATAAAGTCAATAAAGCAACAGTAAAATTAGAAAATGTGTTAAATATACAGTGTTTGTCTACGACTAACGATTGCGAAAATGCTTTCCGTAATATCCTTTTTGAATCTCCTTGTATATGAATTGTATTCATGTGAGCACACAATAGAGTCTAGTGTATTTCTTACTCTGGTGGTAACGTAACATTTGGAACTGACAGAAGACATGAATTTTGAAAAGGATCAAAGGAAAAGTTTTTCTCCTTAGTACGAAGCAGAAATTAATCGAAAATCAACTCTGGCTTTTTGCCATATTTTCTCACAGCAAAAGTTAACGCTTCCATTGCTTCAAAAGAAGAATTACTTGGAATGTATCCCATATATTTTCGGCCTTAGAAATGTATTGAAATATTATTCTTAAATTTCGTCGTTTCTTAACGTTAAAGTAAATATCTGCAATTATCGCCTAATTCAGATTGATGAATACATCAAAGATACATTAGTTGAATAATACTATAAAAAATATGATGTTGACATTACAATAAGCATCTTACCAAATGATCTCAAGAAAATGTTAAAGCTCTGAATAGATTGTTTGATATTTTAAATTACACGCTTCATATTCAGTATCAATCGGATTATGACGCATGTTTTTGTGTCAAGTATGTTTTGATGTGTAGTAACGTCCAGTCGTGAGCAACCATAGACGTTTTAAACTTCTTTCTTTCATTTATATTGTATTTAATCTTACTAACTTGCTGGATTTTCACATCGTCTTTCCTATTTATATTTTTAAAATATTAACATGGATCTCCATATTAATTGTTGGCTGGATAGTAAAATTGAGAAATAAGATAATTTCAAAAGATAAGCCAAATTTTTGTCGATCGAATTTTTAATTAACATTTTAATCTATTTCGTATTTAAAAATCAAACACATAACTTATATCAACTAACTAGGTTTCTTAATGATAAGAGTCATATGAAAAATTTTCTTTGCAGAATAGAAGGAGGAAGGTTTAGATTACTGTTCAGTAATTTTTGAAGAACTATAATTTTAATTATGTAGGTAGATATTTAATTAACGTCGCTCTCGAGCAACACAATGGGCTATTGGGGACGGTCGTAGATCAACCCTTGTGGATAAGATCCGAAGACAGCACCACAAAATTTTGAACCACGGTCAGGTGACGAGGTTGCACCTGAGCAGGCACCCCACTCTCAAAACTACCACATCAACCCAACGTGAAGACATTTGAGGTAACGACAGATTTAACGTGCATCAGCCTCCATTTTGCGAGACGGTCATTGGTTGGATTCGAATTCACAGCCCTTTGGTTAGTAGTCCTATACTCTTTCAATTGGTACACCGTGGTCCGAATTTTTATAAGAACGGAATAACTACTTAGAGAGAATTTTGTACCCCTGCGAACATCTAAAAATAGTCTGTGATGCGATTTCTGAACCTCATGTAAATGAACATTTGAATTTTCTGTTGAATCAATGTCTAAGCACTAATTACTTTGCTAAGTCTTTATCTAAGAACTTGAAGTTTAAAAAAACATAATGAAAGATTCTATAGCGTTATCTACACACTTGGAATAACTGTAAACTGAAAATATTACACAATATAACTCGAAAAATAGTAGAAAAATTATCTGAAAAATGAAATAGCTGTGTTATATTTAACTTACAAAAAGTTTGGTACACATAAATAAATAATACCAAACAGTGTCACAAAATGCATGACGTAGATTACTTAAATAATTTAAAAAGTGAAGCGTAAAAAATGTAAACAATGAGGAGAAAAGAAAATATGGCTGAGAAAGTGTTAAATTTCTCAAATGACTCAAATTGAAAGTATGAAAGATGATGTCCATTGCAAAACATAAAACTATTCACCCTAAATGCATGATAGTGTTCAAGAAACTTCGATTCCATTAAAATTATTAATACCTATAGAACGAAGTGATAATTATTATAATATACTAAAGCAGTATGGGCAAAATTATATTCTACTAAACAGATATTTTATAAAAAATGTAATCAAAAACAAATTATTAATCGGTAATCTTGTATTTCGAAACCATCAAACAAATAAAAAACAGGATTTTATACTTCATAGTATCATTCTAAACGTAATTCATTAGAGGAGGGGAAAAAACACAAAATGTCCTCATTACAACATTTTCCATGTTACTAACCATTAAAGAGAATATTTTCGAAATCGATAGAATAACATAAGATTCATATCTATGCACTAAGATAAAATATTTTTTATTGAAAAAATAATTTATTCTTTATAAACACATTAGTTTCTTTTTCTTTGATATCCATTGTTTAGTACTATTATTACCTTTCCATTAAAATGGGTCATTCATCGTAATTAATAAAAAGTATTCATGAAAAACATTACTTGCCCGATAAAACTAATGTAAAGATGTGAACTAAATCTTCTTTGGCCAAAGTGAAAAAAACTTTAAATTTATTTCTAACTATTAAGTTACACACACACTATATTATTACTTTATTCTTTATAAATACATTAATTTCTCATCGGAATCAATTGTTTGGTACTATTCTTGTCATTTCATTAAAATGGTTCATTCATCGTAATTAATTAAAAATATTCATGAAAAACATTGCTTGTAATGAAAATAACGTAAAGATGTGAACTAAATCTTCTTTGCCCGAAGTGAAGAAGCTTCCAATTTCTTTCTTAACTATATTTAGAGACAGATTCAACCGAGATAAAAAAAATTAAGCAAATAACTTTAATATCTATCTACATATATACAGTCTTAAAGAATATTTTCAACCACATTTCTATTCATAAAAAAATTCATCGGCTAAAGAAGTTATACTCAACTAACCGTTATAGATAAAATAAAAATGAATACCACAACTAATTACGACTCCAACTAATATTGAAAGCGAATTAAGGAATGCACTGGATACATGCGGTGTTTGTATCTTGAAGTGAAACTCTTAAAGTAATTTTACTTTTAAAAATCTCCCCGCTTCTAACTCTCTCTCTCTCTTTCTATCTCTCTCTCCTTATGATCATTCATTAAATATTAATTAAGATTTTACACCTCAAAATCTCTCTTTCACGAGACAAAAAATGTTTCAGAACACATCCTAAAGTGTGTCAATAGATTTCAAACTAAGTATAGGTTGCATGACGCGTTTGATATTTAAAAATATATATATTTCTTTTTTTCGTTACAGAATCAATTTCCCTAAAAACTATTAAGCATCGAATGAAACTTAAAACAGAAACAAGAAAAGTATTTAAAAAAATTCTAAATATGCTCAACTCCAACTGAGATTGGAAACGGAATAATGAGTGATAATGAATAGATGTGTTACCCAGCGTATTCTGTATTTTTTCACATGAGCGCTTCGGGCATCGGCGCGGTGAGGAATCGTAGTAGCACCCCTCTCAACTGTTGCATACTGAATATTGCTTACGTATCGCCTGTCGTCGCTCCTCGCGTCTTGATGGAGTGTTTTCTACCCATGCGCCCGGCCACCCGCTCTCGATCCTCCGGTTGGCGGCGGCGCGTTTTGGCGCGATTCTCGCCGGACCCCGAGGACTTGTTTCGAAGAACAGCAGAACGGTTCAATCTGGAGGAGAATCTAAAGGAGAGATGCAGAGAAGCCGAATAGAGGCAGGATGGGAAATAAAGAAAATGGTTTTACTTTTGAATTTCGTCGAATTTCGATCCAGTTTAGGTGTTACCTTCTAGATAGGAAGGTTCCTGGATCGAATCCGGGACAGTGAGTGGATGTTTGTAAGCGTATGGTGAAGAGGCGGCTGGTGCACCTTAAACCTGTCGTGGCCATAAGTCCTCACGTTGAATTGGTATGGAAGCTTGGAGAGTGGGGTGCCACCTCGTCATATGACCGTGTAGTCCTCGGATCTTTCACTTGATCCCGGACCATCGTCAATGTTGTATTGCTCTGATACGACGTTCTTTGGGTTGGTGTGGAAGTTTAGAAAGTGGGGTGCCAATTGCCTCGTCATCTGACCGTGGTTCAAAAGGACGTGGTGTTGTCCTCGGATCTTACCCTTAAGGGATTGATCCAGGATTGTCGTCAATAGCTCGTTGTGTTGCTCTAGTACGACGTTAATTAAAATTATCACTATCATTACCTAGTGCGACGTTAATTAAAAATTATCAAATTACCAATTGCTTCGGAATTTCGAGGCACAATCTCGAGTTATTTTGAGTGTGTAAATGGTTTTTTTAATTAACGTCGTACTAAAGCAACACAACGGACTATTGACGACGATCCGGGATCAATCCCTTAAGGGTACACTACTGCTTTAACATATAAGAAAGTGACTATACTTTAAAAACTTGTGAAAAAATATCTATAAAAGATAACTATATACAATTTTCAGAAATGACTTACAAGGAATCATTGTTTTGAAATATAGAAAAAGTTTAAACTATGTGTTCATATAAAAATAATTATTAAAATAAATATTTTCAAACAGTGAAAATTTAGATTTTACATTTTATCACGCTACGCGTAGGATATTTCAATTAAATTCATTCACATTAAAAAAATTTTTTTATTTTAAACTAAAGATAATATTTAAATTAACATTTTAGAATGCAGGACTTTATTTTAAATAAATAGAAAATATTCTAGGTGGGTTTTATAAAGAAAATTAATTTCTCATAAAATTTTAAGCATAATTTTTATTATAAATTTTTTAATTTTTTTAATTAGATTCATAAAAATATTCTATTTGTATTATATTGATGTTATACACATTTCCTTTAAATTCAAGAAAATTGCTTTATTATAACAAGAAATATCCTGCGCGCAAAGTGAAAAAATCATGTTCTGAGAAAATCGTATTTAAAGTTAAAATTTAACAATATATTATTTGTATGATATTCAAAGAATATTGTGCATTAAAAAATGTATTTAAGTATCATTACAGCTTATTTGAATGATATTTTTGACTATAATTGTCTTTAATGAGAAAAAAAAACACCAATACCTTTATAAATTGATGGTGAGATTTATATTTTTTAACGTAATAATTCATTAAACAAAGAAAATGCAATATTGCAGCTTTAATATTTGTCAAAATTAAGTATCCAGTATCCTATAACACAAAATTAAATAATTTAATTATAAGTTAAAATATTAAACACACAAATAACTTTTATATTATAATTTTAGTAAAGGTTAATAATACAGAACATACAATTTTTAAAATTTCCCAGTTTCATATAAACAACCTTCTTCTTTTTTTTTTAATTTTTCCTGTTTTAAAATTTTAATCATGCGCTTTACACGTCTACACTCGAACGACATTTCTAGAGTTTCTTTTTCTGCTTGTTTTACTCGCTCACTGTCGAGACTTAAAGCCGTATTTATGGAATAATTCCCAATTTATAAACCCAAATGTCTCATTACTTCTATTCTTCCTAACTGTCCATTATTTAAAGAAATAATAGCCTCGTTCATTGCTAAATCTGCAATTTTTCTGCCTGATCCACTTTGTTTCGGACACATTTTCCAAACAAGGGCATTCAATGACTCATTTGGATTTTGTGTCCGACCACCAACACAACGTCTGAACAACTTGGGATCACACAGATCTTTAAAAATGTTTTTAACACAGTCCATAACTGCAGCTGGTATAACATTTTTATTGTTGTGTTTATGTCGTTGAAATTGACACCAAGAGTTCTCACCTAGGGGACAAAAGTCGTGTTACGGTTCATGATCTGTTGAACGAGTGTGGCAATAAATAGCCCATATGGTTTTGCGCATATCGACCCAGGAAGTTTTATTGCTTCTAATGGCATTGCCATAATATATTGACCATTTTTCAATAATTTTTTCAGTTAATCGCCCCTTTCCACTGAGGGGTTTTCCGTCGCTTAACTTTTTGCCACTAAAATGCTTTTTTCAGTTCGCGAAGACGTCTTCCCATTCTTTTTTTAACATGGCCGACACATTCAATTTTAGTAACTTTCACGTCTGGACTATAAATTTCGGCCTTTTCAATTTCTAGGAAAGTTTTAGTGTCACCGTCGTAAATATAATTAATATATTGGCAATTATGATTGACTTCGGTACGTTGAAACATCCTAACCATTCCGACAGCTTCCATTTTTGCCGCTGATCCTTTTCACAGATGATTTCTTATGGTTTTCTTTCCACTTACCATATACCACAGTTCAGATTTCGGTTCTTTCCACTGGTCACAGCCTTTGCAAAATGATGCCATGATTTCAGTATCAACAACTTTTCCTGTCACCGCTCCAATTAGAGTTGCAACACCAATTTGGGAAGAATGTCCTCTGGTCTTCCAAGACCCATCACCACTAACCGTTATTTTAGAATACTCTTTCGGCAGCTTTTCTCATAGAAATTTTAGCAATATTGCCAGAAGAAACAGATATTTTTTTAAGTTGTTACTATACGTACGTATGCTTTTGCCAGTGGAGGTAAGTCCATGATCCCCAAAAAAGTTATGATTCCGGCTAATCCTTGTCCAATTCACCGCATGGCGTACACAAACCTTAAGTTTATTTCACTGACATTTCTTTTTTCTCCCATCATATTACTGTTTCTAACTGCAGTTTGCTCTTTGCAGTGATCACAGTGCAAACTGAATTTTGATCATAATCCATATGTGAGAGTTTCTTGAATTGCAATGTTACTCCCACATATTTTACAGCATAAATATTTTGATATTTCAGAAAAAAAAAGCTTGTAATATCAATCAGTCTAAATCCATTGAAGTCTGAAGAAACAGATGTATCTTCAAAACAAGAGCTTTTCCATTTTTTATATGAAGAAGAAACATTAACGGCATCTGATTATTTTGAAAATCGATTGCCATAAAACTTGCGTTTTTTAAGTCGTACACCAGATGCTCGTTTGTTGTTTGAAGAACTCATAATCATCAAGATAATCACAAGAAACTAGAGCAGTCGAATTGTTCTAATAAGAACTGTTTTTTTTTTCAGATATACTTACAATTCATGTAAAAAAATGTGTCGAAAAAGAAACGCAAACGCTACTATACAATTGTAAACAAACAATTGAAGGAAAAGTTAAAATTGCAGTAAGTTCACATTTGAAACGTAAAATCAAGAACTGTGAGGCTGTCCAGGTACCAGAAATTTAATTTTATAAAATCTGTATTATTCTTTAAAACTTAAAATAAAATTCAATTTCGGTTTCACTTTCTCGGTTTCGGTCGTTTGACAACTTCATTTTTTGGCAGTCATTTTGCAAAAGTGACTTCCGAATAAAACTAAATATCTCGCTATTGGTTGCACGTACATTAAAATGTTTGGTGTCATTTTATTCAGAAAAATATGCAGTTTAATAATATATCAAAAATGAAAAATTGATTTTTCGACCTTTTTAAAGCAGTAGTATTCCCTTAAGGGTAAGAACTGAGGACAACACCACGTCATTTTAAACCACGGTCAGATGACGAGTGGTGTTGTCTTCGGATATTTCCCTTTGGAGTGGATTCTGGAATATAGCGCGTTGTGTTGCTGCAATGCGAAGTTAAGTAAAATTCTTACATAACTTGTCGAAACCAACTCGAAAAAATTTCACTTTATTGGTATTTCAGAGTTGGCATTGAAAGTTACATTATCTCCGTTCCAGTCATTTGAAGTTTAAGGGGGTTCGGAACTCAAAATTAAAAAATCTTCAATTTTAAAGTTTTTGTTCTGATATTTTTTCTGAAGGTATCCATTGTATTTTGCAATTATAATTACTATTTTATGTTTTCAAAACTTAAAATTTTTTTTCTTATTAAAATTTTAAAATATCAAAATTTTGACGTTGGGAAAAATTGATATATCTTAAAATATTTTATAACAAATCCCTTCATTTTTGCATTAGTTTACTTCTAAAAATTCATACTATAAATTGATTTCGTTATTTTAAGTTATAATAATTATAAAAAATGTGAAATATTTTTGTTCAAAGTTCGAAAAATTATAGAAGAAAAAAATATATATACTATATACACAATTGCTGAAGGCAAATTATAGAAATATACTTGAAAAGTAAATGTAGAAAATTGCGTTCATTTATGACAAGTAGTTTTGAAGTTACTATATTCACTATTGAAATCCCATTTAACACAAAAGGAGAAAGAGAGCGTATAAAATTATGAAGGCTCGTTTAATTTGCAGCTGTCATGTTTATAAAAAGTTAAATATTTCCGGTTCTAAATGGTAGAAAAAATGTAGGTGTCATTTTATTCAAAATATCTATATTATTTTTTAAGATAATAAAAAAGATTAGATTTTTTTCATATTTTGAGTCCCAGACCCCCTTAAGCGCTTAGAACAACTCACAGACTTATTACATCTGTACTAATTAGGTTTTGGTATTTCCCTTCGTCTTTCTTTAAAATTCTTTAATATGTGTGTTTTAAACGTGTGGTACTTAGCAACGTTTTTGCATTTATTTTCTTGTTTATTCTATTGTTTTCCTTTTTTTAGTAAGAGGTCTGTTTTCTCTGGAGTTCTAAAACTTTTATTATTTTATTATTCTGTAGCGGTTTGCAGAAGCCGTGTTAGAGCAGTTGGAAGATGGACAGATTTGCGTGTGCAAATCCAATCAAAGACCGTCGTGTACAAAGGTGACTGATACTCGTTAAATCTGTCTTGAAATCAAGTCACCACGTTGGCGTGGTGTGGAAAGTTTGGAAATTGGTGAGCCAATTCAGATATTGATCTCGTCATCTTACCATCGCTCAAAATTAAGTTGCGTTAGCCTCATATCTTTCCCTTGGATATTGATCCTGAACCGTCGCTAATGTCCCATTGTGTTGCTCCAGTGCGACATTAATTAAAATACTTTCCTACCTGGGTTGGTTTTCGAAAAGGAATCACGTGGTAGGGTAAGGTAATATCAATTAACTTCGTAAGCAACACAACGGTCTATTGACGACGGTCCGGGATCAATCCTTTAAGGGAAAGATCCCGAAGACAACACGAATGAACCACGGTTAGATGACGAGGCAACACCTGAGCTGGCATCCCAATCTCCAAAATTCCACACTCACCCAACGTGAGGACTTTCGGCCACGACAGATTTAAGGTGCACCAGCCGGTTTCTACACCATACGCTTACAAACATCCATGCCCGAACCCGGATTCGAACGAGGAACCTTTCGATCTAGAGGCTAAACCTTAACCACCATACCAAGGAATCACGTGGTAGGACTACTGTTCTCTTGGCTCTAACCACCATGTCAACAACTATTTTGAAGGGAAAGACTAAATAGACACTTTCTGGGAAGCTAAATGCGAAGGGTTTAACAAATTAGTTTCAGTCCGCAAAGCACTCGTTATTGGATAAAGTAATGATTAAAAATATTCTATTGTGTGCATTCAACAATTGTACACAAAACTGTTATGGAATCTGCTGTAAACATCACATTTTTTTATCAAATTCCTCCTTTGAAACGCTCGTCATCTGACCGTGGTTACAAATTACGTGGTGTTGTCCTCGGATCTTTCCCTGAGGGGGTTGATCCCGGACCGTCGTCAATAGCCCGTTGTGTAGCTCTAGTACTACGTTTATTAAAATTACTTTACCTTAACATACCAGCTCAGGCGTTGCTTCGTCATCTGACCATGGTTCAAAATTACGAGGTGTTGTCCTCGGATCTTTCCCTTAAGGGACTGATCCCGGACCGTCGTCAATAGCCCGTTGTGTTGCTCCAGTACGACGATAACTAAAATTACCAATTACCTTAACATACCTCAATCAACACTACAAGGCCTGCTCATAGCATCTGCTCTGAAATCTCTACTTGTATTAATTTATAGCAGTGTACTCATTTTTCATACTTTATCCGTTTCATCGGTTTGTTATCAATATAGATATTGCTCTGAACATTTTGTGTCTCTAAATGAAACTCTATTAGTGAAACAAAATGTAAAACAGCATTTCCTGTACTTCGTAACACGTTCGCTGCCGATCTCGCTCCAGCGCGTGAGATGGCGTCAACGCTAAAGAGTCAACCACGTGCCGGCGCGTGGTGTGCAGCGATGTCTCAGTAGCTAGTCACGCGTTCGCGCGGGAAGGTATGCGCCTCAACACTTATTCTCCGCTTCAATCGGCATTATATGTTAGGTGTTGGTGTGGTATTGGCGTGGAGTAAAGGTTAGAAGCTAGTTGTAAAGGTATGTGGTTTAGAATTTATAGCTTTATTAGTCTCTCTATATTAGAAAAATGTTACCGCCGCCGCAGGATTGAAAACTCGCGTTTTTCGCTCGATTCTAAGACGGTTTTCCGAGAAAGTACGGATCAGAAATTTACAAAATTGACATGGTTTGTTCAAAATTGTACAGGGAACAAGACAATTAAGACTTTTTTTCGGCTATAAGTTTAGGCGATTTAGGGGTTGGTAATTTAGGGGTTAGGGGTAAGCGAGCAGGGGGCGGAACCCCCTGGTTATTAAAGAAAATATTCTAATATAAGTTGTATAAACGATAGTTTTCCAAGGCCTTCACGACCCCCCCCCAAAAAAAAAAAAAAAAAAAATTGAAAAAAGATATAAGCCTTTAACAGATGATGAAATTGCATGCAAATGTGTTTTGTGAGCTTTCGCCAATCTATTCTGGTATTGGCGCACTTTTCAATCCTATTTGTTATGAAAAGTAAGTCGGCTCTTCTGGGGAAAACCTTTTTCTACGGCGAAGCACTAACTATCAACACATCCTAACGTGACCGGCAGCAAATGTGTTAAAGCGTTTATATTTATCATTTTACCTGAATTAGCTTCTGAACGTCCACTTCAATTGTATCCCCCTTTACCTGAAAGGCAATTCGGTATATTTTAACCTCCACATTTCTTTGCTCATTCGCTGTTACTTTCTTCTTAGTTCAAAATTACGAGGTATTTTACCCGTATCTTGCCCTTCGGAAGGCCTCAGTTGCCTGGTTGGAGGAGTAACGGAATAGCAACCGGATGGTTGCGAGTTCAGATCCAACCAAACCCGTCGTGTGCAAAGGGGCCTGGCTGGTGCACATACAATCCGTCGTGGCCTCAGATGTATTCGCGTTGGTGTGGTATGGAAGTTTGGAGAGTAGGGTGCCAGGTCAGCTGTAAACTCGTCATCTGATCGTGGCTCAAAGTTACGTGATGTTGCCCTCGAATGTTTCTCTTTGGGTGAATCCAGTACCATCACCAATTGCCCTTTGTGTTGCTCCAGTGTGAAGTTAATTGAAATACCTATCTACTGTTCCCTTTGGAATGAATCCCAGGCCGTCACCAATGTGTGTTCTGGGAAGAAAAGCATACTGCAATTTTCGGAAATTTCGAGAAGATGGAGGGTTAAATAAATGTATTCAAATACACCGAGTTTGTCATTTTCAAACCCAACTCCCCAAGTTGCCTTATTGAAATCAATTCTGCCTACCTAATCAGAAATGCTGTTCTGTTGCCTCAGAGTAATTTTGATCGCACGTTACGTACGAAATTCGAAAATAAAAAAAATAGCACCATTTCTTTTCAGTGTGCAGAGAAAACTTTTGATTTAAATTTGAAGCATTAATATTTATGAGCTCATTTCAAAGTGAAGCATAAGTTTATGAAACAAAGATAAAGATATTCCCGTTGGCGGAAAATATCTAATTCGGAATGTTAGTTATTTCGCCATTAAAAAAGAATGAATCATTTCTAATTAAATGAGCTCGAAATTTAATTAAAAGTGATGTGATAAGTTTAATTGCAAGAACATGAGATGTTGGAGGTAACTTAAGATGTTAGCTTAATTGATTGCGCTGCATCTTCACAGGCATGTACTGAATTCTTTCTTCCCAATACACTTGATATTCCACAACTTGTCACTTTAATGTAAGATTTAATTCCAGTAAAATTCCTAAGACAAGCTTTTATACCATTAGGATATTAAATAATGTTCCCATGATCCATAAGTTATGTATTCTTTTCATTTGAATTGGGTGGGGAAAATATTTAAATTTGATGTTTCGAAAAATTAAGATATAACGTTATGAATTTCAGACTGATCAATGTGTTTTCCCGGCGGCTGCTGTCTTTAAATAACTTCTCCTGATTGTGAACTCTTAGCGACCTCAATTGTTGACAAATTGGAACGAAACATGAGATTTAGAGATATCGCTCGAGAAGTATCGAAACACCAAAGATCTCACGATTGTGGATGCAGTTAACAAATTTTAAAGATTTAGATTCACTTTTTTTATCTGAATGGAATCATCACAGTAAGAAATTAAAACTTACATTACAATTATACTGCAAATAAGGTAAGGTAATTTTTAAGTAACGTCGTACTAGAGCAACACAACGGTACTGAAAGTGGCCGCACAAGAGTTAGTGACAAATATGAGTTTGAACGACAAGAGAGAACATATAATCAACAAGTTATCAGTGATAATTAGGCAACTTTTTTGTTGCAGTAAAAATGGGAAAAGTTGCATTTATCATTCCCTAAAGGTGCATTTATGGAAATATAAAGTTGCATTTATTTCTTATACACTAAAATCTAAAATAAATTATTCGTAAAAAATGATAAACCTCAAAATATATTGACAATTTTAGTCATGTACAACAGTATTATAATTCATCATTAAATACAGAAAAACGTTGTGAATGGCCAGTAATTTATTTTACATTGAAATACTGCGTCAGCCGCAGTCATATAATGTGCTGTATCGGAGAGCAGAAGCACAAAGTCCTTTCGCTCAACGTTCAGATTTTAAAACGTCTTCTACAAGGCGAAAACATATTGATGATCGACACTCACCTCGCAAACTCTGCAGTCGATTACGCAAATTTCCTCTGGATTATCAAGAGTGCCAACCAATGTGTTAAAAGTACTTCTTGCCATTAATTTCACTTTCGTCTGTTAGTACGAACACCTTCTTTCCATGAACTTCTTGCTTCGGCGTTCAAAAGATCACATGTAGCGTTCACACGTGATCAAAGGGTTGATTCAGAGGGCAAAAAAATTAAATTGTAATTCCATATGAATTAATTTTAAGCTAAATTTAAAAAAGTTGCAGGTGGATTGCATTTATGCAAAAAGTTACATTTATGCAGAAAGTTGCATTTATGTTGCGGTTATAACCCACTTACAATACACCCTCTGTTGTAGGAATTTCGATTTTAGTACTTTACATGCAGTGTGGAACATGTGAAAAAAAGTTGCATTTGTTACAAAAAGTTACCCTAGTGATAATGTATACAATTTTATTAATTAATTTTAAGCTAAATTTTAAAATTTGCAGGTGGGTTGCGTTTATGCAAAAAGTTACATTTATGCAGAAAATTGCATTTTTGTTGCGGTTATAACTCACTTACACTACACCCCATGTTGGAGGAATTTCGATTTTAGTACTTTACATGCAGTGCGGAACATGTGAAAAAAAGTTGCATTTGTTGCAAAAAGTTACCCTATTGATAATGTACACAATTTTCATATATCACAAGCACCTATCAGCAAACACCAATTGGCATTAGCATTTGTCATGGTAGTAGAGCCAATTGGCACTATGAACGCTTACGTTTCCAGAGAGAAAATACATTCGTATAAAATACGGTTTAGTTGACAGTAGGGAACTAATATCTACTTTTAGTTAATTAGCTCTCTAATAAAAAAACCGAGCCAATCTACTTTAAATCAGCTGCACAAAAAATAGTTCGCTGACGCGCACATCCTCCATCAAACCGAAATATAGAAATATAATAGGGCCATGGTATCTTGATTGGTTAGAGTATCGGATTAGAAGCTTGTGAGTTCGAAACTCGATCCAGCCTAGTACAGTCGTGTGCGAGAGAGCTGGTGCACGTTCAATATGTTGTAGCCTCAAAGATCTTCACATTAGCGTGATGTAGAAATTTGGAGAGTGGGGGTATTGCTTAAATGTTAGTCTCGTCATCTTCAAGTCGTTCAAAATGATCGAGGTGTCTCCTGATTTTTCCCTTTGGGATGAATCCCGGATTGGATTGGATATGGTTTTGTGGCATTGAGTCCTCTTGGTACATATTATGTCAAACTCAAGATAAAAAGTCTAGTATATATAGTCTAATAATAAAATGGAATGAGTGATGTCATAATGAAATGAATACTATATAAAATTATATGTGATGGATGAACCCAATGTCATGTAAAAAGCTAAAAATATTTGGATGAGGATTCTCTCCAACCATGTCTTCTAAAGCCAAGGTATAAGAATTAAAATGTTTAAGTCGTTGACTATTAAAATGAGAACATTCTATTTAAATGTGTTTTACCATTAGTGCTATGGGTTATCCGCGTATATCCAATACGGAGGCGTGTTATTACTACCTGCTGCCTTCTTAAAGGTAGCGATTTCCATACAGATATATTTGGTTTAATACAGTGAAATTTGTTCATCGCATAAGTTCTGCCATTTTTCTTCCAAAAATTTGTAAATGCTAGATTTGAAGTCATGATAAGGAATGGTATGATTAATTTATAATGTCCCATTGTGTTGCCCCAGTGAGACGTTAATTGAACTAACCTTTCGGATCCCAAAATAATATACACGTGTTAAAATGTAACGTCCTAGTAACTAAAGCATAAAATTGTTATTTTTATCATCTAATTTCATCCCGAGCTTTCTCGTCATGAATGGATTTATTTCCTTTAATCGCGCATGCGCTGTTTTCCTTGCCTTTGTTCTCTCCCGAGCCGAGAAAGGGCGTTGTTTTGATGCACTCTGAGGCCGCAGTTTTCATTAACCGTTGCGGTAATATTTTAACGTCGTTTTCTTTTCCTCGCAGCTTATCTCGTAAGCCTTTTACCTCGTATTTGGGGCGATGGCGCGTCTTCGTCAACAGCGTCGTTTTTATCGCGGGGTATAAAAGGCCACGCGCTCGCGGATATTGGCGGCGACGGATGCTGCATAGTGATGAGGGACGAAATTAGCATTTGCATTCGATGAAATGTGTTGAAGGGTTATTGGGTGCGAAGTCGATACCCTTTGAACGGTTATTTCGTGCGATACCCTTTGAACATTTTGGATGGAGTTTCCAGTTGGTTAGTGGATAAATAAGACGGAAAATGCGATGACTGCTTGTATTGTAAAAAAGCAAGCTAATCACTGTTTTTTGGAAAGACTCGATTCTGAGTCTGAAATCCTCCAGTGACGACTGCACGCTTGGACCAGAAAGGTTTCTGGTTTTTTTTATCATGTTGGTTGGGGGTGGTTGTTGAATTTAGATTTCACTGGAGCAACTCAACAGGCTTTTACAGACTATCCGGGATCCATCCAGAAAGGAAAGATCCGAGGACAACACTTCGTAATTTTAAAAAACGATCAGATGACGAGGTTGACATCTGAGCTGGCACCCCGCTCCCCAAACTTCCACACCAGGCCAACGTGATGATATTTAAGGACACGAAAGATTTAACGTACACATGGTCTTTTGTTCGGATGAGTCTCGTACTCGTATCCCTCCGGTTGCTACTCTGCTACTCTTTCAACGGGTCAATCACAACCCCTTTGTTTCTGACAGGAAAACACTTTTATTAAAGGCTGCAAGAAAAGGATTGACGGCGGAAGTGGCACCCTTATTCGAGGGTAATTTCTTGTGGCGAATAGTTTTGCAGCTTTTTCCGCCTGGTTTACACTGTTATTTTCGTGAAGTGAGGCTGTCCAGTTGTAAATATCAATCCCTTTGGCATACGCCACGAATGCCGCCCCCACTCCTCTTACGGTCTTCGAGCCGTCCGTGTAGAAGTTAGCTATATGGGAGATAGATCGGGAGACCTAGCTGGCTAATGAAGTGTTGGGAAAGCTTGAAGACAATTCATAGCAACGCGTGCCGAGTGGGGCCGGGAATTACCTTGTTAAAAAGTAAGTCCAGGGAGTCGCAAAAGGTAAAGTAACACAACCGGTAGTAGAATGTCGTCTACGTACCACTGTGCTGTAACTGCGCCAGAAATCACTACCAAAAGGGTCCGGCTATCAAAAGAGATGGCTCCCTAGACCATAACACCCTGTTGTGGGCGTGCGATAGCAAGAGCAGGATCCCCACGCTGCCCTGAACCTCTGCAGACAAGTCTGCGGTTGTCGTCAGGACACAATTGGAAATGGTACTCGAAACTAAATACTATACGTACCCAGTCAGCGCTGCTCCAAGATAATAGAGCCGTGTACAACTACTTGACAACTCCTTCATGGTGGGTCGGTTTTTTTTTTTGTTGTTATAGAGTGTATTTCATTTTCATGGCAGCTGCTAAATGCTCACTTCCAGCATTTAAAGCACACACAAAGTGTTACATTTGACTAAATTTCAGCCTGAGCTAGTTCGCCAGCCGTAACATCGCCGAAAGTATAGTCACCATATCAGAAACATAGTAAATATATCAAACGTAATGCTGGCTTTTTAACCTCTGAGAATCATTGAAGCAATTTTCCACGGTGCAACATGCAGGTTTTCCTTCGTGGCTTCCAACCAGTTAGAAACTTTATGGCCAACGTAATCATTTCTTGAATTCTTTCAACAAATTGATGTGCGTTATTGAGTCATCATCTGTGTTGAGGAGTCAAATCATTATATACTCACTGCCAAAAGTTCAGCACGGAAAGTAAAATGTTAATTTCCAGAAGCCTATCTGAATTTGGGAGGCTGCAATTTGCTTCAGAGGTAGATGACACTATGCAAATGTGTTATGTAACAGCTAATCACAGTTTCATGTCGAGAGATATGCAAAAAAGGCAGTCGTATAAGAAGCCAGCATTGTGAAAAGTTAGATTAGTTGCATATAAGTGTTGTAAAAAACGTTTAGAACTTTCGTAAGATTAGTTTTCTTGACAGACGTGTTTCAATGGCTTCCAGAAAACGAACGTCAGATAGTGAGCGCTGGCGTTCTGTGGGACGCCTTGAAGCAGGGCAATCGATTACTGATATTTCTCTTTTCTTAGGCGTCCATCATTCCTTCATTTCACGATTACGGAAACAATTCCAAACAAGCCAAACAATTGTCCGGTGACCTGTTGCCGGCAGCCCCAGTTTTACCACCCCCGTGGAAGATCGATATATTGCTATTGTACTGAAGCGGAATCGAAGAGTGACCTCAGCACGTGTGACATCTATGGTTGAAGCGTCCATTGGTAAGACGATATATGCCACTACTGTGAACCGAAGCCTACACATGAATGGACTGTACGCCCACCACGAGTTTGTGTTCCTCCATCCGTCCAATCCAAAGGGGCATAATTAAAGTGGGGTCGGCAACATGTGAATTGCACTGTGTCTGATTGAGCTAACGTTATGTTCATGGATGTGTCGAGATTTTCCCTGGAGTCAGATGAGAAGCGTGTCAGGGTCTGTAGAGAACAAGGCACAGGTATTCGGCCCCAGAACATCATCGAGCATCACGCATTCCGAGGTGGAAGCATCATGGTGTAGGTCAGGATTTCGTTGGGATATCGCACCGACCTGCACATCTGTAGAATGGATTCTGTGACAGCTGTTCGATACCGGAATGAATTCTAGAACCCACTGTGAGATTGTATGCTGCAGCATTTCTTTTGTTTTAAAAGGTTGATAATGCGCGTCACCATAGAGTTGGCATCGTCGACAACTACCTGGAGAGTGAGGGGATTGCGCGTATGGTTTGACCGGTGTACTCGCCCGACCTTGATCCCATTGAAAATATTTGGGATGTCATCGGTCGTGCTGCGTTTGCACGTTTATCACCCCCAGCTAATCTCACAGAGTTGCAAACTGCTCTACAAAAGGAATGACGATCACTTGACTTTGGAGTGGTTGATCCCCTCATGGAAAGCATGTTCACACGCTGAAACTTTGTATGATGATGAGGGGTGGTCTCATACCCTATTAATGTCGGTTTTGTTTATTTGTTTTAGATTTATAAACATCATTTTGTAAATGTCTCCAATGCTCTATCCCTTCACAATGCTGGCTTCTCATACGACTGCCTTTGCTTCAAGGCATCCCACAGAACGTCCGCGCTCACCATCTGAAATTCATCTTCTGGAAGCCATAAAACTCATCTTTCTTGAAAACTAATCGTACGAAAGTTCTAAACACTTTTTATTGACACTTACAAGCAACTACTCCAACCCTTCACAATGCTGGCTTCTAATACGACTGCCTTTTTTGCATGTTTCTCGACACGAAACCGTGATTGGCTGTTACACAACACATTTTAATACTTCCATCTACCTCTGCAGCAAATTTCAGCCTCTCAAAATCAGATTGGCTTCTGGAAATTAACATTTTTCTCTCCGTGCTTAACTTTTGGCAGTGAGTGTAGTAGACTACTCGAAAATGTGACGTTCCCACGGTTGATTCTTGTTCACAAAACATGCTCACGTAACGCACTCATGGTTCGAAGATAGTGATCGGTAGATGTATTTTCCGCAAATTTCATATTGTTTTAAGACCAGTCCTCTTATTTTACACCTGACTTCTGAATTTTTCGGTTTGTATGATGTTTTATACAATTCATTGTTAGATGTCAAAAATTAAATTCACTTTTAAATCTAAAGAAAGAATTTAAATTCTTTATTTTCGAAATTGATAATCGAGAATTTTGTTCCAGACAGAACCTTTCTCAGAATTATCTACTATTGAATGTTATTCCTTTGGTTGGTCTATTGATTCCGGTTCTGAGTGTTCCAATTTGAAAGCAGTCAAGAGAAAATTTTACTGCTATTGAAAAACTGACGGAAAATTCCAAATAGATCGCTTACTCAAGTACCCCTAAGAGGGAAAAGTCTATCCCCATTTGCAAATATATATTCAGACCCAAGTCTTTACACCATATCCACGGAAACAAAATAAATTTGAAATAGCAACTAAGCAAAGTATTTGGGCAAGATGAAATTTATTTGATTGCCATTGACAACTAATTTCCTGCTTATAATTTTTAACCTTAAATATATTAATTAATCATCATTCCGTAAATCCTATGTAATGCAAAGTATTATTCATTATTTGAACTTTTTAAAGAAGATTTGAAATGGTTTGAATGGGAGGATGAACAAATAATAAAATGGAATTTAGATTGATTTCTTAAAACAAATCTAATAAATTGTGCATGTGGGTCGTGTTAAATTATTACCTATACAACTGTCATAGAAGACATATTGCATCCATGCATTAAATAAACAAATAAATATACATTGTTTAGTTCAATTTATTTTGCAAAATACCTAATTGCTAATAAAATCCAACATGTGTCTTGCATAGGTACTCATAACAGGCCTTAGGATCATCCATTCAATTCACGAATCAGTTTTCCGTGGGTTAACTTTGCATAAATTAGTATGAATTATAATTGTCTGAATCACAACAAAAAATAAATTCACTTTATTTAAAGTATATTTTAATCTACATTCGCGGCATTTTAATAATTTAAACTTTGAAGCTTACTAACAATTCGGAATAACAGCATTTTTATTCTTAAAGCATGAAGTTTTATATGCATTTACCGATGTTTATTTAAAATTAAATTTACATTTTTAATTATGCTTCGATTAAATTCAAGAATTTAATTGTAATTTGTGAGTCATATCCTAAATCGCGTATAAAATAAGGCATTACGGCTTTAATATTAACAACTAGTATTAATAAGAGTATGGCTACACGGATATTAATTATCGAAACCATATGAAGATATTTGACTGGTTCAATAAATAATAACAGTAAAAATGTAAATTCATCAAAATTTTAAAATGCATAATAAAAACACTGTAATTACTGTACCAGCGCAGCGTCTTTTCTTAAAAAGTAAAAAAGATTAACAAAATTTAAATATCTCAATATACTTTTATTGCTGCATTCTAAAGATATTTCAATCTGTCAACTGAAATAAGGCGATAATTTTATTTCATCTGTTGCTAAAACCTCACGACTAATTTTCTTGGGTCAACCACTACCGTAACACATAATCAATAACAACTATTGAATTTTTGAAATTTTTTGAAACTATTCGATAGAAATAACAACTATTGAAATTTGCATCTCTAATTAGCAACTTTATATTTTAAAATTTATCTGCAAAATAAAACTTGTGATGCTGCAAGTAAAATGTAGATGTGAAATGCCCTATGCTTTAAACTTGTATAAACTTAACACAGCTAGTGTACTAAAATAAAATAATCAAATTAAAAATGGAGAGGGTTTTATTTTTAAGGGAAATTAAAGATTTGGCGGAGTTTAAAAAACTATTTTCGAAAGTAGTGATTAAATTTCTCGCTGCCAATTAAGTTAGTACACAGTTCCATCACTCTGAGGTAATTTTTTGTCCCTACTCTTTGAGAAAATTGTCCTTAATCGTAATCAATCACCAAAGCTGTCAAAAGACAGATCGGTATTTCATATATTTTTCTCAAAAATCTTGGAATTCTTCTACGAATAAATTAGTATTTTTCGGAAGGAAAAAACACGATCTCTATACATTCCATATCTCAGCTTCGAGTGATTGCTTTATTGAATAACTATAAAAAATAAATTGTTCGGTTTTCGTTCTAAAATATTTTTTTCTGGTATACTCTATATTATTTTTGTATTCAGAATGTAATTTTTAAGATTTTTCAGAATAATACTTCCAATTTTGTACCTCCTAAAGTGTCACAATTCCAAACAGGTAGATAAATTGATCCAATTTTTTATACTTACAATAAAGGGTTCTATTTCCAGAAATGTTCAAAGCTTTGTCTTGGTAAATATAGCTTCTTATGTTGATTTTAATCTTTAGAACGGCCGGTACAGTAGTTGTACCATGATCGTGCCAAGAAAGAATTTAGACAACGGCGTTAAGGCCAGTTGCACATTGGGAGTTATAAGAATCACGCTTGTTATATCTATAGACGTAGTCAAAATGTTTATAAAGTAATACTTGCTTTTATAAAAATTGCAGTTTTCTTTAGGAACTTCTTTCTTATGGTTCAATATATATATAATCGTTTCATAGGTTTTTCATTTTTTTTACTATTAATTTGACTAAGGGTATTCTCTTTTTACCTTAGAGTGCTCTATTTGTTACTTTTTTACGACGTATTATATCGCACCCCGGCAACAAAAGTGACACAACTCAAAATTGCAGAATTTGAGAAACATCAACTTAAAGGATATTATAAAACATATAGCTTCTTTTAAATTTTAGGTAAGTATTTATGGTGGTAACTTCTATTATATTCTATAGAATAGTAATGTAACACGCTGGAGCACCTCATACATATTTTTCAATGACCTAACAAAAAAAAATTATTTTTTGCCTTAATCACTTTTCTTGCCGGGGTGCGATATTTTTTCTAACTTGCTGAAGACAACCATCACATTTACGGCAATGTTATTTCTTAGCAATGATAGCCTTAGTGCAGTGAAGAAAAGCACGGTTTTGTCCTGTTCGCACTTGTACACAGAGATAACTCCTTGATGACTTTTCCTACTTCAGTAATGACCTTAATTGATCGGGGAAGACGAATTTTCGCCATTTGAAGAAGTATCGTTTGCGGTAATTTTTTTCTCAGCTATAATTTACTTCATGCAGTTAAAGCAGAAGCAGTTTCGCTTACTTTTTCGAATTCGCTGTACCTTGTTTTTTCATAAAATTTATAAATGAATTTTCAATTCGAATTAATAACATCTAACATCACCGTCAGTATGGTAATATATTCAATCTACATATTCAATAACCCCAAAAGCATAAACCATTAATGACTGTTCCAGAAACCAATATTATTTGTACTTGCGCTGAATTAAAATGTAGTTTTAAGTACATTTAAAATTAAGAATTGTCGAATAATTGCTGTGAGGTTCTGAGGTTCTCCTTCCAACACAGGGAGGAATGTTTGGCAGGGGGAACGAGACATACTCTAGGGACGTTGGTGGAGGTGTCGGTGAAAGGTCACCCGGGTCAAGATTAGAAAAGGACTGGACCAGCGGAGACGATAGAAAACGGACGATGAAGGGCTCTCTGCTGCTGTTGTATACTATTTTATGATACTAGGGGGCTGACGCCCCCTGCTCGCTGACGTTCGCTAACCCCGGGAACTGTCCCTCCGGATAGCTTCGCGATCCGAGCTCGCTTCGCTCGCCCTTCGGACACTACAATTCTTTAGTCTAGCTTAAAATGGGCCCTATTTAGTATACATAGACCTGATTATGTATTGATGAACGATACAGCTAAGGTTCTGAGAGAGCAGCGAGAAAGGGGATCTCTTGGGACTACTATGTACTAAATTCACTTTTAGGAACAGTGTGGGTGAGTATTTACACTGACAAATAGATTTCTGGGATATGATATGGAAATGTATTTACAATAATAACAAATTCTGGGGTATATGATATTTGAGTATTTACACGATGCAAAACAGTTTATCCGAAGACAATACAACAATACAGCTGAGGTTCTGAGAGAACAGCGAGAAAGGGAATCTCTTGAAACTTTTAGGAACCGTGCGGGTGATTATTTACACTGACAAATAGATTTCTGGAATATATGAATGAATGAATTTACTATGATAACAAATTCTGGGGTATATTCATTCACATAAAACCTCCCTGTACACACAGTTGTGTATTTGAGAACTCGCAGACACAACAGTAACAGATTCGAAAGATCAAATAGATTTCTGGGATATGATATGACATTGTATTTACAATAATAACAAATTCTGGGGTATATGATATTTGAGTATTTACACGATGCAAAACAGTTTATCCGAAGACCCTTTTTATGTATTGCTGAACGATACAGCTGAGGTTCTGAGAAAACAGAGAGAAAGGGAATCTCTTGGAACTTTTACGAACCGTGCCTATCCGCAGTATTTCTAGCGGTAATTCTCTGAATTCGTTCGTCAAAAGAGTCCCTAGTTCGTTGCTCTCTTCTTCGCAAATTATATTGAATTTGACTCAAAGAGCTCATTTTTCTGTCAAAAACCTCTCACAATTACCGGGAAGATTGATCAAGCGTCAACGCGATGCGCTTCCAGTTGGTGAAATGAGGGATAGCAATATTTACATTCGTAAAGGACAAATCCGTTGCCACAACCGGGAGAGAAATACAGGCCAATTTTGCGCCACGCATAAGCGTATTATATATATAGATAGTCTTATATAACCTAGAATGTCCAAATAAATCGATGAAAATATTTCTATGAAGTCGTGCCCTCTCCACTAGAAAAACGAACCACTCACTCTCACCAGAGAAAAGAAAAGAGGTAATGTGTGATAATTGCCATTCCTGTAAATCACAATATATCTCAGGAAAAAATATTTTCTAATGGGTCGACTCTAAGAAACACGAGAAGTTCACTTTTTCCCAAGAGAGTTACAAATTTCCAATTTTTAAAAAGTTCAATATTATAATGGCTTAACAACTTAAGAGATGGTGTTACATTAAACTTTTAAGTATTAAGCACTCATTCAAACAATCCAAATTCTTTTATCCTCTAAAATGTTTGTTTTAATTTTTTTTTATTACGGGACATATGTCTGTGACTTATCAATGTGTTTCCTGTAGTCCTTCAATTCGTTGTATAGCAGCATTACTTTTACTAACATTCCATTTGAATATTTTACGAGAATAGGAAATATATGCATCAATATATATTTATTAAAAATATATAAGACGCAATTCGATTTGCAAATCTTTTAAATCTCACTATTATTTGGAGGTTTGCCGTGTTTCTCTAAATATATACCGTAATACTCCAGATTCCATCTCTCGACAGTCTCGAAATAGAAAACAAACAATCCCTTTATTTTCAAAATATCGAGAAGATTCGATTGTCAGAAGCAAACCTTACCACGCAAAAAATGCCACCTCATTTTGTCAATGGGATTTTGTTCGGCAAAACAAACAAACGCGTAGAAATAGACAAACACGATGTGTCCAGGGGAAACAAAAGATGTAGACGAAAGCCATAAAACCCTCAGGATATTTGATAAATAAGAAGCTCTAGTAGAAATATTTCAAAAGCCAATAGTGTACAAAAATAGAACTTGTGCTTGTCCTTTCGCATTATTCTTTCGTTTAGTTTAAGGAGTCTTAAATATTGAATTCTTTATTTAAAATCGAGTCTGTGTAATAGTTAGAACACATGGATAATGGTTTGAAAGGAGTATAAAATCACATGAATAGTAAGCAATATTTTTCAGTTAATGCTACCGTAATATATTAAGTCTTAATAATATTTAATTATAAGCATATTTTGTTATTGAACTTACTTCGTTTTCAACTGAATCTTTGGGGTGAAATTTTATTTTATAGTTTCATGCAGCGTTCGAAATCATGGGTGGTCCGCTGGTCCGAGACCCCTAAAAGTACGATCGGACCAGGAGATTAAAAATCTGGGTGCTCCGCTGGACCAGTAGCTATAATCAGAAATTTAGTGCATGTGGTTTCCTTTAAAATAAGTTTCAAGCTCCCAAACCTTACTTTTGGCAAGATGTCAAAATTTATTTCGGACACGTGATCGAGAATTTGGAAATTCGCATCAGCGTATACTGGAGTCGTTTATGTCTCCAAATTCCAAACGCATTAATCGGCGCCTGTTGAATCATTGCCCGCTGACGATACGCAGGTCCTAAAAGAAAGTATGGCGGCTGCGGAGCATTTCCTGTCTCGTTATCGCTATCGGCGGATGCGCTAACTTGACCACGTGATATATCACACTTTCTTCTTTTCCGATTTCTGAGAGTGGGGCAGTTAGAATTCTTTAGAGACTAAGGAAGCAAATAAAAAATATATTTACAATTTGACGCTAAAAATTTCGCTCCCCGAGGGCGAGTGGAAATTTTGTGCCCTGAATTAACACACTATTAGCTAAATTAACTTATTATTTGAGGAGCGGACCAGCTATGATGGAAACGGACCAGTATATTTTGGTATACACTGGTCCTTAGGACCAGTCACTTTTATTTTTATTTTCTAACGTTGGTTTCATGTCAAATTTCCATATAATAGCCGAAGAAATATCCAGATTTGTGTCTTCTCTCAGTAGTTTTTTGTGCGAAATGGAATTAAAAATTTCCTTGAATAAATATTTTCTGCGCATCATTTAAAAGAATTTTTAAACTTGTCAGTTTGTTTAACTTCTGAATTTACGATTTTTGGTTGGATCGAGTTTCACGCTTGCAACGTTCCGGTTACTAATCAGCTACACTTCCAACCGAGCAACCCCAAAATACCCCCTACATGAAAAAACCTCAAATACTACTAACCCTTCTACAATTTCTGCGTCATTAGGACACTGGGAGCACAATAAAATAACAAGAGCTTCCCCTTGTCGTAACCAGATTTCGTTTCAGGACTCACATTATAGAAATCAATTGTTCTCTATTCTATTTCGAACAAATAAAAGACACGCAAAGCGCCACGATTAGATTTTAGAGTCTGAGCAATGCTCACAACGCACTGCCAAGAACAATGCATCGACTGTTCGTAGTTGCGTTTGGTTGGCTAGGTTTATTTTTGCTTGTTTCACCCATTATTAAGACAAAGCATCCGATGGAAGAGGGTGGGAGAGGACCCAAAGTATAATGCAAAGTGGTGAATCTCCATTCAGCATTTCAGGCCTCGCAGCTGCTGTGCATCAGCGAGCCCCTGTTGCAGTGCTTAATGCGCCTTCGGGTGAAATGAAGCCCAATGCTCCCAGGGGGTTCCATCGAAAACAAATGGATGTTTTCTCTTCGGGAGTTAATGCCTGTAGATTAGAAGGGTTCGGGTGATCGCCGAGGATTTAAAAGGACTCTATTTGGAGACGGGATGGATGGGGGTTTAGAAACGGCTGTTTTGGGTGGAATACGGAACAAATGGGTATGTATTTGTAGAGGTTTACTATGGTTCGGTTTATTGCAATACCGTCATTTTGACGCAAATAGATACTTAGAATCAGAACAGTACTGGGGTCATGTAGAAAAGGTCGAGCGTTTTAAATAAAGAGTTGCAACAACTCTATTGTCATATACCGTCATTTTGACGGAAATAGATCCTTAAAACTAGAACAGTACTGGTGGCATGCAGAAACAGTCGAGCGTTATAAAAAAGTATCAAAACTATGTTGTCTTGTACCGTCATTTTGACAGAAATAGGTCCTTAAAATAATAACAATACTGAGGCCATGCAGGAAAGTCGAGCGTTATACAAAAAAAGCGTTGCAGCTACACTGCTGGTCATCCAAAATGCAACACCAAGAAGGACAAGATATATCAAAGCCAAATTTTTTAGAGAGATAACACACAGTACAAAGGTGAATTGGTTGAAAATACAGCCTCCTGCGAGGTAAAGAAGAAGATGAAATCAGTATTGATTACTGCCACCACGGATGGCAATAACCGCTGCTACATGCCTCGGCGTTGAATGTAAGAGGCTTTGGATGAGTTGTTGGGTATGACAGCCCATTTTGCCTCCACACGTTGCCAAAGTTGATCTGGTGTAGCAGCGGGTGGTGTATGACTGACCAGTCGTTCTCCAATCATTGATCAGACGTGTTCGATATGCAGTAGATCAGGAGAACAGGCAGGCCAATGCAGCAATGCAATCGGGTGGGCGAAGAAGTCTTAAACATTACGTGCAACGTTTGTCCACGCATTGTCCTGTTGGAATGTGGTCGCAGGGAAGCCCTAAAGGTAAGGGATAACAACAGGCTCCAAAACCTCAGAGATATAGCGCTGGCTGCTCAGTGCACCGGCAATGCCCACTAGGGGATGCGGGTGTGGAATCCAATACCACACCAAACAATAATACCGGGTGCAGGACCAGCATGGCGTTGCATAAGGCAACAGTTAAGCAACCTTGTGTGTTAAAAATCCCTTATTGTGGGGTAGTGTATATTCTCTTTCTTCATATTCACAATACTTTACAGCTAAGAAGACTGTATTACAACTGCATATTATGACTTGTCTAGGGAAGTGTGAACAAACCATGTATATAAATGTTATCAAACAAATATGTGAGTCTCTGTAACCTTCAAGTAGTTTCGATGAGGTATATCATTCATCACTATCTGACCAATTTTGTTAATAACGAGATATATCGTCATCAAAAATAACGATTGAATACTGAATGATGAATATAGTGCCATGATTAGAAATTGAGAACTAATTGTTAAAAGTAGATTTTATTGTGACACAAACTTCAAAATGTTCGAAGATTAATCCTGAAAAAATTGCTGAATTAAAGAAAACGTGAAAGAAGTAATAAATCAAATTACAATTCTTAAAACACGGTAACAATTGGACAAATCTCACAACAACCTACAGTGTATTAATACTTTAACTGTGTTCTGAAGTCTAACAATATTCAACTTGTTTTTAAATGATAAAGATATCTAGATCTTGTACGTTTTCTTCCAATGACGACATATTTCGTCATTAAAAATGCTGAATGAATTCCGAATACTGAAGATAATGACGTTTTTCAATGATGACGAATTCAATACAAGGTCAGTCTTCTTCAATACTAGGTCAGATTAAATAAAATCTTACTTGATTAAAAATGCTAATTGAATTCCGAATGCTGAAGATAATGACGTTTTTCAATGATGACGAATTCAATACAAGGTCAGTCTTCTTCAATACCAGATCAGATTAAATAAAATCTTACTTGATTAAAAATGCTGATTGAATTCCGAATGCTGAAGATAATGACGTTTTTCAATGATGACGAATTCAATACAAGGTCAGTCTTCTTCAATACCAGGTCAGATTAAATAAAATCTTACTTGATTAAAAATGCTGAATGAATTCCGAATGCTGAAGATAATGACGTTTTTCAATGATGACGAATTCAATACAAGGTCAGTCTTCTTCAATACCAGGTCAGATTAAATAAAATCTTACTTGATTAAAAATGCTGAATGAATTCCGAATGCTGAAGATAATGACGTTTTTCAATGATGACGAATTCAATACAAGGTCAGTCTTCTTCAATACCAGGTCAGATTAAATAAAATCTTACTTGATTAAAAATGCTGAATGAATTCCGAATGCTGAAGATAATGACGTTTTTCAATGATGACGAATTCAATACAAGGTCAGTCTTTTTCAATACCAGGTCAAATTAAATAAAAGCTTACTTGATTATAAATGCTGAATGAATTCCCAATGCTAAAGATAATGACGTTTTTCAATGATGACGAATTCAATACAAGGTCAGTCTTCTTCAATACCCGGTCAGATTAAATAAAATCTTACTTGATTAAAAATGCTGATTGAATTCCGAATGCTGAAGATAATGACGTTATTCAATGATGACGAATTCAATACAAGGTCAGTCTTCTTCAATACCAGGTCAGATTAAATAAAATCTTACTTGATTAAAAATGCTGATTGAATTCCGAATTCTGAAGATAATGACGTTTTTCAATGATGACGAATTCAATACAAGGTCAGTCTTCTTCAATACCAGGTCAGATTAAATAAAATCTGACTTGATTAAAAATGCTGATTGAATTCCGTATGCTGAAGATAATGACGTTTTTCAATGATGACGAATTCAATACAAGGTCAGTCTTCTTCAATACCAGGTCAGATTAAATAAAATCTTACTTGATTAAAAATGCTGATTGAATTCCGAATGCTGAAGATAATGACGTTTTTCAATGATGACGAATTCAATACAAGGTCAGTCTTCTTCAATACCAGGTCAGATTAAATAAAATCTTACTTGATTAAAAATGCTGATTGAATTCCGAATGCTGAAGATAATGACGTTTTTCAATGAGGACGAACTCACTACCAGGTCAGTCTTCTTCTAAGAACGAGATATCTCGTCAGTTAAGATTTGGCCAGTTTGGTAATGACGTACCTCGTCATAAATTTTTAAATAATTTATTAATTTATTTTCTGTTTCTATATACTTATGCAATTTTCTACTGTCCTAGTGACAACACCAATACGAAAGAACAAATCATAATTAGTAGATGTTATTATCCATAAAATAAATTAATAAAATATTTACACGCTTCCCCGTCTTGAATTAACAATTAAGAGGCGATACACTCAAGTAAAAGAAGATGGATCAATCTCGAACAACAAGTATAAAACTCCGATTATTCTTCCCATGCCTACTCGTAAAGGATCAATGCAAGATATATCTAAAGTAGATAAGTAAGGTGGAAGAAACATCAACAAGTATCGGGCTATTTGGGGGTGTAGAGACAGACAGAGAAATCCCTGTTTACGCACGTAATGTCTTCAGGCGTGTCCAGCAGACAATCACGAGGACGTCGAGACTGAGGATCAGTAAGACAAACAAGAAAAAAATGCATCACGTGGACACGAGGCGATTTCGAAAGATCCTTGTTCCTGACATTATTTTCTCATTATTATCTACCAAATACTAGACTTCCGAAGTAAATGCAGCTACGTAGAACTCAAAAAGGTGAAGGAGAAATAATTGTTAAGAGGACCAGTGTCTTTCAAATGTCGATTATTTCAAAAAAAATGTTTATACAATTCTGTTCAGAATTATATGTTATTTATGGAGATATGTTGAGCAGAAGTATTTTATATAATGTTTTAAAAATACCTATATGTACTTGAAGTAAGGACAATTTTATTCAAACTTCAATATCTCCAAAATGTGCATTTTTTCCATAAAAAGATTTTTTTTTCAAATTCCATTCAAGCAAATATAAAAAAATGGTTTACGAAGTGTAACATACCGTACATAGGCATTTTTTTCTATCTGCTCAGAAAAGTTCATTTTGATTGTTGAAAAGGATAAAAAATGGTCCTTAAAAAATTTCCTTAAATTTCCTTAAAAAAATTGAGTTAAAGAACAAAAAAATGTCTAAACTTCAAATTTTAAGTTTTCTAAAAATCCCTGTGTTAAAGGATTTAAAAGTGTCTTCAAAACCTGTATAAAAAAATTTAAATCAATACACATAAAAGATTCTGAGAAAATGTTCCTGAAAGTTTGATTATTTTAACATTACATATTACGAACATTATTACGTTATTATTTAACATTACGAATGACTGCATTGGTCCCCTTAAAAGTACATTTTATTGCTACACAAATTTCAAAAGGTTCGAATATTAATCCTGTAGAAATTGATGAATTAAAAAAAACGTGAAATTTGTAATAAAGCAAAGTACATTACTTCAAACACGGGAACATTTGAACAAAACTCATTACAACCTACAGTGTATTAGTAGTATAGTTGTTCTGAAGTCAGACAATATTCAGCTGGTTTCCTAGAGAACCATTATTTGCATGAAGTTATAATATATGTGCATACTTGTCAATACCCGAGGCCTCCCTATGTAATATTCATTATGCCCGAAAATTTCAATAGATCGCACACATTGGGATTAACCATTACACAGAGAGAATATTTACTATCAAAATACCTCTCGAACTGATATTGGTTTCCAAAACTTTTCGGAATGACTGAACACTTCTGCTTCGTGTTTATGAAGAAAATAGAGTAAAAGATCAATTCGTATATTTTGCTGCAAACTTTTGACATGGATAGATCAAGCTTCCTCAATCCAGAGCTCAAGTCCTTCAGTTCACAGTCCAACGTATAAAATGATGAGGAAGAATAAAAGAGTAAGGAGTAATGTATGGTTTATGCAATAATAATATACATTTTTATGCACCCCTCATTCTTTTATGAGTATTAATTTTAATGCTTTAACCCATTAACGACCGCACTACTTTTCGCTTGAAGGAAGTGAACAAAAATCATTTTTTAGACGTATTAGAGTCTAATTAAGACCAAAAAAAGTAACATGAAAAAAAAGCATTTATTTGTATGAAAGATACAAAATGTTGCGAAAACGCAACGTCAGTCAAAACCAGCTACTTTTGGAAAAGATGAAAATTGAAGCACTTGCTATGTAACGGCACATTACATATGTTACATACAGTTATTGTTTGGCTACTACAGTTTTTACATCCTTTTCTTTGGTTTGTTGGATATTTCTTGATAATATAACTTTTGGGATCCTAGGCCACCACCATTTTTTTCCCTTTACTTGCACTCTATACATTGCAACGAAGTTATCAAGCAGGTCCACCCCACCCATATGTTTGTTGTAATACCCGATGAGTTTAGGTTGCTCTACAGATGCGAATTTCTTTATTCTCTTTAGTATCTAGGTCATTGAAGATGAATTGATTGTATCAAAGTTGGTGGCCATAGAGTTACAACGGAAATTTCGTTCCAACGAACTACTGCGATACTATGCTCCTTATCAAAGACAAAGTCATGAGTTCCTTGTTGTTCTTTTTTTTTTTTCATTTTGATTACAGGTGTAATAGGACATTTTCCTAATCTGTTGTCACGGATCATTCCAGTGGCATGGAAACATGACTTTTTCAATTTCGACAACAACATATGTGATGTAAAAAGTTGTCAAAGTATACATAGTGGTTTGAAGGAACTTCGACTACACTTAAATGACGTTTACACTTAACCCAGATGCGTCGTTTTATCTGCATATTTACCTGAATATATATAAAATGATATAAGTACCCTTCAGAACACAAACGCCAAACTTTATACCCGAACCGAATTTTACTTTCAGAAACTCTTTGCACGAATTCTGCCGAAATAAGGTATAATTTCTTCATTGATAGAAAGATTTGATGAAAAAACACACGCCACTGCATGAAATTGGCATTTAAAAAGTTGGCACACGGACGAACTTTAGCCATTTTATCAGTTTTATCCAATACATTGTTATCCGCTAAATGCAAATTCTGTTTGATAGCAGTATGCGTAGAACGTGTTAGTGCTGTACTTACTAATGGACAACTGACATCTTCTGCAACTGAACAGTAAAGTCTCTCTTGAGGAAGACATACATAGCCAATGTAAAGCAGAAATCCTATAAAACGCTTCAATATAGGAACAGAAAAAGGAAAAATTTTGAAGATTTTCTGTTGTGCATATACTTATACTTTATTGAGTAATACGTTCCTTAAGATTCTGATAGTATCAATGTAAAAATACATCTATTGCCTCTAGATCATGCAATTGTTGTATAATTACTTCCTTTTTTACTTTTTCTACGGTTTCTTTGTCAGCAGGCATTAGTGTGTATACGGCAAATTTCTCCAAGCAATATTTTTTTTAGGTGATTTAGAAAAATGTTAATCATTTTGTGATGAATCCGATAAATTTTAAAGTTTTTTTTTAAGAAAAAAGTTTGATATCACTAGATATGTCTTTCGGTCACGGCAAATTATCTCCTAACACATCGTCATCAATGCATTCCTCGTCGGTCAGGAGTCTAGGAGGGGGGGATCACTACTATATCTGCATGACTTTGACAGTCTTCATCTGATGAAAATACAGAAACCTCTTCATGATCTAACTCTCATATATTCTAAAGCTTTATTCACAGTTAAAAACCGTTTTCTTCGACATCCGTTATTTTCGGACAAATGTTCATAAAGACACTGCTTTGGACTGACGTTGCGTTTTCGCAACATTTCAAAAAATGCATATTAAAACAAAGACAAAATAGTAACCTTATTTTTTATGCCATTTTGCAGACCTATGTTTCTAAAACATAAGCGTCTCTTCATGAAGTCCTTTGAATTGTTCTTCCATATGTGAGATTTTTTCAAAATTAGAGTAAAAAAATAATTAAAAAAATGACAATTTAAAAAAATTATTTTATAAAATCATGCATTGAGAGAAAACAATTTTTTTCACTGGAGACATTGAAACTTTGTCTACAATATACAAAAAAAATTATGCAAAAAAAAAAACGCAATACAGAATAAGAAAAAAAATGTTTTCACTAATGTTGCGAAAACGCAACGTCAGTCGTTAATGGGTTAGTTATCTGGAATCATTCTTATAATTATTGGAATCATTCTTATAATTATTGGAATCATTCTTATAATTATTGGAATGATTTTCTTTGGTCCAGCCATTGTAGTGTCTTACACATGCATCTATTCTGCAATCTAAAGTCTTCCCTGCATGACTTCCACCTGTTTTGATAAATCGAATCTTTCTCAGCAATCTTACAGCCAATAGATGAGTTTGTGTTTAGTCACTATGTATGTGTGGGAATGCAATACAACCCAACTCGTAAATCTTATGAAACTCAGAGGACTAGTGGACATGTGTTTCTTACATTTTTGATCCCTCCTGGTAGTTATATCGACTAGGTTATATGGACATTTGAAGACAGCTGACCAGATCTTGATGGACGAGATATCTCATTACTAGAAAAACTGACCAGATCTTAATGGAGGAGATATCTCATTACTAGAAAAACTGACCAGATCTTGATGACGAGGCATTTCATTAGAAGAAGACTGACCAGATCTTGATGGACGAGATATCTCGTCGAAACCACTAGGAGGTTTTATAAAAGAGGTCACAGTTTAAATTTTTAATTTTCAAGATCGTAAGCCCTGAAACAATTAAGGTTTTAAATCTATAGATGCTAAATCAATGTTTTTTTAATGTATACATATGAATATGTTATTTGTCTCCAAATTTAAAACCTCTTGAACAAAGAGCAAATCTTTCGATGTCGATAACTGCATAAATGATGCATATAGTGATAATATGCATGGGGATAGTTGTGATAACCAATATTCATATCTCCAAAAGGGGCATGTTGTAGTGTGATTTTAATAGCTTCGGATTCGATTCTGGGTTCTGTGGCGCATGGTTTGGAAATGAACGAGCTGCTCCAAACGCAAGGTTGCAAAAATTAAACTATTGAAAGCAGTTTAACGCTGAGGGATAAAAAAGAAATAAAGAATTGTATCAGGTGTATAATTGTTTTTCATATAGATAATAATTTCGAAAATTTAAAGTACAAAAATTGAATTTTGACGATTTAAAAAAAAAATAGAGGCATGAAATGTGTCGAATTTATGAGAAACTAGATTAGATTTAAATGGAAAATTGCACGTAAAAATACGAAAATATTTAAACGGGAATTTTCTTGTCAAAGACCAGGATGTTTGAAAATCGCAGGAAAGTAGAATGTGGTGATCAGTTGAAAGTTTAGCATGACTGAAATAAAGGTTACTTTCCCCCTACAAAACATGACGATGGGTAAAGCAGGTTAGCGAGATTTTGAAGGATGCACACTGTCGAAGTGAAGAGAGAAGCAAGATCATATACCGGTAAGGTCTCCAAATGTGAAAAATATATTAATCCTTTCTCATAAAATATTTCTCTTTTGACCAGATTTTCTTTTCTTGTCTGGATTTACTGACCAACATAATGATACGACTGGATATTGATAAGGGGAAATCACATGTGAATCCCTCAGATACATAACGTCCCCAAAACACAATACAAAATCAAATTGAATATACTTAAATATTTGGATCAGTTTGTTTTGACTTCTAGACACGAACAGAATCTCACGATGCCATTAACATTCTAATGAGAGCAGTACACAGAGTATAATGTATATAGTTTTCAGAGCTCAACTCTGTAAACGCTGCTCTAAATGAAGCTCCCCGTATGTAAAAAAGTAATTTAGACAAGAAGACTTGGGGCTTGTATTTTTTATGAATTCTCTACACAATTTCCTAGCTTTCTTTTTGTTGAGTAAGATGTTGACAATCTTATAAATCCACATCGATTGAAATCGTCCACCCAAGTTTTTAAAAATCTAAGAGAAAAGTTTTCTTCGTATTGCAAAGTTCCACTGAAGATTATTTTCTTTAAGCTGATTTTTTCTACTTAAAGAGAAATCTTCGATATTGTTTTTTTTTCGAATGAAAAAGTAACAATATTAAACGATAGTATTTCAAAACTTTTTTATTCTTAAAAGAATTTTGTTTTTTTGTGTTGTACGTATATTTCATTCAGTACCTTAGAAAACAATAAATGTACTTTACTTTGAAAACAATAAAAGCAGTACAATATTTTTGTACTGTTGTGAACTTAAAATATCTTACAACCCTTTCCCATTTATGTGTATTAAAATATCAAAAATTCCATTAAAATATGCTTTTAAATTAATTTTGTAAAACGCTGAAAGATATTAATTATTTTTATTATTTATTAAATATATTTGAAAATACATTACAAAAATTTGTTCAAGTTCACTATTACAGGTTCGTAATATTTTCTTTCTACTTTAACCCCCAGAGGGGTTCACGATATAATTCCACCTTGCATCCTGCAGTCTTCCCTGCGTGACTTCTAATCCATTTTGATATTCCTGAACAATAAAATCTTTCCAAAGGTTTCAATACTTTGGAAACGAGCAATAAAATCTTTATAAATGATTCTCTCACGAAGAAAGAAACAACAGAATAATTCCAACGAATTCCATTTGGAAGAAAGAACCAGCAGAATCTTACAAAAAGATTCTTTTCAAAGGATCTTTAGAAAGATTTCTATTCTAAGGAAAGGAACAATTCTATCTCTCCTAATGATTGCCCTTTTAGGAAGGGAAAAAACCATATTTCCAAATGCTTATATTTTAAGGAAAGGAATACTAGAATCTTTCAGAGTATTCTATTCTAAGGAAAGGAGAAATAAAATCTTGCCAATGAGCTCTGCTTTAAGGAAAGGAGCAGTAGAACGGCTGCAGGGATTCTATTCTGTAAAATAGGCTAGTAGAATCGTTTCAAAATATTCTATTCTAAGGATAGAGGACCAAAAGATTATATTATACAGATAAAGAACTAAAGGATTATGTTATAAAGATAAATAACTAAAAGATTATAGTATTAAGATAAAGAACCAAAAGATCATATTATAAGAATAAAGAACTAAAAGATTATATTATGAGGATAAAGAACTGAAATATTATATTATAAAGATAAAGGAACAAAAGAATCTTTCTAAAGGTTGAAAACAATCATAATTCTTCGGAAAGATTTGGTTATTTCGTCATCAAGTGTGTTGTGGGCAAGGACAGAAAGTCAACACTACGCTACTACGAAAAATTTCGGGACGCTCAGAGTTAACATCATTATTTAATCACAAAAGTAACTACAAGTCAGTGAAGTGTGATCAGATGTTATGGAAACAAAATATTCTCATTCAATTTTATTTTTTTACAGAAATTTCTTTCACCGAAAATATAGCCGATTTCAAGGATATATCTACTCTATATTTGTAAATTATTAAACGTCTTACGAAATCAGTTTAATTAATCTCTACCACAAGAATGTATTTTAATGAAATACAAACGAAATCAATTTCATAACGTTCAGAATTTAGTTCCTAAATATCTAATCCAGTACCTTAAAACATAAAAATAATTCATTTTCCAAATTACTTTACTGGAATACAGCTGTTTACGATAGTCAAGCATAGTGAACCACATAAGTTAATTAGATTATCAATCGAAGGATATAAAGCGTAACACAGTTTTATATACTTAAACATTCGCTTTTTGTTAATTTCAATACTCTCCTCACAATTGTCGTGGGTTTGGTTAGATTCCCCACTCTTGTAATTTGAAAATTCATTTATACAGGGTGATTCATAAGTAAGTATGCAATTTAAACTCACTATATAACAGTGACAATTTAAGATATTTTATGTTACCTGTAACAGAAGTGTAGGTGAATGTTTAAAGTTTTTTTAAGAGACAATCACACATGTTCTATGTGTGCACCCTTAGTCACACTACACACATCGAACCGGTAACCCATTTCTGCCCACACGCTTGTTAGGGTATCTGGAGCAAGTGCAGCGATAGTGGTTGAGATAACGCTGTTTCATCTCCGCTATATCAACAGGAAGAGAATGGTTAAATATGTACATCATCATTTGTGTAACCCCAAAGAAAAAGGTCACATGGTTTTAAATCAGGGCATCTGGGAGACCATTGGGTTAGTCGCATGCTGTAGTCGGCCCTTCGTCCAATCCATCGGCGAAGAATATGTTAATAGAAGTAATTTCGCATGTCACCTGACCAGTGGGGTGGTGCACCATCCAATTAGAGAATAAAGTTTTTCAACTTTATTATCCAATTGGATGAATAAATTTTTGATGACATCTGCCAATACACTCGGTCGAACTGCCTTTCGAACTGTGCAATAACAGCAAGTAGTTTCAAATTTCTCAAACCAATCGCAAATGAATTTTCTGATTGGAGGTTTTTTTCCAAATCGTGATCGAAATTGCCGTTGCACAACGGTGACAAATTCCGTTTAGCTGAATTCAAGAACACGAAACGCCTTCTCCACTGCAGACGCAGCCATCTGACTAGTCACGTGACACGCTCACTATCGCCTACGTCACTTCGCTCGGGAGGGGGACACACACTTTATGAGTATATCTAGCTAACAGTTCGCATTTGGGGACCATGTCTTAAACTGTTCCTGTTTTACAGCATCTGGAAACTGTATACTTACTTATGAATCACCCTGTAGAATGACTAATTTCATTTTTAAAGTTATATACATTAACAAATAAACTTAATAGCACAAAAGTCTAGTGCTTTGGCTAAGATTGCCAAAAATAGTCCAGTCTGTTTTTAAATTCAGTCCCAAACTCTACACGGATTTAAGGTATCTAAAAGTATGAAAATATATGCAAGAAAATATTCATGAAAATCAGGTCTTGTAAACAATAAAAATTGTCCAAGTTATCTCTTATGACTGATTGTCACAGAAATAGAAATTTGGAGAAAAGAAAATTTTATCCCTGTTAATATTCATTGGTAAAACTAGTAAGAAAAATCATTGAATTCTTTCTTTTCAAAGTTCTAGACAAACAAAAAGCCTGATTAAAATATTTTCGGTGATAATTTCCATTTTTATTTGTTACACGTTTAGTGATTTAGAAAACACAAAATTGCGTTTTAACTTGATGTAAAATGCATGCACCTAAATTTGAAATATATTTGTAATATTTTATAGTTGTTTTTATACTTAGTTATGAACTATTAATATCGTAAAATCAAATGAAACTGTTCACAATGGGTTAAACAAGCGGTTGATTTAAAATTTAACCACCTCCACATGCATACCAGTCTTATCAATATCGAAAAGCATATTTTATTAAATATCATTTTTTCGAATTTTGGTCTTTAAATTATAAATACAAGAACTTTTAACACAATTCAACTCTTAACGAGTTGTATTTGCTCTAAAATTGTTAAAAGAGTGAAAAATTCACAATTGTTGTACACAGTACTTCTAATCCAGTGGTCCTGAACCTTTTGTACTTTACGTTTCTCCTGGAAATTGTATATAACTGGAGTACCCTTTGTACAGATAGATAAAACTATTTTTAGTAGAACAATATGAATAAAATGAAACATATACGTTAAATTTCGTATTCAGGAATTGCATCTATCGCTAAATGTATTTTCTACATTTTTTACTCACTAATTGTTGCTGAGAAGAATTAAACAAGTAAACTACCTCTTCCATTCCGCAAGAAACAAAATAAAATTTTACTATCCTCCTCAGTCACCCCTACTCTAAATGAAGCCCGCCCTGTTGCTATAACGACCTGCCTCCACACACAGTGGCAAGGAATATTTTGTGATAGACATGTCTAACTTTTTTTGAGTTCTCATTGCTTACCACAAAGATTATACCACGTACCTCTGTGGTTTTAGCGGTTTGGCAAAAGTGTTATGATTATCCTATCCTCCTTAACCCTCCTGGTGCTATATCTTCGCGTCGAAAGCAAGAACCTCTGCTGCAAAAATCGAATCGAAACTATCACCAGTTCTAGTCAAGGAACCATTTTTTTCCTACATGGATCTCCATTCTCCTTGGAGTAATAGGGCATCTCGACGAAGTATTTCATCATTAGTAAAGTAGATCAGATCTTGGACGAGAAATTTCGTCGAAACCGCGTGGAGGGGTAAACTCTGGTGTGACAAGGTTTCCCAGAAGTGTACTATTGCTTTTGCTCCAACAATTTTGCACATGTACATACACCAGACCCATTTTGGGAATTAAAACTCCTTTCCCTCTTAACATTTGTTTGGTAATTTTATGTCTGATAGATGTCAGAGTGGCCAAGCTATGTCTCATTTGACTGACAGTGTATGTAGCAGTAACCAAGAACAGAGGAACACTGCACACCTAAATTGGACATTGATATTTATTTACAATACCATATTAAGTTTCTACACGCCACACCGTCCGGTGCAAACACACGTCTGACTCGTCCGATTTGTACAACAATTCTAACCTTATTCGTGTTCTTTTTCTGAAATAGCACCCAATTTTTCATGTTCTTGATCGTATCAGAACTCAGGCACTGTCATCCATCGATGTTCGTCCACTAGAACAAGTAACAACAAGAACACAAGAACAACTGTTTTTGTAACCGATTTGTGTTAGTAATGAAAGTGGCGAAAGACAGGGAATCGTGACAATAGAATCTGAAGCAGGGTGGACAAAATGGACGTACTCTAATCACGCCACGCAATTCCATGTCGAAATCCAATCGAAAAATTAGTTCGATTGGGTGCTGCATTCTGGTGGGCTGGGTCTTATATACCAGGGCGATATTTGACCATGCTGCGCCAAACACAAGATATACAAGCCAAGGTAATTTCGGATGAGACACCGGTAGAGATGCCCCATATGATGTAATTTTGAAACTTTACGCTAGGTGGCTCTACTAGTTCCATGAATGCTTCAGTTAGATGTTGTTTGGTGTGCTGTGAAAGTTTTGTTACATCACCTTTTGTTTTCTGCTTTCACAACAACATTTTAAGTAAGCACCATGTTTTTTTTACTCCGTTACAAGATTTATGTTGTAGTGTAAGGCTGGCACTAGATCATTTGAAAGGATTTTTTTTATGTAAGCATGAAAACCTGTTGTCAGGAGTTGATCAGTCGATTTTAGGCAGTTTACCGCCATCTTTGCTGTCTTTACATTGAACAGTTGCCGAGGCATCTCTCCCATAACAAAAGGATAGACGCCTCACATATATTTGGTATAGGTGCCCCATATACCTTTACAGGGAGAGATACCACGTAAATTGTTTATGATTTACTGGACTTTGCTGACAAGTATCAGATTATAATTGTATGCCTGACAAGCCATACAACACAAACTCTTCAGACTTTTGACAGGTCTTCTTTTATGCCATTAAAACATTTCTTTAAAGTTGAAGCACGAAAATGAATTATTCATCAACCATGAAGAACAATTGGAATAATCTAAGTTCCAGAATTGGTTGGGAAAGCGTTGGAAAAGGGCAGCTTCTGTAGACACTGCTATCAATGGTTTTCGGGAGATGAGAATTTTCCCTCCAAACCAAGCAGGAAACGAATCACTATTTTGCCATCAATGAAGAAATGAACTCGACGGATGAAAAGTTCCTAAATTGTTAGCAATCATCAGGATTTCGTGCTCAACAGAAAACAACCCCGACAAAATTATTGCATCAGATTTCGCCTGCACCCAAGATGGAAGAAAGACCCAAAAAGAGAAAGAGAGAGTCGGCTAAGATACTTACACATTCCAAAGAACACATCCAAGAAAAACAGTTAAAATCCCCCAAGAAATGTAACAAGGTATCAAAACAGCTGATGGACAACAAAAGTGATCCTACATGCAACTGCCTCGAATGTGTGGATAACTATTATTCTACAAAATAATTGGTAGATTAGATTAAATGTGTTAAGTTTACTAAATGGTTACATGAATAATGTACAATGTACGGGGATCTATGCAATATTTGCGGGAAAGCAAAACTTAGAGAAAACAAAAAGAAAACTCTTAATTGAATATTTACGACATATTTTGTAATACTTTAATAGCGTAATAATATTTTAATACTTTTTAAACTAAGAATTTTGTAACTTTCTAGCAAACTGATTTTTTTAATAGTTTTAAGGTGCTTTACTACATTTTGTTTGTTTTCTTTTAAATGTGCTTTCTTGAACCTTAGATAGTATATTCTCTGAAAATCTCTTCGTTTTAATACGTTATGTACATTTAAAACCTTTTATGCTTTAAAAATAACTGATTTTTACAGGTAGGGCATCTCACCCGGAACTTAGTAGAGATTGCCATATGTAGTGCTGTCACAGTTTTATTTTTTTTTCTATAGAAAATTTACAATAGAGTACCATACAGCCATTAAGTATTGATAAAGCAATAACTATTACGTATTCCACAAATTTTTGTTTTTATTGTTAATACCCAATTTACTTTATGACGTCTTTTGCTTAAGTGGGGCATCTGTCCTGGAATTACCTTACACGCACAAGTGTTACTGACGCGTATAGAAGAAGTACATCAAGAGCGCAATCGAACCTGATCCACCTACAACTCACAGGTTTTTAGCACAGTGCACATAAGCACTACGCCATGACGGTCACCGTGACATTAAGGAGATATTAGCGTTAAAAGTATGAGGATGTCCTTTCCGTTCATACAAACTTTCAGCGGTCGACATACTCAATAAACTATCCTTTTCTCCTCCATGGGATCGTCGGTACCTGCGAGTCAATCGAGACGAAAATAAAGCACCAGGCGGTATAATCAAATCCTAATCTGTGTTTTAACCCTCGATGAGACACATCAACAATACCCCAGGTGTAGAATTATATTCAGTGTTCTGTAACACAACTTCCAAGCAATTGCAATGGTTCTGCAGGCATTTTGTCCGAATTTTGAAAACTGCAGTCAAATCAAAAACAGACGTAAAACACAATTATCGGCTATAAGTATGTATTAAATATTAAAATAAAACATCAAAATTAGCTTACTTTATTTAAAACCTAGACATAGTTTCAGAATTTGGAATTCTGCCGATAACTTTTGAAGTTAAATATTTGTCATTGACACAGAAGATGTGTTATTTATAAAGCGTCTGTGGCAATTTGGGCGGTGTAAGGAGGTTGTTCCGCAGCTAGAAAAAATTAAAAGTGTAGTAAGGAGCGCGAACTGCCGAACAGCGTGACTTATGATTAAGAAAAAAAATCGGCCAAAATTTTGATAAAATTAAGGACAAATTGTTCTGCGACGAACGTCGCAGTTTTAAGCCTTTTCTGCTCCCGGGACCAAAACTGACGAGACCTCGATGGATGAAATATCTAGTCATTAGAAAAAATTGACCAGATTTTGATCGCGTCAGCAAAAAAAATTTCAATATCTTGGTGACAAGATATTGCCAATTTTGAAATTGGTCCTTTCTTGATGAACAAGGACCTCTTCGTCAGCAAAATTGGTCTGATTTTGCTAGCAAAGCGATTGCTTGTCCAAACTACTTAGAGGGTTGAAGTATGAACTGTAGGTAAGTATCTTGCGAATGTCACGTTCAATCAAAAACCAGACAGCGCTTTTCCCGATTGGTTTTCGATGAGGAATCGCATGGTATGATTAGTGTGAGGTTGATGATTCTGACCAGCCTGTATACTGATACCAACAGTCGTTAAAAGTCAGTCCCAGAAAATAGTCATTCGGGTAGCTGCCACGTAGAAAAGAAATATCAGTCCCAAAACAGTTTCTCTTGGAGAAGTGCACCAGTCGCCTCATGGAAATCACTTTCTAATAACAGAAACATTTCTAGTCGGTATTCTAGGAAGCTATTCATGACGTCCATTAGTCTTCGTCTGCACTGGAAACCCTGCAGCCCCGTTCCTCAAAATGATAGCTCAAGCGAGAATTTCTTAAAATATTTCGAAACTATCTTCCTCTCAACGTTTAAAGCAGACTGAAAGAGCAGTTGAAATTTTACTCGGGGGCATTCGTCATTATTTGTACTGCTCAAAATATCGTTATTAGGAGAACGAGAAGGTTTTTTTTATTCTCTTTATGAAATAGTAGTACTATTTTTATAGAATTCATGTACTATGCCTTGTTACTTATTATTCCAAAAGGATTTTCGCTGTTCCATGTTCAAAATGATTGCATGATTTATTTCTACTAATATTTCAAGTGTATTAAATGTGATACGAATGAATTCATATTTTTTCCGAATGATTACTCTGCATTGCAATTAAAATTTTATGGATAATGATTTGTATTTAAGAGGATAGTAAAAGAAATATTCATTTAATAATGTAGTAATCTCGAGCTCGTATCTCGCATTCGGCTATATCACTTATTTTTATTTGTATCCAATAAATTTTCGTTTTGTGTACTTCAAAGTAAATTCAAGTAATGTCTTTAGAATCAGGAATTTAACGGTCACTTTTTCAAGCAGTTATCCTGAAGTGAAATGGCATCAGATGTTTTGGTGTCTTCAATGAATGGACGAGAGGAAACTTATATAAAATGTTTTTTACCGTATTTAGTTTCATATTAAAATGTTTTAGTTTTCATTAGGCTTCTATCTTTAGTTTTACTCTACCTGGATTTAAAATAACGTGTCTCAAGTTCTTAGATCACATTGATTTTGAGGCAAATTTTTTTCAATATAACGTGTCTTTCGGTATATTGCGATGTTCCTCATCCTCCAAGACGCACAATATATCGAGGGGTTATTGTATCACATAATCTATCGAGGGCATATTGTATCGCATGATACTTCTAGGGGTTACTGTTTCGCAAGATAAATCTATGGGTAACTGTATAGCATGATATATCGAGGGGTTACTGTATCGAACAAAATATCGAGGGGTTATAAAATTATTCGTATCATTTTCTGTATTGCATACTTGCCTTATCTCTCCTTTCATCTATACCTATCTGACTATTACAATCAATATTCTCTCTAAATTTACATATGAATGAATATATTTATAAACTGATACATTATCACAAAATAAGTATAGTTTTGTTTAAGTAATTTCAGTTTTAAACAGGTAGGGGGGGGGTATGTAGGTATTGTAATTAACGTCGCACTGGAACAATACAATGAGCTATTGACGACGGCCCGGGATCAACCCACGAAGCGAAAGTTCCGAGGTCAACAAAACGTAATTTTTGAACCACGTTTAGATGACGAGGTCACAACTTAGCTAGCACCCAACTCGCCAAACTTCCACGCATTCCCAAAGTGATGATGTAATGCCATTCCGCTTTGTACACAACAGTCTTAGGTAGGATTCGAACCCTGAGGTTGCTAATTCTCTACTCTTCCAACAGGGCTACCGCGGCCATATGCAGTGTGTGAGAAATATATAGACCCAAATTTATAACCTCGGTAGATTTTTCGCTTCTAAGCTATAAAAAAATCTCGCTTAATTTGTCCCATGAGTTAAGGATTTTAAAAATCGTGTTTTAAAATAATTTCAATTTAAGTTAGCACCCAGTTGAGGAAACCTCCAATAAAAAGTTCATTCCATGGATTATATTTGCTTTTAATTTGATTTTTTGTCTCATAATTTCGTCTTTGTTGCTTGCATTTTGTTTTGGTTCCATAAAAGTACGGAATATAACTTCAATAAAAACGTTAACTACAGGTGGCGGACAAAACAGGATAAACACACATTTGAAATCGGGTCGTAATTATGCAATACAACTGCGTCATAGAGCACTAAAGTCAGCCACCTAGTAGTCGTAAAGGCGGAAGAATCATCAGTTGTGCGCTTTGTATGCAACATTCTACAAGCAGTTAAATGCCGTTATGTCCGACCTCACATAAAAGGCATAATTATCGGAGCGTTACTCGCTAGAGCCTCAGTGGCGAAAACAGTCAACCTTGTGGGATTGGTTATTTGGTGTTTTAAGTTCATTATTGGCCATGCTGCACCAGACACAAGACATAAAATATACAGCTATAGATACACACACAATGAAAATTTTACTGACACGAAGAGGGAAATTCAGGTAGAAATGCATCTGGAAAGAATTGAACCTACGCCGCCTACAACTCGAAGGCTGTTGTAAGGAACACTGTGCTAACCATTATGGCAGCTTACGAAAAACATGGTAAGGCTTAATCTTCGAAACAGAAGAGAGGATGAAAATCAGAGTTCACTGACAAGGTGTGTTGGTTGGATTTAATGGTGCAAGGGTCATATCTTGATCATGCTGTGATAAACACTAGATAACAAGTAACACACATCGTAAGAGTTTTACTAACACAGAAGAGAGAAATACGTCCACGGAGGAAACAACCTGCGCCACCTACGATTCGCAGGTTTCTACTCCCCACTCACTGACCAGGACAGGTGGGTGTTGATGCAGATACAGTCCTGAAAGCACAAGACAAGGGCATCCCAGGAAACCTCCAAGACAACCACCCATCTCCAGGACCCTGTATCAACCAAAATTACAGAATAATAAGTAGGTAGGTATTTTTAATAAACATCGCATTGGAGCAACATAGCGGGCTATTCGGGACGGTCCTGGATCAAACTCGACGGGAAAGATCCGAGGACATCACCACGTAATTTTAAACCACTGTCAGATGACGAAACTATAGAATGTATACATGCTATGATGTAGATGTGCAGCATCTACATCACAGCATGCATCCAGCATGCAAGAAGTAGATGCTGCATGCTGTGAACATTCGTGGCAGAGTCGTTATTCCAAAGCCATTGGTGACGCCCCGTAATGCTTTGAAGCGACGATAATAAAGCCGAGAGAACAGAGCCTGTTCACAACAGCAGTGAGGATATTCTGTGCTGAAGAATGGGCATTCTCATTATTTCAGACGACTGAACGTCTTTATGTCTGCAGAACTTCCTCAGAAGCCTTTCATGTTGGCTATGACTACTTCACACTATTAATTATGGAGAGAGATGTGTGATGGTGTATTCTGGAACGCTTGTAGTCGTGCAAGGAAAGATTAAAGAAGAGCGATATCTCATATCAAAAGTGCTTTATTGGAAATCTTCTCCATCCTGTTCTCCTGAGTGCGTTTGCTGGCAAACGACAAGTGTTCAACGAGATGAACGCCCGCATTAACACTGTCCAAGCATGAATCCTTAAACACGAAAATGATGTGTAACATCTCATCTGGCCTCCTCAGACCCTTGATCTTAAGCCCCTTGGTGATGGTCACAATAGGTATTGCGTCATTAGAAAAACTGGCTAGATCTTGATGGACGAAATACCTCGTCATTAGAAAAAAACGGGCCAGATTTTAATCTCGTCACCGTCAAAAATTTGACAGCATCTCTATTTGACGGTATCTCGTCATCCAGGGAGCAGAAAGTGCTTAAAACTGCGACGTACGTCGCAGAACAAAGTCTTTGCAGAACTACTTATTCCTTAATTTTATCAAAATGTTCGCCAATTTTTTTAATCACAAAGGGTTTCGTCTGCTCTTTGCCTACGCTCGCCAACCCCAGTTTTCCTATTTTCAATCCTGCGGTGGTAACTTTTTTTAATATAGAGAGATAAGTTACGATCTTCTGCAGTGCAAAGCGCGCTCCATGTCACACCTTTTTTTCATTTTAGCTACGGAACAACCTCTTTACACCACCACAAATTACCACAAACATTTTATAAATAACACATATTCTATGTCAATGACAAAATATTTAACTTAAAAAAAGTAATGGACACAATTGTAAATTGTGAAAGTATGGCCTGTTTTTAAATAAAGTAAGTTATTTAATTTAGATGTTTTACTATAAATATATAATACACATTTAGTCTATGATTATGTTCTACGTCTGTTTTCAAAATTCGGACAAAATGCCTGCAGAACAATTGCTATTGCTTGGAGTTGTGTTGCAGAACACTGAATATAATTCTGCACCTGTGGGTTCTACCTCCATTTACTCGATCTGAACTAGATACAGCTCTACTCAATATTTACGTATGATACGACCAATGAATACGTATTCCCTTGAACATTGTACATGATCCGTATTTGTTCATTCCATGTTGATTACAACCAGTAGCTCAAGCCAAGGGTGGATGAAATATCTACTAATAAACAATTTGAATCGTGTCTTGGGTGTCGATATTATTTTGTACTACTACAAAGACAATGTATACATGCGTATATGTTCGGGCACTGTACTTTGCTTACAACGCTAAATTTAAATCATAAATTTTTCAACCAAATTAAATCACGACTCAGACTGAAAGCACAGGTGATGCTAACAGTTTTTTCCCTTAACTTCAACTCTTAACTGTCTTAGACACCTGCATAAAAAATATCCTTAATCTTTCGTGTCGCTAATATTCTTCGAGGCACTTTTCACAATTCAATTATTTTTTCACTTCTGACAAATAAGATTTTAGGACAATCCCTTTTCGATTCATGTTTCCGGCAGATACACTTCAAAACATTAACAAAAGTGTCGCTTTGTAAAAAGACAACTCCAGGAGCAAAGCAGCGAGTCTTTTCCGATATATTAAATCCGAATCTATTTGTGAAACGTTGAAGAAACAAAGAATCGCCACCGTTGAACTGAATAAAATGGCAGCAGTCGTTAAGGCAGGGCTTTTTTTTGTCTCTTATCCCGTGTCCCTTTTTTGTCTCTCGCTTTCACAAAGGCGCAGAACGAAGGAATAATGAAATCCTTGTTCTAGCAATGTAAGAATGAAACTGGAATTTAAAAGGAAGGCGTTCGCACAAAAGGGAATTTCCGTACAATGAAAAACCGAAATTCAATTCTCTGCAGGAAAGAATGAGGCGTCTCGCACACTTTCACGCTTGCTTAAACTGTAATGAGGGTTCGGAGCTCCCACGGGAGTTCATCCCGAAATTAAGCAGACATTCTCGAATATATTTCCGACGTTCCAAGGAAAACTCAAACAACGAAGGGGATAAATATTTGAATACGATGGTATTTTTAAATCAATGTCTCGGATATTGTAAGAAATAACAATGTCCCCTCTATTTATATGAACTTGTGTCACCTATGCAATCTGAATATCTCTATGAATATTGTAGGACAAAGACACGTACTATGGAATATTCTATCTTGACAGAATGTCAAAAGCAGAGTAATGGAGCTATTGAATGAATAAAATGCCAAATAGCTTCACGGTAGAATGGTGTTAGCCTCTAGATCGGAAGGTTCCTGGTTCGAATCATGGATGTTTGTAAACGTATGGTGTAGAGGCGGCTGGTGCACATTCAATCTGTCGTAGCTGAAAGTCCTCACGTTGGGTTGGCGTGGAAGTTTGGAGAGTGGGGTGCCAGCTCAAGTGTTGCTTCGTCATCTGACCGTGGTTCAAAATTACGAGGTGGTGTCCTCGGATCTTTCCATTAAGGGACTGATCAATAGCCCGTTGTGTTGCTCTAGTATGACGTTAACTAAAAAATTACCAATTACCACGGTAGAATTGTTGGAAGAGGAGTAGATTAGCAACCGGAGGGTTGTGAGTTCGTAACTCGATTCAACCAAAGCCCTTCGTGTGCGTGAGAGCTGATACATATAAAATCTGTTGTATCCTCAAATATAGTCTCATTGGCATGGTATGGAGGTTTGGAGAGAGTGAGGTGCCAGCTGAGGTGTTGATCGCGTCATCTGACAATGGTTAGATATTGTCGTTGTATCTTTCTTTCCCTTCAGGATGGATCCCGGATCATCGTCAATGTCCCTTTGTGTTTCTCCAGTGTAACTACCAAGAGGTAGGTAGGTATCTTAATTAACGTCACACTTTAGCAACCCGATGGGCTGTTGGCGAGGGTCTGGGATCAAACCCGAAGAGAAATATCATTGGACAATACTACATAACTTTGAACCACGGTCAGATGACGAGGTTTCACCTAAACTAGCACTCCACTCTCCAAAATTCCACACCCCACCAATATAAAAACATTTGAGGCCATGGCAGATTTAACTTGTACCAGTCCCCTTTCGACGAAACGATCTTTGATTGGATTCGAATCGTTCTCGAAGATGTAATCAGTTTTATTCTAATGGCAAGATATCTCGTTCAAAAGATCTAATCAATTTCCTTCTAATGGCAAACTATCTCGTTCACCACATCTAATCAGTTTTATTAATAACGAGAAAACCGTTGAGACAACCACCAGGAGAGTTAAATTTCCTCACAGTTAAAATCTCAAGTCGAAATATCTTGCAAACTAGGAGGCCATAACCGCTTTGTTCACAGTCCGTTCTTCATTGAAGGCCTTTGGATTCGTGTCAGGAATCCCCCTGACTTGTGGCAAAAGCAGTATTCCAGTTCCTTAAAAGCAGTATTCCAGTTCCTTAAAAGCAGTATTCCAGTTCCTTAAAAGCAGTAATACAGTTCCTTAAAAGCAGTATTCCAGTTCCTTAAAAGCAGTAATACAGTTCCTTAAAAGCAGTAATCCAGTTCCTTAAAAGCAGTAATACAGTTCCTTAAAAGCAGTAATCCAGTTCCTTAAAAGCAGTATTCCAGTTCCTTAAAACCATTATTCCAATTCCTCTGACGTAAAATGTGAGTACAATTCTGATTTGAAACGGGTTATTATTTCGTGGCCCACCCTGTCTAACAATGGTCTTTACTTTTTAAGAGGGTAGGTATGCTGTTGAATTAACGTCACACTTGAGCAACAGAACTGTCATTTGGCGATGGTTCAGTTTGGTTTGAGGTTTTTAGAGATCAAAGGCCATTTATCGCCATTCTGCCAAACACAAGACATACAACATCAAGTAATGGATACACAATGCAAATTTTACTGATAGAGTAGAGAGAAAAATACCAAAGCGGAATTCAACTGGCATATGACCTAGCCCAGCCTAAAACCCGAAGGCTACTAACGCAGTGAACATCACCACTGGGCCACGACGGTTGCGGTGATGGTCCGAGATTCATTAAAAATACTAAGACTATACCTAGTCATTTTGAGCCGCGGTCAGATGACGAGGTCACATCTCAGCTGGCACCCCACTCTCCAAACTTCCACACCACGCCAACATGAGGCAATTGAAGCAACAAATCCCCATATACATGACGGTCTTTGGTTGGATATAGTTTATACCTCGACACACTCCGGTTACGAATTCACCGCTCTTCTAATCGGGCTACCACGCCCCTTTGTTATGAGGGAAAGTGGTCTTTACAGTTGTGGTTGCAAAACCTGACTGCCTTGTAAAGCTCATCTGAAAACACCCTTCTACGTAAATAAAACTGTATAGTACGTTTTCCATTCAATAGTTGTGTTTTAATAGTGTAAAAGAAGTAGAAAATTGACATGAATCACACTAGAAAAGTCGTGATTATAAACATACTTTAACCTCAAGAATACTCTGTGATTAATTCAGCAGCTACTCAATACAATATCAATACACGATTGCGAAAGCATTTGGGAGGTATGACAAATCATCTTGTCAGTTAATTTGCTCTGCAATTTTTGTATGAACGCTTGCCATTCCTTTCCATAGTGTCTCCCAAATGCTATATAGGATTACTACCCTATAAGTTCAATTCCCAATAACTTGGTAAATAGGCATCTTGATATGGCCAATCTTCATTCAGAAACACGTGTTCGTGCCTTAATGGTGTGTACATAATCAACAAGGAATTAAATGAATACCATAGGTACGTTATTCCATATGTATCGGAGACTACGTCTCTGTTCCATTAATGTCCTGTATAACATACAACGGAACCCTGTGTGTTGACAGTGGGTATACTTTACATGATGTTATAAACGGATCGAATTCAGTTCAAATACCAATGTCGATAAATCTGAACATCCAAACGAGTATTTTTGTATGAAAGGTATTATTTCCATTAAACCACTGAAAAATTACATTGACACAATTGTTCAAGACTTTGAAATTAAATAAGTGCTTCAGTTAATTAAAATTATCATAAATGAATTTAACATTTTGGTTGTTTGGTTGGTTGGTTGGTAGGTAGTGAACGTCGCACTGGAGCAACACAACGGGCAATTGGTGACGGTCCGGGATCAATCCCAAAATGAAAGATCCAAGGACAACGCCTCGTAATTTTGAATCACGGTCAGATGACGAGGTCAATAGCTGTGTTAATACTCCTGGTTGTTTATCTTACCGTCGAAAACCAACCTACAGTAGTCAGCTTCTGATGCAGAAACCTGTTTCAAACTATCACCTATTCTAGGTAAGGGGCAATTTGTTTTTCCTATTTGGATCTTCATTTCCTTTGGAGTGATTGGGCAGTTTTTCTTGACGAAATATTTCGTCCTTAGCAAAATTGACTAGATTTTGGACGAGATATTTCGTTGAAACCACTTGGAGGGTTAAACTGAGAACAGCCAATAGTGTGTACACCAGACAACTAGAGTAAGGACGTAGTTGTAACTGGTTAAAACCTCTTATTGCTTCATTGCAGTCACATATCCGAATAATTGCAATGGCTGTTTAGGGTTTTCAGTTTTTCGTGACAAGCAATTTCCAAATTTCTTATAAATCTTTCTTGAAATGAAGTAAGCTTCTTTCCAATCATTCAAACATACAAGGTTTTAGTATATTCATACATTTTATTGATTCACTTAAATCACACACCCAATCACTTATGTAGACTATTTATTATTCATGAAGATATTGTAAAGTAAGTCTTGCATTATGTACTCTTAACATTTCAAGACTTTTCACACACAAATAGCTATGTAATCTCTCACTTATATTCAGAAATAATCTCTTGTATCCCTAAACACAAGTACTGTAAAAGAATGCTTCCTTTTGAAAACTTAATTAACTCGTCGTGTTCATACTTTTTGTATTACATGTTGACAACACTATATGCTCGGAAGTATTTTCCATGCCATTTAATAATCTTAAACATTCATGGCGACCCGAATACACTTCCTTGTCTATTGTTCCTCTTAGCTCGTGTCTAAAGTGAGCTCGGAATTCCGACAATGTTCCATCAACAATGGAATAAATATTTGCCACTGTTTCCACTGTCAATGGTAATTACTGATGGGGGGATGTTCTCGAACAATTGACAGTTCATCGAACCCTAAGCGATTCGAAGCGAAAGTTCGACGAACTCAGCCTCCTTAACTAGAGAGGGGCGATAATCAATTTTGCTCTCGGCATGTTTAAAGATGCCTGAGAAACAAAATTATCAAAACTCATTCCTTGTAAAGAAAAGTGTTGTAAACTGTCAGGATTTATTTTTATTTCTTTTGGGGGAGCCAAAGAGGATTATAACCCACCCTCCTTTCGAACCGATAGAGGCTTTAAAATGCAAATTTTCTTTTAATTACTATTGCTGCTTGAAAAATGTTTTCCGCATTTGTAGCATTATGAATCAAAAAAGAAGAGTCTTGAGATGCTTTTGTACTTTATTCATACGATAACGATTGGAAAGTTCATAATAACGTCGTTTCTGCGTGGAACATTTGGCTATTAAAATTCAGTAAATCCCCGGAGTTATATAAGAGATACATTGTTAAGGAAAGTGGAATGTAATCCGGATTAATATTGTTAGAAGTACAATGTTTTTCTTATTTTCTGTTTATGACCGAGCAATAACCCCTGAGAATTTAATTATCTTACAAAGCATTAGTAGTTTCAATTTTAGATTACACATGCTCAATTATACACTTTTTTGAAAATTATGTATTTTTCTCAGTGTGTGTAATGAAACTAATTTGTAAAAGGTTGCCTCAGCGGTTCATATCTAAGAAAGTTCTAAGAAATTACGATTCCTTTTATGAAGATAATTGGATTTTGCCGAGACTTTGGGATTTATAAATAGAAGTTAATGTTTAGTTCAATGATTATTTTTAAGTATAGAAAGTGCAGGGTAAGATGGGGAAAGTACGAATTAAAATCTTTCATAAGTACAAATCTTTCATAATTGATTCAAAAGTTTATATAGAATCAATTACTACTCTCTCTCTCTCTGTGATTAAAGATATCTTTTCTAATTTTACCAAACGCTCCCAGACCATTTATTAACGTGTGTACAATCTTATGTGTTGAAGCCTACTATTGATACAATTTAAAATTATATATTTTCCGATGCTGCTCGTGAGTTCGCACTTGCCTCACATGAAGGAGCAAATGCATACCATAGACCATTTTTTTGTTGGGTTAGTTGAATGGGGCTACACTAGATCATTTCTGCATTTCTGTGATTTGTGTAACTTTCCAGCTGAAAACACATTCGATTCATGATTGTATATCTCTATTTCGCGTCTGTCAATCTTTTCTTGTGTGTGTTTGTTGCTTGATGTCGTCTGTTGTGTGTTTGACCAAATATAGCCCCTAATGCTATAAAACCGTAAATCAACTAACCTTGCCTAAATTCGAATCGCTTTAGTAGTGAAACTTATCGATAGGACGCCTCCAAACATTTCCAGTCAGGTGGCAGCCCCTACTTTAACTTACCAAGAGTCTCTACGAGGTATATCGTCCAAGATTTGATCAATTTTGCTAAGGACAATATATCTAGACAAAGATCTGATAATTTTTGCGAAAGACACCTCCCCCAAAATCTCGTCATTTTTGCAAAGGACGAGATATTTCGTCCAAGATTTCATCCATTTTTCTAAAGACGAGATATCTTGTTTAAAATCATATCCAGTTTACTAAAGCGAAGATATCTCAATTCAAAATCTGATCATTTTTGTTAAGGACGAGATATCTCGTCCAATGACTGATCCATTTTACAATGGACGAGATATCTCGTCCAAGATCTGAACATTTATAATAAATACTAAGTATCTCGTCAAAATCCGGTAATTTTTGTTAAGGACGCGATATTTCGTCCAGTGACTGATCCATTTTATATGGACTGATCCATTTTACAATGGACGAGATATCTCGTCCAAGATATGATCATTATTGTTAAAGGCCAGATCTGATCCATTTTGCTAAGGACGAGATCTCGTCTAAGATCCGATCCATTTTAATAAGGCGAAAATATCTCGTTCAAAATCTGATCAATTTTGCTAAGGACGAGATATATCGTCCAAGATCTCATCCATTTTGCTAAGGACGAGATATCTCGTCTAAGATCCGATCCATTTTAATAAAACAAAAATAACTCGTTCAAAATCTGATCAATTTTGCTAAGGGCGAGATATCTCGTCCAAGATCTCATTCATTTTGCTAAGGACGAGATATCTCGTTTAAGATCCGATCCATTTTAATAAGGCGAAAATATATCGTTCAAAATCTGATCAATTTTGCTAAGGACGATATATCTAGCCCAAAGACTGATCCATTTTACAAAGGACGAGATATCTCGTCCAAGATCTCATCCATTTTGGTAAGGACGAGATATCTCGTCTAAGATCCGATTTATTTTAATAAGGCGAAAATGTCTCGTTCAAAATCTGATCAATTTTGCTAAGGACGATATATCTAGCCCAAAGACTGATCCATTTTACAAAGGACGAGATATCTCGTCCAAGATCTGATCATTTGTGTTAAGAAAGAGATATCTCGTCCAATATACGATCCATTTTACTAAGGCGAAAATATATCGTCCAAAATCTGATCAGTTTTGCTAAGGACTAGATATCTCGTTCAAGATCCGATCCATTTTACAAAGGACGAGATATCTCGTCCAAGGTATGATCATTATTTGTTAAACACGAGATATCTCTCCCAAGATCTTATCCATTTTTAAGGACGAGATGTCTCGTCGAAGATCCGATTCATTTTACTAAGGATGAGATATCTCGTCGAAGATCTGATCATTTGTGTTAGGGACGAGATATCTCGTCCAAGGACTGATCCATTTTACTGAGGACGAGATATCTCGTCCTAGATATGATCATTTTGATAAGGACGAGATATCTAGACGTGACAAAACTCCAAAGGAATGAAGATGGAAATAGGAAAAACAAATTAATACTTGCTTTGAACAGGAGACAGTTTTGCACTAGTGTCATTCTCGAGGTGGACAAAAGAGGGCGATTTTTGATACGTGGATAAACCACTACCAGGGTTAATTACAGACACGTTTTATATTCAGGGAACACACTTCCGTATATTTCGGATGGATTCAAATGTAAGGGAAATCAAGCACGAAAAATGTATCTTATTCTGAATTTTAAGAGGGGGAAGAAAGAACGACCCTATTAAAGGTTTAAAATGTTTTATATAATGTATGCGTGTAACAGTCTCTGGCACCTGTCGAGTAGAAATGGATGCAACACGTTAATTCGCTCGACTCAGTTCAACCATCTGACCAAAGTAGTGTGAACTGACCTGTCCAGTATGAAACAATGATCATTATCATCGTTTCATACTCGTTGTTCGTCTGTTATCTTCATACATCTTGCACCACTGATGTATAGTATGATGGATGCCGAGCAGTTCAACGATACACGACATTTTTAACTATGTTTTTCAAAAGGATCTATTTTCCCAAAATCTCAACTCTTATGCGATGGAGCAAAAGTGAAAGATCAAAATAAATGTGTTTGAATTTCAAGGGTGTCCAATTTTCCCATTTCTACAAAACGATATATTTGTTCTGAAGCATAAATTCTAAATTATATATTATTGAAAGGTAGTTATCCACTTAAATATGCGGACCTTGGTAGCCCGGTTGGCAGGGTAGCGATTTAACAACTGGAGGGTTTCGAGATGGAAATTCCAACCAACCAAAGACCTTCAGGTATGTGGGGACTGGAGCACGGTCAATCTGCCTTGGCCTCAAATGTTCTCACGCTGTGCGAAAGTTCAGAGAGTGGGGTGCCAGCTTCGGTGTGACCTTGCCATACAAGGTACAAGTTGTTGCCCTCGGATCATTCCCTCTGGGATGGATCCCGGATCGTCACCGAAAATCCGTTGTGTTGTTACCAGGGCCCCCCACAAAGGAAGTGCTGCCGTTGCCATGACAACGGAGCCCGTGGGTCAGGAAGCCTACAAAGGGGCAATAAAAATGCTATTCAAAAAACAAATTAATTAAACTGGCGACGATGTTGAAAATACGTTTTTTACATGACAAATTATAAAATGTAAAAATCCCTAAAATGTAACATTCTCCTTGATAAAACCAAGAAAAATGTAAAATATAATTTATTCATGTTTGTTTTTCAAGGAGGACACTTATACTTTTTCTAATAAGTATTATTAAAGTTTGAGTTTTATTATAACCAGTTGCTTTGATTTTTAATTTCAACTGTAGAATTGTACTTATACAAATGACATTTTGATTTTCTCGATATTAAAACTGTATGTTACTAAGCAACTATGTTTATCAACCAAATGTTTATTTTTGTTTATTCAACACTTTTTTACCTAAATGTCATATGGTATACTCTGTATATGTCCCTCTTATAAACCTATGTAAGTGTGTTTTAGGGTTAAACTATGTAAAATGCTTCACAAAAATGTCCAAATGTCTCTTTTTAATCAAAAACAGTGTAAAAGAGACATGGATGTCGTGGAGGAGGGGCCCGTTATTTCAGTTGGCAACGGGGCCCACAGATTGATAATGCCCATTGCTACAGTGCAATGTAAACTGAACTACCAACTGCCGTACCCTTGGTTTAAGAATTAAATTAATGTATTCATCTTCATATTCTGTCTACACGTGGCAACGAAATTCATCAGAACATTTGATGAATTGATGGATGTTCCACAAACATGTCGTTGGATAAGGAATTTTCTGGGAATTTGTTCATTGAATATTAATAGTTTAAATTTAAAAATATTGACTTCAGAAGGTTTCTCTTTGTACTACTCTCAAAGAGAATATGTAATGCACCCGCAAGAATTACACTACTATATTTTAGTCTTGATCTCTCTACATCAAGTTTCGACGAAATTGGCGAGTTTCATCTATTCTAAGTATCAACTTGTTTTTGTCGAGTAACAGAAAAGTAGTGAAGACGGCTCGCTGGAATAACAACCTCAATTCACTGAAGGGATAAACAACTCATCAAAGAGATTCATTTTGTTTGGATAAGGAATCGATACTTAATTTTGTTACTCAAGCGGTTATACGAAAGATTCACAGTATTCTCTGACACGCCTAAGGGAGTAATGAAATTGCGTGATTTCTGGACGAAGTGCTTTGAAAAACAATTTGGATCGGTATCTCTGAACATTTCTGTTATCGCGCCCTCGATTTTGAGACTGACCCAGATCTTTTTTGCTAGGTAAATAAAGAAGAGTTTGGCGAAACTCTTATGCAAGCAAAGGTCGGAGGCTTATATAAGTGCCAAACTCGGTCAATTGACCACATGTCCGGTATTTGCTAATTGAGGGTTGTTTTTCTTTACCCTCTCTTCTCCTTCCCTCAGTAAGACAGTATTTCTCCTGAATTCGTTCGCCCCTTCTCTGTTTATCATATTTATATCCCCTATTTATATCCATATATTATCTCTTGTTAATTTTTATCCCTGTCTTTCTTCTTTATAATTGCTCCCTGTCTTTATCCTTTTACAATTTCTCTCTGTCTTTCTCTTTTTATATTTTATCCTCTCTATTTCACTTTATATCCTATTTACCTTTATATTCTCTTTCTTTTGTTAAATTTTCTCCCATCTCTTTTCTGTTTACATTTTATCTCTCTTTTTCTTTTATATTTTGTCCTCTTTTTAGCTGTTCTATTTCTACCCTTTTTTATACTATCTTTCTCTTATTAAATTTTCTCCCATCTCTTTCTCTTTTAAAATAAACTTCTCTTTTTTATTCTATTCCTCTTGTTAAATTTTCTCCTATCTCTTTTCTTATTAAATTTTATATCCTCTTTTATATTTTGTCCTCTGTTTTCCACTTTTTATCTTTGTGTTCTCCTCTTTCTTCCCTTTTTATTCTTTTTCTCTTGCTAATTTTTCTCCCATCTATTTCTCTTTTTATATTTTCTCTCTGTGTGTTTCACGTTTCATATACATCTTACACTTAAATTTTTCTTTTTATCTCTCTTTGTACATCTTTGTTTTTCAAACTTGGTATACACCCCTGAATATTTCTTTCTATTTTCTACATACTTTTTTTACTGTTATTTACACATATATATATTTCACATTCTTTATCTCATTCTCTTAATTTTCCCCATATTTCTCCTACGTCTCAATCCCTCTATTTTCCTATTACATTTCTTTCTTTTGCATATCTATACACATCTGTTTTACTTTTCGGTTGTATGTTAGCCTTTTGCTTTTTTCCATCTACACCCATGTCATCTGACTGTAGCTCAAAATGACAAGACGTTGTCCAATATTATCCAGTGCAACAATAATTCAACTCCTTTCCTGCCTACAATAGTATAAACAGCAGTTTAACCAAACTCCAATGTGAAGTACTTTTGGGAAAATGCTGTAGTGTCGCTGACGTGCCCTGATTAATTGGTGGCCTACAGAGTGTTTATAAAAACCTCATTTTTATTATAAAAAAAAGCAAGATGGCGGTTCTGAAAAATTCAAGATAATGTTCGCCTTAGTCGCCGCATATTTTGGTGGAATATCCACGATGAGTAATTGAATCGTCAATGCAATACTAATAACTTGCAACGCATGTTTGTAGTACTGTGATAACCAACTCTATGCCTACTCACATCACAGCTTCACGATTCGTTGGTGCTCAGCTTAAATTCAACAAACTTTCGGCTGCACTCAAACTCGACTGCTAAATATCACAGGACAATCTACAATCGCAATCTTCCATTGCTTGATCAATGCTGTGCTGATATTATCCACCACTACGAAAATTAACATGTAATATAAACTATATACATAAAGCAGAGTTGGCGTCTGTCATTCTGTCTGTTCTCTATTCAAATCTACAACGTTTAACCAATTTACGCAAAATGGTATACTTATACTTTAGAACCCTGCGGATATCTTAGGCTGACTCTTAAACCCCGTTCTGTTTCTCCTAGGTATGCAGAAGGAGCCAAAAGCAATTCGAAATCGCCATATAAATAACATTGAGTTTAAAACGATTGCTATATGCAGCTCAGTTTGTTTTACCAGTATTGATCGAAAATGAAGTTTTTCAATAAGATTATTTTACCAGTGTTACTAAAAAACAGTTTTTTACAAAACCAATTAGATTTTAAAATTTAAGTTTGAACTTCCTTTTTTTTCTTCCCGTGATGTAAATATTTGATTGATGTGTAAAAAGAATATTTAAAATATTTAATTTTACATAACGTACATTTTGTAAATAAACACGAACAGCCCAAACTGAAAACTCTTTGATCGAAAAAGCGTAATTTTGCGACTCAATATCTGGTAATGCTTGAATTAATGTTTCACTATTGAATTTGATTTAGAATTCTGTGTTTGCGTATTTGTGTAGACAGCGAAATATTCTGGTCATATTTGAGCATTTCCAAGTATTTTAAAATTGTGTTATCTTAGTAAATAAATCATTAGGGCCTTTATCAATATTGTTCAAAAGTCTTTTGTCGAATATTTCCATTTCAAAATATTTTAAGGAAGTCGAAAATCGAGAGATCTTTTTTTTTTTCAGAATTCTGCACTTTTTCAATGATTTTAATTTCGTTTCTGCTTGTATTTATTTGTTACATCATATTACCAATTGCAGATACATTATTATTACTGAGTTAGATTTTAATTATTTATTTATTTGCTATAAAATATCATTAGACATAGGTAATTATTTAGCGGTATATGTATAGTACGAAAAACTTTAAATCTTTGGTTGAATAAGTAATGGCTTGTAGATTGCTGCTTCATAAAAATAAATAAAATATGTAAATCGAAGCATTTTAAGGTGTGTAATTTCATATTTCAAAATGGCCAGTAAAGTTAAAACAATCATTTTAAAATAAGCTGGGTCACATTAGATTAAAACGAGTAGTCGTACGTTGTAGTTGAAATATATTTCAAAAATTTTATATAGATTTTCGTTACAAGACGATTTAAATCAAATAATTTACACTTTCTTTCATGTTTCATACGGGTTATTGAAAGCTGTATTCCATAGGGGGGGAGAAGTCACGTAACTACATCTATCATTCTAAACAGGTGCGTGTTTTCTATTTATAAGCCGAATCTCTGTATTTAAAAAAGTATTATATGTAAGTATAGTACTTTAAGTATATGTAAGTATAGTAAAAGTAATTTTACTTGATTTCAAACTGAATGTCTGTTGGAGTAATGTTGGATTAAATGTCTGTAGGGAATTGAAAATAAGACTTTTCTGATATTAAAACAATGTCACAGTTAGGAATTTTGAAAAATTCAAATGTTTTGTCTTATGTGTCAAAAGGTTGAGGTTGCTTACTCTACAAATGGAAGCCGTTCTTACGCAACTTAGATATACGTATGTGAAATATTCGTTGAAAGCAGTGGTTTTTCTTTTCTTTTTAAAAAAACTACATTCTATAAAATCGACCATCTGTTTTTTGAAAAATTGTAATCGATTGAGTTTGTTTCGTTTACACTGATTACATTTATTTCTAAAACAAGTTATGTTATTGCATGTGCCGCTGAATGGAATTTTCAAAAAAAATGTATTTGCTTCAAAATAAATTAATTACGAATGCCGTAACAATTTAATTTGCCATTCTCTCATACTGATGATGAAATTCGAAAATATCGCATACCAGTTGCAAGAATGCCACAAGTAAAACATACGCATAGAGAAACTAAGTGCAAGACCATCCGCTGAAAATTCGCCATTTTTACTTAAAATGAACACATTGGCATTTTCGTAATCACTCCAAAGCTCAAAATCGACTTCTGTTGAAGCTGACGTAATCAAAAGGTGTTAATTTTATTCACATCACAGCACATACACGTTACACCGAAAGAAAACACAAAGCACGCTTCTACCATACAAAGAAGTAAGCGTTGCACACAAATGCGGACTGAAACTATAGGTAACCAATAGGAACATTTTAAGAAGTGAGAAGTGAAACTAAGGGGATTGAGAACTGAAGCTGTAGTTCGCGATTCTTACCAGCTAAAGGCCGTTGAAAATAATGGCGCTGTTATATATATATAAAGTTAAGGCTATTTCGAGGCTAATAGATGGTATATACAAATAGGGTTTCAGTCCCGCGGCTTCATAGGATCACAGCAGTTCTGCGTCCGTTCACGTTCAACGATTCTCTCTTCTTCGAGTCGAGACCGCACACATTCTTGCCGACAGCGCTACAGTTAAAAACGTGGGCTACCCCCATCCGGTCATAAATTCGCCAGCCGATTCCCTTCGACGGCGAATCCACGTAACAAAGGAAATCGCAGTAAGGACCTCCATGAAGCTGTAGCAGAGAGACCCCCTACGACGTTACAATATGTATGGTTACATCAAGGGTACATATTTGTGTCCGAAATAAATTGTTAAAGCTACGGAAAAGTCAAGAATATATCAAATTTTATTTTCCGTGCACTTAAATGATGGTAGCATTCCTTTATGATACAGAACTAATTAGTTAGATCACTTTTTAATCAATATTCAATCAGTTCAACCCGAGAACAGCCGTGTAATTCTGCTAGTAGCATATATATCAGTGTAACCGACTTCTACCATGAAGTACTTTTGGTGAGAGTAGGGCTTTCTTTCCCACGCCTTAATATATTGTGACCTACAGAATGACACTTAACAACACACATATATACTTGTAAAAACAAGCTAGATTGAACACTTTGATGGATGGGTCACGATAAGCAATTGAATTGCCGATGTGAGGCTGATCACTTCCAACAACTGTTTGAAACCCTGTGGTAACAAACACGACGACTACTCTAATCACATCTTGACTATTCGTTGTTGCTCAGCCCTATTTAAACAAACCATTGTACAACCATAGGATAGTCTAAATCCCCCATTACTTGACCACGCATACAGAAATGCACCCATGAACTTGATATAGCTCTCACGGTCACAAGCACTTGATAATAAGTCAACTAGTGGTAACACTTATCATATTCAGTGTAGTGTGGTATGAGATTATCCACCACTAAAAGTATTAACTTACAATATAGCAGTATGTATTGCAGTATAACCCAATACCTCCATGAATAGCTTTTTGGTTGACTGTAGCTGTACTGCCTTTCACGCGTCTTGCTAGTAGGGATGCTATGTCGACAACAAAACATTGAGGTTTCAAAACATCGATGTTCAATATTAAAACATCGATGTTCAATACAAAAACATCGATGTTCAATATTAAAACATTGATGTTCAATATTAAAACATCGATGTTCAATATTAAAACATTGATGTTCAATATTAAAACATCGGTGTCAAAAATACATCGCCCCAAAACCATCGATCTTTTAATATTGAATGGTAAAAACATCGACAGTGTAAAAACATCAATGTTAAGCCAACATAGCCTCCAATAAATCGATGTTTTTTTATAAAACATCGACATCGATGTCGCATCCCTATTGTCTCGTAGCCAGGGGCACCATTCCCCCTTTTATCCCCGTCCTTTTCAGACCCTTTGCCACTTTGGTCTAAACGTATGTTCAATTTACTGATTATGAAATTTATGCTACTTGGTTTTATTTATTTATTTATTTTTTTTTAAATGATGGTACATTTTTTATTTAAAAATGAAACATTGACAGCGTAAAAACATCGGCTCCAATACATCGATGCTTTTTATAAAACATCAACATCCATGTCGCATTCCTACTTACTAGGCCTTGTCACCACTACTCACATAACGCTCTGACGCGTAATACAGGTCTATGTCACAATGCTGTCTCGAGATTCAACATGTAGGGATCTCGGTACCTCTCTCAGTAACCTGATTGATCTCCCTCCGCCGTCAAAGTGCCTCCTTATAATTTGGGATCGCTACTCCCGTCACACCCACTGACAGGGATATAATCCGAGAGCGTATAACTTACTCGAATTCAGTAGATACACATATACACTTCCGTCATTTTCGACCCTCAATTTGATACAGGACTCGCAGACTACGATCCTACGTGTCGGGTTCAGTGACCTCTCTGTGCCTCTCAAACTCTCATCAACCATGTACTCAAACTCCGAGAATCTTTCTGAAAGGAATAACAATTAAAAGTACACTTCCAGAAATATATTTTCTTTGTAAATACCTCCCTTTGTATGGAGCTTTCACAAAGCACACTTCTAGAAATATTTTTCCTTTGTAAATACCTCCCTTTATATGGAGATTTCATGACGTGTGTGTACATTCATTAAACCATTTATTTTATTCCGAGTGGTAGATCTCATATATATCCACTTTATATGTACACTCTATAGCACCCAGAAGGAGTTGTCCGATCGCGATAAAAATGGGTGTGTGTGAAGAACATACATAGAAAAACAAATGATTAAAATTTCAGAACAATTGAATGATTTATTTCAAAGTTTGACATTTACAAAGGGAGGAAATCAATAATGCTTTGGTCCACCTCTGGGCCTGGACGCAAGCTGTTACCGGACTGAAAAAGTTCCCGGATGGTGTCCTACGGAATTTCTTGCCAAATTGTCTCCAACTGTTGGGTCAACATTCCGGGATGGTTGCAATCGTCTTCCCATAACGTCCCAAATATGCTCTATGGGAGAGAGATCAGGAGAACTAGCGGGCCAAGGAAAATGTTGAAAGCTTGAAGACAATTCATAGCAACGCGTGCTGTGTGTCATTATCTTGTTGAGAAGTAAGTCCGGGGTGTTGCAAAAGTAACGGTTACACAACCGGTCGTAAAATGTCGTCTACTTACCTCTGTGCTGTAAGTGTGCCAGAAATGACTACCAAAGGAGTCCGGCTATCAAAAGAGATGGCACCCCAGACCATAACGGCCTGTTATGGGCATGTGTGGCGTTCGATAGTAAAGGCAGGATCCTCACGCTGCCCTGGTCATCTCCAGACGTGGATCTTGGGAAAAGGTTAGATTTGTTCAAGCCTGGCCTTTTCATATAATTAAATCAAAAAGGGACAAGATATTGAAGCGTGACCTGATGTTAGCTTACCAATTAGCAATTTATTAATATCCATATGCAACAGGTGGTAAATTTACTGTGAAGTACTTAGAGATAAATGGATTTCGCCTTCTACCATTGAGCTCAAATTCCAATGTTTGCCATCCTTGGAATCCAATTTGAGTCTTAGGTACTGGCCCGTATCAGAAAAGGCTTAAAACTGTGAAGCAGTTCTGCAGTACAAAGCGTGCTCCTTGCCACACCTTTTTTCTTTTCTAGCTACGGAACAACCTCTCTACACCGCCGTAATTACCACAAACATTTTAAAACACATCTTCTATGTCGACGGCAAAATATTTAACTTCAAAAGTGATCGACAGAATTGCAAATTCTGAAAGTATGCTTTGGTTTTAATTAAAGAAAGTTAGTTAATTTAGATGTTTTATTATAAATATGTAATACATATTTAGCCGATAGTTGTGTTTTACGTCTGTTTTTGATTTGACCGCAATTTTCAAAATTTTGACAAAATGCCTGCAGAACAATTACAATGGCTTGGAGTTGTGCTGCAGAACACAGAATGTAATTTTACACCTAGGGGTACTGATCTAATAAGTCCTCTCGTTACAAAATATGGGCATTGGGCAACAAATTAATTTTTTAAACCCTATTGCAGTATACATCTTTAATGTCTCAAAAATAAAAATTACAAAAGGATATGTAATAAAAATGAGTGGTTTTAAAAAATTAAGAAGTTACGAATGAAAAATTGGAGTGTTTATCAGACAAACGACCATTGAATAATAAAATCATTAAGATAAGTAGGACCCTGAGAATTTTTCAGCCTGAAGAGAATATTATTCAACAACCCTCTCGAAAAGACGCCTCATTTTCCCAACATTCTATATTTGTATTTGTATTTCTCTTTTCACAGGACAGACACTTTTTCAAAACTTCCACTAACGGTGCTCTTAAAATTATTTTGTACTTTCCATCAAGAGTCGGATTGTTCAACTTTATTGGGAGATTAATTTATAATGCAGATGATTTCCTCAGTAGGTTGAAAACCGCAGAACAATCCCATAATTAAGACCAGAGTCATCAGAAAATAATCAGATTCTGTCTTTATCTGAAGAACTAATACGTTTTTCTGTGTGTAAAAAAACTTAGAACCGGAATATGAAACTGTCATGAAACATTACTCTAAGTAAGTGGATGGTTGAATTAAAGTTGTAATGGTACAACAACAGTCGGGCTGTTGGTGACGTTCCTGGGTCGATCCCAAACAAAAAGATCCTTGGACAGCAACTAGTCAACTGAACTGGCACCCTACTCTCCAAACTTCCACACCACGCCAACATGAGGACAATTGAGGCCACGAAAGATTTTACAAGTGTGAGCTTTCAAACTCACATCCCTCCAGTTGCTAGTTCACGACTCTAATTACTGGGCTATAGTGATTGCCCCCCCCCCCCCTGCGATATACTACCAAAGTGTCGTTGAGAAAATTGTCGAGAAGATCTGAAAGTAACTTCAAGTATTCGAAAGTAACTTCGAACTTCCTTTTGGTTTCAAATCGCATACATAATAAGGTTCAGAATAATTAAATAATAAGTTCCAGATTGCCTTTACTGTATTTTTGGAACTTATCTTTTGAGAAGAAATCGGCTCTGTGGGTTTGAGCTCTGCGCAAGCAACATGCTAGTTGCGACTCAAATTCGATTACTGTAATAACTACCCATGGTTATTTCTCGTTTCTGTTTCAATTAGAACTCTCATTGAGCGTGTCAATTTACTTTACTGCTTTTAAAAAATCGCACTTACTTCATATTATCTTCTTGCATTGACTTTACTGACTGTACATTGCTTAACCCATTGGCTCATAACCAATCCCTATTTCCTCCATGTGGTCGACGAGATATCTCGTCCATCAAGATGTGGTCCTTTTTTTCAATGAACAGATATCTCATCCATGAAGATCTGGTCAAGTTTGTCAATGAATAGATATCTCGTCCATGAAATGTTCGAGTTTGTGAATGAATAGATATCCCATCCATTAAGATATGGTCAAGTTTGACATTGAAGAGATACCCCGTCCATCATGATCTGGTCACGTTTGCCGATGAAGAGGTATCTCGTCCATCAAGATCTAGTCAAGTGTGTTAATGAGTAGATATCTCGTCCATCAAGATCTGGACGAGTTTGTCATTGAAGAGATATCCCATCCATTAAGATATTGTCATGTTTGTCAGTGAATAGATATCCCGTCCATCACGATATGGTCAAGTTTATCAATGAAGAGAGATATCCCGCTCATCAAGATATGGTTAAGTTTGTCAATGAAGAGATATACCGTCAATCAAGATCTGGCTATGTTTGTCATTGAAGAGATATCCCATCCATTAAGATCTGGTCAAGTTTTTCAATGAATAGATATCTCGTCCAAGATATGGTCGAGTTTGTCTATGAATAGATATCCCATCCATCAAGATATGGTCAAGTGTGTCATTAAAGAGATATCCCGTCCATCAAGATTTGGTCAAGTTTGTCAATGAAGAGATACCTCATCTATCAAGATCTGGTCAATTTCGTCAATGAATAAATATCTCGTCCCTCAAGATCTGGTCAGCTTTGTTCACGACGAGATACATGGTCGAGACATAATTGCCCCATTACTCCAAGGAGAATAAAGATCCAAATAGAAAACTGTTTTGTATCAGAAGCTAGCTACTACAAGACAGTTTTCGAAGCGAAAATACACCACCGGGATGGTTAACGTAAAATTATTTGGGGAAACCACTCTTCTGAATAACATTCCAGACTAGAAGAAGAGCTTGGGATAATATCCGCTAGTAGGTTGCTGAAGATATGTTCCTAAAAATCCAGAAACGCAATGATGATTGTATTGGTTTGTAAATGCTCAGTCACACTTATAAGTTGAGTTGTAATTATACCGAGGCTTTCTAACATAACTCGTTACTATGTTAACTGCTGCTTGAGGCACGGTATGCCAAGGAACGCAACACGCAAAGACAATCGCACCCCACAATTATAAGCGTTTTCATCCACCAGAATCTTGAAGCATAAGCAAAACTTTCCACCCGAATGCAACCCATTGTGGCGTTTAATCTCAGAGTACCGCAATATTCCAAGACTTTTCCCTTGAGTGTAAGGCCTCAGGAGAGTTTGACGGACATATTACCCTTCCGGCAGCATTTGCAATTCTGAAATCCGACCGGAGACAGGACTATTGATTTCCCGCAGGTCCCGAGATCGCGAAATTATTAAATACACATTCTGGAAGCCATACGCAATTCAACCTTCCTCCAAGATATTGACAATTGCTTGCACAAAGGGGCGTGGACAGGCAGAATCCATCTGAGTGTGTTTGCGTATGAATCCGAAGAAAGCCTGTCTTCGAATGGCGTTTGAATGAGCAATGAATGCTTTCGGATTTGGAGCTGACGCGATGAGTTTCGTAACATAACCCCCTAACAAATAAAGGGGAATCAACATCCGTGACATGTTTTGCAAACAGTCGCGCAGTTGACAAACAACATTGTTTGTTGCGACGAAATGATTGCAAACTAGAGAAGCGGAACATAAACAAATTATCATTTCAGTCACTCGATATACATGCTTTATGAAAGAAGTATGATTTTAAATACACATTGTGTACTGAACAGACGTTAATAAATTATTGACTGTAAACAACAAAGTCGTAAACTATTGTTTGTGCATCCATACCGATTATTGGTTTGTTAAGGGGACGATTCATCACTAAATTAATATCAACATGTTTTACCTAAACACGCTTTCCAAATTGATAATATGAAACAAATTTTATTGCAGTGAATTATCAAGACAAAATAATATTCACAATATAACCCAAACTCTTCTGTTTGTAAAATATGGTATACAAACATTGGTTGAACAGTAGTTTTGAAAATACCATTAGGTGTTTTCCAAATAATAACATAACAAATGTTTTATATTAATATCTAAAATTGTATGTATAAAAATATTTAGTGTGTGCATTTAAAATTTGGAAAACAGAACTTTATAACAGAAAATTCGAACCAATATCTATACAAGGGTGTTCGGAATCCATTATAATGACCGAAGAACAACAAAACACGAGTATTACAAGGAAATAAGGAAGAATTCATTTATGAAAGGATGGGCTCTCATTCCAGGAATCTCTTTCACCAGAATTGCATTCGGAAGTTAGTACACATGAATTTTTACTGTTTGTGCATACTTATTTAGTGGTATGTAGATGGGTAATTAATAAACGCCGCACTGAAGCACCCAAAAGGCTATTGGTGACGGTCTGGGATCCAAGGGGAAGATTCGATGACATAATTTTCAACCGCGGTCAGAGGAAGTGGTAACTCCTAAACTGGCACTCCTGTCTCTAAACGTCCATACCATGCGAACGTGAGGACATTTGAGGACACGAAAAATTAAGCGTGCATCAGCCACGTGTAGGCGATAGTGATGCGACATCAAAACATCGATGTTCAAAATTAAAACATTAATGTTGATAATACATCGCCCCCAAACCATCGATGTTTTTAAAAATCAGTGTATTTAAACATTTTTTCCCATTTCTTAAAACTGGTTTAGCAACAAGTGATGCGACATCGGCTCCAATACATCGATGTTTTTTTTATAAAACATCAATGTTTTGAAGACATCGATGTCGCATCCCTACTTTTTCCCTACTTTTCCCTTCACCCTTGGTCACTTTGGTCTAAAAGTATGTTTAATTTGCTGATTATAAAAATTATGCTACTTGGTTATTTCTTAAATTTTTATAACGGTACTTTTTTCCGTATGGTACATTAAAAATAAAACATCGACAACGTAAAAAACATCGACAAGTATAAACATCGATGTTACAAAAACATCGACTTCAATAAATCGATGTTTCGAAAACATCGACATCGATGTCGCATCCCTAGTAGGCGACGCTGGACCTACTTTCGAATTCGCAGTCCGTTCCTCTTCCAAGTGGGCTACAGCTACTCACTTTTGTAGTGGTATATGTACGTATAAAAGAAAACCAAGTTGTGTTAAGGATTGATATTTTAAATTGGAAAAAATCAAATGCTGAACAATCTGCAATTTTTCTGCCAAGCTAAATGTAAGAGCGGGACTTGTTTCCTGCACGTATTTCAAATGGGAGATCGCTTGGCTGATTTGGCATTAATACGTCTTTAAAATCGGAACAGTACTGGTAAGATAAGGTCATTTTTAGTTAACGTCGTACTAGAGCGACACAACGGGCTATTGACGACGGTCCGGGATCAGTCCCTTAAGGGAAAGATCCGAGGACAACACCTCGTAAATTTGAACCACGGTCAGATGACGAAGCAACACCTGAGCTGGCACCCCACTCACCAAACTACCACACCAACCCAACGTGAGGACATTCGGCCACGACAGATTGAGGTGCACCAGACACCTCTACACCATACGCTCACAAACATCCATGCCCGGACCCGGATTCGGACCAGGAACCTTCCGATCTAGAGGCTAACACCTTAACCACTATACCGGTTGTTCGGCTAACGACGACGACGGTCTTCGATTAATCCCTTAAGGGAAAGATACGAGGACAACACCTCGTAATACGGAACAGTACTGGAATCATGCATGAAATGTTTAGCGTTATTAAAAAACGGTTAAATTTGCTTCATAATTTCAGAGCTAGAAGACGGTAAGGTAAGGTAATTTCTAACTAACGTCGTACTAGGGCACCACTACGGGCTATTGACGACGGTCCGGGATCCATCCCCTAAGGAAGATTCGAAGACAACGCCACGTAATTTTGAACCACGGCCGGATGTCGACTGAACTAGAAGAAACATCAAGAAGATAAATACAGCGCCGTGTACAAAGGATGTCTGCGCATGCTATTAAATTCGCACGGAGTGTGCAAGCTCATTGAACGGGGGGGGGGCACGAAATTCTACGACGCTGGATGAGCTTTGGGCCAATGTCACTTTAGATTACTTGCAGTGATGGCTGCGTAAATGGTGTCATTCCAAAGTTACCGAACTATGGTACATTAACAAGTCTTTAATCAATGAAACTATCCTTCAGTATTAACATCAAACTGCACTTTAAACGTTCAAACTGTAAATGAATTGTTGAATAATCACACTAAGCAATCGTCCAAATTTCTTGTCTGATTCATTCATTCCACAATCCGCCAACCAACCGGTCTGGTGGTTAAGTTGTTAGCCTCTAGATCATAAAGCTCCAGGTTCGAATCCGGGTCAATACATGGATGTTTGTAAGCGTATGGTGTAGAGGCGGCTGGTGCACCTTAAATCTGTCGTGGCCGAAAGTCCTTGCGTTGAGTTGGTGTGGTAGTTTTTAGAGTAGGGTGCCAATTAAGGTGTTGCCTCGTCATCTGACCGTGGTTCAAAATGACGTGGTGTTGTCCTCGGATTTTTCCCTTGGACTTGGACACCGCAGGTGTCCCCCTTACCCCCGTCCATAGGGCAGGTAAACGTGGTTTTTTAATGGACACGCTGCGGAAATGTGGTTTGGTTTAAACCGTGAAGGCACTCTTTGGTTTCGTGGTGAAAACTTCTCATAATGAGGTTCCCATAGTAGAGTAATGCAGTACAGTATGTGTACTGTAATAATACAAAGTTACATACAAGAAAAGGTCAATTAGTCTGTAGTCGTGGTCAAGATACTCTTGGAACCGAATATGCATAGGCATATGAACAGTTTATTGGATGAGGTAGTCTATGTTGTCCGAAAGGAATCTCATGACTGATATTATCTTTGACGGCCTGATCGTTGCTGACTGTGTTTTTTTCCCATGCCGCATAATTAACATCTGATGGCTGTGTGAGATGATGAAAACACGTTAGCGGGCATTTGAAGATGTAATGATTGGGCGTTCCTGTTTGTCCGCAGGTGCAGTTGCTAGAATTTGCCACATTGAATCGGCTCAAATAGCTGCGGAACTTTCCCTTGGGGATTGATCCCTGATCGTCGTCAATAGACCGGTGTGTTGCTCCAGTACGGCGTTAATTTTCTTTCCTTACCTTGACATACCCAGTCATCAATATTACACCACGCTTCTGCGTACTCACTTTGGGTTGGTGTGGAAGTTTGGAGAGTGGGGTGCCAGCTCAGGTGTTGCTTCATCATCTGACCGTGGTTCAAAATTACGAGGTGTTGTCCTCGAATCTTTCCCTTAAGAGACTGATCCCGGACCGTCGTCAATAGGACGTTGGGTTGCTCTAGTACGACGTTAACTAAAATTACCATTACCATTACCCGGACCGTTGTCAGACCGTTGTTTTTCAGATACAATTTCAGCACATCGCCAATAAAATTTCAAAACATAAATTCCGAAGCGAAATATGATAGCTAATTATATTAAACACCAAATGGCACTAAACTAGATTTAGGATAACCCTTCTGTATCATGCGATAGCAGTTGGGCTGCTGAAGTTAAATCTTCTCATTCCATCAGTTTTATTTGTTGACACTTAAAACCTCTCATATGTTTGAACATGAAATTTATCGGAGAAATCGCGCGCTTACACGTAATTTCCTTTAAATAAGAATACTTTTAATATATTCTAATAACCTATACTCTCTTTTGCCACAACGAGCCACCCCTGTTTTTTAAATACTTCCAACTCCCTTGCATAATTAGATTTAACTATTAATATTTCCAGACGACCTTTTTCCTCGTGTATTTCCGGAAGGACAGAAGACTCAAAACACTGCTTCTGCATGTGACCGGGCCGCAGTAACGAACGCCGGAAAAGTTCTTAGCCAAATTTAAGGGGCAAAAAGTTCGATAATTTGATTAAGGCCACCAGCATCGACGAATCCGCAAGCTGTTGCGGTTTTCCCGCCAATCGATGCGAATCCTATCACGTCGGAAGGGGAGAAAAAAAGTCCCAACTTTTTCGTTGAAGTCTTCGAAGAATTTTCTTCGTTCTTTTTCCTCTTTTACACTCTAGCCAGAGATTTTGGAAGGAAAAAAGAGGTTTAACACCATCGACATTGAAAAAGAGCATATGGAGTCTGTAGCCTATGTCCCGAACGGCATTGTTTTTATTCCAGATAAGAAATTAGCGAATGAAAAAGAAATTTAAGAAGGTTTTTGTCTATACTGATATAATAAAATTAATCACAGTCTCTGTTTTATTTATATTGAAAAGATAAGGAATAAAATAATAGTGAACATCTTGAGCCATATATTTTGTTCTCTCTTAAGAATGTGAAAGGCAAATTTTTACTTTCAGTACTACATTTTTATACGTTTTGGAAGGTATCCAATATTTTGAAGCGAGTATCAAATGAGCTTTTACGCTAACGAGACTTTCAGGTTAGTGTAGTAGTTGTTTTTACCTCATAGCACACTTATATAATGACTAAATAACCACTCCTATTTTGAAACAACTTTTGTAAATATATTCTAACAACGAAAAGCGACGCACCAAGAGTTAGTTGCCGAGGAGTTGTGCCGGACTTTGTAGGTAGGTAGGTATTTAAATTAACGTCGAACTGAAGCGTCACATCGGGCTATTTACGACGATCTCATCGGGAAAGATCCGAGGACAACGCCACGTAATTTTAAATAGCACTCAACTCTCCAAACCTCCACACCACTCCAACGTGACGCCCTGTCCTTGTAATATAATCTTTTAGAACGGTTTTATTGCTCCTTTCTATAGGATGGAATCAATTGGAATTATTCTCTTCGTACTTTTTTTCCAAAAGAATCCTTTGGTAAAGAAGGTGAGAACTGCTTAGAAGTCATGCAAGGGAAGACTCCAGGTTGTAAAGTGAAATCACGAGTGTGAACCTCTCAGAGTTTTAATACACCCTATAACAAAAAACATCGACGCACCAAGAAGGAGTTGTCCTATTGCGATAAAAATGGATGATGTGAAGAACAGACATAGAAAACAAACGATTAAAATTTCAGAAAATTGAAAGATTTATTTCAGATTTTGACAGTTACAGAGTTACAAAGGAAGGAAGTCAATAAGGCGTTGGTCCACTTACGGTCTGGGTGCAAGCTGTCACCCGGCTTTGTACAGACTGAAAAAATTCTCGGATGGTGTCCTGCGGAATTTCCTGCCAAATTGTCTCCAACTGTCGGGGAAAATGGGCAACATTCCGGGATGGTTGAAATCGCCTTCCCACAACGTCCCAAATTTTCTCTATGCGAGACAGATCAGAAGACCTAGGTGGCCAAGGAAGTGTTGGAAAGCTTGATTGAATACAATTCGTAGCAACACGTGCTGTGTGCAGCCGGGTATTATCTTGTTCAAGATCCACCTTCTCCCGACTCACCTGTTAAGGTTTAGAGTCATGTGAAGGGAGGGGGTGGGGACATCCAGAGGACCCGCACCCTCTGACTAAATTTATTGAAATTCTTAAAAGATACAAGGGGCAATGGCCCGAATAGCAAATCAGAACACATAACACAAAAGATGGATAGCATGCCCTTTGACAGGATTTGATAACTAAAAGAAATTGACGGAAATACAAAACATATAAATAAAAAGGATGCCACAATTCCCGTCTCATAAAAAAATAGGGTCACAACACAACAGTTTAAACTCTCTTAAAAGATTAAAATATAATAAAGAAAACATTAAAATAAACATGACCTAGTCAAACGTTCTTACAGAAAAATATAAAATAATAAAAGAGGGAGGCACCCAACAGCACCAGACTCAGGTCATCTCTCCAGCCACATCCGCCGTCATCATGAAGCATTTCCGTATCCTACACCTCGAGATCTAATTGTCAAGTACCGAATTGAGCCACACCTGTTTGTTGGCAACGGTTTGTCAACCAAGATGATAGTTAATTGTATGTCTGCAGCTAAGAAGTTAATAGTCTAGGTTACCGATTTCTCTGCATCTACACACGTCACCATTTTTAAGCTTGAATCGGTGAAATGTACTTCATGAACGGACCATGACCAGTAAGGAACCAGACAAGTTGCCTATCATAAATCAAAGTTTTACAACCGACTTTGGGCAAGAATTCCCTCAATCTAAGACCTTTTTCAGAGGAGCTGTAGTGCAAGAATTGTCTTTTAAAGAGGGGCAGGTACCTCAACAATCTCCTCTTAAGACGAGGCCAGCTTAGCGAAGCCGTCGGCGAGCTCATTAGCCATCGTCCCTACGTGTGCATGCACCCAACTCAGGCCGAAGTTAGTAGAATACTGATATATAGATTTTTTAACTGATAATAAGTTAGTATGAGATATAAGTGCCTGAATTGACCTTAGACGGTCGTTGTTGATATTAATTCTTTTATTTTTTGATCGCCCATAATATTGATTCGTATGTGGCTGTTAATTCAGCCTCAAAAATTTATTGTTAGTTTAAACTGATGGGCTTCGATCAAAGTTTGACCAGAAAATATGCACACCGGGCATGATCTTGTTGAAAAGAAAGTCCGGGGTGTCGCAAAAGGAACGGTAACACAACCGGTCATAAAATGTGGTCTACGTACCACTGTGCTGTAAGTGTGCCAGAAATGACTACCAAAGGGGTCCGGCTATCAGAGAAGATAGCTGCCCAGACTATTACACCCTGTTGTGGGCATGTGTGTTCTGCGATAGTAAGGGCCGGATCCCCACACTGTACAGGGCGTCTCCAGATACGTCTGCGGTTATCGTCAGGACATAGTTGGAAACGGGACTCTTCACTAAAGACTATACGTCCCCAGTCAGCGCCATTCGGTCTGTCTGTGAACAAAATCCTAACGAATCTATGGCATTTATAGTAATGAGATTTGGCTCACTGGTAGTCCAAATTTTTTGCCATTTTTGGTTCGCGCCGAATTTTAAAATTCAATCTTGAACATTTTAAAATGAATTTAATTGAATTTAACTATTATCGTTTTCTTTGGAATGGCATCACTATAAAGAGCAGACAGATTATAAATTTATTTTTTCCGTGCTTCCGTTTAATTTTGCGGTGGTACGCTTTGAGCCGAAGAACAAAACAATTAAAAAGTTTTTACCGGAGTTATATAGTTCTCTTTTTCTATCTCCTAGAATAGAGTAAAAAATAGAGTAAAAATTTCAAATGAGTAGAAACTGCGGAAAATTTCATATTAGATCGATACCCTAAAATATGATTTTCTTTAAATAACTAATTTTTAAATTGAAACTTTTATATTTTTTTCCTAGACGAACGCCGCTGGAAAGAATGACCTTCGTTTGATTCGAGATTCAGAAATCACAGATTTCATTTCTTACTCTCAGCAAAACAAATAAAGACCATTTTGACTGGCATTGTTTAGTTATTTTTTGTAAAATCGGGATCTAAACACAGATTAAAAATTTCAACGGATTTGAAATCTGCGGAAAATTTTACACCAGATAGATAGATACCTTACAATTTATTTTCTTTTAGTAAATAATTTTTCAATTAAATATTAATATTTTCACGAGAGATTTTGACGTCACGCCGATTGGATCTCTTCACAATTCGAATTTGACAATGAAGAGGCCATCACGGCGTTGCCCGTGCTGTTGGTTTGCGAAGCAAACCATAGTTAATAGTATTCATAATTTGGTTTGCTAAGCAAATCAACAGTCATCACGGTGTGGTTACGGGCCACACTGCGATGACTGTTATCGAATTTGGCTGCATTTGACACTGACAGGGCCATCAAGGCGTTGCCCATGGTGTTGGTCTACGAAGCAAACCATAGTTCATAATATTCATAATTTTGTTTGCGAAGTAAACCAAATTATGAATTAATTATGAAACTCATAGGGAATTCATTCAAATAGGCTACGAATTTCCATTTGATTTGCCAAGCAAACCTACACCACGGGTAACGCCATGATGGTTGTTACCGAATTTGACCGTATTTGACAAAGACGAAGCCATCACGACGTTGCCCGTGCTGTTGGTTTGCGAAGCAAACCATAGTTCATATTATTCATAATTTGGTTTGCTTCGCAAACCAAATTGGAATTCACAGGGAATTCATTCCAATACGCTAAGAACTTCCATTTCAAACCAACACCACACTCAACGCCATCATGGCTGTTATCCTTCTTGTCTGTCTTGCTTCCTTATAGTCTTGCTTCTGAAACCAAACGAGAATTCCTATCAATCTCCTGGGGTTAGCAAGCAGTGGTCACACCTGACCTCTCGAAAGGTACTGTCACGAGCAACGACGTGCAGGCCATGCAGTGGCTAGTAGTAACTATTTTGGAGTGTAGATGATATTGGGGTAGATAGCTTTCTTGGAAATTCCTAGAATTCCTGAATCATTATCTAGAGTCCCTTCTATGGACACTTCGAGGAAAATCCAAAGGTTGGACTGCAGTTTGACAGTAGATGCTGCTTTACAAAACCGCTGGAATTGAAGGGCCGTGGTAGCCCACGAATATTCTAGAATGTTCCTTTAATTTCCATTAAATTGTACTTTGATTCTTTTCCTAATTATCTTCCTTTTAATATGCTGTGGGGCTCCGCCCAATGCTCGCTATCGCTCGTCAACCCCCGATGATTGCTACGCAATCATATTTAGTTCGCTTTGCGAACTATTCTTTTCAACAATGAGGGGGATGGGATTGCTTCACAATCCATCCCCATATGGATTGATACCGCACCTCTAGTACGACATTAATTGAAGATTCCCTTCCCATTGCGATATTTATCGCATGCGCCCGAGTAATGGACAATTCCCAACTTTTTTTGCGAGATAAGCGGATCCGTATATGAGCCGACCCCAGTAGTTTAGCTTTATAAAACATTCCAAAAATTATCGGCTCTTACACGGAAATATAGTGTAAATAAAGACAAAATGTTTTTTTAAATGTCAAGAACAAAACGTCTCATTTCCACATAAAAAAGGAAATATTTTAGCACAGTATATTGTTAAAATTCAGAAGAAATCTCATCATAGTTTTAAATGTTTTAGCTTCTCCGTGTTGTTTGTTGTAATAGCAATTCTTAATACTTTCATATTCGACTGTTGCTATGGAAACGGCGACCGAATGGGCCGGTTCTTCTGAAAACATTGTAAACTCTCTAGCGCTTGCTCTTAAATTTTATGAATGAATTAATGGGAAAATATAACTGTTTATTATCTGCGCGTGATCCAAATTCATTAGCCTGTTGAACCACAGGACTCGCTATCACGTGACTCACTATTACCAATCACAAAACGAATAAACCTGTAAAAGATTGTAAAAAAAAAAATTTATAATAGAAACTAAAAGAATTGAAACGTTCAGTTTGATTTTAGTCACGGCCTAGTGCAGGTTGTATTGTTTCTTGCTGTTCTCTTTTGAATATAGTTACCATTCTCTATTTGAACGTGTCCTGTTTTGAGTGCTGTAGATTTGTTTGAGGGTATTCTTTCGCGAAATTTGAAGTTTAACTTTTCTAGTTGTAAGTAAACTTTAGTTAATGAGGGTGTGGATAATCGTGTGCTTTGCATACACTCACTTCATATATTCAGGATAGGCAGTTTTTTTATTCCTTAAAGAATCGGGATTAATTAAATCGGAGTTACTGTGCGAAAAAGCAACACTCCGGTGAAGTTTGGTGCAAGAGTTGTATTTTTTGTGTTTTCGTAATTTATGCTAAGTATTTTCACTTAAAAAAGGGGTTTTTGAACTTGGGTTTTCTAAGTTTTCGAACTTCATCCGTAAATTATAATTTCTGCTATAGCTTGTATTATTTTTCACCGTTGTGTTGCTCTAGTAGAACTTTAATTAAAAATGCCTAAACTGCTATTTATTTCCGTTAAAAATTGACGATTGTTATTCTAAATATTCCTTTCTTGGCGACAAAAAAAAAGTGCGTCAAGTGAGTTGCCACCAAACGCGGCGTATATCAAAGCTATACCCAATTTGTTGCGATAATAAAGAATGGAGAGGAAGGATAAAGAAGAGAAAAAAATCTATATAAATAAGAATTGAGTGTTTGTTTGTACATTCAATATTTTCGACCCATTTAAAGTTTTCTATCCGTTTTGGACCCTTCTGATGCCGAATCCGCCTTTTTCTCGTTTGGTGTCTGTCTGTCTGTCTGTCTGTATGTTGTGCCCTATACACGTCCACGCGGTTTAAGATATCTTCATGAAAATTTGTATACAGTGAGTACTTATCTTCATTTAGTGAGTGGCATTGGTTGCGAAAGTCTGTCTGTCCGTCTTTCTGTTCTATGCTCGATTTTGTGTGTGTGTGTTTGTGTAGACATCACATGAATTGTATTCCAGATATTTGATTGCATTGTATTTTATTTTATACATTATTTATTAGTTTAGTGAATTCAATATTAAAGATTTCTTTATTGTTATATTTAGTTGAGTTTCATGCTAAAACACCTGAGTAAGTATACTTAAATCAACCATAATTTGGTAGTTTTGGAAAAATTGGAATGTCTATTGAATATTACGATTACTTCGATTGCTTTACCAGTACTGCTAAAAAGTAATTATTCTTCAAAAAATTATTTTTTTTATGGAATTTCATCTCTGATACTTCATTTATTTCGAGTCTTATTTTTATTCTTTGCGCAATGAAAACGATTTCCGAATATTTGGGACAGACGATATTTTTCAATGAAACGAGAATTAACAAGATCGCGCGAGCAGTGATATTTTTTCTGGTTCTTTCGCTCTGAATTAATTTTACATTTCTAAATTTTGTACACTTTTAGTTTTAAGTTGTGGCAACTGTGCGAGATCAAGAGATAAAATTGAATCACAAATTAATATCTTTAGAACAATTTTTTGCGACATCTTTTATTTTTTTTTTACTTCGCTGTTTCCTGTTTTAAATATTTATTATTTTAATAAATGTGTTTTCCTTCTCATCACACGCAACAGTACCACAAAGTATTAGACTTAAAAATGTTAGGTAAGTCAGTATAAATTTTCAGTAAATTTTAAGTGTAATTAAAATTATTTAAAGAATAATGCCGTTCTTTAAAGAATAATGCCGTTATTTAAAGAATAATGCCGTTATTGAAAGAATAATAATGTTTATTAATCCAAACTGGAACTTTTTCCAACATTAAAAAATTCGTTGTAATAATGACAGGAGAAGATTGCAAAATTTCACAATGTCGCATACCGGAGGCAAGAGTGCCACAAGTAAAAAAATATTGTTTTGTTGACTATGAGTGCGAGAGCACTCGCCGTAAATCGTAATTTTAATTAATTGAGTTGTGTACATGAAAAGAACTTAAGAAAGGGAATTCTAAATCTTCCTATAAATCGTCTTTTATAGTAGTAACCTTAGTATCACCTTTCGTCATTTTGTAGCTTTCTCATACAGCAATTGTGCGATGTATGTGAAATGTATTACATGAATGGATATGCATGTGTAGGATTTGTGTCCAAAGTAAGTTGTAGAAAATATAAAGATGTCGAAAGATGTTAAAATAAATTTTTATTCTACAAAAAACGTAAGTCATTATATATTTTGATTATCTCTTCAATCTAGAGTAAACCAATTCAAACCGAGTAAGGTCGGGTATTTTGCTAGTTATTAATAAAGACGGATAAAGGCAAAGATTAAGTCGCATGGGTATCCTGGGATCTAGTACGACTCCTGTGAGAAATGTAGATGACCTTGGAGATGTTCATTTGTTGAAAGGTTACTATGCTCGTCAGGGGGGAATTCTGCCGCTTAACCCTTTATGGCGACTGCTATTGCATAGTATTTCTTTCATACGACTCGAAATCACTGATGTTGTGTCTTGTCCCGAGCAATAAATCTGCAGCCAGAAACCACGCTATAGACGCCAATTGTGGGAGCGCAATGTTTACTTTTAACTGTCCCCCTAAATTAACGAATAGACTCGTTCAAAACCACGTGACTCAAATGAAAACTCGACGAAGCCGGACTGCAACCCTTGTTGAAAAGACCGTTATTGTAAAACAACAAATAAACCTGAAAGAGGGTGAATGAAGAGAAGATATGGTACAGTATACATCAAAAAATAGTTCTTTCTTTAAACACACTTTTAAAAACTTTATTTATAACTGACTTCAATAGTGTCTTCTTTTAAGAAACACGCCAATATTGTACCCTGAAATACATTGTTAAAGTTTCTATGATGGATGTGCAAAGTAACAGTGGAGAAACAGTGAATGTAGCCCAGTTTGGTAGAGTCGCAGATTAGGAACTGAGGGTTGCCAGTTCGAGATTCGATCCAACCAAAGACAGTCCTGTACGCGGGAGTTCGTGCATGTCAAATTTGACGTGGCCTCAAATGTTCTCACTTTGGGTAGATGTGCAAGCTTAGAGAGTGAAGTACCTGCTGAGGTGTTCTGAACCTTTGTTCAAAATGACGAAGTGTTATTCTCGGGTTTTCTCTTCTGGGTTGTTTCCAAATCGTTGCCAGTAGCCCGTTGTGCTGCTCCGTACGACGTAAATTCAACTCTACCTACTTCAAGAAACGCCTCCTCCGAAAACGTAGCAGAATTGAAAACGAGTGATTCATAAAATAGAGGAAATTCCTTTCAGTTACTTCCGGAAAGAAGGATATTGAATTTTCTGTAGCAATATACAACCTCTTTTCAATGATACCCACTCTACTGTAAAGAGCGTATTCTCCATTCAGAAGTATCGAGTATATACTGTGAGAGTGGGGTCTGTCAGGGTCTTCGGTATTTGAGTTTCCCTAGCTCTCCCAGATGAAGTCCTTTTTTTATTTTTAAGTGCCTTGAGATTTCTTCGAGTCTATTTCGAGTCCAGAGATGAATGGACGTGATTTTAACATTCGACCTTCTTATCACCTCTGAGCCGTCACTTTCGTGAAGGGCATATTCCATACTATAATAAAGGAATTTATTGAACACTAAATATTTATTAAATGTATACAATCACAAAAAAACAGGGTCAAATAAAACTAAGGGATATCAGACGGAGAATCAGGTTGTTCTAAAAATATTACTGCGTGATTTTTATTTTTTATCTCGTGATATCTCGAACAAATTGACTCAACCTACAAATTAAAATGAAACGAAGCCTTAAAAAATAATTCCGAGCGAAAATATCAAAACCTAACGTAACTACTTATAGTCAACTGTAATGATAATGGTTATTTTAAATTGACGTCTTACTAGAGCAACACAACGGACTATTGCTGACGGTTTGGAAGCAATCCCCTAAGAGAAAGATCCGAGGACAACACCACATAATTTTGAACCGCGGTCAGATGACGAGCTTGGTCAACGGAGACGAACTCTCGTTCTACAGTGAAAATATTTCCTTCATGGGATACTCGAATGTGTGACTTCGGATAGAGGTATGACACGACTATTTAAAATACGTTGGCACAACATTAGTTTTAGACCTCGAAATTCCTACTTTCAAGTGTAACACAAACAATTTAAGGAAATAAAAACTCGTAAACACACATCAAGATAAAATAGGAAAACAAATTTACTTTGAACGCTCATTAATGTTCCGGATCAACTTTCTTCACCCGTGACAAATGCAACAACGATGGAATTAAATAAGCTAAATAAGTTCTCGCCGGAGCTGTACAACATTAGTTATTTTGTTGAATACAGCTCATACGCATTACAATAGGGCAAGTAGGTAGATAGGCAGTTGAATTAACGTCACCCTGAAGCAACACGATGTGCTATAGGCGATGATCCGGGATCAATGCGACGACTACACCTCATCATTTTCAACTACTGTCAGACGACGAGGTCAACATCTGAGCTGTCACCCCATTCTCCAAACATCCACATTCTTAAAGATCAAACATGAGAATATTTGAACACAGAATAGGTTTTATGAGCACCAGCCCCCACATACACGACGGCCGTTGGTTGTATCGAGTTTCGGACTCGTAACACTACGGTTGTAAACCTGCTAAGACGGCCCCATAACAGAACAGAGGCAAAAACCTACACTTGTGAAATGCGAATTTTTTTTTTTATTACGGCGGGCACTCGATTGCTAATCATAGGCTACTGCAAGGCCGGGAAGCGATGGTCATTTGTGAAGGGGCACCCAATGGGCGATCATCACTACTCCTAACTAAGGACAGCACAATTACATCCATGCCCTGACCCCGGATTCGAACCAGGAACCTTCCGATCCAGAGGCCAACACCTTAACCACTAGACCGGTTGGTCGGAGTGAAATGCGAAAGGAAACTAATAGACCAAGAGATAGACCACTTTTATTTACCCCAAATTTACCATAAACTTTGTTGTGTACTTAAGAATACCCATAACCCACAGTCTTCAAAAAGGTATTTCTTAAGGTTGACGAGTGGTGGGGGGGCCGAGTAATAACGTCATCAATATGGCTACCGCGCAAACGTGTGACACTTTACTTAAACTAACCTAGCTAAATAACCGTTGTTTTATGTAATAACAATATAGTTCGTAAGTGTAATAGTTTTCCTGATATTTAGCCCCAAACGTACATTTTACGAGTTTTTATGTTTCATAGTGAATGTTGAAAGCCCAACAACTCTTAAACCAATCAGACAATAAAAAATAGGCAAGATTTAAAACGTTTGCTAAGATTGTGGGGATTTAAAAAATACCATAAACATGGCTATGGATGCATAACGAGATAGTAAATGACGGTTTTTGTCTTACTCTTGAAGCCAAGAACTGCTTGACCAGCCCGCTGTGGCGGGGATCTTGAGAGTTAACACTGACCTCTCTGATGTATTAGTATGAAGTTGTAATGTATTATAATCCCAAACAAAGACTAAATAACAAATGTTTATATATATTGTGTCTATTGTATTGGTAAGTGTCTTCATAGTAGTACCTATGGACCTCTAAAATGTTTTTATAATTACTCTATTGTAATATTTACCAGCTAATTAACTAATGCTAAATATTAATGTAGTAAGTATAAATGATGCGGAAGATCACATGCTATTTAGATAAGTGTTTGTTAATCAACAAAGTTGTACTTTATCGAAAAATATACTAGAAACCTCAAATGATTTATCCTCACAAATACGGTGTCATTATCCCGTTGATTTTTCAAACCTATCCTATTAATTTAAGTGCGTTTGTCGTCTTATATACGCCCTGGTTTGTACCACAGCTGGAGTCTGTTCTCAGCAAGTACAATTTCACTTTCTCACTCTTGGATGTTTCTCTTTTCAACAGTTCGAGTTTATTGTTTATACATTATTTATTGCGGGTTAAAAGGTAAGCTTTACTTACTTTAATATATTTCATACTACCATTTAAATAGTCTATTTGTAAGCATTGTTTTGCCATACATCGTTTAAGATTAAATCTGATCAGATGTGAAAATGTTATATGCCATTATTATTTTCAAATTTGTATGTGTATTCATGTGTATTTAGATGAGTTGTGGTACTGGGGAAACATTGCACTTCTAAACTTAAGATAAAGGAGAGGTGGCTATTGTATCTAATATATATTTTGACTTTTTTTGCAATCTAAGAAAATTTAAAATTGTTGTACTAGCAATATTAATTAGTTTTACCGAAATTAGTCGAATCGAAAGAAGCATTCTGTATCTGTAACATATTAGGAAAATATTGCAGTAAGGAATTTTTATCTTGATAAGGGTAATAATTTACTTAAAAATTTTAATTTTGTATGGATGGATGCATGATTAATATTACAACGTTTGCCAACTCTGATTCAGCTAGGGCTAGGTGGATGAAAATTAGATCATTACGGAGTAAAATAGTAACAAGTTTGTTAGAAGGCAGTGATGTATCCAGGAAACCAGACTCTAAACAGGACCTTCAAGAAAATCGGATCGAAAAAGACAACAAAGATGTTGAGTGTGTAATATCTTCACTCAAGAGCTTTTCAGATCCTTTTGAAGAAATTGACAGATAAACTCTTTTTAGAAACATATCCAATGGGCATGTTGTGGACGATAAAGTAAGTAAAGATCTACTTAGTGCATACTTCAAAGGCACAGAGGCCTTTGAAAATTTTAAAGACGTTGTATGTTAGTGATCCAAGAAATGTTGAACTTCCAATACCAAGAAAAATTGTTTTGAACTGTGCTTTTGTGTGTGCTTCTAAAACTATCCAAGGATCAGATTAAAAGCTCAATGTCGTAAAATGCACGCGTGATCTTTTTGCAAGACCAATATTGCCTCTGAACAGAAGTGGGATATGAGGGATGTTTTGGCCTATCCTCTTACCCCTGTTCCCCTAGCTTTTGAACAGATGAATGGCTCAATGAATAAAACATGCAATTCAAAACTCATGCATAAGTTGAAAGAGCTTCAGAAAGAAGACATCGTATCTGCTCCACTTACTGTGGACACAATAGTCTTTGATGCTATGTTCATTCTGCGCACAATTCAATTCTCGGATAACTGTGGAGCTCTTACCAATAACATTCTGGGATTAATCTGTAAAGGAGAAGCCGGAGAAATTCACTTAGTGTTTGTCTATGGCACTCCCAACTATCAAGGATACGGAACATGACATACGTAATGCTAAAACACTAGTGACTGAAATAAAAGTGTTTGTACCTGAACAAAAACTCCAAAAAAGTCTTCAGTGGCTCTAAGAAGTGAATCGTTCAAGACATCTTAACAAAGTTTTTGTGCAAAGAATGGAGATCTTCCAAATATTGTAACTTGTTAGGCAATAAAAAGTTATATGTTGCTGTAGAACAGACTTGTTACATGTACTCATGTATATTCACCAACATGAACGTAAATGAGGCGAAAGAACTTGCCTTACAACACAATGAAGCAGATACGAGGATAATTTGGTATAATAATAATTTGGTAAGAGAAAAATGTTTTGTTTCGAGCGAACGATTCGGATATTTTTGTGTTAATGATCTATCACCAAAAGAACTTAAAGAATGCACACTTATGGTTTGAATGTCGTGTATCTTCAAACAACTCTAGAAGATATATTAACGTCTCAAAAATAGCAAAAGAAATAGGAAGTGAAATAGCTGACGGCCTGTCAGGCATTCACGCCTTGACGGGTTCAGATTACACTGCTGCTTTTACCAGACAAGGTAAAATAAAACCTTTTAATATTCTCACAAAAAGCATGGCTCATCAAAAAAAATCTGGTAAAATTAGGAGAATCCGTCTTGGTGGATGAATCACTGCTGATTGGTGTAAAGACATTTGTGTGTGGTATGTATGGCCATTCTTCGTACGTCTCAGTTTCAGAAGTGCGATACAGTATTTTTTAAAAAGAAAACGTCTCCTCTGCTAACAAGTAAACCGTTGACAAAACTTAGGTCTGTTGATCCTACTCTTCTTCCTCCTTCAAAAGCTGCTTTGGAACAAAAAGTCAAGCGGAGCAATGCTGTATCTTGGATGTGGAAACGTGCAAACCTCTAGAAAGCATTGACAAATTCTGTCATGGATGGAACTTAGAAAACGGGAAATACCAGATTAAATGGTATGAAGGGCCTATGTCGCCTGATATAATTCCACCTGAAAATGACGATACTTCTGCACAGGATCAAGTTGCTTTAAAAAGTAGTGATTGTGACACAGACTCCGATGATGAAGTTATAAGGACGGTAGATTAAAAAAACTACTTAAACAAGAACGCAAGTGCTAATTTTAAATTGTTTTTGTTTAAAGCATTATTTCCAATTTGACATCTATTGTAAGATTTAGTTAATTAGCAGATAAATATTACTTTAGAGTAATTATAAAAACATTTTAGAGGTCCATAAGTACTACTGTGAAGATGCGCACAATACGAAATATACATGAAAATTATTTATTTTATGTGCTTGTTATTTATTCTTTGTTTGTGATTATAAAACACTACAACTCCATACTGCTACATCAGAGAGTTCAGTGTTAACTCTCCAAGATCCCCGCCACAGCGGGCTGGTCAAGCAGTTCTTGGCTTCAAGAGTAAGACAAAAGCCGTCATTTACTATCTCGTTATTCATGCATAGCCATGTTTATGGTATTTTTTAAATCCCCACAATCTTAACAAACGTTTTAAATCTTGCCTATTTTTTATTGTCTGATTGGTTTAAGAGTTGTTGGGCTTTCAACATTCACTATGAAACAGAAAAACTCGTAAAATGTACGTTTGGGGCTAAATATCAGGAAAACTATTACACTTACGAACTATATTGTTATTACATAAAACAACGGTTATTTAGCTAGGTTCGTTTAAGTAAAGTGTCACACGTTTGCGTGGCAGCCATATTGATGACGTCATTACTTGGCCCCCCACCACTCGTCAACCTTAAGAAATACCTTTTTGAAGACTGTGGGTTATGGGTATTCTTAAGCACACAACAAAGTTTATGGTAAATTTGGGGTAAATATAAAAGTGGTCTATCTCTTGGTCTATAAGTAATGGGAACTGAAATTAAGGTAGATAAAGTTAACTAACGTCAAACTGGATCAACACAATAGGCGATTAGCTACCGTCCGGGATCCATCCCGATACGAGGACAACACCTCGTTATTTTGAACCACGGCTAGATGACGAGGTCAACACCTGATCCTACTCTCCAAAGTTCCACACCACGCCAACGTGAGGATATTTGAGGCTACAAACTCGTAATCCTCTGATTGATAATCCAATCGGGCCAACCACAGCCTTTTACGACAGAAAAGAATCGAAAATACATACAACCAGAGGCAAGCAAATACTAGGGATGCGACATCGATGTCGATGTTTTCAAAACATCGATGTTTTTTAAAAAACATCGATGTATTTAACATCGATGCATTGGGGTCGATGTTTTTGTAACATCGATGTTTATACTTGTCGATGTTTTTACGTTGTCGATGTTTTATTTTTAAAATAAAAAAGTACCGTTATAAAAATTTTAAAAATAACCAAGTAGCATAATTTTTATAATCAGCAAATTGAACATACTTTGAGACCCAAGTGGCCAAGGGTGAAGGGTCTGAAAAGTAGGAATGCGACATCGATGTCGATGTTTTCAAAACATTTAAAAAAAACATCGATGTTTTATAAAAAACATCGATGCATTGGAAATGATGTCGTATCACTAGTTGCTAAACCAATTTTAAAAAATGTGGAAAAAAGTTTAAATACACTGAATTTCAAAAACATCGATGGTTTAGGGGGGGGAGGGTGATGTATTATCAACATCGATGTTTTAATTTTGAACATCGATGTTTTAATTTTGAACATCGATGTTTTAATTTTGAACATCGATGTTTTAATTTTGAACATCGATGTTTTGCTGTCGATGTCGCATCACAAGTTGCTAAACCAATTTTAAGAAATGGTGAAAAAAGTTTAAATACACTGAATTTTTAAAACATCGATGGTTTTGGGGTGGTGTATTATCAACATCGATGTTTTAATTATGAACATCAAAGTTTCAAAATATTGTTGTTTTGCTGTCGATGTAGCATCACTAATTGTTAACCAGTTTTAAGAAATGGGAGAAAAAGTTTTAATACACTGAATTTTAAAAGCATCGATGTTTTTGGCGCGATGTATTATCAACATCGATGTTTTGCTGTCGATGTCGCATCCCTAGCAAATACCATAAGCTCGTAATGGTGTTGGCTTTGTAAGTCTAGGTGTTGTTGGAAATGCTAACTGAAATTGCGTTGCTCGATTCAGTTTTCTCTTCGAAGCATGAAAGACTTCTCAACACTTCTGTTGTCTCTAATAACGAGATTTGCACATCCGTAACACGACCGATCGCGGCGGTTACGACATCAAGTAGAATCTTTCAAAAATACTTCCACATAAAAAGAATACATCATTTGATGCTTAATTTCATTTTGCATCCTATTTCCATTCATTTCAACGGTGTCGGGGAACTCATTCCGCGTTATTAAAACGCCATTCAGATTTACATTTTACGGCTCAGAGCGACAAAGATGGCGTTGCTCCTAACTGCGATGAAAAGGAAAATCGGGATTGAAAATGAACATAAAAATAATGATGGAAAAAATGCTGAGCAAGGATATGATGGAAAAACGCCCACGTCAGGTATAAAAAAACGCTCCCTAAGTCTCATGGGGAGGGAGTTGAGCGAAGTAAACTTTCGAAACATAATAAATAAATCCGGAAATTACTCGCTTCTGCCCACCGTGATTGCTCAGCGAAATTAATGAAAACTTTCGTTTTTGTAAACATTTTCTACCCTTTCGAAGTTGCAGTGGCGGCCCACGGCGGATTTGCTTAGATTGCACGAGGTGAGGCAAGTGTGGGTATCGTGATTCCAAATCGTGTATTTCCATTACATTTTTGCTATTTCTTTCTTTGCTTCCCGTAACTAGCGTTCTCTTTTATGGTTTATTTTATACCTTGAAAGAACGGAGAGAGTGTCGTTTCGAATTTACGATTAAATGACGTTTTGGATGGGTGTTTTTAAAGAGTCGAATTCGTCTCTGTTGAATGATGAAATTGGAAGTTTCGTTTTACAAAACAAAAACATTCGATTTTTCTTTTTCGTAATAGGTGTCGAAAACAGAAATTGTCAATATTAGAGAGAATTTCAATGACTTATTTTCTCAATTTGCATGTCGAGATGTCAAAAGTACTATCACCTGTTTTAACAAAAAAAATATTGAATTTCAATTTAAAATAACCAAATAATGTTCGTGAGTTAAGTATTTAATAACCCGTTTTTTTATTCAAATTTCCGTCGACCAATCGGTCTAGTGTTTTTTTTTTTGAGGGGGGGGGGCGTGGTAGACCTGTTGGAAGAGTATCGTATCATCCCAAGGACCGTCGTGTATAAAGAGGACTGGTGCACGATAAATTCACCGTGGCTTCAAATATCTGCACGATGGCGTGCTGTGGAAGTTTGAGTGGGGTGCCAGCTCATGGGTTGCCTCATCATCTGACCGTGTTTCAAAATTACGTTGTGTTGGCCTCGGTTTTTTATCTTCGAGTTTGATCATTGACTATCGCCAATAGCCCTACGTATTGCTCCAGAGAGTCGTTAATTAAAATACCTACCTAACAAGTGGTCTGGGTGCTGGCTTTTGTAAAGAAATTGTGGCTTAGAATCCAGAGAAAAGCCTGAATCTTTGTCCGTCCAGAATGAATATGTGCCCTCTCTTTATGCTGTTTAGTCTAGAATTCGAGGTATATCCACCTACGTGTTGCACCATGGTAGCGCAAAGGTGGTTCACAAATCTACCCTTGTAATGCTGTGATAATTGAGTTCAATTGACCGGAATTTAAAAAAATATGTAAAGCTTTTTCGGAATTAACATACCACCATTTGCTGCAACAACAGTGCTGTTCAAAACTTGCCATTTTTAAAGTAACAGATTTGAATGAAAAATTGTGTCCATCAACTATGTCCATGAATCGTCCAACTATAATGAAAAAAAAATGTTCAAAATTTTCAATGTCGCACAATCTTTTGATTTTGTCATCACTGCAGGTTACAAGTGATATAATTCAATAATATTTGTTTCTAGAAGTTAAGTGATATGATAATTCTAAAAGTTATATTTGTGTTTCACACAAAACCTCTTTATTTTTTAAAACTGTGTTTCTGTCACTGATGTCTTCTCAAAAAAATACAGAAATATAGAATTTGTAAACTGAAGGTACCCTAATATTTTCAAGATATCTAACCAATACCTCATCTATTCTACCATTCCAAATAATAGCATTTTGAAAGTATAGCTTACAAATCATGTACGGAATCCAGGTTTTTTGTTTGTCCTAATCTACACAGTTAGGCAATTTCATTTTTCCATTTTTCATCTCATTTTACTTGTATTTTAATACCGTAATAAAACTCAGACACAAGACTTAACGTGATAAATTTCATTACCAAATGCTATTTTCTATTTTACTATTTCTACTGTAGGTTTTTCTTACTAGTATAATTACTATAAGAAACAAGAGACATAAAACGCGAATGATGGATTTATATTTCTCTAAAACAACGCTTCCATTTAATACCGCTTTTATATTTTATCATCTCCCCAACTAAAGACTCAAATAGAATAAATTACAATAAAATAAAGACTAGAAACGTGAGACTTTCTCCAAACCTAGCATCTATTCAAAACTATTTTCTACTTTACTTGCAGACTTGCGATAAACCTTCCTAATTGCTTATATTTATTGACGGCAAAGTATTGTTACTCGCGTTTCGTATCTTATTTTAATCCATTTATAATTAATACAGTTTGAAATCCATATTCAAATATATGGATTTCAAACCTCTAAAAGAAATAAAATTATCCAGGATATATAACAGCATTTTTTGTATTTGCTTTCACTGATGTCAATTCCTATTTCCAATAAAATTTATGACAAAGAGCACACCCCTCACTTATGTTACTGCAGTTGGATTCTGAGTTGTCTACTTCATCGATTTTATTTCATTCCTTGTTTAAAGCTGATCGGTATTTTTAGACGTTAAATCTTTTTCGCTCCAATTTTCTTTTCGGAGTTGATTTCTAGCTTCCAGATTTCCCATTGCTTTCTATAGTCGGTTGAAAAATTTCTTTGGAGTTTTGAGTTCGTTCGCGTAGTTTTAGAAACATTATGCAGCTCAACAAATCACGCATATTTCTGAGCAGGGTTGTTCAAATATAACGTTCACTATTTGGAAGCATCTGTAATAAAATCGAATGAACGGAAAAGAACCAAATTTGGTGTTGACTTTTAAAGACATGTTTAGATGTACTCCAGGGGAAAAAATAATTTAGTACCAAATTTAGGTAGTTCCATTCTATTTGTTAGATTTAGCTACAGGTGCCTCCAAAGGGTGAGTGGATCAAAATTACTAGGGTTGTCCTGGGATCTTTCCCTTCGGGTTTGAAGAGTTGAGTGCCAACTGAGGTGTAAACCTTACCTTCTGTTTCAATACCCTCAGAGTTAAATACCTACCTACCTCCAAAGTTTGAAAGTTATTTAATAGCCACCCTGTGTAGATATATAGAAACTATTTCAACTATAAATTATTTTACATACGTTGGCCTTTGGATCGGAAGGTTTTTGGTTCGAATCCGGGGTCTAGGCATGGATGTAAATTGTGCTGTCCTTTGTTAGGGGCAATGATGGTCCTCCCACTGGGTGCTCCTTCACAAGTGGCCATTACTTCCGGCCTTGTAGTGGCCAATGATTAAGTTCATATGTGCTCGCCATTGGGAAAAAATATTATTTTATATCTTATTTTAAAATCAACAACAATCATAATTATAAAGCATTTCGACTAAGACAATCTAAGCTATCCGCATGACAGAAAATCAATCCCCAGATTACCAACCTGATCGTTTGTTGTGGACATGAATCTCCTCAAATAACAATCCCTCTCGGCTATTAGCTTTGTTTCAGCCCGTAAAAGTGGCTTCGTTGTGCGACACCCGATTAAAGGTCCTTGCAGAGGAAACAACAGCGTAGGATCCATCAATAATCCGGAACCGAACGGTCGACTGTGTCGGATCGGGTTTGTTGTCCTCTTCGCAGTCAATGAGGAGGGCCTCCTCCTTTCTTTCTAGAGAAAGAAAGGATGCCTTGATTGGATTCTGGATTGTTTTCGAAGGCGGACAATCGGGATTGTTTTTGCACTCTGATTAGAGTTAATCATTAGGGAAATGCGATTTAAGCCAGAGATGGGCCTTAATGAGTTAAAGAATTGTTTTCCTAATTGACCATGGACCTTCTAATGAAATAAACGGAACATGTCCGCACAGTTTTATGCTTTCTTTACTGGGCGCTCAGATTGAAGATCTGTGGTTGTGGGGAAAACCATCAATCTTAAAATAATGATTGTTTAAAGAGTGATTATCCACCTTGACCAAAAACGCTAATCTACGTTTCGATGACCAGTCATCTAAGTCGATTCGTAAGTCAACATGATTTACCCTTAAAGATCTTAAGACAGCGCCCCCGACCACATGCATTGAATATTTCATTAGTCGATCTGATTGACCCTTTTCGGCCCTGTTCACATGAGGCGTTTTCTATCGCCCGTTTGATGTTGACAAAAAATCGCGGGTAGCCACAAAAACTTTAGATTTTTACTGGAACTTCACAAGCAGAAAACATGAGAATCTGGCGTTTCGACAGATCCGGTGCCTTGAGGTCGTTCAAGAGCTTTGACTGGATCTCGAGATACATAGGAATCTGCTGCGTTCGTTAAATACAGAATAAAAATTTCAATGGATTTGAAATCTGCGAAAAAATTTTGCACCACATAAATACCTTAGTTGGGATTTCCTTTAAATATATAATTTCTGAATTGTTAATTTTGTATTTTCGCAATACAAATTTGGCCGCATTTGACGAAAATATTCATTATGAACACAAAAAGGACTTTCTACCTCGTTTTATAGAAAAGATATAACTTGAATGGAGTACTTAGTTGGGCCTTAATTTACTGCTTTTTTAATAGTCATTAAAAATGGGATGAAAATTTAATCGTATCCGTTGTTTTGAAGATAGTTTATAACAAAGGGGATAGAAGGTAATAATATTTCTGAGATAACGTATAACGGACAACGGTCCATTTACGTTTTCATGAGCGGCAAACGTCTTTGAAAAGAATCATCGAGTCCAAGAATGTCTTTTTGTGATTTATTTTGACAGATGAAACAAACAGTACAACTACACGACAAATACTTATATTAGACTTTTATACGTAAGTTCGAGTTCAAGAAGGGAGCTCATCAAGAAAGCTCACTCCCCCGAAGCCGTGCCATTGAGTAGTCTAGAAAATTATTTGTAATCATATTCCTTTTCGAACGATCACGTGGTCTCGCCAAGAGTAACAGCAAGAAGCTCCACTATCAACAACACCCACGTGGTACAATCGCATTCTCAACATCCTGCCCCCCCCCATGAACCATAGAGGTTCATCAAAATAAACTGGTAAGTACACAATACTAACATTTTCACCGCATAAAATTATTAACTTCAGGACATATCATCTATTTTCAAATATTAAACACTTCATACTTGAAGAAATAATCTAATTCGGTATACACACTTTAAAATTAAATGCAACATTAATCAATTCAAGCATAATAATTCGATAACACTTCAAGTTCGAGTATATATGTTGAAGGAAAATTATACCAAGTTCAATAAATCTATCCACGTACATGATTAATATTAATATTTCGTTTATAACACTTGAGGGCTCCGCCCCCTGCTCGCTATCACTCGTCAACCCCCAGTCAATCCATCCCATTCCACACCTAGCTGCTGCCATAACTCTTACAAAAGGCACTTTATTCAAATCAGGAAAGGAGTTATACAGGGTGGTCCCGAATTCATGGTACAAACTTTAATGGTAGGTACAGGACATTGTAACAATGATTTATTGTATAGGAATGTATAGTCGCAAGTGACGCGGTGAGGCGAAAACAGGGGAAATAACGGCCGAAAGGAAAAACAAAGATTTTATTGAAAGCGTTGTTGACAAGTGTCATGTTTACAGTAATTGTTCAAAATTGCGTCCACCAGTATCGATACATGCTTGACAGCGTCGGTGGAGCGATTGGCGTACACGTTCAAAGATGCCTGGTATTTCACGCACACCTGCAGCAGCTACAGATAAGCGAGCGACGAGATCCTCATCTGAGTCAACTGGAGTCTCATAAACAAGATGCTTTAGATGTCCCCATAAAAAGTAATTGAGGCTCGATAAATCGGGAGATCGGGGTGGCCAAGGGACTGGTCCACCACGCCCAATCCATCGAGTACCAAACGTGGCATTCAGGTAATTCCGTACATCAATGCTGAAGTGTGCTGGCGCCCCATCGTGCTGAAACCACATGCGGTTACGAATGGCGATCGGAACATCATGCAGCAGTTGTGGTAACATTTCTTTCAGAAAAATAAGATAGCTTCCGCCAGTGAGCCGCGTGGGTAGTAAGTATGGGCCAATCAAAAAGTCGTTCACAATACCAGCCCACACATTAATACTGAAACGTTGTTGAAACGCATGTCGACGCGTTGCATGTGGATTATCGGTTGCCCACACATGGGAATTGTGCGCATTAAAGACACCCTCGCGTGAAAATGTCGCTTCATCTGTAAATAGCACCTTTCCTTTTATTTCCCCTGTTTACGCCTCACCGCGTCACTTGCGACTATACATTCCTATACAATAAATCATTGTTACAATGTCCTGTACCTACCATTAAAGTTTGTACCATGAATTCGGGACCACCCTGTATATCTACAAGGATCGTAAACTTTCGCACCATTGTGAAGAATTTTTCTTTTAGTGCATACATTGACATCCAAAATTGACAACAATGATCTTAAGTCAAGTCCCAGAGTATCTTCATTATTGTTCCAAATGAGTCTTAACACTTTCAAGGGTGAATCTGAGTGTTCACTTATTTCAATTAAAGAATTGGATTTCCTCCGTAAGTCTTTTAAATCTTTAGAATTAGTGTCGAATTTTCTCATACTCATGTTCGCGTCTGCTCGAAGATCGAAGCAGTATCAGAAGACAGTTTAAATGCTTCTTGTATGGTGGAACTTCCATATAAAAATGTCATCCACATAAAGTGATTTGCTTAACATTTTATGTGCGAGAGGGTGTGTTTCCTTATATGCTTTGATATGAGTTTTCATAGTTGCAGCCTAAACGTAAGGAGAACATGTGACACCGAAACAATGTCTATTATAGTGATACATTGTTACGGGTTGAGATTTGTCACAGTTTTTATAATACAGGAAACATAAATCATTCCGGTCAAAATTCGCGACTTGTATTTGAAGGAAAGCTCGAGCTATATCTCCACAGAACCCAATTTTGTGTTCTCGGAATTTTATGATAACATCTATATGGTTGGCGTTCAAGTTCTCAAAGAAAATCATTAAGGCTATTATTAGTGCATTGTTTATTATTGGCAACAAAAACAACTCTTGTTTTAGTGCTAGAAGATAATTCTCTATAAACATCTCTATGTGGCATTGTATACCCATTAAAACAACTATCATTACACATTTATTATATTATTTCCCTTTATTGCTCCTTCATTACTGCGTTATACCTTTCAAATAATAGCTCATCACTATTAAATCTTTTTTCTTTTGAAAAGAATCTTCAAGATTATTCGATAAACTTCATGATTATTCGATAAACTTCAAGATTATTCGACAAACTTTCCCGCGAAGTTTCTGATTTCCATAAAAGCGGTGCTTCGTAACGCCCGTTTACAAACCGCAATTGAGTTTCGAAATTACTCATATAATCCGAAGTTTTTTTTCTATCCAGTTCACAATCGAACAAAAAAGCTTCCATATCCCTGTAGCGTTTGGCGCTAAATTATTTAACCGAAACTCTTCGACTGATGAGTTTTTATTTACATTTATATACAAAGCTTAAATGATCATACTTCGGCTACAATTTCGTTGGTCAAAGCACATTAAATCTCATCCCAGGGTGGGATATCCGAGAAAAGTGTTCATTATACGAACTCTGGTAGAGGTTCTACCGCAAATAGTTTCCCAGGATGGGATCCAAAACAAAACGTTGTTCTCTCATCAATTTTCAAACGATCATCTCCCTTCGAGAGCTGCCAGCCTTTCCAAAAAAATCTCTCATCGATGCCAGATCAGAACAGAGTCGACATACTTTTCGTCTATGGTCATGAGATGTCTTTCCTAGCCTCGCTGAAGGGTCCCAATTCGCATTACGTTATTTCATAGCGGTGCTGAGAGAAATCTATTTTTAGAAGTAGTGTATGAAACATGTTTCTTCACTTAGCCTCGCAATAGGGTTCCAGTTTTGACCACACTCAACGTGGCAGGATGTTTGTCACCTTGTTCAGTATTAGGCAGACGTCATAGCTGCTCCCCCGCCGTTAGAGTTCGCCATAACGAAGAGTTCCCTTAAGTTTGTTTCTCGAACCCAAACTCAGAGCGGTAATTTTTTTTTTCTAATGGCGGGCACATTTGACCGAAGCCATTGGCCACTACAAGGCCGGAAGTGATGGCCACTTGTGAAGGAGCACCCAGTGGGAGGACCATCATTGCTCCTAACAATTACTTCGTAATTTTGCACCATGTTCAGATGACGAAGCAACACCTGAGCTGGTATACGCTTACAAACATCCATGCCCAAACCCGGATTCGAACCGGGGACCTTCCGATCTAGAGGCTAACACCTTAACCACTATACCGGTTGGTCGGCAGAGCGGTAACTAATCGTATGAATATACACGAGAAGCAAGAGGATAGCATACAAAAAAAAATCAATGCACAACAATTTAAACCTTACTTCCGTCGTGATACGCTGCTGAGTATCATCACATATACAAAAATATATACAAAAAAAATCTACTAAAAACAAATTTCCTTAAGAAATGTAATTCCAATTTTGGTTCTCATGCTGTAATTCTATTTAGAAAATCGGCATTTTTATTATGAGTTCCCGATTTATGCTGAATTTTGTAGCTAAATGGCTGTAAGGCTGTATAATTTTGCGAGCTAACATTTGCTCTTCATTTTTCTTTTTTCGGAACTTTCGTTTGCCGCGGTGACTTTCGGTACGGTCTCGCTTTTAGTGGTTTATCAGAAGTAAGCACAATGTCATGTTTTACCATGTCGGTTAACCCTGGGTTATCCCAGAACACTTTGGCATGTCTCTTTAGTAAATCGCGCAATTTATCAATTTGAGAGTCAGTTAGTTTGCTTCCCAACTAGCTATTCTCAATTATTTCTTCCATATCCAGAGTATCTGGGCCTTCGTTTAAAACCGGAACGTCTCAATCAAAATCTTCTATATTATCCGCGTCTCTCCCTCCCACTCTATCAAATTTATAATTTCTGGCCTTCTATAATATGGCTTTATCATATTGACATGATAAATCTGGGATTTCTTTTTTCCTTCGCCTATCTTGATCATATAGTTTATGTCTAAGGTTCGCGGGCGTCTATACCTCCCCCATTCATGTTATTATCAATTTCAGCAGACCAGTAACGACGTCTTTGAGGGAAAATAGCATACCCACTGATTAAAAGAATCAAACAAAAGTTCATCCCCGCCCCCATTCAATTGAGAAAAATTTTGCTAATATATATGTAATAAGTTTTTCACAAATTAATCCTTTATTAATAACTACTCAAACTATTCATAACTTCATTTTAATTAATTTAATTCTAATTAATGTTCTACTTGTGTAATAAACATAGCCGTAACCAGGGGGTTAGGGGTTCAACCCTCCCCCATTCAGTTGAGAAAAATTTTGCTAATATATATAATGATGTAGTTTTTCACAAAATAATCCTTTATTAATAACTACTCAAACTATTCATAACTTAATTTTAATTAATGTTTTACTTGTGTAATAAATAAATACAATCAATGAAACAATGGTACATTTGGCGTACAATGGTATCATAGGCGTAACCATGAGGACTTGGAGGTTCAACCCCCATTCAGTTTCTCGTAAAAGATAGTCAAATTTGTTAAAGAAGAGCAATCAGAGTTTTAAGCTTTATGGCTATTCAAACTAGACTATATTGAATATAAATTATTGTTACACTCATAATATAAATAAAAGCACGACAAAAGTGAAGTTTTTATTCACTTGATTTTTATGTTTAACTTCGAATATGTTTTTTGAAGAACCAACTAGGAAAATGATTGATTTTGTCCAAATGTAGTCTGTCTACATTTAAGTGTCCAAATGTTCATGAAGTTCTAGTGACTATTTTTTCTATTCTTTTTAATTTCATGATAATCTAAAAATCTGAATATATGTGCATTCTTACCAATGATGTTTTTTATTTCAATAATTGTAGTATATATTGTCACTGATTTACTGTATTTTGTTTCACAAATTTAAAAAACAGATAGTTTGGATTAACCAAACTTGGATGAACGGGGGGTTTGAATTAGCAGGGTTTTAGTGTAATTCAAGACTGTCCTTAAATAATTTGTTGTTAAACCAAGCAATGTGTTTCTCATGTATGGTACAATAAAATAACATTGTTTAAAACGACTTTATTCGAAATAAAAGTGACCAATAATTTTATCAAAGTACTACGAAAAAATATATTAGTATATCATGTGATTTTTAACATAAAAAAAAATAAAAAAATTTCCCTGAGGTCTCCAGATGCTTCACCTAATTATTGGAGACAGTCCATACTTCTCGGAACTGACCTCCTCCCCCCTCAGTCATCAACCCTAGTCATGCCTATGCTTATGACTACTACAAGGGTCCGCGCAAAGGAAATCTCGATACTACACTCGTCAATGAATAGAATTTTGGTGGTTAATTTCCTTTTCGACATACATTTATATATTACTCATTAAGTTCTACTAGTTTCACTTTATAATCACGGTTTCTTAACAGACCTACATATTATTAGAAGTCTAAATTCCTAAAGGGCGCCTTCACACGCAGGAGATCGATCTCTCAGACCGGTCGCTTGATATTGTCACCAGGAAATGTTTACAGATTCATAACTGTGCATAAACTATTCGAGCAAAAAAAAGCAAAACAAAATTTTGACATTTTTTTTTTTTTTTGTAAAATCATCATTGTTAAAGACAGATTGAAAATTTCAACGGATATGAAACCCGTTGAAATTTTTACTCTATCCTTTAAGATCGCGAAGATACAAACTTGTACAAGAGAATATAAAAGCTCTTTTGTTTATGTTTCTCGAATAAAATAAACCACGACATAAAAAAAATTGGCTGCAACTGAACTTTCTCGGTGACTATTTTTTAGTCTCTCATAACGGTTTCTTGCTGGTCTTCTGGTGTGAAGTGCTCCTATGGCTTCTGTGTAAGTTCCGTCGTCTTCAGACCGGTTTGAGCGATCGATCTCTTTCGTGTGAAGGCGCCGTTACGGTGAAAGGACATATTCTCTTTAAAAGATATCTTCTGTCAAACCTTATCCACAGCACATCTTCTGTACTTCTGCTTTAAAATGTTTTAGGAATAAAAAAAGTTGCATACTTCCTTTAAGTGTTTATATTATAGTGCTGTTAATCACAAATGTTTTTACATTGCTCTTCTCCGCATTTAGATTTATGATGTCATGTGTGAACCATTACTGTTTCTAGTATGTATATTCTTATCAGTTACAACTGGCTGATGTAATCTCTAATATTACAAAAGGAAGAGTTTGTCTGTTTGTTTTTTTCGTGGCCGAAAAATCCTGACGATTCTATGGCACTTACAGCAATGATATTTCGTACACAGATAGTTCAAATTTTTTGCAATTTTTGGGTCGCGGCGAAATTTTAAAATTCAATCTAGAAGATTTTTAAATGAATTTAATAGTTTTATTCTCTAATTGGATCTTCAAACGCGTTTCTTCCGGAGGAAAGAAGAAACCCCCGAAAATGAACTTTTTCTACCCACGTGACATTCTTTTATATTTTTACAAGACATTCTGACGTCACGTGAACTTTATCTTTAAAAAAAAAACAGATTTCATATTTTGCCCTTTGCGTTAAAAAAAAGAAACAGATTACATTTCCTGTCCCATTACATTTCCGCCAATGAGAGCAAGAAATAAAAAAATATTGACTTGTATTGTTGAGTTTTGTTTTCGTAAGATTGGAATCGCTAAAGATAGATTAAAAATTTCAACGGATTTGAAATCTGCGGATAATTTTAGACCAGATTAATACCTTACATCAAGGCGTTGCCCGTGGTGTTGTGAACCAAACCAACACCACTGACACGGGCAACGCCGGGCTAGACTCGCAGTAGCTAGTCTTTTATAAAACGCAGTAATTGACCCAATTGCCTCTATCCCTGGCTATTGTGATGTCCTTTTATAATTATTAAATATCTTCTTGGACTTGGAAGTACACTCTTTTTCCTTCATAACAAGACGTAACAAAAAATAACATTGCGAAAACACTATTTCAGTTTAAAGGTAAGACATATTTAATGTAATTATGTTAGAATTTAAATAATGCTTTCGGGAGATGACTTTTTTTGCTAAAAAAAATTCATTAGAGACGTTAATGTAAAAAGTTCAAGTTATTTTTCCTCTTGTTGACGTTACAACAGTGATATCTCTATTTAAAGTTTCTACCAACAATGAGGAATGATTTCATGTCTTCATCTCATCGTTGATATTACACGTGCATGTAGTTATTCACAAGTACATATACACTTATTAAAAAATTGTGAGCACTCATAGACGACAGAACCAGAATCGAGAGAATTTTACCGATGTGCTTCAAGCAAATCAAGTTTAAATCTAAGAAATTAAGATATAGTCGACGTTTTAATTTCTAATTCAAATGTATTGTAAATTTTAAAATTCACCATAAAAACATCTGGTAAATATTGTATAAACTAAGGGGCTCCGCCCCCTAGTTTATACAATGCTTCGCAAACGAACATTCTTTTCGCAAGAGATTTATCTTTTCTTTATTTTAACACTTAATGTATCAGTAACGCATCAGTATCACGCATCAGTAAAAAATCTTCTCCGTCTTGTTCCGTGCACAATTTTAAATAGACCATGTTAATCTCTTAATTTTCTGATCTCTACTTTCTCGGGAAACTATCAGAAAATAGAGTAAAAAAAACAAGCCTTTTTCCTCGCCAAATTTTTACAAAAATCGTTGTAATAAAAAATTTGAAATCTGTCAAATAAGTTAGTCAGAAAACGTAACTTTCATTTCCGTGAAAGAGAATGAATGCTATCGCTTCGCGATGAAAAAAAATACGAATTTTGTATGACCAACTTTTGATTGCATCGAATTTATTTATGAACCAATTTTAAAAGTAATTTTACCGTAAGAGCTTTCACGTGATATTTTCAAATTTTAAAACTGATAGTGTTAAGCTATACATATGACAGTTTTAGTTTTGTGTATCGGAACTAACGATCTTAAAGTCCCGAAAAATTTTATCTGACCAACTTATAAGCTCATCGAAAATTTATTTAATAACCAATTTTTTAAATAATTGTACTATACAAAAGAGTACATTCTAAGGTTTTCAGTGATGCTTTCAAATTTAAACAATAATTGTATAAGCTATAGATATGACAGTTTTGAACTAACAATTTCGAAAAATTTCCAATATTCCAAAATTTGTATGACCAACTTTTGATCGCATCAAATTTATTTATAAAACCAATTTCAAAAATATTTGTACCGTAAGAAAGAGTACATTCTGAGGTATACTGCGATATTTTCAAAATTAAAAACTTTTAGTAATAAGCTATAGATATGACAGTTTACCAAAAACGAATTTCCCGAATTTCGAAAAAATATTGCCAGGAACCAAATTGAAATTTCTAAAATAACTCGACGAGCTGCTTAATTCACGATTACAAGCACTCTAAAAATTACGACTGAAGACTGAAAATTTGTACGTCTTTTGCCCACTCGCGTTTGAAATTTCGCTTTTTCACTCAGGCACTTAATAAATCCTAAGCTAATAGCCACATCGGAAAAAAAAATCTTCTTTTTCATGTTCCCTGTAGAATTTTTAACAAACGATGTTAATTTCGTAATTTTCTGATCCGTACTTTCTCGGAAAACTGTCTAAGAATCGAGCAAAAAAACGAGTTTTCAATCCTGCGACGGCGGCTGCGGCAACGCTTTTTTAATATAGAACGATTAAAAAATTATAATTTTTTAAAATCAACTGTTAATTAATGAATATGTATCAGTATAATTAATTAATTAATTCATAGATATTAACCCATTAATGCCTAGCGTCCCTTTTAAGTGATACTTCAAAAAAAGAACCTCACTTTCACATAAATGCAGATTTCAACTTTAAAATTATGTTGAAGTATTTTGTAAACATTTGTTTCAATTATATTCAGTAGATTCATTTGATGGTAGTAAAGTTGATGATATGGGCTTTCTATTTTCATCTTCCACGCTAAACGCAAATTTTTCAATGTCGAATCAAAAGAGGTTAGAGTTTCCCATCATTTATAAATCAATTTATCTGTGTTTGATAAATGTGGTACTAAATGCAACTGTTTAGTTTAAGTGTTTTTGGAATTTTCTAAGTTTTTAAATTTTGATGGTTTTTTTTAGCATTTTAGAAACGTTTCTAAAAAGGGACGCTAGGCACAGGAGGGCAATGATATTTGCCATGCGCAATCATGAGGAAGATCTAGGAGTTTCTTGTCGGTGTTTAATATTTTGTTGTAAACAACCATTAGAACTCTTTGGCAAAACTTAACTACTGTTTTTCTTTTGATTTTTAACGAAATTAAATAAATAGATTACTGTAGTTCCGTTAGTTAACGAAATTTTGGAATTGCTTTTGTTCCTTAACATTCTTTTAACCAGTGGGTATGCTATTTTCCCTCAAAGACGTCTTTACTGGTCTGCTGAAATTGATATCAACATGACTTCAATAAGTTCTGTACTGTGCAGAAATCGATTTGAACAAATAATGTAGTACTTCCATATGCTTGCATCCCCAGGAGTAGCAACTATTGATTGATGAAAGCATGTTGCCGTACTATGTCCGTCACAGCTGCAAACATGGGGCAGAAACTGTAAATATTGTTGAAAAATTAAGTATGAAAGGTTCTACTGTCGTGGATCTCACTTCATAACTACCTGAACATTCCAACATTGACTTTTACTGTGACAATTGATACACTTCTGCACTAGTTGATTATCTGTGCAATAAAGGATTTAATGTGACTGGAACAGTGCGTGTCTATCGGACTGAAAAATGCCCAATAAATGACGTTTCTTCTTTTATAAAACATACCAGCGGTACCTTTGAGTATAAGTACCATGAACAGCAAGACAAGTAAATCCTAGTTATTTGGAACTACAAAAATGTTGTAACCATAGCTTCAAATAAACATGTTGTTTATCCATTGGCAAAAACTAAACGGTGGTCAAACACAGAGGTAAAAAAATTTAAATTGATCGACCAAATTTAAATCATAAATATAATTATTGCATGGGCATATCCTACTGACAGAATGGATTAGAACATTGCAAGTTACTATTGTTCTGTCCAGAGTAAGACATTTTGATGGACTCTTACTATTTGGATTAGAGGCTGCAATACAAAATGCGTTTCAGTTATATCGTCTCTGTGCATCATCAAACACAAACCCTTGCACTTTCTCCAATTCATAAGTGAGGTACATTTAGCCTGTTTCATGAAATGTACTACAGAAAAGAAGTTACAACCGGAAAGACCTTTAGAGAAACCAAACCTTAAAAAACCTTAAAATTCAAAGTATCAAATGTCATGACGGGGAAAAAAGCATTATGTAATTGTTAATAAAACTCAGTTGAGAAGCGCCAATTGCGGAAAAAAGTTTATCGGAAATGAATCAAGTGCATGGTGGGTTTGCATGACACATCCTATGTAGAATTTCATACCAAACAATACAAAAAAAAAATGCTATATTAACTGACATTTTTAATGTCTTTAAATGATTTATTAGACATGCTTTAACCAAAAAAAATTATAAAAAAAACATCGTTAGTAAAAAATATTTCATGCGGAAAACTATGTACCATCTGGTGACTAGCGTCCCTTTTTAGGGAGGTTTGAGTTTTATCAGTAAAAATCTCAATTTTCAGTTTGGATTTTCGCAAACTCTGCAGTCGATTACGCAAGTTTCATCTGGATTATCAAGAGTGCCAACCAATGTGTTAAAGGTATTTCTTGAGATTTATTTCACTTTCATCTGTTAGGACGAACACCTTCTTTCCCTGAACTTCTTGTTTGATCCACAATACTTCGGCATTCGCAAGATTAGACACACGTGATCGAAGGGTTGGTTCAGAGGGCAAAAAATGAATAGTAATTTCATAATAATTTATTTAAGCTAAATTTTTAAAAAGTTTCAGGTGGGTTGCATTTATGCAAAAAGTTGCATTGATGCAGAAAGTTGCATTTATGTTGCGGTTGTAACTCTCTTACAATACGCCCATGGAGGAGGAATTTTGGTTTTAGTACTTTACATGCAGCGTAGAACAAGTGAAAGAAAGTTGCATCTGTTGCAAAAAGTTTCCCTACTTGATACTTATTTGTTTAACTTTTCCAGAAGAGTACATGAAGTCGGCGCCCAATAGCACTTGTATAGGCTTTTTTTCTATCCATGGATCAGCAGTTTTACATTCGTCGGAGAGAATGTTTTGGATTAATTTGTGATTGATATTCGAATACAGCTGGGCTCTGCTTATCTCTTCGGTGACTGACTAATGCTTGAATATCTATGTATAGGTATGGTGGGAATCAAATGCGAACTGCGAAGAGTAATGTTTAGAAGATCAAATTCCTCTTCGGAAGGATTGCGTTTTGAGAATGTGTAAATGAGAAGTTTTTCTGTTTTTAATGGTTTCACATTCAATGTTTTCGCCAAGTCTCTTCTGTTAAATGATTTTTGTGAGCCCGAATCGAATAACAATCTTGCAATTAACTTTTTAGGAGACAAACGGAGTATTTCAAAATACATAAAGGTCTACTGGAGCGTTCACATGCAGAAAACTGCTGAAACGGGCGTTTTTATTGCTGCCGCGGGCCGAGGTCCACCGATAATTCGAACACTTCGGCTAAAGCTCGAAATACATAGGAATATGGTACGCTGTTCACATAACACGCGTTTTGACTGGCGTTAGCACTTTTTTAATTCCCTATTCGAAGTTCCTATATTTGCGATCGTTAAAGATACAGTGAGAATTTCAACGGATTTGAAATCTGCGGAAAATTCTAGTTAAGATCGATACCTTAAATGTGATTTTCTTTAAATAAATAATTTTTCAATTGTAAATTTTATATTTTCGCAATACGAATTTGGAAGCATTTGACGACGATAATCATTGCGAACACAAAAAGAACTATTTATCTCGTTTTATAGAAAAGATATATCTTGAATAGAGTACTTTGTTGCCTTAATTTACTGCTTTGTATTTAATACCAGTTAAAATAGGATGCAAATTAATTCATTCGGTGTTTTGAAGATAGTTTCTAACAATGGGGAATATGATGAAATTTTAGTTTTGAGATTACGTATACCGACGACGGTCCGTTTAAGTTTCCACACCATGCCAAAGTGATTACATTTTAGGCCATTACAGATTTAACGTTCACCAGCCCCCTTTGAACACGACGGTCTTTGGTTGAATTCGAACTCGCAATACTCTAGTCGATGTTTTACTGGCCTTGTTTTTCATACAACATATTCTAATCCTCCAGTCAATCTTATTGTTATCGTTAATGTTACTACGTTTAAAGTAATTTTTGTATCATATTTTCATGAAAATGGAAAATCGATTTTCAATTTCCTGATTTTTGAATAGTTCTACTGTAGGCCATTTTACGACATTTTTAGAGCAATTTTATCACCATTGAGTGTTGTTGTTATATTCATTATGTCTTTGATTTCGTTTCTATTTTGCTGATACATTCACAGTCACACTCGTTACATGACTCATCTGTTAGTTTTTGGCGCCATAAATGACCTTGCTCTGCTCTTTAATGTAAGCAAATTCTTTATAAGCGTTCTACTGACACCGGAAAAAGGGATTAGTAATTCACGATGGAATCAGAGCTCTGTGACATCGATCTTTTAATTGATGAAATACATAAAATTCCTGCTCTTTGGAATATGGAGAGCCCTGCTCATAAGAACAGAGGTTTGAAAAAGTCATCTTGAGAAGATATTGTCAAAGTTTTTTCTGAAGTTGGAGACAGCAAAGAAAAAAAGAAAATATTTGGTAAATTCTTTATTGTATTTTATTTTTAATATTTAATAACCTTTATATCATTTTATCCTGTCATGATACTTTGCCCTCATTCACAAAGTAATCGGGATATTTATATCTCATAGTTTAGGCTAAAATGTTTCCCCGTGGTATATTTCAGGTACTAAATCTTGAAAATGGAGCTTCAGAAAGAGTATCTTCATATCGATACCCATATCGGGATCTTACATAATTGTGTAGAACACAACAGGCCTCAATTATAGTTTCGGTTGTATCAATTTTAGTTTTCATTGCCTAGTGAAATGTTCGCCATTTGTTCGCCATCATTCCAAATGTACATTTGAGGTATTGTCGTGCTCTTGATAAGCGATAGTTTAAAATTCTCTTGGTGTATGTTAGAGATTTTCCACAAATAGAGCGCATGACGTTTTTGGAAATTCCAAAAGCTTCATCTCCTACAAGTACATGAGGCAAAAATATGGTATCAACGGTGGATGTAAGTTTTGGATTTGTAATTTTTAAAGCATGCTCTATAAGTTTTCTGTACAATAAAGACTCCTGGAAAACAGCCAAGTCAATGTTTTCCCCATATCCTCCAATGTCAACATAGAGAAAACTATAGTTCGCGTCACATACAGCAAACAACGCGATAAAAAAAATTATTGTAGTTGTAATATATAGATTCTGTATTAACAGGTTGTATAATTCGAATGTGATTTCCGTCAATTGCACCAATGCAATTCGGAAAATTAGCGTATTATAAATCCTTCTGAAACTTCCTCCCACTTCTCATTTGTCATTTCTGGCATACAGATCGGTCTTAATCTGTTCCAAATTGATTAGAACACTTGTTTAATTAAAGTTGCGATAGTAGACTTGCCGACCCTGTAACTGTAGTGCAAATCAGCAAAGGAGCATCCAGATGCCAAATACCTGAAAAGAAATAAAAAAATAGACTGTGTTTTTTCTTTGTAATCAAACAGTGGCACCCTCCAACTTACTAGTTTTATGCGGCATTCCTACTCATTTTGAGAATGTATCTTCTAATCAACTTATACCTATTAATATACTTAGAGTTTATATTTTCAATAAACAAAATACAAATATATTAATTAGTTTTAAAAAGACGTTCAACTTCAAGATTTAATTTTATCTGTTCAAAAGATAACATTTTCATCTGTCTTGCAGAATTGTCTGCGTTGCGTTTCGATGCGAAAATAATCACATTCTGTAAAGTTATTCAATTTAATTTTATAATGTATCAAATACATTTCTTATTTAGTCATCACCGTGCTTCTAGAATATTTTGAATGCATGTGATAAGTCCTAGCCAAATGCGTTTCGCAAAAAGATTAGTTACTACTACAGAAAATTTATTTTTTTTGAAAAACATTATGATTTTAGTGTTGATATGGCATTGAATTTTACGCAGATTCGAAATCCGTTGAAATTTTCACTCTATCTTCAACCATCGTGTCGTGAACATTCGGTTTGAAAAAAGGTTGCCAAGTGGCAATTGGCGAGAAAAAGAGGATTTTGCCAAAGGCGAAAGGAGTGGGACAGTCAATCGGGAAAATCGAAGAGAATCGGACTTATTTGTCCGGGTGCTGTTGAAGATACAGCTAATTGTTTGGACTTGTATGTTTTATGTATCAACTGTGATGTGTTCCTTTATGAGAAAATAAATGATTGGGAACCAAGGCTGATCCTTCCTTTCATAGTTAACGACATTTGGATTCGTGCTACTTCACGCTATAACGCTGGCCATGACGCTACCAGATCGATTTCACGACACATCGCAAGGATAGAAATTTGAATTAGAGGAATAAAAACATAATTTAATGCTGAAGGAAAGCCGACCTTGCAAAACCCGCAAAGGGATGTTTGCATGGACTTTTCGAAACGCGCGTTAGAAAAACTCCATGTAAACGTGGTTTAGTGTCACCATAGGGATCCCTCTGACCACAGCTTTCATGGTGGTCCATGAAATTATGACCGTATGGGGGTATCCCCTTCTCTTTGGTCGATAGCGGCTTCGGAAGAACGTGTGGGGTCTTCTCTCGAGGAAAAAGAGAATCGTGGAAAACCGAAACGTGAGCGGACGCAGGACGACTCTGCTCCGTTTTGAAGCCGCGGGACTGAAACCCTAATTTGTACAATATCTATTAGCCTCGAAATAGTTTTAACGTATATGTATTCTTCTATAATTAATTAAATGTGCTGTAATTCTAAATGTCGTTTTAATTATCTTCAAGCCACTCGCCACGCAAACTATACCCACGACGTTACAGTGGCCTTAGATCCACTTTCTACTTGTACACTAGAAGTTTGTAGTAAGGTGGTATAACTTTTCATTGAATTTTAAACTTAAAAACGTAAGACTACGGTTTGATTATCCGGAACTTGTGTAACTTGGGCTTTTTCTAGAGTTTGCACTTGAGAAGCATGTTTATTTTTAGTTTCGGGGCAAAACAATAAATTATGCTGTAAACTCTGACACGCTTCTCAGGGCTGGATTTTTACTTTACACTGGAAAATTAAATGTTTACTAGCTAGACAACGATAACAACGTCCTTCCTTTCTTTAGATTGTAACGTTTCTGTTCATTCGTGAAAGATCTACATTTTGATCCTATATGCGAGTTTAGAGTTACAGAAAATACAACCATTTCTTACAATTGTGTTTAATGCGGCTGAGGTTGGGACATTAGTTTCAAATCTAGGTGGTTGATAATAACTTTTTGAGCGAGAAGTTTCGTGATTTTTCAGTGGCAGTCCAGAAACCACATTAGCCGTTTCTCGAGATTTAATTTCAAATTTAATCAAATTTATCAGTTCGTTAACATTACCGGTCTTTTCAGGATCCCTCTTGCGATGAAATTCTACCACTAGATTATGAGGAAACTTTTTTTACAAAATTGATATCAATAAATGACCGGACGCAATTCCCATTTCGTCATGCAAGCTTCTATAAGTCCTTTAAGATTTGAAGAAACATTAACTGGCTCAATTTCTAACAGTTTATTCATCAAACAACTGATTAAATGTTCTTGTTTACCATATCGATCCTTTAACTAATTTAAACAAAATTTGCAATTTTTTTCCGTGAAAGAAAATTTGGCAACAGTTTTGTAAGCTTCACCCGATAGAAAAGATTTTAAATACATAAATTTGTCAACATTACTTAATAACACATCTGAGTCGATTGCACTTGTAAAGCTGTTGAAAATTCCCAGGAATGTGCAGGAATCACCATTAAATGTGGGAATGTTTAGTTTAGGCAAATTAATAGCAATTTGTGACTTACTGATATTCAAATTAGAAACGTTAGAACTTTGAGAAGATGTTCAATGTTCAATTTTAAACTTCTAGATTTTACTTTTTATTTTAAATTTAGCATCACTTATGGTGTTCATCATATTCAATTGAACTTTATATTTCGGTTTTGAACACAGCATTATCAGTTATTAAGTACTCAATTTTAGAATTTAGAGTTTTAAGTTCACTTTGCTTTTCTCCTAGATTTTGCAAATATTCCGAAAGTTTATCTTGGTCACTTTTACTTTCGGTATCAAGACTTTTTAAGAAAGAATCCACTTTAGTTATTAATTTTGTGTAAGAACTTCGAGTAAGCTTTCGTTTTTATTTTAATTTATCAAGATTCTCCATATTTAATTCTGGCGTATTTAAACGAAGGTTTACAGGACATCTCCAGTTCAAACTCGCTGTTTGAATGCTACCAAGAATCCGGGTTCAGAGCCGTCAAAGTTATCCAGGTTCCGGGCCGTCAAAGTTATCCAGGTTGAGGGCCGTCAAAATAATCCAAATAATTGACGGTTTGTTCCAAATAGTTCATTAATCAGACTAGTATCACAAAAGGTCCTAACATAATATATTCGCGCGTTTCAGCACCCTTGAAGAGAATCATCGAGTCCAAGAATGTCTGTTTGTGATTTATTTTGACAGATGAAACAAACAATACAAACGGTACAACTACACAACAAATAGTAATATTAGACTGAAATACGTAAGTTCGAGTTTCTAAAACAAGGAAAGAGCTCATAAAGAAAGCTCAAACCCCGAAGCCGTGTCATTGAGAAGTCAAGAAAATTATTTTTAATCACACTCCTTTTCGAACGATCAGGTGGTCTCGACAAGATTGACAGCAAGAAGCTCCACCCTCAACAACACCCACGTGGTAGAATCGCATTCTCATGTCTTTAAAATAAAGCTAAATTATGCATTCAATTTGAAAGCTAAACTTTGAAGTTTTTTTTTAGTATCCTGAACGTGAAATGTGAAAGATAAGTTTCAATTTTCATTCGTTTCTCATATCCTCATGTTAAATTGAACTCGATATAGCTTTTGAAAATGAACTTATCAGCCCGATTTACTGAAATTAATTTACTGTGAGCTTATATTTCATTGAATTTCTATTTTAATCTTGAAGTTGGTAGTATTACTACTTTTATCGAAATTTTTATATTATATAGACGGAAATTCTTTTTGCAATATTTCGGTTTACGATGTAAACTGTTTTTTGGTTACTCTTGGATTGTTTTTTAATTTTTGCATTTTATCGTGGCTTTTATTTACATTTGTATGAAATATACGCTAGTTGTTATTCCATTCGTGGTTCCATTTGTGCTACAAATCCCCTAAAAAATAATAAGTTGGAGAAAATTACATATAATCACCTAAAATAGTATTTAGAAAATAAACTTTTTCGGAACGAAAATACAGTTCCATAAATAGGAAAGAACTGATAACAAAGGGCCTTTGCTATTCACTTTTTCGAACTGTAATTCACAATTCGAGAGAAAAAAACAACTCGGAATTTGTTCCTATTGTAATACAGCATCGCTGCCATAGAATTCGGGGCTTTTTAAATGACCTGTCAAACTCAGACTTGAATAAGTAAGGATTTAAAAAAGCAAACCAACAACACGGGCAACGCCGTAATCTAAGGTAATAATCTTGTGTAAAATTTTTCGCAGATTCAAAAATCGTTGAAATTGTTAATACATATTTAACGATTGCAATTTTACGAAAAAGAACTAAACAATGCCAGTCGAAATGGGTTTTTTTTTTTTGCTCTTCGTCGATGAAATTAAAGAGGGCAGGAAATGTAATCTGTTTTTTATTTTTACTCAAAGGGCAGAAAATGCAATCTGTTTATTTTTGGAAAACGAAAGTTGACGTGACGTCACAATCCCTTGTAAAAAACATAGAAGATGTAATCAATTTTAAAATTATTTAGTTAAAGAAAATTATATCTCTAGGTATCGTTATAATGTAAAATTGTCCGCAGATTTATATCCGTTGAATTTTTACTCTGTCTTTAACGGTCTATGAAATAGAAAAAAAAAACTAAGTAACTCCAGTTAAAAGATTTTTTTTTATCGTCTGCTGGAAAGACATTCCTCCGCGCAAAATCAAAACGGAAACGAAAGAAATAATTTCGAATCTGTAATCTATGCTGTTGCATTCTATAATGATTAAATTTCATAAAATTCGTTTTGAAATGTTCTAGATTGAATTTTAAAATTCACCGCTACTCCATAATTACAAAAAATTTGGACTACCTGTGTGCCAAATCCCATTACTGTAAGTGCCATAGATTCGTCAGGACTTTGCGTGCAAGAAACAAATAAATAAACAAACATACTGTAATGATTTCTCTTGGTAGCGTAAGTAGATAAAGAATCTACAGAGAACAGTCTAGCTTAATTGACACGACAATATTTATTTATAATTTCTTGACAAAATGTAAATTATATACAAGGCTCTGAACCGCACATAGGCCTCTAATTATTTGATGCGTCAGGTTGTCTCAACTCAATTCTAACAGAAGATTGCAATTCTAACAGAAGATTGCAATTCTAACAGAAGATTGCAATTCTAACAGAAGATTGCAATTCTAACAGAAGATTGCAATTCTAACAGAAGATTGCAATTCTAACAGAAGAGGTAATTCTAACAGAAGAAAAGTATCTAAACTGAAGAAAGGTCTCTACAACGAAGAACGGTTCTAGAGTAGTTATAACGGCACTACGTTCACAACTTTTTCTCGGGAGGAGATCACTTCGCTGTAGTTTACTTTGATCCTGATGTTTGTAGACGTTTCACCACCGAAATAACTACTGACCTTCTGAAGTGAATACGTTCCTAAGATTTGGCCAGTAATGGGAGACATTCATGAAAAGTCGAGCATTGCAACTGTCTTGTCTTTCGATTTCAGAGCTAGATATATCCAGAAAATAAGTTCAGCGGCGTGTAGGTAAAGGCTGTCCGTATCTGACATAACCTTTGGACCGAATGCGCTGACGCACTGAGCGTGGGGGGAGAGAGTTCGCAATATGTCTAATTGCTACGGTGCTGGGCGAGCTTTGGGCCAGCGCCACTTTGGATTGCATGGAGTGAGGACTGCATAAAGAATACCATTCGAAAGCAACCGAATTATGCTACAATCCCAGTCCTTGAATCAATAAAATTATCCTTCAAAACTGATATCAAACTACACTTTAATCGTTCAAACTCTAAATTATTTGTTAAATAGTCACACTAATCAATCGTTCAAACTTCCTGTCTGTTTCCTTCATTGCACAACCTAATATCATGTCCGAGTATTTACGTCAAAACTATGGTTCGCGTCCTCGACTAAACCTACCATTTTTTTACTATAGTTATTAGTCATTTCTGAAGCTTTTGATTTTGACTAGCAGTTTAACTCAAAAGTTTTCATGTGTTTATCTAGACAGTAGAAGTTTCATATCACAATTTCCTGAGAGCGATTAGTCTTGATTTTTTTTATTTAAACATATGGAATAATTTTTTTTAGAAAAACGTGCACATTTTTTCATCTACTGTACTACCGTATGACTCTCAACCCTCCAAGTGGATTCGACGAGATATCTCGTCCATCGATATTTAACCAATTTTCATAACGACGAGCATAATATGACCAATATTGGCAAAAAGGGGTACCTCGTCAAACATTTTCGATTTTTTTACGACGAGATCAAGTTATGTTAAGTGTTCTCATATGGCAAGACATCTCGTTCATCAAGATTTTATCAGTTTCTTGTGATTGCATTTTTTTATAAGATACCTCATCGAGACATCCACCAGGAGAGTTAAATAAACCAGTCCGTCTAGAATTTTCCATATCGTCTACATAGCCATTCAAGTTCTCTCTTGGAAATCCTGCTGCTCAAACATTTTATTGAAAGGGTCAACTAAATATTAATTAAATAATCAATCACCGCACCACGTGTTCGTCTAGAATTCCCCATGTCTTCTACATAGGCATTCTGGTTCTCTCTTGAAAAGCCTGCTGCTTAAACTTCTTATTGAAAGGGTCAACTAAAGATTTATTAAATAAACAACCACCCTACCACGCGGTCATTACTTTTTAAAATATTAAATCACGAATACCCCGGTGGTGATCGATCTGATTAGATTAAAGGATTCTTAATGAGATCAAGTGATGCAATATCCATTTGAAATTAGGAACTAAACAGACAGCCTATCCATTCCTTTTCTATCTCCTTTGGAAAAGACGCTCATAATCCTTTTATTTATCATGCCATGTTTGAAACAGATCGTTCCATTTTTTTTTCACCGCTTTTATTTGATATTCTTAAGTTTCCTTAAAACTAAGTACCTGAGGAGTAATTCCCACTCTACATCTCAATAATGATTGTTCAGGTTTACCCCATGGAGAGAACTAATCCATTAATAAATATGGGTTTTCTTTCGAAAACGCAGATTTTTAATTTCTCGGAAGGAGTAATCGCTAAAGCATGTCACTTCAACTCTCTAGATCTCATTTCAATTTGCTTTACTTCCACCAATTCGCTGAAAGCAAATATTAATACCGCTTTCTCTCCCCCTAGTAGCACAGTTATTAATAATCCTGCTTAAATGATGCCGCAATTTAAACCCATGAAGAGGATTATTTTTTTAAGTCCGGTGTATTACGGATGCACTTTATACTAATTGGAGATTGCTACTTGAGGCTATGGCTTTGATAATTTAAAGTCATCCTAGCTTATAGCTACTGTGAATGCATCATATTTGTTTTATTTTTGCAGTTTCTGAGGAAGTGTAATAGCTTAACTAGGGGACAAAACCAGGATTATTATTTTCGAGTACTTTCGGACGGAAATCTTAAAATAAGTTAATTGGGGACATGCACGTGTGGAAAAGTACTTTGCAAAACAGATTATATATTCTTGATTTAAGCAAACAAATATCTTTCCTATAAATTCGTGAAATATTATCTCTTCGGCATAGTTCATTTAAAAGTTAATTATTGTTAATTATATTATAATTTGCAACTTAGTTGAGCTTAATAGTTGAGTAACTCCATTCATTAATGTTGTTAACTCACAGAATTTACACAGGGAAGAAAATTTACATTTATATTATCTGGGACTTATGCTTATGAGTGGGTTGCAAAATCTTTCTGTAGGATAGGAAAAATTATAGGACAATAGCTTATATTGTTTGACCAGGGTCTGCGTGTCCTATTTAATAGCATTTTCGTCAAAAGATTATTTTCAAGGCATTTTTCTCTGCCTGGTATCCAAGTTGTTAGCGCTAGGCCTCGATTCTATTAACAAAGTAGTTAGGAAACTACCAACCGTGGACCCCGGTCAATTTAACCATAACAGTTATAAATTCGCCTCTCGTTAGGCAAAATATAGGCTCCCATTACTAGATCAAGAGGGTGAAACTTTGCCACGATTTGTTGACTTTTGGTACCAAAACAAACTAAAAAATCAACATTCCCTTGAGTTCTGGAATATTGAACAACCGATTTGCGTGCAGCACTAATCTCACTTGTAGCCTAAAGATGCAACCCAATCGAAAATCAATGGGAAATAATCAAATCGTATATTTATTTTGCCTGGATTTCTCACTGGAAATCAGTTTTAAGCATCAACTTGAACTCCACGGCAATTTACAAGATGTCGAAATATTGAGGGAAATTTGCTTCTATGTCGCTGCGGATCGGAAACGTAATAACCGTCACTTTAGTTCAATAATTAGTGAAACATCAAATAATTGTTTGATATTTTGATTGCTCAGCCATTTTTGTTAAATTTAGATTAAAAATTTTCAATTCTATTTTTTTAATATGGTATTTCAATACTTCTTAGAAAGAGGCATTCATGGAAAATAAAATTTTATCCTCAAGGAAACTGGGAAACCTCGAGAGCAGATTAGGAAATGTACTAAAACATGTTGAGATGTCCTCCAAATCGTTATTTGCCAATATTTACGGCAGTTATGCTAAAATTTGCAGAAAATTTTAAATTGCTATAATTATGATATTGATAATAGATGGTTGGTGATGTTTGAAAGCTCAAGGGCCATACTTAGTCATGCTTCAATAGACAGACAATATCTACAATTATAAAAGGAAGTGTTTATGTGCCTGTCTCTCTGAACTGTCTCCAAACGAATTTATAGCACTTACAGTTATGAAATTTGGCACACAGGTGTTCCTAAAGGCAACTGAATGGACCTCGAATCCCGAATTTTAAAATTTAATCTAGAACATTTTTAATTAATTTATAAACTTTTTTCTCCATGTGGTTCTTTTTGAGGACGCGCGCCAAGTTTCTGCCATGTTGCATGAATGACATCACTGGTCGAATCGTATTCAAAACATAATTTTCTAATTTTTTTCCCCGCGGTAATTTTTTTAAAAATTATTATTGGTTCTTTTATATATTTCCTTTAATTTTCTTTCCACTTAAAATAAACAGGAAGAATTTTCGTTCTGTTTGATTTAAGTCAAGTTTTTCTTTAGCTTTAATACTTTTTGAAAGTATAGCGATATTTTGATTTCTATTTACGTTGTTTGTCGGTATCAACGAGGTTTAGCGTTAAGATTTTTTTTAAACATTTGAGGGCTCCTCCCCTTGCTCGCCTACGATCGCCAACCCAAAATGCAGTAGTTGTAGCAAATTTTATTGTCGACAATACTGGTACTGACTACTTTCCTGTACAATGGATAAAAATATATATTTTGCAAAAACTGAAAAAAGTTCGAAAATTTCGACGTTTTTTCAATAGAAAATTATTTTTTTCATTTCGACTTTGATTGACCAATAAATTTCCAGCCAGACAATAAATCTTTTAACTGAAGTCAGAGGTTTTTTTTTCTACCTCCCAGACCGTTACAGATAGAGTAAAAATTTCAGAGGATTTGAAATCTGAGGAAAATTTCAGTTTAGATTGATATCTAAAAATATGATTTTCTTTAAATAAATCATTTTTTAATTGAATATATCTTCAACGGATTTGAAATCTGCGGAAAATTTTACTCTAGATTAATACCTTACATCACGGCGTTGCCCGTGATTCAAACATCGATCCAAACATCGTTAGAAGAACATTAGCAAGTTTCTTCATTGATATAAAATTATTTGGTAAAAAATCCCTACGTTTAATATAATATTTTCAATTTTTAATGTGGAGTCATTATAATTTGCACTAATTTCAGACGTTTTTGCTTCTACTTCGTAAATAAAGTTATCAAATTTCTTTTTCCAAACTTTGCTGCTTTGAAATTCAACTAATTCCATTTCAAAATCATGGATACCTAGCCACTTAAATTCGTTTAACTCCATTGTTTCTAGTTTCGTTTTGTATGGATATAAAATAAAGTGAAATGTACTTTCCATACTTTTAAAATGATTAAATCTCTACTCAGGGCTTGTTTTATTTACTGTATAATCCTTAAATATTTTTTGATTGCATTTTCTGGAACGTCAAGCTAATTTTTCATTGTTATTGTGATTTGAAAATGTTTTTGTAATAAAAGAAAATATTTCCTGATTTTTATTTCCAAATCCCTATTAAAGATGTCGAGTTTCGCCATAAATATCGTAATATTCCCAAACATCCTCAAACAATTTTTCTATTTCCTTGAAGTTTTTTATTCAGTTCATTAAAATGCTGAGTGATGTCGCATAAAAACATAAAGTTATTTAACCAATCTATATCTGAAAATTCGTCAAAATTATTGATTTTTCATTCAAAAATAGCGTAATTTATACTAATAGATGACAAACCTATTAAGAACTTGACCGGAACTGAGCCATCGAATATTGTTGTATGTCAAAATCTCTGAATACTGGCACTCAACTTCCTCCAATAATTGTGCAAAAAAAAAAAAAAAACTACTTGGATTAACTGTTCTTTAGAAACTGCTACTTATTTTATCTCTTTAGCTGTGTCACTTGATATGTAAGACCGTTGTGAGCCCGCATCTATTAACGCTCTTACAGTCTTTACTTTTCTTCGAAAAGACAATCCAACAATTAATGTTTGTAAAAACACTTTAGCATGGCTCTGATTGGATAAAGTGGTGTCCACTGTCTCTGTTATTTCAATCTCTGAATTTTTATTTCCTAATTCAGGACACATTATCACCCAATGTTTATTTCCACAAATTGCACATCTTACATTGAAATTACAATTCAGCGATCGGTGCCAAACCTTTAGACAGGAAAAACAACACTTATTCTTCTTTAAAATATTTTTTCCCTTCTAAAGGTAGCTTCTGTCCCTTGAAACAATCTCTGGAGTCATGTGTCTTCCCACAAAATTGACATACAGGAATCGACCGGTCTTTTTCACTTACAATCAAATCATTCGCTGTTGGGATAGAATTTTCTGACTCATTAAATGTCTGTACTCTTGTATAATATTCTTAGAGTTTTAATCCTATTATAATCATAGATATTCTTTCTTCTTCCTCCACTTCATGTCTTAAAAATAACAATAGCTGTTACAACTTATCAGTATATTTATTGTCTTCCGATGCCAGTAATGGACTTCTGAGCCAAACTCTTAAAAATTCCTCTGGAATGCACGTTTCCACAAGAGGATATAGCATTGCAGAATATTTTTCTGAGCCCATTCCGATAGACTCAAGCGCTAGTAAATAATATTCTAATTTATAATACAATCGTGTTGTACTATTTTTCCTTCTTAAATCAGTAGCATTTTTTATTACAAGTCCGAGAAGCTCTCGTACATTATATTCCAAAAGCAATTCTTCTCTGCCAAATCGAGATTTTATACTCTCAGTCGCTTTAGCCATAGTTTTCTGCAGTATGAGGAAAGCTGTCGATAATTTCGCAGGCTCTGCTTCCGATACTCATACACTGAATTAAATAATGAAACTTGTCCTCCTCAGCCATGTTGCAGTCTTCATGAATTCGTTTAAATTGGCTCCAAAAGGACAGCCAATCCTTAACATCATTAGTAAGCTCAACATAATTTAATAAGCTCAATCTTTGGAAGTTTCAATTTCCTTTTAACAGTATACTGTGAATGTATGCTGTCAGCTATAAGTGTGGATTGTCTATTGAAATATATATCGACATTCATTGTAGCTCCATTCCCATTTTCTCTATAATATTCAATTACTGTATATTCTTTTTCATATTCATCAAATTTTGCTTCATCTTTCAATAAATGATTTGTAATCTCGTCATCCATGTTCCTTAAGTCTGACGCTGATCTTTCTAAAGTAACAAATCGTGTCTTAATAGCTCCTTCCTTCGCCGGATTGTCAATTAAATCACCCATAAGTGCATTAAACGTTTTCGTAAAATTAGCCCGAACAGTAGAGGAAAAATGCGGGTTCAAAAACAGCGGTGGAGAAGGTGGAGAAATCGAGTTGAGTTGAGTTGTACCGGAAGTGACGTCACAGGAAGTGACGCAATAGCCGGAAGCTGAGTTGATTTGTTTTCTCCTACTGCAGGAAATGCCGTAATAACCGGAAGTTGAGTTGAGTTGTTTTCTCCTGCTGCCGGAAGTGACGCCGTAACGAGTTGAGTTGTTAGTTTCGGTTTCTCGGCGAGTTGAGTTGTTGGTTTCGGTTTCTCATCGAGTGGAGTTGAGTTGTTAGTTTCGGATTCTCGGATTTTGATGTTTTTTAAAGGTTTTTAACCGAGACTTTAGCTTTTTTGGAATGGCAACACTGACAGAGACTTGGACGTGGGTGGGTGGAGCGTGGAGTTGAGTTGTTAGTTTCGGTTTCTTGGATTTTGATGTTTTTAAAGTTTTTTTTTTTTTTTTTTACCGGACTTTAGCTTTTTTGGAATGGCAACACTGACAGAGACTTGGATGTGGGTGGTGGAGTATGACGTCATCACCTCGGTGGTGGAGCAATGGAGTTGACTTGTTTTACATACATTATGACTGGTGGCGCCATCTACTGATGAGATTGAGAAATAAATGATATTTTACAGAAAATGTTAATGTGGTGGAGCATGACGTCATCAACTCGGTGGTGGAGCAATATAATTTGCTTGTTTTACATACATGATGACTAGTATCGCCATCTACTGAGGAGATTGAGAGGTAAATGATTTTTATCAGAAAATGTACAATTATTCTTTATTTAAGTGTAGAAAAAAAAAAGTTCTTCAACTTGGAATCGAACTCGCTGCAAAAGTATTCCCGGCTGCCCGTTTTGAAACGCTTTTAACCGTTCGGCCGGGAATACCTAGTATCATCCTCTGCAATTAAGAGAGACTATGCTGAAGCATAAGACCACTGTGAGTTTCGGTTCAAGTTTTTGTCTGTATTTCAGACATAGAAAGGGGAATGTGCTGGAGAATGACATCATTCGAACGTGTTGAAACGTGATATCAAACACGTGGTGGGGAGGGAGAATAACGTCTTTCGAACGTGTTGAAACGTGAAATCAAACACACGTGGAATGACGTCACTCGACAGTACAGTTGTTTGACTTCTACTTCGAGTAGAGTTGAGTTGTAAGTTTCTGACATTAAAACGTGAATGTGGGAAAGAAAAGTTTTACGACCGAATCTGGCAATGGTATGTATTAAGGTTATTTGTGGGCTAGCAGGATGGCAACACCTGTACCCAATCTAACAGGTTTGAGCAGTAAGCTTCTTTTGACTGCAAAATACCCCAGAGGAGGACGTGTCGCTGAGCTCTTGGATAATCACTTACATCTTCAAACGCGTTCATTCCTGTTTCTTAGTGCTGTGAGTGGAAAACATGAAGCGATCATTTAATTTTGGTTATTATCCTATAACGGATAAAAAAGTGAAATTGCATTCTGTTGCCGATGTATCTCAAGTATCTGTTTCATCAATGGATGAACTAGGACCCAATCATTTCCATTTGGGTGATAGCAAATTTGCTGTTGTTTCGTGCTTCAAGGGAATCATCCGAGTCCATTTTCGTCATTACTACAGTGATGAGCACGGAATGTTACAGCCTTCAAGAGAGGGAGTATCTTTACTTCCTAAAGTCTGGAAATCCTTCTATGAAGCAATTCCTAGCTTTCGCTCAAAGAACGGTGGTGATGTTATTATTGTTTCAAGAAGCCTTTTACTCTCCAAAGAAACCCGTGGAAACGAGAAATGTGTATGTTTCCAACAACTATTTCAAAAGAAAGACTGTGCTTTTCAACTCACTCCGCGACACGCATTCTTCTCTCTGTGAAACAATTGGATCGACTGGAAGCCGTTTCTGAAGAAATTACTGAAGCCATTAAAGAAGGATTTGTTAATGAATCCCTCGATTATTTTGTCAAAGAAGAATTCGTGAAACGTGGTGCAGGAACTGATGAGGTTTATTACGGAGATCCAGGTAAACCTGATAAAGTGAAGGAACTTACCGACACAGTGGCTAAACATCTTAAAGTGCTCGTTTCGGAAAATATCGAGAAACTAATGAACTGTTTTGGATGTGAAAACAACTTTGAAAATCAATTGGGGCATAAATGTATGACTTTGAGTTTAAGTGAACGCTACGATTGGTATTTCCTAAATGCCTTGTATGAAATAGACTGGAAACGATTTGGAGAAACTTTAACTTCGGAGAATATATCTTTGAGGTATTTATTCTTTAATTTTGATGTTCTGCGTTTTCTAAATACAACAACGCTGTATGAATCAGTCCGAAAACTTTATGTTGATGAATTTTATAGTATTACATGTTAAAGGATATGAATATGTTTAAGAGCTGCTGCGTACAGGTTAAAGAATATTAATATGTTGTATCTAAGAATCAAGTACTTTTGTGCAGTAAGCCTAGTTCTTTTGCTAACTACCCCTTCTGGAGAGTAAGCGCTGCATGCTATTCTTATCTCAATCCGTATTCCTTCTCCTCACCGACCAACCCACTCTTTTGTTATCAGCCCCTCCCGAATTTCTAAGCAAGTAGCTTCTCTGCATTCCTACATTCTATGGTATTCAATGGAAACCAGTTTACTATCGTCGAGAACTCCTGACGTTTCTAACTCTTTCAGTCATTCGATACAAGCTACCAGTTCGAGCTATGACTTTTATTGAGGTGCAGTGATCAACGTGGTACAGTTAAAATGAGTAAACATACGTGTGAACTTTGTAAAAAGGAATATTGTTCTAAGTTCAATTTGGATCGTCACACTTCTTCAGTGCACGAAAAAAGGGAGTTATTTACTTGTATCTTCTGTGAGCAGAACTTCAATAGAGAATCAACTCTCTCAAGACATGTAGCCAGCTTACACAACAATGTGACTTTTTATTGTGATGTGTGCAACAAATCGTTCTCGAGACAAGATGTGCTTATTCGACATAAACGACTACATGAAACAGTTTTGAAACGGAAAGCATGTGAAGCTGTTCTCGTCACAGGCAAGCGGAGAAAGTGTGCTGAGAACCTTCAAGGGGGGAGTATTGTGGATCCAGGACCATCGACCTCAAACAGCATCAATCCATCTTCCAGAACTGTACAGAAGAAAGAAAGTGCTTTTAAAAATCGTATTTCAACGTGGACTTTCAGCAACACAGACGGAATAATCGACATTTCTTCCTTTATGAAGAATGTCGAAACGAGTGTGAAAGACCATCTGAGAGAAGCAATATTACAAATCCAGCTAAAAGTAAGCTTACAGTTAAAATGTATCTATCAAAAAATTTCCGAAGAAGGAGAAATTCGTAAAGAGTGTTCCTTCAAAACGAAGAACATAATTTTAATGACGAACACTGACATCGATAACTTATTTGAAACGGCGTGTGAAAAAATCTTAAAAGAAAGCGAGGATTTTGAGACAAAAGATTCAGGATGGTCACTTGATTCAATTGAAGAATTAGTTCTTAAACAGAGTCATTATTCTCCATTAAGGGGGTCTAGTTTTGTTGAACTCCCCGAGTTTTTTAAATTTAAACGCTCGGTGATAAATGTGAAGAACTTGGATAATGAATGTTTCCGTTGGGCTATTTTAGCTGCCTTATATCCAGCGACGGAAAACCCTTCACGCGTTTCAAACTATTTTGAATTTAAAGATTCTTTAAATTTTTCAGGGATTAATTTCCCAACGAAACCCGAGGAAAGTAAGTTATTTGAGAAAAATAACGATGTTTCAATCAATGTATATTCCTATGAAAAGGAATATAGAATTTTCCCTCTTATCGTTACGTCTGAGGTGAAAGATCGTCATGTAGATTTACTACTTATCAAAGATGAAAAGAACTTCCATTACTGTGCTATTCTTAATCTCTCACGACTTGTTTCTTCACAACTGACGAAGGGAAAACGAAAGCAGTTTATTTGCAGGAGATGTTTATGCTTTTTCGCACGCAGTGAACATTTAAAAGAGCATGAAGAACTTTGCCAAATGAATAAGCCCTGTCGGATTGAAATGCCTTCAGAAGAGAAAAAATGGATTAATTTTCAAAATTTTAAGCATTCAGCATGTATTCCTTTTGTGATATATGCTGATTTTGAATGCATTACAGAGAAGATCCACTCATGTGATCAATCAAGAAATACATCTTACAGTAATGCATATCAAAAGCATAGAGCTGTAAGCTTCTGCTACTATATAGTTAGCAGTAGCGGTAAATGTGATACCCCTGTAGTGTATAGAGGTGAAGACGCCTCTCAAAAATTCATAGAGTTTCTACAGCATGAGGCGCTGATTATTGAAGAAAAATACAGGAACCCTCTTCCGATGGAAGAATTGAACGAGGAGGAGCAGCGACAACACATAGAGGCTGTAACCTGTTTCATGTGTGAAAAAGTTTTCATCGCTGGAGGAGATATTAAAGTCAAGGATCACGATCACTTAAGTGGACGGTATAGAGGAGCTGCCCATTCATCATGCAACTTAAATTTCAAGTTTCCTAATTTTATTCCAGTATTTTTACATAATCTTTCTGGTTACGATTCACATTTATTTATCAGAGATTTAGCGTTTGACTCCAAAACTCTGTCAATCATCCCAAGTACCGAGGAGAGATATATTTCCATCTCTAAAAGAGTGGGTAAATATCTCAATCTACGTTTTATCGATACCATGAAGTTCATGGCAAGCAGTTTAGATTCTCTCGCCAAAAATCTTCAAAAGGAAGATTTTTTTCACATAAGAAGTCACTTTGCATCTAACTGGGAGCTGCTAGTACGGAAGGGTGTATATCCATATGATTATATGGATAACATGGATAAGTTCAATGAGCCTCGACTTCCGCAAAAAGACTCCTTTTACAACTCTTTAAACGCGACGAATATCTCAGAGGAAGATTATGCTCATGCAAAGGAAGTGTGGAAAACGTTTCACATTATTAATCTAGGAGAATATTCTGATTTGTACGTCAAAACAGACGTGCTACTGTTGGCTGACGTATTCGAAAATTTTAGAAGACTATGTATATCATCATACAAGTTAGACCCTGCGTGGTACTTGACGGCTCCCAGTTTATCTTGGGATGCAATGTTAAAAAGTACAGGTGTGAACATTGAACTGTTAACGGATTATAATATGCTGATGTTCGTAGAACAGGGTATCCGTGGCGGAGTATCGCAATGTTCCCACCGCCTGGCTTCGGCCAATAACAAATATATGGAGAAATATGATGTAACGAAACCATCCAGCTTCATCATATATCTGGACGCCAACAATCTCTATGGGTGGGCTATGTCCCAAAAACTTCCTTTGAACGAGTTTCAGTGGTGTAATGTGAACGATGTGAATGATATACGAAATGATGATCAATATGGATATATTTTAGAGGTTGATATGGAGTATCCTCAGGATCTCCATGACCTACATAGTGATTTCCCCTTGGCTGCTACCAACGGTATTCCACCAGGATATAAGGAAAAGAGGCTTCTTTTAACCCTTGATAAAAAGGAAAGGTATGTCCTTCATTATAAAGCGTTGCTTCATTATTTAGAATTAGGATTAAAGCTAATAAAAATAAACAGAGCTATAAAATTTAGAGAAGAAGCATGGCTTAAAAATTACATTGATTTAAATACTAACATGAGAGCTAAAGCACTCAATTCATTTGAAAAAGACTTCTTCAAATTAATGAATAATTCAATTTTCGGTAAAACTATAGAAAATATTCGGCGGAGAGTCGATATCCGACTGTGTTCTAATTCTAACTCTCTTTTAAAATTAATAGCGAAGCCCAATTTTGATCATACGAAAATTTTCTCTGAAAACTTAGTTGCCGTGCACATGCAAAAAACAAAATTGATATTCAATAAACCTATTTGTATTGGAATGGCTATCTTAAATATATCCAAAACATTAATGACAGAATTTCATTATAATATTATGAAAAAAGAATATGGGGAAAATGTTAAACTTTTATACACAGACACCGATTCATTGATTTATCAGATATAAACGGCAGATTTCTTCAAAGATATGAAAAATAAATTAGATCTTTATGATACTTCGGATTTTCCTGAGAATAATGAGTACGGAATAAAAAATGTAAACAAAAAAGTGGTTGGGAAGATGAAGGACGAAAATAGTGGTAAAATTATGACAGACTTCATTGGATTGAGATCTAAAATGTATGCATATAAGGTAGAGGGTAGAAATGTAGTAAAAAAACTTAAAGGTATTAAAAAGCAAACTGTTGAAACTAATATCCACTTTGAAAATTATTTGAACTGTCTTTCAACCAATATACCCTCATATGCTTCAATGAATTTAATCGTTTCAAAGAATCACAACTTATACACTATAACACAAAATAAGCTTGCTCTCTCTTCTTCCGATTCAAAGAGGTACGTTCTGGAAGATGGAATTCATACCTTGCCTTGGGGTCATTGTTCTATTGTTTTATAAAAAGAAAAAAGCTGATTGATTGAAAGAAATGTGATTGGATACATTTGTTTGTTCTTATATTTAAGTGTGATAAAAATAATTTAATTTCATTAAAAAAATTAAAAAAAAAAATGTTTCTCTCATTATTTATTAAACGTATATATTAAAAAAAAAATATATGTTTTTTTTTCCTCTCTTATGTTATGATAACAATCTATAATTTTGTTATGAAAAAGTTATTACAAAACAAAACTGATTCATTAACCACTATTTTGAAATTATATCTAATCTATCATTGAGCATAAGAATGGTTTTATTTTGTTGGAATGTACACAGAAATAAGGAAGTATAGTTTAAGTTTTTACTATTTCAGAAATATTAGTAAAGTAGCAGTTGTGTCTCAGTAACTGGATTGAATGGGTAAAGATGAGTTAGCTCAGTATTATGAAGACCCTAGCTTACCAGGTAGCTTTGGTGGAATAAATGCCTTGTACCAAGCAACTAAAGGGATAGTTTCAAAAAAGACTGTTCAAGAATGGTTGGAGGGTCAGAATGCTTATACTCTGCACAAATCTGTTCATCGCAACTTTTTGCGAAACAGAGTTATTGTAGGAGGAATAGATATGCAATGGCAAGCTGATTTAGTAGATATGCAAAGTGTTGTAAAATACAATGAAAACTATCGTTATCTATTAACATGTATAGATATTTTTTCTAAATATGCATGGGTCATTCCTTTGAAACGGAAAAATGGAAATTCCATCCTAAATGCGTTTAAGTTAATTTTCAAGGAAAGAAAACCGAAAAAATTACAAACAGATCAAGGAACTGAATTTACTAACAAAACATTTCAATCGTATTTAAAATCTGTCCAAGTAAAGTTTTTCACGACACATAATGAAACCAAAGCTAGTGTTGTTGAACGATTTAACCGTACGTTGAAAACTAAAATGTGGAAATACTTTACCCATAAAAATACTTACAGATTTATAGATGTCTTAGACAAACTCGTACATAGTTATAATCATACACTCCATCGCAGCATAAAAAGAGAACCTATTAATGTAACTGTTGAAAATCAAAAACAAGTGTGGAATATATTGGTGTGGAATATAGTGGTGATATAAATAAAACTAATGTTAAGGGAGTTTCGTTCAAATTTCAGATTGGTGACTTTGTTAGGGTTGCAAAGACTAAATTAACATTTGAGAAAGGGTATGAAAACAATTGGTCAGAGGAAATATTTATAATTTCTCACTGTATACCTAGAAAGCTACCAGTATATAAAATACAAGACTTAATGGGAGAAATAATCATTGGTACATTTTACTCAGAAGAACTGCAGAAAGTTAAAAAATCACAATCTTTTCATGTTGAGAAAATTTTAAAGAAGAGAGTAGTTAGGAAACGTTTGGAATACTTTGTAAAGTTTAGAGGTTACCCCCAAAAATTTAACGCCTGGATTCATTCCAAAGACCTATTTTCGATAAATTGAGTTTGCACATAAAACGTGTTTACCCCATAACCACAATGAGTTTCTACGTAACGCTTCCCAGCGACAGCTCTATCGAGTTTTATCCTAGCAATACAATGTCTCATTTCTACACGAAACTCCCCAAACGTCTAGAACTTTCAGGTGAATGGGAAGTTGGATTAGTTGAAATGATTTATCCCAGAATGTGGAATAACATAGTTGACGGTGAAAATTCTTTCGAATATGATTTAGGAAACGGAGTAAAAACTAATGGAAAAATAGCGTGTGGTTTTTATGATTCTCCGAACGACATTTTAAATACTTTTCCGAAGCATATAAAAATTCAAATGAAATATAACAAACACACTAAAAAGGTGATAGTGCAGCTCACTAACGGTGCAACGCTGCGATTATCTAAAGGATTAGCTGAAAACTTAGGCTTCGAACCTGATGTGGTGATTGGAGAAAATTTTATTCCAGGAAATGGAGGTCCAGATACAGTAATCACTGAAAGTCCATTTGTTGCGGATCCTAATGTTGATTTACATTTGCTATACGTTTACACCGACATCATTCAGCCTGAACTTGTTGGTGGGATCGTAGCTCCTCTTTTACGAACTCTGACAGTGAAGGGAAGAGACGGTGATATGATTCAGGAGCAATTTGAGAGACCTCATTATTTACCAGTTTCTAGAAAAAATTTTGACTCGATTGAAATCGTTATAAGGACACACACTGGTCGTTATGTCTCATTTGAACGCGGGAAGTTGATAGTGAAACTTCATTTTCGCTTGAGACATTTGTAATCTTTTTTCTTACAAAAATGTATCAACCTTATCGTTGTTGCACTAAAACCTTTGAAGACTATTATACACAGCAAGCAGGTAATGGCTTGTCATATTACAAAGGTATCTCTCTGCAGAAAGGAAGTGGTTTAGGGGGTATTTTTAAAAGCATGTTTAGGATGGTTTTTCCTTTATTTAAATCAGGTGCGAAAGCACTAGGAAAACAAGCACTTCGATCTGGCGTGGATATTGCAAATGATTACTTGCAAGGCAAAGATGTAAAGTCAGCTATTAAAGATCGAGCTAAAGAAGCCACTAAAACTTTAACCGATAAAGTATCCAATCGAGTGAAATCAATGGTTGGAGGAAATAAAAGGAAACGCGCAAAGAAGAAACGCATCATTCGAAAGAAGTATCGCAAGCTGTGTGCACCTGACATATTCTCCTAATTTTTAACATGGCCTTAATACGAAATGATTCCCTACCATCTGTGAAATCTGAACTGGACTTATTTTTTATGCCTCCGACCCAAACAGCTATTGAAAAAGGGCAATGGTCTGAATTTTATCCTATAGCAAATATTCGTGATGGTGGACCTATCGAGTTTAACATATCTGGTAGCGGTGAGGAATACATTGATTTATCAGCGACTCAACTATATGTAAAAGTTAAAGTTTTAAAGGATAATGCAGTTTTACCTGAAAATGAAAAAGTTGCTCCATGTAACTTATTTCTTCATTCATTATTTTCCCAAGTCGATGTTAGTTTGAATGAGCGTCTAATTTCATCATCCAGCAACACTTACCCTTACCGAGCGTACATTGAGACTTTACTCAATTACGGCTCTGATTATAAGAAAAGCTTCCTTACTTCAGAATGCTTCTACAAAGATACAGCAGAACACTTTGATAAAACCGATCCATCAAGCGAAAATGTAGGGTTGAGGAAACGGGCGTCTATGATTGAAAAGAGTAAAGTTTTAGATATGATTGGAAATTTACATTGTGACTTGTTTTATCAAGACCACCTATTACTCAACTTGGTAGACTTAAAGTTAAAGTTAATACGCAGCAAACCGGAGTTTTGTCTCATTGCTCCTCAAAAAGCAAATTATGACATTGTTATTGAACATGCATCACTTTTCATCCGGAAAGTGAAAGTCAGTCCAGGTGTTCTTATTGGACATGCCAAAGCCTTAGAAAAATCATCTGCAAAATATCCAATGGATCGAGTTTTGTGTAAGCTATATTCAGTATCGAAAGGCTCATTCTCATTTTCACAGGATAACATTTTTTCTGGTCAACTTCCCAAACGGTTGGTGGTGACGTGCATCGATCATGATTCGTTTAGTGGCACTTACCCAACAAACCCATTTTACCTGAAGCATAACGATGTAAATTTCATAGGAGTTTACGTCGATGGAAATCCTATCAGCTACAAGCCCTTGGATCCTAACTATGCAGACCGTCAATATATTCGTGCTTACAATAGTTTGTTACTAGGAAGTGAAAAACTCTCATCCAATAAAGGTATCTATATTAACAGAGATGAGTTTTCCGAAGGGTATACGTTATACGCCTTTGATTTAACTCCAGACTTGGGAGATGGCAATCATTTAAATTTAATTCATCAAGGAAATCTTCGCATTGAAATAAAGTTTGCAAACTCTTTGCCGAAAACTGTTTCAGTGTTGGTGTATGCAGAATTTCAAAACGTGATTGAAATTACAAAGTCTAGAAATATCTTGTGTGATTTTTCGATATGAATATGGTACAACTGAATAACATTTTACAAACTGATCTATATACACGTCAGTGTTTTGTAGGGGTTTTCCCCAGTGATCAAATTCCCGAAACCTTTAAGAGTTTTCCCGCTGCGTTTATTGTAAACACCGATCCTCATCACAAACCAGGGACTCATTGGTTAGCTGTTTATATGAAATCCTCAAAAAGTGTAGAATTTTTCGATTCGTTCGGTCAGCCACCTTCCTATTTTTTGGGTTACATTCATGACTACTTCAAAAGATTTCCGCACGTAGTCTACAACGACATACCTCTTCAAAGTGTTAAAACTGCTGTGTGTGGACAATATTGTTTATACTATTTGTATCAAAGATCTAGAAATCGATCTATGGAGTTTACTGTTAAATTATTTGATAGACAGTCTACAAATAATGATATACGAGTGTATAACTTTGTGAAAAAAATTTCAAATATACATGTACCTTTATTTTAATAAAAAAAAAGTATAAGTAACTGCGCTAGTCTTTACTTCTGTCATTTGTAACGATGAATTCATTCGCTTTAAAGCATCCTTTCACTGCTCTTGTCTGTGGGCCTACATCATCAGGCAAATCGCATTTTTTGAAAAAATTAATAAACAGCCACATAGATATGATTCATCCCACCCTTGATAAAATAGTGTGGTTTTATGGAATCTATCAAAAGTTATACGATGAGATGCCGAATATCTCCTTTGTAGAAGGAATACCCGAAAACTTTAAGCAGTATTTAGGATATAATACACTTTTTATATATGATGATTTAATTTCTGAATGTGGTAATGATAAGAGAATAACAAACTTGTATACGAAAGGATCTCATCATATGAATTTATCTGTGATGACTGTCACGCAAAATTTGTTTCATAAAGGAAAGCAATTCAGGGAAATTTCATTAAATTGCCATTACATGTTTTTATTTAAATCGCGACGTGATGCAAGTCAAATTTCTCACCTCGGTAGACAACTTTATCCGAGAAATTTAAAATTTTTTCTTGAAGTGTTTGAAGATGCTACAAAAAAGGCTTTCAGCTATTTACTTGTAGATCTAAAATCTGAAACAGAAGAGATTATGCGATTGAGGACTAAAATTCTTCCAGGAGAAGAAACTTGTGTTTATCAGATTAAATAAATTGAAGCGTAACCAAGATAGGTTTCTCAGTGTTCATCATGACTTTAACAACGGAAGACGTGCAGCGGTTGAGACTTATCACTCTGTTTGCCCTAAACACTGTCGAAAAGATCTTCTAAAAAAACTTCCAAAATCCAGTATCCACTGCATAGCTGAATGTTGTTTGAACACTTTAAAAGGAAATGTTCCTTTAACAGATAATCAGAAGGAAAAGCTTTCTCGTCACAAGCACACCCTTAGGGATTTAGCAGATAAAAAAGTGTCTCTAATTAAAAAGCGAAAAATATTAGTTCAAAAGGGAGGTTTTTTAAATATATTAATACCCGCCGCACTAAGTGTCTTGACTACTTTACTTCGTAAGTAAAAAAAAAAAAATGGAATATGCAAAGAAAATGATTCTTGTACCGGAGGAGAGGTTAACAAGACATATGCCGTCAGACGAACAGTTAAGTGAATTAGATCGTGAAATGAAAACCATTTTACTAAACAAAATGGATAATGATACAAAAATTAAGTTGTACAATCAAGTATTACAAAAGAGAATACATGTAAATGTGCAGAATCCTCCATCTCTAAGTCTTGATAAAGAGCATACAGCTAATAATGAATTTGAAACAGATACTTCTACCAAGAAAGAAAGCGCAAAAAATGTTGAAGAGCTGATGCTGGATACCGTTCCAAAGAATTTAATTGGTTTAACTAGAAATATTATTCTTTATTTAAAAAACAATAAGGAGGTTATTTCTTGGACTACTAATGGTGAATTCATCCATAAGAGAAACCTAGTGAAAAGAACTAATATTGTTGATCTGATAGACCATTTAGTGCGAAGAAGAAAGACAGATCAGTACGTAAATGGGCAAGAGCAGTTTGTAGAAGCCCTTAAAGAAATAAACTTACCCATGTCTTTTGTAAAAAATAAATTTGCAGTGAAACAACAACTTGGATATTCTATAAAAAAGAGATCGTCAGATATTCAGAATACACCAAAGCCTAAACGAAATTGTCATTGGATTCCTTTGTAAAACCTCAGTTATACATCCACAAAAAAAAATTTATAAAGCAGTTATTAACTGTGGTTTTTATTTTTAAATTTCAAGTATTTATATATATATATATATATATATATATATATATATATATATATATATATATATATATATATATATATATATATATATATATATATATATATATATATATATATATATCTCTAATATATAAAATTTCCATGTCACAATGTTAGTTACCGTACTCCTCCGAAACGGCTTTACCGATTTTTACCAAATTTTATATGCGTATTCAGTAGGTCTGAGAATCGGCTACTATCTATTTTCCATACCCCTAAGTGATAAATTTTTTTAAAGAAAATAAACATTTATTTTTATTATTAAAGTTTAATCCTGATATATGCTTAGTGTTACCAATCTTAGATTCTTAAAATTTGCCGCGCGTGTCTTTGGCACGATTAGTTCAGTTAATCAAGTTTTAGTTAAACAAGTGATTTACATAACCTTAAAAGTACTCAACACGTGTCACGAGCTCCAACCAACAACGGCTTTTGTGTTGTAAGTATACTTTTTTTATATAATTATTTGAATTTTTTACAACTATTGTTTCAAATTTTTTTTCACAAAACTAATATTGTCGCTATAATCCTGGCCCATGCTGATGCACGTGTGAGCATGCAGCAATTGCGTCAAGAACAATCAGAAGATACACGAGCTGAGCGCAATGAAGTTATTTCATTAATTCTATTTATATGTGTTTTGTACAGTGAGCAATGCCAAGAAAACGCAAAGGGGCTGATTTGAGCCGTAATACAAGTAGGTCCAGAAGTATGAGAGATAAAAGATCCCAAAGAACCGAAGAACAAGTCCAGCAACAAAATGCTGATGCACGTGTGAGCATGCAGCAATTGCGTCAAGAACAATCAGAAGATACACGAGCTGAGCGCAATGAAGTTATACGTTTAGAACAACGACAATCACGCCGTTTTACGGTTAATAGACGCAGAACAAATGACCAACAACGCCAACAGGTACATCGTGCATTTACATCTGATTCATTTTTGCGTCTAGCATTCCAGTATGAGCCCGATATTGAATATTATGCTCATTCAAAAGTGGTAATTGGTGCTATGGATAAGGAATGTCCGCATTGTCATGCTCTCAAATTCAAAAATGAGCCACCTGGGATGTGTTGCGCGTCAGGAAAAGTGCAACTACCTGAAATTGAAACACCACCTGAACCATTGAACGGTTTACTTATCGGTACGGATCCAGATTCTAACGTATTCCTGAAGTCAATGCGAACATTCAATTCATGCTTTCAAATGACATCGTTTGGAGCAACAGAAATAGTTCGAAATACTAATGCTAATGGTCAACAATACAATTCTACATTCAAAATCAGAGGCCAAGTTTATCATAAAATGGGCTCATTGCTGCCAATGCCAAACGAACCACATAAATTTTTACAAATCTACTTCATGGGCGGCGAGGATTCCGGAAGCGCACTTGCCAATCGCGTGAATGCACGTTGTGACTATAATAACCTTGATTCATTTTTTGCCAGGCGCATCGTCAGCGACTTGGACGCTCTATTGAACGAGCACAATGAATTGTTGAAAATATTCAAATCACACATGCACAAATTACAAAGCGATAATCACGCTATTGTCATTAATCCTGATAAAACACCAGCTGGAGAACATATTCGTAGATCCAATGCACCTGTTGTTGAAGACGTTGCTGGAATCATGGTTGGCGATCGTACAGGTACACGAGAAATTGTGATTCGTAGAAGAAATAATAATCTTCAGTTCATTGCTGATACACATCGTTCATATGACGCTCTCCAATATCCGCTAATATTCTGGAAGGGGCAAGACGGATATTGCAGCCAATTCAATTCAAACGAATTCAGTTTCCGATTAGATTGGCATTTGCAATGACAATCAACAAATCCCAAGGCCAAACGATGTCTGTTTGTGGCTTAGATTTGAGTACACCATGTTTTTCACACGGGCAATTGTACGTAGCATGCTCTCGAGTCGGTAAACCATCCAGTTTGTTTGTGCTCGCTAAAGATGGGCTAACAAAAAATATTGTCCACGCTATAGCATTAAAAGATTGATGTTGTTTGTAAGTGTTACTGTCGTAATTAATATGTGATATGTAATTTTAAGAAATAAATTATAATAACTTGAAAATAATATTGTTTGGCGTTTGTTATTTTTATATTCCCTTATCGTTCATAGCGCTCCATGCCCATTTCACGCATATACCACATACTTACACACTTATAATAAGTAAGTTACTTTTTGTCTACACTAGAATTTATCTAGAAACTAGAAACACAATTTATAAGGCAAAACAACGTTTGCCGGGTCAGCTAGTATATATATATATATATATATATATATATATATATATATATATATATATATATATATATATATATATATATATATATTGTATAGAATCTAGATCCCTACCACGCTTCACGCAATGGAACCTAACTGGAAAATCAGAGTTCATTCAGTTCTTATTTTCATTGGATTGTCAGCATTTATATTTGGATTTACAATGGTACTCGATACAGGTTACATAAAAATTTGTGATAGTGATGGAATGAATATCACAGGCGATTACTCCTTAAATATGTGTAACGATACAATGGAATTACATCTACCTGGAAAGAGAAAGATTACCATTCATTCTCCAAAACAGCTGAAACGTCATACAAAATTAGCCAATTTAACGAAAGTCTTTGAAGAAGAAAACAGACTTAAAATTGAGGATCTATTCAAGTAATGTACTTCTTCATGGAAGCATCTAAGAGAATAAACATTTGTATACATATATTTGCTTCAATAAACTTGTTTTCACAGATTTATGTTTCTTTTTCTATGTGACGTTTTTTATACATTGAACACTTTATACTATATACTCACACAAAAAGAAAGAGTAATAAACTAATAAAACATAAGACTTTTCTCTGATAAAATAAAAAAAATATATTTATTTATTTTTCTCATTTAGCATTTACAAACATTTGTTTTTCCTTTACCACGACTCATCAGTCACATAAAGTTCTCGTACTTGTTCATACACAGATTCAGCATTTATCAAAGGTAGAAAATCAAAATTAACAAATAGATACTTAAAAGATACATACTCCGATGATAACATTTCTCCGAATCGTTTCCAGTCGATTTCATACAAAGCATTATGAAAATACTGATCAAAACGTTCGATACAAGTCATAGACATACAATCATGACCCAGTTGGTTTTCCAAGTAAATTTCGCAACCATAACAGTTCATCAATTTCATGATACTTTCCGAAACAAGTCCTTTCAGGTGTATTACCACTCTTTCTGTAAGTTCGTTCACTTTGTCGGGATTATCTGGATCACCGTCGTATTCCATACCACCTACTGCACCACGTTTCACGAATTCTTCTTTGACAAAATAGTCAAGGGATTGATTGAGCAAACCTGCTTGAACGGATTTTGTAATTTCTTCAGAAACGGCTTCCAGTCGATCCAATTGTTTCACAGAGAGAAGAATGCGTGTCGCGGAGTGAGTTGAAAAGCACAGTCTTTCTTTTGAAATAGTTGTTGGAAACATACACATTTCTCGTTTCCACGGGTTTCTTTGGAGAGTAAAAGGCTTCTTGAAACAATAATAACATCACCACCGTTCTTTGAGCGAAAGCTAGGAATTGCTTCATAGAAGGATTTCCAGACTTTAGGAAGTAAAGATACTCCCTCTCTTGAAGGCTGTAACATTCCGTGCTCATCACTGTAGTAATGACGAAAATGGACTCGGATGATTCCCTTGAAGCACGAAACAACAGCAAATTTGCTATCACCCAAATGGAAATGATTGGGTCCTAGTTCATCCATTGATGAAACAGATACTTGAGATACATCGGCAACAGAATGCAATTTCACTTTTTTATCCGTTATAGGATAATAACCAAAATTAAATGATCGCTTCATGTTTTCCACTCACAGCACTAAGAAACAGGAATGAACGCGTTTGAAGATGTAAGTGATTATCCAAGAGCTCAGCGACACGTCCTCCTCTGGGGTATTTTGCAGTCAAAAGAAGCTTACTGCTCAAACCTGTTAGATTGGGTACAGGTGTTGCCATCCTGTTAGCCCACAAATAACCTTAATACATACCATTGCCAGATTCGGTCGTAAAACTTTTCTTTCCCACATTCACGTTTTAATGTCAGAAACTTACAACTCAACTCTACTCGAAGTAGAAGTCAAACAACTGTACTGTCGAGTGACGTCATTCCACGTGTGTTTGATTTCACGTTTCAACACGTTCGAAAGACGTTATTCTCCCTCCCCACCACGTGTTTGATATCACGTTTCAACACGTTCGAATGATGTCATTCTCCAGCACATTCCCCTTTCTATGTCTGAAATACAGACAAAAACTTGAACCGAAACTCACAGTGGTCTTATGCTTCAGCATAGTCTCTCTTAATTGCAGAGGATGATACTAGGTATTCCCGGCCGAACGGTTAAAAGCGTTTCAAAACGGGCAGCCGGGAATACTTTTGCAGCGAGTTCGATTCCAAGTTGAAGAACTTTTTTTTTTCTACACTTAAATAAAGAATAATTGTACATTTTCTGATAAAAATCATTTACCTCTCAATCTCCTCAGTAGATGGCGATACTAGTCATCATATATGTAAAACAAGCAAATTATATTGCTCCACCACCGAGTTGATGACGTCATGCTCCACCACATTAACATTTTCTGTAAAATATCAATTATTTCTCAATCTCATCAGTAGATGGCGCCACCAGTCATAATGTATGTAAAACAAGTCAACTCCATTGCTCCACCACCGAGGTGATGACGTCATACTCCACCACCCACATCCAAGTCTCTGTCAGTGTTGCCATTCCAAAAAAGCTAAAGTCCGGTAAAAAAAAAAAACCTTTAAAAACATCAAAATCCAAGAAACCGAAACTAACAACTCAACTCCACGCTCCACCCACCCACATCCAAGTCTCTGTCAGTGTTGCCATTCCAAAAAAGCTAAAGTCTCGGTTAAAAACCTTTAAAAAACATCAAAATCCGAGAATCCGAAACTAACAACTCAACTCCACTCGATGAGAAACCGAAACCAACAACTCAACTCGCCGAGAAACCGAAACTAACAACTCAACTCGTTACGACGTAACTTCCGACAGCAGGAGAAAACAACTCAACTCAACTTCCGGTTATTACGGCATTTCCTGCAGTAGGAGAAAACATATCAACTCAACTTCCGGCTAGTGCGTCACTTCCTGTGACGTCACTTCCGGTACAACTCAACTCAACTCGATTTCTCCACCTTCTCCACCGCTGTTTTTGAACCCGCATTTTTCCTCTACTCCGAACTTACTTTCTTTTACGAATTATTGTTTCCATAGTTCAAATTAGAATATCAACTAAATTAGGCTTAATGAATACCTTTTAGAATGCGATCAAATCTGGGGTGGAATTTCCGGGTGGAAAATTCCAGGATCTAACAGATATCAGGAATAACCTGTAAAATCCACCCGATTTAACTATTCCACTAAAAAAGTGATTCGCCAAATATTCAAAGTTATTTTCCTTCAAATATAGTAGAAATGAGGGTACAGCTACACTCTACGTTTATGAGCGGTGGCAACGGCCTTGGCGATTTTTTGGGCGCATTTCTAGTAGCGAGTTACGATAAATAAAGGCAACCTAATGTCTCTACGGTTGTTGTGGTTTTCATAGCAACCTCGGCAAACGGAAACTTTCAATTTTCATTTTAAATATTCTAGAAAATTCTTCCAAAATCCGTAAAAGTTTGATTTTATTGGTACGTTTGAAATTTTTTCTTTGTTCCCATTGGTTTGTTTAATTTTAAAATATCCTTTGATTGCATTGGTCCTTTTAAATTTTTTTCTGTGATAACATTGGTTCATTTATTTGCATTTCTACAGTTGTGGAATTTTTTTTACTATCACATTTTTCAGAAAACTATTAAGAGTTTTGTTTTTTTGCCATTTTCGTTTTGATTATTTTTTTACGCAAGAGTTCTGACGTTATCATGTTGTATTATTTCTTGCTTTTTTTTTTCTTTTAAAAATATTTCTCTTTTCAAACAGTCTACTGTATTTAGTGTAATGGCAAGTACTGTCGTGGTATTCAAATAGTGGAGCAACATAAAATTTGTGGCCATGTGGCAAGATAACCCCCAGAACTTTGTTCAGAGATGAATCGAATGCATACTGTAGTCACAGATGTGGGAAAAGGCGATCTACCTATAGAAATTCTTCTCGGAGCAGACATAGCTGGACACGTTTTAACTGGAGAACTCCGTAAATTAGACAATGGTCTAATTGCTGTACAGACATTGTTTGGATGGGGAGTCATGGGTAAAATGTTTTACATTTTAGATTGTTTTGATTTAAATTTTTAGTTTGATTGCATTTAAACATGCCTTCAAAATTAAATGCAGTTACACCAAAAAATGAATATAAAGGGATTTAACATTTTAACTCACTAGAACGCTATATCAATGAGAACCCTGAGCTTGTTTCTTTGCGACGAGACGGTTTCATCTGGGAGTAATGGGAGACAATGACACCCTAAGTGTGTTGCTTATGTCCAGTTTATTCCGTTGTTTTGTTTTGGTTGCTGTCACTGCAGAAAACCCCGTTTCAGTTAGGTTGTCGGAAATGGGGATAGGGATTTACAGGTAAGTGCGGTGGTGGCAATCTCAGGGAATTCCGCCATGACTTTAATCCAGAACACCGGCAGAGTTGTTGTCTCGAACGTAATTTTAAGACCGCCTTCATTTGCAATCTCTAGCAGTTGATCTTCTTGCACAGATATGCTAGATTCGCCTGATTTGTTGACAAATGGATCGCGGTTTCATTCCTTACTAGTCCGTGGGTCTTTTGTGGTAAGGACTGTTGTGCTCTTTTAAAAGCAAAGACAGGTGATCGTGCACCAACTGGCAGAATGAATGTTTAGGCTCAATCTCGCCTAAAATCCCCACTAATGTCTGAAACATGTCCAAAATGCCTCTGTTCACGCGCCGTCCCCACAACTTCAGCTTTGCTTTAAATGCAGATAGTTTGTCTGCCAACTTGAAAACAGCTGTCACATTTGTCAAAATTGGAAAATAGAGACATACAGAATTCTGAAATCATAATTGAAGCTCTAGTAACAGAACAAATTTTAAGTTCTTATTTACCGCATCCTAATTCGAGTGGACATGTCATAGATAAGAACCGCACAAACCCGTGGAAAATACACCACAGTAAATAAAATGGAAATAATTTAATATTCCTTGGGCGGCCCGGTACCATTTGATCCACGGACCGGTACCGTCCCGGGGATTGGGGACCACTGGTCTAGAGAACTTGTGGAAGCTGGAAGCCAATAGGCATAACAGATTCATGTGAAATTCAACCTATAGAAGAAACAGAAAAGGCAGTATTAAATCACTTTCACAAGACTTCGAGGGAAAATGAAAAAGGGAGATATGAAGTTAGCTTGCCTTGGGTAAATGATCCAGTAAACTTACCAAGCAACAAAGAAGTAGCTAAGAGATTAGTGTCAACCACAAAGAGGCTCAGATCCGGAGAACGTTTTGTTGATTATAATGCCGTTCTTCAGGAATGGTTGCAGTTAGGGATGATAGAGGAAGTGCCAGAGAGTAAACAAGAAAAGGGTGTACACTATTTGTCTCATCGAGCAGTAGTCAAAGACAACTCCACAACGTCTGTGAGACCGGTTTTCGATGCCTTGTAAGCAGAAAGACTCGTTTTCCTTGAATGATTGTTTGGCAAAAGGTCCAAATTTGCTTGAACTAGTACCCATAATCTTATTTAAATTTAGACAAAAGAAGATAGGAATTATCTCTGATATAAAAAAGGCATTCCTACAAATATCAATCAATGACAATGATCGCGACTTTCTGAGATTCCTCTGGTGGAAGAATTCCGAACAAGAAATTTGAGAATTTCGTCACTGCCGAGTAGTTTTCGGCCTGAACTGCAGTCCCCTTTTTGCTAGGAGGTGTGATAAATTTTCATCTTATGCAAAGTGAATCCTCTTACAAAACTGTTGCTGAGAAATTTCATATTTCCTTTTTACGTTGACAACTGTGTGACCTCGGTTGAAATAAATTCCAGAAATTGTTATAAATTCCAGACCCCTCACTTGCGTTTCCGAGGACTCAGACGATCTCATTACATTGACTCCGGCGATGTTTCTGAGTGTGACTACAAAGATTGGAGTGCCTGATTTAGATCAACTTGACAAAATAAATCTCAAGAAAAGTTACAGACACCAACAACAGTTAAGAGATATACTAAGGAAAAGATTTAGAAGTGAGTATCTCAGTCAACTTGTTCTAGGATCAAAGGAAGTTGATGGACGTCACAACATTAAAGTTGGGGGCATTGTGCTCTTCGAAAATGACTGAAAACGCAGCATCTTCTGGCCTATGGGAAAAGTAGTCGAAGTGTATCCAGGTAGAGACGGAAACATTAGAGTGGTTCGAATGAAGACATCTTCGGGTGAGACGGTTCGCCCTATTCAGAGAATTTTCCTTTTGGAGATACCTTCTTCAAGCGAATCCAGTGCTAATGAAAACAAGGTTCAACAATGGACAAAGGGACCGTTATCACCAGAAGTGGAAGAACTGTCAACGTTCCTTCCAGATTTTTGGATTGACTATTCATTATGAATTGATTTTGAATTTAATCATTGTCTGACTGTTTGAATGTGTTTGTTTTGATTAGTTTTGTTAACTTTAAATCAAAAGGGGGGAGAATGTAAAGATGCACGCGCATCTAATTAATCTAGTATGTTATTATTTTATTATTTGTAGTTGTCGGTATGGCAACGTTGTTGTAGTTTCAACGAAATGAAATGGCGTTATTAAACAATTCTTGGAATATCAAATTTCTTGTTGTTATTAGGAGAAAGGAGAACGTGTAGTTCTTGCGAATCTCAATAGATAGAATTCCAACTAAAGAACGACTCATAATATCGAAATTTTGAAATGTATTGATTGAAATGAATGTACACAAGTAATAAATATATGTTGAATACATTGATAAGGCGGTCTTTTGGATCACGTGTCCACCGTTTATTCCCTGGGTTATTACTAGGGCAACTTTTTGCAACAAATGCAACTTTTTTTCACACGTTCTACGCTTTATGTAAAGTACTAAAAACAAAATTCCTCCTACATGGGGTGTATTGTAAGTAAGTTATAACCGCAACATAAATGCAACTTTCTACATAAATGCAACTTTTTATAATTTAGTTTAAAATTAATTTATATGAAATTACTACTTGATTTTTTGCTCCCTGAATCAACCCTTCAATCACGTGTGTCTGATCTTGAGAAGTATTACGGATCAAACAAGAAGTTCATGGAAAGAAGGTGTTCGTCCTAACAGACGAAAGTGAAATAAATCGCAAGAAGTACCTTAACACATTGGTTGCACTCTTGATAATTCAGAGCAAACTTGCGTAATCCACTGAAGAGTTTGCGAGGTGAGTTTCGATCGCCAATATGTTGTTTCCTTGTAGATCACGTTTTAAAATCTCTGAATGTTGAGCGAAAGGATTTTGCGCTTCTGATATACGATACAGCATATTATATGACTGCGGCTGGAACCACACTCAAGGTGCTTTATCCGCGATTGCTCCAAATTACTTGAATGGTCACTTGTTTCACCACTGCAGAAAAAGTCCAATGCAACAATGTCAGGCAACATCAGTCTCTGTTGAGCGGTTTTTCAATGTTAAAGAAATTACTGACCAAGGATAGGCCATTCAACGACATCAACGTTCTTCGGTATTTAATAATGTACAAATAAATTTTGAATTTTTTCATTTTTTAATAATAATTTATTTTAGATTTTAGTGTATCCAAAATAAATGCAACTTTATTTTCAGAAATGCAACTTTAGAGAATGATAAATGCACATTTTCCTATTTTTACTGCAACAAAAATGCTACCCTAGTTATCACGTTTACGATGGTTAAGCAGTTTTGGTTTTATTATTATGATGTTTGTTTGGTGGCTTGAATGCCAGACGCACAGACAAAAGTATCTCTGATGAGAATCTTTTTCTGTGAAGCTAAATATAGATGACATTAGTAATTAATAGCTAGTGGCGCAATTAGTAGAACGTGCTTCCTGTACGTATTTCAATGTAAACAAACCTGACAACGGAAGAAAATGCATAATGCATCTTGTCACTCAATTGTTTTCGTGTGAAACAGAGTGGCTTAAAATTACGTGATGTCGTCGATCTTTCATTTCGGAATTGATCCCGGACCATCGCCAGTAGCTCGTTATTTAGCTCCTTTATAACGTTACTTATAATACCTACTTACCATGTGAAACCTATTAGAATTACCTCAAGAAAGGATAAAATCGCGGTTTTAATTTCGTTTGGCGCTATACATAATTAGCGTTGACCAATTAACCAGGTATATCAATTCAGAATATATTCTTTGGAATTATTTGCTGAATTCCTCACGTTATTTTTTAAAAACTAGCCAAGTGATGTAACTTTTAAATGTGAACAGGTTGCGCTGTTCAATTTAACTTTACTGATTAAGATATTTTTAATTATGTACGAAACCAGAATATATTCAAGTATATTTAGAGCCTTTATACTTTTCGGGTTTTCAATACGAGCGCCTCAATGGAGTAAGAACTCCAGACAAGCGAGAGACATTTCAAAAGAGCCGAAAATGCAATGCGCATGAGCAAACTTTCTTTGGTGATTTCGCTATTCTTGTCGCCAATTTAATGTAGGATTCTAGCAGTCCTGCTGTAGATCAGCATTTGCCATTTGGATTGTATAGATGCATGAAAGCGGAAGGACAAGGAATTTTGAGTAGTGGTCTTTTGTGTGCCGACCAAATGTTTTGTATTTGGAAGCCAAATTTTAGTAAGCAATAATATTTTAATTTATTGAAGATTTTCATTCCTATCCATTTGTTTCGCAAATTGTTTTGTTCCTTTAAGTTAGCTTGTATTTAAATGCTATCCAACGGAATAAACGTTTTGACGGACAGATGAAGGCTCTTCATTTACTTATTGTTCCTGCATTTTATATCCCGTTTTGAAATGTATTGTTCCCTTGTTGTGCTAAATCGTGAATAACGTTGAGTTAGCTTGTTTTTAAGTGCTACCCAACGGAATTGACTTTTTGGCGCGCAGATAAAAATCCTCTGTCAGTTGCATATTTTACGTATTTTATTCCTTTATGTGTTGTATTGTTCATTTGCTTCGTTAAATAGTTAGTAACGTTGAGTTAGCTTGTTTTTAAGTGCTACCCAACGGAATTGACTTTTTGACGGGCAGATGAAAATTCTCGGTCAGTTGCATATTTTATTTATATCCCTTTTTTGTACTGTTCATTTGCTTCGTTAAATGGTGAATAACTTTGGGTTAGCTTGTTTTTAAATTAATATGGTAAATGGTTAGGTTGTCCCTCCGTCTTTCCTTGGTTGTGGCACAATGATTATGCCCACTGCACTAGCAACCTGTGAGTTGTAGGAAGTACAGGTGTGATTCCTCTGTAATTGTATTTCTCTCCTGTGCCAGTAAAAATTTCATTTTGTGCATGTATTACTTGATCTTGTACATCATGCATCTATTGCAACAAGGCCAAATATGGCCCTTGCACCATAAAAAATAAACACTTCTGGCATCTTTCTCTTTGGGATTGAACCTAGGTTGTAGTCAATAGCATGTTATGTTTTACCTGTGTGGCAAATTCAACTCCTTAAATATTAATTGCTTTTTATGGTGTAATCCCTAATAATGTATATATTATTTGCTTGCTATGCTAAGTGGTGAATCGTGTTGCGTTTGCTTGTTTATAAATGCTACTCAACTAAATTCCCTTTTTGGTGGGCAGTGAAAAGTTTTGTTCATTCACATATTTGAATATTAAATACGTATTGTTCACTTTATTCATTATTTGCAAGTTACATTGAGTTAGCTTGTTTTTAATGCTACCTATCAAAATTAACTGAGAATATTTTGTGTTTAAATAATATTCCTTTTTCTTATAGGTGTGATGTATGTGTTTCTTTCATCAATTTTTTTACCAGCTACTAAAGTAAAAATTTTCTTGCTGTGGTAAATTGTTCTGCTGATTTGTTAGATGTGTTGAAAATATCTTAATTCCTTTATTGTGAGTTCATTTAGTTGAATTTTTTAAATTATTATTGTAAGCTAAGAATGTAAGATGGTAAATAATTTAAGAATTTATTTTGCTTGAAAAAACCTGTACGTCCCATTTTAGCCTCTACTCCCAACCATCTGTCACTGAATTGATGTAGGATCACATTCCTTATCACTGGAAACAGGATTTTCATTTTACTCTAAAGGTGAAAGTAGATATCACATTCAATAAAAACTTGTTCATTTTCATTCTGCCAATTTGCACTGATCTCAAATGTATGTTATATATAAACTTTTTATTTTTGGAGAATAATTTTCAACTCATTCTTTATGCTAGTAATTCTTTTAAATTTCAATAATTTATTCCCACAGCACAGTCCATTGCTCTAGCAACCTGCAATGTAGGAGGCACGGGTTCAATTCCTGAATGTATTTCTCTCTTGTATGTCAGTAAAACTGTCTTTGTGTGTGTATGTCCATTACTTGATATTCTATATTCTACACCTTGTGCAGTACGGTCGAATTTGGCCCTTTCTCCATAAAAACCCAACCTGAACCATTAAAATAACATTTTAAATTGCCAAGCAAGATCTATAGAAGTTATTGATCACTAAGCACATTTCTTTTATTTCTATTCAAAGATTTTTGAAGCAGATAATAAAATTCTTAATTTTTAAATTATATTCAAATATCGAGTACTGTACAAAGTAGAATAGAATACACACATCTGGAGTCCAGGAGGGCAGACTGTTAAGTGAAAGTTATTTGGGTATTAAATTATAAGTGTTATGGCTAAAAAAGTTAGTATATGCTATATTATTTAATCATGTACACCTTTAGAAGTGACGATGAACTTTGCAAAACTCCCAAAAGTGCATGGCCCTTGCAGCATAAAAACCAACCAAAAGAAATTTAATACAAGCATCAATATTAAAAATTGTTGAAAAAATTCATTATCTTCACAGCTGCTCTTAATGTTATTGATTCATTACACAATGTGCACTTGAAAATTTCTTAAAATTATAAGATTTTATTTATTTTACTGTATTGAGTAACCACTCAAGTAGTCAAAAGAACACCTTTTTTAAATCAATTAAATTTTACTTGAATGAGATTTTTGTCATTCAAACACATGTATTACTACACAGAACGCAGATCTTCAAATTTTAAATAAAAATTGTCAATATATTGTGGACATGACTAATTCAAATTTATGATCTCAAAATATGTGAAAATAACTTATTCAATCCTGTATATTGGAAAATCATAATGCTAGTAATTAATCTTCATTTAAAAATGTGAAATAAAACTTATTTTAATTATTTTTCCACTTTACCTACTCATTTACTATAGTAACGAATATTTTGTAGTGCATTATTTATAGTTCTTTATGAAAAACCCATTTTTATTTATAAAATTAAAGCATTCTATATACACATCCCTTAGCTAGGTTTTACTTGTAAAATTTAAACAGCATAGTTTGGAAAACTTGCAAGTTTGATTACAAGAATTATTTTAGCCAAACAGGTAAATAATCTTCAAAGATCAAGATAAAAAAAAAGCATCTAATCTGAAATTTAACCTCTAGTGAAGTTTCAATACGTTCAGTTATTCGTTTTTAAATAGTTATAATGATAACCTATCTAGTGGGGTATTGTAGATAATGTATGTATATTCACCTCATGTCACCCAGAAATTGGATATATATATATATCTTTAGGAAAATAACTTAACAACCATAAAGACATGTAATTGGGACACCTTTTTTGTTGAAAGATTACCAACAGTAAGAGAAAAGATTATTTAATTAAATGTCCAAGCACAATAGGATTCATATATGAATAGGTAATTTATCAAATATTAAAAAAAAAATTTGAGTAATACTACAAAAAAGCGATCGTTGATTTGAAAAATTGGTAACTATATGGAACACCTAAATAATTTGTCAAGCTCCTAAATAACTAATAAGTGCTTGAGTAAAGTACATTGAATAGTGTTGGAAAATGTTCAGAATATCTTCAATATGGCTTTCACAAATTAAGTAACTAATGTCCTTGTCAATGTTACATTCAACCAGCTTTGCATCTAAAATCTCAAGCATTGTAGTTTCCTAGTAATGGTGTATGCATCGATTTTGAGGCTATACTAGAGAATAAAGAATTAGCCCCTAATCTTTTATAAAACTTTTAAATGCCTTTTCAAATATTTTTGGCAGAAAAAATGTTTTTTTATTAAAAATGTCTAAATTTTAACTTAATTGTTTTTTTATATATATATACAGTGGCTCCCAAAAGATGTTCGTACACATTAAAAATTTGCAAAAAAAAAACCGCTGTAGCCTGGAATTGCATTCGAATATATGAAATCCTGTATTTTTTTCATATCTCCATGTGATTCTCTGAATAAAACAACATTTTTTGTTTGTTTAAATATTGAATTATTTTCTTTATATATATTTATGTGACTTACTGTGGGGGTAACTCTAAAGAGTGCCAGCACCGTGACCAGTAGTCTATTGTACTAAAAACCCCGACTGATCTAATAAAAACAGATTGCCGAAATAAATTTCATCATGTACCCGATTGGAATGTTTGGTAATTCCTAGGGTTCAATACAATGGTATCCCAGATACTCGAAACGTTGGGTAGAGTAACAATCACACAAAACGTGTACAGGACCCTCCTCTGCCATCTACGTAATGGGTCATCTATAACAACCATAAGGTTGAGGCGTCTATTTAGGATACAATGGCCAGTTAGGCCAATAGCTAACTTGATTTCTTTTCTGCTCAATTTCAGAAGTTCCCTCGACCAGAGAGATTGTTGATTGAGCTCTTTGGCTTGTCTTTGATCTGTAGTGATAATCTATTTTTATCTAAATCTACCTTTTGCATCCAACCACATAACAGATCATTATGCTGAAGCCAAGCCAAAACAGGCTCTGGTCTAAAAAAATGGCATTTCATATCCACGTTTTGCTAGTTGGTCTGCTATTTCATTACCCTCAATGACCAGGGACCCACATAAGACACTTCGTTTCTCTCAGCCAAACCCACAAGTGCATTGTGACATTCCCACACTGCTATTGAAGAAAAGCAGTGTCCCTGCAAAACCTTTAGGCCTTCTTGCTGTCAGAGAAGATCTTTAAGACCATCTTAACAACCCCAATATAGAGGCAGTTGTAAGTACAAGTAGAGATCGCTAGAACCTCAGCCTCATATACAGTGGAGATCTTACCTTGAAAGATAGCTTTATTTTTCGATTAGGACAAAAAGCACCTGAACCAGTGCCATGATATGTTTTTGAACCATCTGTGTACCAAATTTCATCACCTCCCCTGATCAGACTGGAGACAAATGTCTAGTTGGAAAGATAATGTTGTATTTGGCTTGAAAGAAAAACTGCTTTAACATCCAATCACGTCTCATTAGTAGATAAAGATGTTCTTTTACCTGCTTAGCAACATTTTTAAACATAGACATTTCATAGGGCGATTTCCATAGACCCATGAGTTTGAGGCGTTGTGAACACGAAAATACCTCAAATTCCACTTGTTTATGTAGTAGTAGGAGTCCTAGAAGCATTTCTGGACTCTGTGATGGAATGGTACGCATTACACTTGAAATTGCTACGGTCGCCATTCTCTGTAGACTAGTGAGTTCTTCTTCACTGTCTCATTACGGGTTCTACTCCACCAGGCAATGGCCCCATAAGATACCCTTGGAGTAATCACTCAGTACATATCCGGTGCAACATTTTTGGCGTTAGACCCCAGTTAATTCCTACGGCACGTCTGCAAGCCCAGAACACTTTTGGCCCTGCTCGTGCACTATTGGAGCGTGTAAGCTCCATGTCAAGGTAACTCCTAGATACTTCCTCGTCTGAATATACAAGTGATGTTCCAAAGAATTTTTAGCTAATGCATATCTCGCAGCCTTTTCGGGGTAAACAGGACTAGGCTAGTTTTGCTGGAGTTAACCGACAGGTTCACCTCTCTGCACCAGTTTTCAATCTTTTTAGGGCAGTGTGCTCATGATATCAGTTATAGTATTCTGGAACTTACCTCTTATGACCATTGTTGTCATCAGCATAACCTAGACAGTACTGGCCCAGAAAGTGAGTGCTGTTTAGGAGCTCGTCAACAACTAGGCTCCATAATAATTGTGACAACACACCTGCCTGTGGACAGTTTTTACAGTGAGTGTGTCTCCCAGCTCTACAGTGAGTGTGTTTCCCAGCTCGAGCCATACTTGTCTCAAGCATATATTTTATCCAGGTGCAAACCAATGGGTTAACTTTTCGTTTGATAAGAGATTACATCCGTTGGAACTCTATCAAAGGCCCCCGCAATATCTAGAAAGGCTGCCAAAGCAATTTCCTTTCCATTAACCGCTCTATCAAGGACCGTAACAAGATCGCATAGGGAAGTCTCTGTAGATTTCCCAGGCTGATAGGCGTGTTGAAATCTTGATAGGGGTTCGATTTTTAGAACCTCGTCTCTCTCTAATGTATCTTTCAATCAATTTCTCCAAATTCTTAAGAAGAAATGACGTTAGGCTAATAAGTCTGAAGGCTTTAGCTTCATTGTTTCATTTCTCGCACCACCCACTCGTAGTTCTACGTAACGATGTGCACCTGTCTTACGTTTTTACAGATCTGTGTGGCTCAAGTATAATGCAACACCCTTAATTAATGAGCGCACTCACTGAGCATCTTCCCATGGGCGCCCATGACTTAATGGGTTTGTACAGGATATTGCTTTTTCAGGTCTCTGGTAAAAATTCAATAGCACCCTCTTAGGTGCACCCATGAATCAAAAACAGATACATGTCTTTTCTATGTATTCTCGTAGATACGTCCATGAATTAAAAAGGATATATTGCTTTTTTCGGGCCTGAGGAGCGTAATGAATTATGTGGCCCATGAATTAAATATATATATATATATATATATATATACGTATTTGCTTTCATACGGGTAGGTGGGCTTAAGCCGGTACGCAGGTGCGCTCCTGTGAATTAAAAGGTGATTTTTTTTTTCAAGACTAGGGTGGCATATGCTCCCTTATCTCCCTTGGTGAATGTTTCCATTGATAAAGGCATTTGCTTTATATCCTCTGAGGGAAATTTAAAATACCAAACCTTCCCCTCGTGTGTGCACTTATGCACAGGGTCTTCAGAAAGGTGGTTCTGTATCTTTCCCTTCAATAACCAATATTTAATTTCGATTGGACTATCAGGTCAAAGGATATAGGTTTTTTATGGAAATTGTTTACATTTTATTTTTACTACGAAAGAGGGGGTATAAAAATTACGTACACAGTTTTTGTAATTCAAAGTTGAATTGTGAGACTTTAAATTAAAAAAGCATTCTCAGTGGCACAAAATAAATTATCAGAAAGCATAAAATAACCCCAATATGAATCGATCGGATAGTTAGATCAAACGATACGGATAATGTACGTATAATGTGTACAAATTACATGTATTTGAAAAAAAAAAGTCTATGAATCCCCATACTGTTCCAACTTAAAGCTTTCATAAAGCAGAGACAAATAGCGTATAATAAAGAAATACTTTTTTGGGAAAAAAATTTGTAGCGATTTTTTGGAATTGAGGTTAGGATTTAAATTGAATGTCTGAAGCTAAAAAAAGGCACTCTCGATTCAGGTGCTTTGCATAAGAAAAGCAAAACTCGCACTTCTCTACAAAAACAGGTTTAAAATTATATTTCTTTACCCCTTCCCATTATGTAAAATTGGTAATTTTTAATCAACGTCGTACTAGAGCAACACAACGGGCTATTGACGACGGTCTGTTATCGATCCCTTAAGGATAAGATCCGAGGACAACACCTCGTAATTTTGAATCACGGTCAGGAAACGAAGCAACGCCTGAGCTGGCACCCCACTCTCCAAACCACCAACTAACGTGAGGACTTTCGGCCACGACAGATTTAAGGTGCACCAGCCGCCTCTACACCATACGCTTACAAACATACATGCCCGAACCCAGATTCGAACCAGGAACCTTCTGGATCTAGAGGCTAACAACATAACCACTTTACCGGTTGGTCGGCCCCATTATGTAAGCACTTGCGAGGTCCCTGCAGACTAGTGTTTTTACAACTTAGAATTTTTTTTCACACACTTAGGGCTGTTGTAGGCCAGTTATAACGGATTAGCAACCTGAAGGTTGCGAGTTCGAAACTAGGTCCAACCAAAGACCGTCGTATATACAGGGGGAAGTGTGCACGTTAAATGTGTCGTGGAAACAAACTTCCTCACGATGGCTTGGTGTGGAAGCTTGGAGAGTGGGGTGCCAGCTCAGGTGTTGTCATCTGATCGTGGTTCCAATAACGTGGTCCACATTACTTTCCCTTCTGAATTGATTCCGCGCAACGTTAATTAACTACCTACCTAACACACACATGTTAGCAATTTGCTTAGATATTTGAAGAAATGCAAAACAAGAAGGTTCAAAATATTAACTTTGAGTAACTTTACTTAAATATTAACCAAAAGTTTAACTTCTGAACTGATGATTTTTTTTTATTACACGATCTTTAGAGATGGTAGGTATTTTAATTGCCGCACAGCAGCAATACAACGGGTTATTGGTTAGATCGAGTTTCTAACTCGCAAAGCTCGAGTTGTTAATTTGCTACTCTTCCAAATGCGCTACGACGGCCCTGATACTTTTTTGGTCATTATAATAAAAAACAACACAAAATGTTGAAAAAATAGTTAAGAACTGAACTAAAAGCTAAAAATGAATAATTAAAACGAATTATTTCTCAATATGTTTTTCGAATTTTCTAACTTTATTTCTTAAATATTTCAAATGTAATTTCGTTAGAAACTTGGGTTAATCTTTTCGAAACATTAAACTAACATTGATTATTTTTTCTTTGGAAATTATAAGACAAGCTCTTTTTACCATTGTACAGATAATAAACGTAAAGAAATAGATGAGTATAAAAATATTCTTCCTTATCACATTTTATTGTGTTGGATATAAAACTTCGGTTTGTTTTGGGGTATGTAAATAATAAAAATTGATGTTTGCTTAAATGTTTTTTTACAACTTAAATTTGAAATGTTAAAAATAATTTAGACAATTACCTATCCATACAAATGTTTACGTGTAACCAAATATTTACACAAAAAAAAAAGCAAATGAATATTTTGATGAAATGGATTAAAATATTATAGCCTATATATGTCATTTTAATGTGCCAGCAAAGTAAAGGCACTTGCAAAACAATTCAAACCTGTAAGAATCAAATACTTTTTTTTTAAATCTATTTTTCGAAATGATTCAATAATATGGTAGTTGCATCATCAAATTGCACTTTTACTGAACTCAATGTTTAGATAAATCCATGTTTAGATGAATGTAGTGGAAAATCTGAAATAGTTGGTAGAAATTGAATCTCGATTTTTATAATAGGGTCTTTCAGATGAAGAAAACCCTTTTTCCAGTAACTTATATCATCGGATTAAAACTAATAATACTCATTGCTCTCAAATGGTAGATAGAAATTGCAAAGAAGCGAAATTTCAAGACGTACATTTTTTTATCTAAATTGCAAATTTATCCCTTAAGTAAAGCTGCAATAAAAAGGAATTTTTTTTAACTGTTCACATGTGAATTAGAACCTGGTTTTAAAATAAAAGAAATTATGTGATCATAACCTGTTTTTGTCAGCAAAGCAGTGCTCAGCAAAATGCAGTCAACTTGGCAAATATTTCACAATTTGATGCATTTTAATTATTTAATGTACATTTGTAGTATGCTATTAAAAAGGAATTTTTAAAATAAATCAATTTGATTTGTTTAATTAAAAAATTATACGTATTCCTTTTTGTGCTTAAGTTATATGATTTTGAGAGCACGATTTTGAAAAATTATTACACTGTAAACTTATTAAGGGGGTCTAGGACTCAAATAATGAAAAAATGTCCAATATTTTTTTATTATCTAAAAAAATAATATATATATTTATGAATAAGATGACACTTAAATTTTGTTTCTACTATAAGTAGAACCGGAAATATTCAACTTCTTATAAACATAACAGCTGCAAATCCAACGAGCCTTCATAATTTTAAACGCTCTTTTTCTCCTTTTGTGTTAGATGGGGTTTCAATTGTAAAAATGATTCAATTGTCATAAACGAACGAAATTTTCAACATTTACTTTTCAAATACATTTCTTTAATTTCTCTTCAGCAATTGTGTATATATGTATTAGTTTTTTTTCTATAATTTTTCGAACTTTGTATACTATGTGTTTTATGTAGTTTTTGAACAAAATATTTAAAAAAAATTTTCCAATTGTTTTAATCAAAAATTACGGACACAATTTATAGTATGAATTCTTTGAAGTTAATTAATGCTAAAATGAAGTGATTTGTTACAAAATATTTTTATACATATCAATTTTGCCCAACTTCAAAAATTTGACATTTTTTAATTTAATAAGAAAAATTTTAAAGTTTTAAAAATATAAAATAGTATTATTGCACAAAAAAATGTATACCTACTGAAAAAAAATTCAAAACATAAACTCTTTAGAATTGAAGATTTTTGAATTTTGAGTCGGACCCCCCTTGTGAGCAGTTAACTGGATGGCACTTGAATTATGTTGAAATTGCCAGGGAAAAGATTTCTTAATTATGTGTGCAAAAAGTGACTAAAAATAAATAAAAATGCAAACTTGTATTTCTTTTCAAAGAATTCATGTCATCAAATCTATAGTTTCTAAAATTCAGACACAAACAAAACATTAAAATATTTACAAGACATTTTGTGCAAACTACCATAAATTTCAATGTGATTTTTTTCTTTCCAAAGAGCTTATTACTTACGAATCAAGCTTTAATGATTATTATTAGTTCTATATATAATTTACAGTTAAAACAATTTCTATTAAAAAAAACCTTGTTTTTCTGGGACGATATATTTTTCCTTCGCAAAACTTTACAAGCTTTCCTGATATTGACCAAGAACGTATTTAAAAACTTTAATTTCCATTCACTTGTTGATTTTAGCAAATTTCCGTTTTTTATTATCCATCCCTACTTCCATGCATCCAGCACCCTTCGCGACATGAAACAACATTTCTTCCCGCGAGCGCGGTCATCAACCTAGGCTCGATTCACATTCGGATTCGGGGAATCTTAAAAAGGCGGGAAACGGGAGTGAAAACGCGCCTTCCTTACACAAAAATGGATTGCCTTTTTTGGCAGTTTATGGCAAAGGCAAAATGGATCAAAATACTGCATAGTCGCCAAAAACGCTGTTTTTACTACGTCACAGCTTCAGGCATGCGCAGTATTAAGAGCCAGACAGTGCAGAGTGTGGAGTTCTTACTCCGTTGAGACGTTCGTGTTTTCAATCGCTTTTCTAATAGCACTTCAACAACTCGACTTTTCTTGAAAGAAGCATGACATCGAATTTTGAGTTTGTTTTGGATTTCGTTTCATATTCAAGATAGATTAAAAACAGGGTGGAGTGGTCGTTCACGGTAAGAAGGCGATTTGTCGCCAAATATGGTAACCTTCACCTAATGCTGATTTTCTTCACATCTGCCGTTTTTGTTATGGCAACCCTATCTGCTGTTACGGAATTCGGCCGCCATCTTGATTTGGCGACAAAAATTAGTTGGCGATAAACGTCTTACCGTGAACGACCACTCCACCAAAAACAGAATGTCGGAGTTAGAGTTGTGTAGATTTGCCTACGAAGGAAAATACGAAAAGCTGAAAGAAAAAATTGACAGTGATAAAACGTTTCTGACAACGACAGATGGAGTAAGACAACAAATTTGTGTTTTATTTGTTCTTGACGAAACTTTTTGATCGCTTCAAAAGATCTTGGCACAATGCTTAAAACTGTCTGTGTGTAATCAATTTGTTAAAAATAATCAGCATTTCTCATGCAAAAATTAAATTGCTATGGTTTGATATTCGATCAAATCTTTGACTCAAAAATTTTGTTTGTTTTTAATTTCACAAGTTTCGTGCTTTTTTTCTTTCCTGCCGCATGAAAAATGTATTGTTCATGTGCGATATATTCTTTCGATCACCTGTTATCATGATTTGATTTAGTTCAGTTACGCAGTTTATGCTTTTTGGGAAATATCGCGAGTGTTGTGAAAAAATGTTATTTATTATCTCCACAATATGTTTAAGGACACTTTCATAAAAAAAAAATTCTGAAACAAATTTGGCAAGAAATTAATTTTCAAACTTCAATTTGGGTACTAAATATTTTCTCCAAAAAAAATATTATTTTTTTAAACCAACATTTTTTCTGAAAAACCCGAATTAAAAAAAAAACAAGACTTTCTGTAAAACCCAGTTTAACATGGATTTTTGCCAACCCTGGATCTAGAGAATTGTCTTAAAAAGTTCCTCATTTTCCATATGCATGAAGCATCTGAACCTCTTAATTATATATTTCTGCATTTAAACTTGGTAATAGAAGGTCATCCATTTTTCTATTTGGTTTCTGTCTTATCAGTTCTTGTGTGATGAAAAATGACAATATTGATATTTATGAATCATGCGTGTGACATGAAAATATTTATGTGTTGTAATAATTAATGATTGACTTGTTGTAACTATCAATGATGAATGTGCTTCAAGATAATGTTTACTTTTGAAATGTGAATCTAAATGTGTTTTTGTTTTTAGTCTGGGCGTATGCCTTTGCATTGGGCTGCATCTGGAAGCCAGAAGAATATTGTTAACTACCTTTTACAACAAGGGTCTCCAGTAGATGAAGCAGATGATGTGAGTTTCTTTGCCAGGACTTTTTAGTGTAGAATTAATAGAATCAATAGTGTAGAATTAAGTATTTTCAATATGTGAGTTTTTTATGTTTCGCTATCATGCCAATTCCCTATTGGGAACCCCAAAAGGGTTGTTTTGATAAAGTGTGGCTTCCTAGACTAGATAAGATTGAGTCCATTTGTGCAAAGGTGATTATGCTTGCAAGGGGAAAGAGCTACCACAAAAATCAGGTATTTCTACTTGTTTCACCATGTTATAATTGTTACTATCCTTCCAGAACACATCACCGGGTTCACAAAACGACTACAAGATATACTCCACCCCAAATGAGTTACTCTATTGACTGACAAATACTTGACGGATGAAGAAAAGTTCATGTTTTCTTTCAAAGAACACGTTCTGGGAAAAAATGAATTAACAAGGGACGATGACCGAGGAACCTAACAAAACCAGACGGCACACTCTTCCAGAATTGAACTCTGAGACAGAAACCATGTTAAAGATGCCAAATGTGGGATGTGCATTATTTACCTGTATGTTGCCCTTTTATCAATGGATTTGTGTTTCCTACAATCAATGGGAAAAAAACGAATTAACAAGGGATGATGACCGAGGAACCTAACAAAACCAGACGTTGGCACACACACTTCCAGAATTGAACTCTGAGAAAGAAACCATGTTAAAGATGCCAAATGTGGGATGTGCATTATTTACCTGTATGTTGCCCTTTAATCAAAGGATTTGTGTGGCCTACAATCAATGGACAAATGTTAACTTGCCTGAGCCCACCACCATCCAAAAACACACCTTGATACTTTTCGAATTTTATTTCATATTTTTCATTCACTCTTATTAAAGTTTAAATCCCAGGTGTAGAATTATATTTAGTGTTGTGCAACACAACTCCAAGCAATTGCAATTGTTCTGCAGGCATTTTGTCAGAATTTTGAAAACTGCAGTAAAATTAAAAACAGACATAAAGCACAATTATCGGCTAAATATGTGTTACATATTTATAATAAAACATCAAAATTAATTAACTTACTTTATTTAAAACGAAGGCATACTTTCAGAATTTGCAATTCTGTCGATAACTTTTTAAGTTAAATAGTTTGTCATTGACATAGAAGATGTGTTACTTATAAAGTGTTTGTGGTAATTGGGGTAAGTAAGGAGGTTGTTCCGTAGCTAGAAAAGAAAACAAGGTGTGGTATGGAGCGCGCTTTGCACTGCAGATTATCTTAACTTATGAATTAAAAAAATCGGCCAAAATTTTGATAGGAAAAATTGTTCTGCAAAGACTTTGTTTGTTCTGCGACATATGTCACAGTTTTTAGCACTTTCTGCTCCCGGGGTTTAAACTCCCACCTAATTAAGTTTAAAAGATGTTTATAGCAACATCTTGTATCAAAAGGAAGATTTCTTTTACAGGTTTCAGATTATGGATTTCATTTGACATTCTTTGTCAATGGTGTAAAAGTGTTAACTGTTTTACTGCTTATGTGGGCTTAAGACAATGTTTTCAAAAATCAGTACTTTTAAAAGTAATTCACATGCTCCAAGTTTCCAATAACAATTTTTACAAATAAGTTTTGTAAAAGTTTCTTTTGTGCATAAAAGTTTTGGTCATCATTGTAGCCATTTCACCATCTGGGTGTCATGAGATTTCCGCATAGCGTATTGCTTTTGCTCTCATCGTGTTTGATTACCTCATCTGTTGAGTGAAAGAATCCTCAGAAACATTCCATTGGTCAAAACTGGTTAAAAGTCATGGAGGGTCAACTCCTTTAAAAAAAATTTGTATTTATGAAACTAAAAAAATATTTTTATATTTTGTATGTCTATTTATTGTCATTTTAAGTATTCACAATTCACCGCATAAAGTTCAGTAATTTCTCAACTCCAAGTTATCTTAAACAAAAAAATAAATTGAACTTTGTTTTACGTATTGTGAAAAGTGTCTTGTAAAATCCAATTAATTAATTTGGTAACAACAAAAAAAAATTGATATTTTGTCTAGTAAAATATAAAAACATAACATTTTGTTTTTCTGGATATGAATTTTTGATGAATGATAAAAATAACAGCTTTTAAGAAATATTTCCTAGTCAAACATCAAGAGAAATCCATAAGCAACATTTTTGTATTTGTTATTGATAAGTACCATTTTAAGCCAAGATAATGGCATAATTTTAAAAGTTAATGATTTAAAACATACGTTTATTGCATTCTATGTTGGGAGGAGTATTTATTAATTCCTTTAAACTTTTCCTTTTGCAGTCTAATTGGACTCCTTTGATGATTGCTTCCTCTGTGGGCTGTGGTGACATTGTGTCAGCTTTAATAAGTAGAGGAGCTGACGTCAATGCCATGACCCAAACTGGACAGTCTGCCTTGCATTATGCTGCTTCAAAAAATAGAGAAGATGTAAGCATCTCGTAAAAGATAAATACAAAATCAAAATGTACTTTGAATTCACTATATTAAATTGGTAATTTTAATTAATGTCGTACTAGAGCAACACATTGGGCTATTAACGACTGTTATATTACATAAAATAATACATTACATTATATTAAATGGTTAGGTGATTAGAATTTATGGTTTGTAAGTAATCAACTGCATATGTGTCAAATTTTTCCTTTAATGGTTATTTGACCTATTTGGGCTGGGTGAATGGTTTGTCATTTCTCATGAGGCTTACAACTAGAATCTGATCATTTTTCAGTCATTTTAACATCTATATTTTGCCTTCACATTATGAAAAATAATTTCATATTACAAAACTCATTTATGAAGAAAAATTGTTCTGAAAATTTTAATTAACATCAAGACCTAATGATGACAGTGCAGCCATAAGTGACAAATTTCCATTTTCTGCTTTAACTAAACCCAAAATGGAGTATTTTTTCTTTAGGATTTAGTTAAACGGTGTTTAACTAAATCCTAAACTAACTTGCATGAAGATATGAAATGGTTTTAACACTGTTTGCATTAGATGTAAGAAATTATACCTTCATTGCAGATACTGGGTATTGGTTAACCATGTGTATGTGCATTATTTTCATACAAATTTTGAGCTTACGCAATATCATGATGTGCTGATTTAAATTAATTTGAATGTTGTAAAAAATCATTATTTAATTCAACCTTAAACTTCCTTTTTACTTTAATAAAGTCTAATGATGAAAATGAATGTACAATATTTTATATAAATGAATTAAAAACTTTGCCTGCATGGTAACATCCCGAGAATGATAATTTTTTTGACGGAAAAACCATTTATGTCCCTACGACACCTGTGGTAACATCAATTGGGATGGCAATGACAACTAACAAGCATGTCATTGGCTACAGACCAATGTGTAAAACATTTTGGGTTAATTTGACATACTCTTCTCCATGTAAGGGTTGGGAATACAACTTAAGCTTGTTTGAGAAATCCCCTGGTGTAGAAAAGTCTAGACTAGGTCCATAAGATCTTGTCGCCTGAGCAGAAGAGAAGCTGCTTGTCTTCTGGTCCTCCGGCAATAAATTCCCTGACCCTGATGCAGTCAAGGATAGAAGAGAGTGTTGCAAGCAAGGCATTACAAAAGCAAAGTGAAAAATCTTGTCTTCTATATGACCTCTTAACTCTAAGAGAAAATGTGACTTATTATTCATTCAGTGATCATTCCTCTTAGATTCAAGTATGTGATAAATAAGTGAAAAAAAGTGTTTCCCAAATATTTAAATATAGTTGCAAAAATATTTTTTGATGTAATATTCACAGTATGATTGTTCTATGCCCCAATAATGAATAAGGTTTTTTTAAACCCAAAAATATCTTTATTTGAAAAAATTAACCTTGTTTAAAAATTTATTGATTTAATGTAGAATAAAAGCATCTGGCATAGTTAGGGTAAATGTAGTTTTGTGATTATCTATTAAAATAATTCTTATATTATCTAGTACCATCATTTTTTTATTAAAAATGAGTGGTCAGTTTTCTTTTTAGATGTATTTAGTAAATACTTTATTCAGGAAACATTTCTTTTTGCTGAATTAAAATATTATATATATTTTGCTTAACCATTGCTAAATTTAAGTAACTATTCTCTTTTTTGATAAGTGTAATATTTTCCTTATTTTTAGATGCATTTGATGTTTACTAATTTGATTATTTAGCATAGGTTCTGATTAGTTATTGGTATGACCATTATCTTTTTCAAAATAATTGATAGTTTGGTGCCAATTATACTCTTAATGTGATTTGACAGCCTAGTGTTTAGTGCTCTGTCCTTTAGTTCAAAAGGCTTTGTGTCTGAAAGCAATCATGACATGGATGTTCATTGTGCTCTCAATCCATATTATTTGTACCTTACATTCCTGTGTGGTACGAACCTGCTCATCCCTTTGAAGTGAGCTTACCAGAGGCAAAACTTTAAGTTTAAATTGCTTCTATTTAACCTACTGGTGAGTATCATCTTTAGTTGAAATGTGGTTGTTCATTTGAGTAACATTGCCATTTAATTGTTGTACCAACTTTAAGTTGTAAGTCCCCATCTAATAGGCTCTTGCATAGTCAAAACTATCTGTGGAGCAACTAACCTAACCAAACCAATGCGATTGTTGATAAAGAGGTAGATATGTCGATAAAAATTATTTGTGAAGAGATTGATACAGATTTTTAGTGAAAACCTGTGCATTCAAATTTTTATCTTTTGATGCATGTATTGAAGCTCAATTGATACAATTTATGTTTAATTGTCCTTATTGAATAAGTCATCTGAGAAATATTGTTTGCCATTTATAGTTATCACAATAAAATTGATCTTGAATGGTTTAAAAATCCTGACAAAATGTTTGGATATTTCATTCTATGGTTTCTTCAGCTGTTTGATTAACATCATGCACTCACAATACTTTTTTTGTTTTATTTGTTCAATATTTACCACATATTAAAACTAATCAATACTTTTAATTATAAATTCCCGAATCTGTCGGTAGAACTGAAACCACACAGGATTTTGCTTTGATTCCTGGCGACTGGAGCTCATATTTTCTGTATTTCAGAAGGTATACTGTATAATAACCAATTTAAAGTTCAGTGCATTATTAAAACAACCACACCTCAAAACATCTACTTTCTGTGTTGTAATTTGGTTGTGTTCAGAAAAGCAATTTTCCAACCTATTTTCTTTTTTAGATTGCCCGAATTTTACTCGCAACCCATGCTAATATCAATGCAGCTGATCACATGGGCAGCACTCCTCTTCACAGAGCTGCCTCCAAAGGGAACATCAAAATTATGAAGGTGTTCCTTGAAGAATACAGCAACCAACTAGATCTCAATGCCAAAGATTGTGTGTTTAACACTCCTCTGTGAGTATTTATGTAATTCATCTGTTGACGAATTATGTCCAACCTTTCTAAACAGATACAACATGCTAAAATAAATTAAAAGTACTTTGGCATACCTGCCAACTCTTCTGTACTGTCTGGAATTCTTCCTGCAAACCACTTTTCTCAGTCTTTTGGATTTTTCTTTTCAATGTTGGAAATTTTCAAATGTTGAAAAAATAATTTTTGCTTTGGGCAATTCACTTGGGGAAAGGGGGATTTCATGTGTATTGTGAAATAATTTTTCAGTAACTTCTATTAGCTGTGTTTGCTTTATAACTTCAGCATTGAATCGATTTTATGCCATTAAAAACCTTCTATATTTTTGTTTTGGAGGTTGACAGGTATACTTTAAAAATGAATACACTAAGACGAGATCACCAAATTCTTAAGCATGAAAGAATGATTTCGCTAAACTTACTGTTGTGCTAATGATTTTATACCAATCAATATTTTCTTTGTTAATATGCAAGATAATAAATAAAACAATTTACATAAAACTGTTCTAAATAATAGATTAAAAGTGTGAACCCCAAAATTAAAATAATAGTAGATGTCAGTCATTTTCATTTCGCGTGCTTTAAATTGTGTTCCTAGGGATTTTAAATACCTAATAACCTAATTTTTCATTTTCGTTTTTAAGAACTTTTAAAGTGCCTTAGTTTTGCTGAAAAGGTTATTTTGCTAAAAATTGGTGCTTTAAAAACTGGTTCCAAGTTCTGGTGCTTTAGATAACTGGTCCATCTTCACATGTACACTCACAATCTGTAGTAATCTACATGAAATGTATACCTTAAAATGAAAAAGAGTCTTTAAAGTCGTAAAAATACCTAATTTTTTTATATTTTTGTAAAAAAGACTTGGAACTATTTAAATGTGCATAGAGTAATGAATTCCTTACAAATTCACACAACTTTAATTTCCACATAATGCGATAGATACTTGCTGTACCATTGCCATTTTCTGAATAAATAAAGATGCAGGCTGTTATGTAAGGTAAATTTTTGTTGATATGCTGAAGTAATTGTTCAAGTATTAACTAAAATCCAACAAAAGTTGCCTTGCACAACAACAACAAAAAACTGTTATTTTTTTCATTGGAGAGCTAGTGTTTTTTAATTGTTTTTTTTTTTTGGAATCGCTTTTAATTAAACAAATTTTTACTTGAGATTTACTCCATTAATAACAGTATTTATGGAATTTCCCCGTTTTGGACACCCACCAAATGACTGCCCCATGCCCCTCTACATATATAGGGTCTTACTACCTCATTTTCCATTACAATTGAGAACATTTTGAGACTGATTCATTCTATATCTTTGCAAAAGATTGCTTAAGCTGTTGAATCGTTGCATAGCTTGTTAGCACAGACACATTCCTTTAAGTAACCAGGTTGAAAAAATACAGTGCAGTCAAATCGGGCCGATCGACATCAGGTTTTATTCGTCCATGAAATGCGTCCCATAGAATTCTCATATTTGCATGATCTGTGTGACATGTTGCTCCGTCTTGTTGAAACCACGTATACTCTAAAACCTTGTCGATCAAGTTTAAGTAGAAAGAAATTTGTAACATTGCACAGTATGTTTCACAATGGACAGTAACTACATTTGTATTAGCATTCTAAAACAGGTCTAATATCTCAAATTGAAAATTCTATTTTATTGAGTGAACAGTAAGTAAAAAAAAATATTTGTACTTTTATTTCAAAGTTAGTCTTACAGTAAAATGCCCCTTACATAAGAAACACTGCACAATCAATCACACCCAGTTTGGTTGGGAACTGGAAACAGACCACTTTTCTTGCTGCCACAAGTGTTTTACTTTGTCAAGACAGTAGTGTGGAGTTTTGCAAAGTTTATTCCAAAGTCATGTGTTGACTCTAACTACCTACATTAATTTTTTTACAATTTATTTATTTTGCAGACATTTGGCGTGTGAAGAAGAAAGAATAGAAGCCGCTAAATTATTGATAGAAGCTGGAGCCAGTACGGATTCACTGAATAAGGTAGATATTTTTTTATCAGTTACTAACTGTCAGAGCGGCCGAGCGATGTCTACTTTGCAAGACAATATGTATAGTTGTGGCTAAGAACAGAGGGACACTGCTTGCCAAATTTGGACATACATGTTTATTTTGTATAACATTAAATGAAGTTTTCGATATATATGCACCGCACCGTCCGGTGCCTAAAAAAACACGTCTACTCCAAGACTGCCGGTTCCACCGTCTCCTCTCCCTTTCGGCTTCTATCCGACCCCTTCTCGCCTCCTCTTCAGCTTCTCTTTTCTCTCTTAAATTCCTTTCATTAACAATAGATGTCACGAACACTTCCACAAATTCTGCATCGTATGATTTAGAATCCTCTATTATCCTTTTCAATTCCAATCTAGTCGCGTTTGGAGGAACGCTGTCCCCTATTTCAATTGCCACATATCTCAGCTCCTCTATCCTCGCTCCCTCAAAATGTGCCATGGTGATCCCCGTGTAAACGCAATCAATTTTAATAATAACACCCAGCTTCAATAATTACTCAAGTAAATACACAAAGATTTTTCAAACATGCACTTTGATGTTCCATATGATTCCCCTAGTTACTCTATTAAATATTCAAACACTTTCAATAAGTAACTAATTATATTAAATACATCTGCATAATCTTACACTTTTATTTGCCCACAGTAATTCCTAAAAACTATTCCTTAGCTGATGTTCATTACACATTAAATCCTACAATCCATAGCCCCATCAAAATAAATACACATCATAGCACAAATATAACAATCATCACCACCCTGCTTCTCATACATATATGTGTTAATCCCTCCTGTGTATTTAATGACTCACTGGATCAATTCAGAAGGGACTTACCCCAGTACCCTTCAAGGTATGAGTTGACTGCAGAAGGCGCACTTCCATCCCTCCTCGCTTGCGAATAGCACATTCCTCAGACATATTTCCGGTTGTATACTGGATCACTCATCAGACGTTAACCCTCTCAGATCAGCCTCACAGCTTTTCCATCGCAAAACGCTCGAACCAGCCTTTTCCTTCCATCGCCCCTAGTCGACACTAAGCGCATCTCCAGGATCACTCTTCCGACATGGACGCCCCTCGGTCCAGGATCGCTGCTATTCCATCACACGGCATCCGGTCCGTTGATCGCTTTTTCCAACGCTCCTGGTAAGCACCCTACAATTCTCCAGGTTGCGAAAAGGATCCCTCTTCCCAGGTGATGACTGCAATGGTCCAGTGTCGTAGGTTCGCGTTGAGGATAGAATTCAATTCAGGGATTCTCTACAGCTGCTTGTGTAGTTCCCAGGATAGCTCACTATCCCGAATCCAGCAACAGTCCAGTTGCTCTTCAGAAACTGGTGCAAGTATATACAGTCCAGCAACAATCCAGTTGCTCTTCACGAAATGGTGCAAGACTATGGAATCCAGCAACAATCCAGTTGCTCTTCCTAAACCTCCAAAATGGTGCTGCGTCACCTCTTGCCGTTTGTTCTATACCATCACACTAACTATTAAATTTTAATTCCATTTTAATGCCACTAAAAATAATAGTTGCTTTTTAAACTGTTTCTGATGGTTATAGAAAGTGCAATCAAGCTGTTGATTATGTTGAAGTACCAAAATGACTCAATATATATCACACTTCTTGGAGTGTAAGAAACGAACAGGGAATGATATAATTTGCTCATAGAAATAAAGGCAAACAAACATGCATTGTATTTTTTTCATTTTTAAAATTATGTAAAATTAAATTACACTCAAAATTGATGTTTAAACCTTTTAAATAATAATGAAGTAGAATATTTTTTTAATCAGAAGTCCTCCTCCACACTTTTCAGTTGGTCAAATCTTTTTTCACCAATTTCAGTTTTGTAAACTGATTGAAGCATAAGTGTGACTGAACTCGCAATTCCAAAAAAACAGGTTGAAGTTTCATGTGTTTAAAAATTTTAAATGTATTATGTTGGTTCATAGGTTGGGTTTTATGGTGCTAGGACCAAAATTGTCCATGCTGCACTATACATAAGCCGTGCTGACCGCGCAGTGGCTAGTTCCACATAAGACTCCAGGGGAATGGAATTTATGCCATTTACAACTCGCAGTTTGCTAGCGTTGCGGATAAATCCACTATGTATAACATGACCACTTTAAAGTGGTGGAACTATTAAACACCTAAATAGCTGTTTAATAATTCAACCTTTTTTTAACTAAGTTCCAGGATTTCTCAAAAATGTTTGCTAAATGTAAAATTTGTGGCACATAAAATGTTTATTAAGTGCAGATGTTAGTCATGTACAAGATTCCAACTGACCTGATTTTAGATTTCAAAAGTCCTTAAAAAGCTTCGATTTTAAAAAGAAAAGGGCCTCACTTTTTTAAAACTGCATATTTGATTTAATTTGTATTTGAAAACCAAAATTATTGTTGCTTGTCCAACGTGTAGTGTCATTGAGCATCAAGGGTACGATATTTAAAGGTTAGCCATAAATTTATGCTTTTAATACTGTATCTGCCAGACCCAAACTGAGTTCTTGTGAGTTTTTCACCTGTGCACTCATTATTGTTAATATATTGGGAACTAGTACAGTGTTTCTCAACCTGTGTGGTGCAGCACACTAGTGTGCCACGAGAGATTGTCAAATATGGCACGAGGGTTTTTGACAAATAATTAAAATTGCATGGGATTTGTAACTTTGAAATATTATTTGAATTGCCAGTATTATTAACGGTTACTTAATCTTTAAAACTCATTCGGTCTCCAATCCAGTCAAATTTGACTGATGTTTACAACTTGCAATCTTTTCCCATCCTATTAGTAAAGGAATCGTTTGACAGTAATTTTATTTTATTGAAACCTGTGATGTGCCAATAAATGAATTTACTTCTTATTTTTATTATGAATTTATGAAAGTGTATTATAAAATAATTACTGGGGTAATTTCCATTCCATAAGCAGGCTGAAGCTGCAGACATAACAAAGTAAGCAATATAATTTCAAAAACAAAAAAAAGTTTAAAATAAAAAAAAGGGAAAATTTTGAAAATTAAAGTGTTGGTGGATCAGGGAGGAGCCTGACCCAGACAACATAAAATTGCGTTTCCTTTGTATGAGCAGCAGTATTCTAAAAAATTGCTCATTCACTCCCCCAAAGACCGTTAAAAAACAAATACAAAACAATTTCAGTATTTAAAAAAAAGTTGCTGTCGCATGATTTAGAACTGGGTTGTTTAGCTCAATGCATCAGAAAATTTCAAAATTAACAGGGTTTGTTTTTCATTGTGTTTCCTGTACAAATTTAAAGATGTGCTATTAGTTTAGGGTTTATTAAGTGTCAAAATTGAAAAAGCGAAATTGCTAACGAGAGTGAGCATAATGTGTACAAATTTTCAGTCTTTAGTCGTGATTTTTTTTCAGAGTACCTCCAAACGTGAAATTTTGCAGCTCATTGAGTTTTTTAGAAATTTCAATATGGTTCCAAATAATATTTTTTTGAAATTCAGGGAAAATCTGACCTTTTTGTTAAAACTGTCATATCTATATCTTATTACCATTAGTTTTTAAATTGGAAAACATCGCAGAATACTTAGAATTACTTTCTTACTGTACAATTATTTTTGAAATTGGTTAATAAATAAATTTGATGCGATCAAAGTTGTCATACAAATTTCTTACTTCTTAGATCACGGAGTGATATGCGTTCATTCTTATTCACAGAAATTAAGGTTACATTTTCTGACCAACGGGTTTGACAGATGCCCTTTAATCTCGCTGTGATGTCATGCTCGTTTTCCCGCTCAATTCTCAGACGGTTTGCCGATTCAAAACAGATTAGAATATTATGAGATTAACATGGTTTATTCAAAATTGTACTTATAACAAGATAGAGATGGTTTGTTACTGATGTGGCTATTAGTTTAGGGTGCATTAAGTGTTTAAAAAAAGCAAAATCCCTTGCGACAGGAGTGTTGGCTTGCGAAGCAAACCAAATGGGATTGCGTGGCAATCTCCAGGGGTTTGCGAGCTGGGGCGGAGCCTACTAGTATGAAAAGAATAAGAAAACAAAATAAAACTTGCAACAGCAGCTGGGAGACCTGCAATACCAAGCCCAGTCCTGATTAAACTTAACTCTTTACTTCCCTTTTTATAAAAGCAAATGCACTGCAAAGAGATAAACATCCAAAGTTTTTTTTTTGTGGTCTCCATTCTATATTTTATTTATGTACGTACATATTACTAATACATGTACAAGTAAATGCCCATATATTAACTGCTGAATTTTGTAAAAATCAGACTGCTTATTTTGAAAAATCTCATTTTTGTGTGGCATTATTTGTGTATAATTTTTAAAAAATAGACTTGACTATTAAATTTTTTACTTACTACTGTTTTTATAAGATTAACTAATCTGTAAGAGCATCCCCACTGGGTCGAAATTCAGGTATTACATTGTATAATACGTTTTTTTTTTTTCAATGTTTTATTTAAGTCCCTATTTGGTCCTAGAAAGTCCTTATTTTTAGTTGGGAATCCTGTAATCTGGTCAAGAAAACAGGCTTGATCCTCTCATTAAATACATTTTGTAAATAATTTTTTTTTGTATGATACAACTTTTACATTTTTTCTATGTAGGTAATAATTGCAGATATTTTTAGTGGACAGCAAAGGTTGAGAAACTATTATGTAAGCCTTTAAAATTGTCCCCACATCTTAAGGTTTGTACAGGCTTCGACATACCTAAGTGATCCCATGGGGCCTCTGGTAAATATAGGGGTGGGGCACTACCCCAGTATGCAAAGTAACCAACCTTAAAAATGAAACTTAGTCTTGATTTAGCTCTAATAAAGTGTATATGAATAGTGTTATTAAAAGTTGGTATAATAATCTCATGTTTCAGGAAAAGAAAAGTGCCATAGAGATGGCACCACCACAGATTAGACCTGCTTTGAGAAGGATTATTGAATCTCTTTTATATCCTTGAACAGAAGTTGGCAATGTGAATAAACATCAGCGTACTTAATCATCCAAAAAGTATGTTTTTTTCATGGACTCATTTAATAATTATTCGCATGTGTTTAGAAAATGTATTGTCATTTCTAACACTTTGTATCATCATTTCTAACACTTTTTATACTAATAAAACAACAATATATTGTTAAGCGAAATTATTTTGTTCTGCCATGTTTACTTAAAAGGATTATAGAAATCTTTCACTGTAACCCATCAATGTGTCAGATATTTAGCTGTTTTATATCTCTCCATACAAATTTTAGTTTGTAAAAGGTAGTGAAAATCTGATTAGTACTTCCGTTATAATCCATATTTAAATGGATCCACACAAATTAAGGAAACCAAAAATATATTAATTACCGCTATTACATATCTACTTGATTTTATTATAGTATTCAAAAAATATTCTTGTGTTTAATCTAAAACTATAATGCAATACATGTTTCCCATTCCTTTATTTCTTGCAAATCCTTCCAACTCTATATCACACTTTCTGTTCATCTCAAAGAAGTACTATGTGATGCAATAAATTAATTGTATCAAGAAGAAAAAAATTGAACTCTAGATGCTTTATTGCAGCAGGTTGTTCCTTCTAGAGTTCATACTGCAATTTATTATTGCATCTCACAATTTAAAAAAAATTGGATTTTTACCATATATTGTCTATTTGCACAAATGTTACTAACCATAAATTAATAGAAAACTTAAAATCTTAAATTTAATTTTTAAAATTTCTGAAACAAACTTTTACAAAATAATTTTTGTGGTAACCCTGAGCCTACAAATCAGGGTTGTTTCTGCAAGTGAATGCATATCATATACCAAGGTCCCAATTCTTTAAACAAAAAGTAAAGTCAGAGCCTTTATACATAGATAGTAACAGATTAACTCATGAATGGAAGAAATTTTCACATGTGTGGTCTCATGACATGGGACAAGTGTTATTAAACAGGATTTTTGAATGCCTGTCAGTTTAAATGTGCAAACTTGTAAAAGCTAATACTTTGTAAAATATTTAAGGACTGTCAGCAAAAATTAACGCTTTCTAAGGGTTTTTAAAAATTAAAAGTAATAATAGGGGGTCTTTAAGGGCAGTGGAAATCCTGCATGCTAATATACATTTGAGTTACCCTGATCATGGCTAACTAGATCGGGGAAACTTGTAGTAGCATCTACCAGAAAATGTCAATTCCTTTTGTGCACAGATTGCACTTTCCTGCTACTAGGCATTGATTGTCAATCCCACTTCACTGCCACCTAGAGAATGTTAAATATGGAAACATTTAGATTAACATTAAGCTTGTGCCATTTCGATCAATTGAGATAAATGATACAAAAAGTGGATCAAACTACTTTATTCAGAAAAGTAGTCATGTTGGGCGTGTATTGCCTTTTCCTAACGACTTAACAACTTTTTCATTCCTTTTTATAAACTTTCTTGGGTATTAAAAATAGTACTTCAACTCCCTTTTGGCATCTGGTCTCTATTTTGGAATTTCGTAAATAGTAGTCTATTGCATAGAAAAGATAATAGTTCGAAGATTAGGTAGTATTTCTCAGCAGTGTGATATACGATAATCATTTTCTTGGTCACTCTTGCTCTTTGTATGGCATTGTCCTGATGGAAGGAGAACTCAATTCCTGATATTAATGCTAGCTGCTTCTGGGTGAATTCAACTGTTTTCAGTAGACTTGCAATGCAATGGGTAGAAGCTCAAAGTGAAGAATCTTTTCTGGTGGTCTGACAAACACAAAAGAACATCTTTAGTTTGGAATACTGGTTTTGGCTGTCGATTTTTTTGTATCTTTTGATGACAACCAATGGTGAGAAAATTTAGTGATGTAGTATTGTATCCACTTTTTATTGTATATCAATATGAAGTTCCTAAATGGTTCAAGTCTTGTGCATCAATGGTCAAGCATGACACCTTGTTGCACAAGTCATCTCTGCATTCATGAGAAATTCACTTACACTCGTCTGTCTTGTTTTTCCACGCTGATACTTGGGGGTATGGATGATTTCATCACTCACATTAAATTGTCTTGCAAGTTCGACTTAATCCTTCTGCTGGGTCTTGATAGGGAGTATTGTCAAGAATCTCATTACCAGATTAAAATTTCTGGAACCAATTTCGATTTCAACATTTACCCCTTCTTGAAATGCAGGATATTTTTCAAGCAATCTGAAGCCACTGTGTCCAATTTGAAGTCATAAAGTAGACAAGACCAAATAATTTATTTTGATAGTTATACTGAGATCACTTTAATCACTTAAAAAAGTTTTTTAATTTCTGTTAGCATTATATATGTAAACTCTGTTAAATATTCTTTAGTTTAGGCCAACATAACTGCACTTTTAATTTAGTGAGTTGAAGTATAGTTTAACAAAGCCTAGAAATGGCACACACTTTCTTGGTTGCAACTTATTTTTGCTGCATCCAAATTTTCAAATTGTAACCACACTAAGGAAACCAAGCTCAACAAATAAGAATTGTTTTGTGAAAAGTGAAGGTACGCGAGTGAATTTTTAAAAAGCACCATTTGAAGTTGTCTGCATATTTAATTGTATTTATCTTGTTTTAGTCAGTGGCAGCATGACAAGAGAATCACTTTCATTTAAATAAATAAAAAATATATATATTTTATATATTTATATATATAAATAAATATAAATTGCTGTGTAGTATGTGTAATAAATTTGAATTAGATAAAAAGCAATATAAATTTTAAAATTCAAGTAGCTATTTTGGAGTCTCAAAATGTACGTACATCAAAATTGTCAGCATACAATGATCCAGGCAGTCATCTTCGTAAAACAGTTGTAGGTAGACAAATAAAAATTTGGATAGTTTCCCAATCCAGTTTGCCTTGGCCTCATTTGAATTGCCCCAAATGTTGAGAAATGTGTATTTTTAAGATGGTTTTTTTTGGAAGAAATAGACAACAAAATTCTTCATAAGAATAAGCTTTATTTATAACTTTGTACTTATTATCTATGTACAGATTCTAAATTTATAAGATTTAATTTATAAAATATACAACTATGACAACATTTTGCTCATAACAACCATAAAGTATTTTTATAGGATACAATTTAACTACAAAAATAAATCCCTTTATTATTGCTAGCTTTGTAAGTGTTATTGCTGATGCATATTCTGACTGTACACTATATTACAGTTAGTCTACACGGATAAATGCAAAAGTGTCGACGGATTTCCTAACTGTGAACGCGTTTTAAAGGATTGCAAAAATTCAAGACTGTCCCAACAAAACTCTTTATAAAACAGATGTGGCAGTCTCGATTAACTGTAAGCTCTAAAGCCAACAATGCAGACAATTGAACGCACTCATAAAACCTACAGTGCCTGACCAGGACGTAAAGCACTGTTTTTAATTATATATGTTTCTTAGCAAAAAAACTCTGAATAAAACATATATGAAAGACTTAATTCTAAACTATTATGAAAGACTTTTCAAGTCAAATCTTTAGTGTGTAAGCAAGCCCCAGCTATTGGGGCTTTAGTCTAATTTATCAAATATCCTCTTCAAACACATTTATTCTCTAATACAATGAAAACTGCACAGCTTCCAATTTTTACTGATAAAAATACACATCTGAACAGCATTGAAATAACCCTGAGTTGTATCTAGTGCAAGTGATTGACGGAAAACATACTTTTGTCATCCCACCTTCATGAAGATTGTCATTGATTACAAATTGTACACATAAACTTCTATAAACTTAATTGTACACTATGAGAGCTATCTACAAATGGCAACATGAGTGGTAAGATGTGTCAATAAATTCTCTTTAGTGTTCATATAGATGGATTTAAGTACAATGAATCTGTATGATAGAATATACACGGATCGTGTCCTTCGTAGGTGTAACAGACCAAACGAACTGCTTGGTAGGCCATCTACTGTACCATCTGCTTGGCAAGGATCCTAGAAAAAAAAATGTTTTGAAACTTTGATGTGGTAGTAAAAGCATTTAAAGCAATCGAACCTCTATTTAACAAATTTTAAAATAGTTCTAAAAGAACTTTGAAGTGTAAAAAAAATTTAGTGAAAAAAAAATAAGGAAATCCATGAGGCACACAGAAATGAGAACTGATATTAAAAAGAAATTAGACTAAATAGTTTAATAGGATTATGGCCAATAAACTTGTAGTGCACCCTAGTTCATAAACAAGGGATACATTATTTAATAAAGCTGTATAATTTCATTTGGATAACAGCTATTTTTCAATGCAAACTTCAATATATTTAGTACAAAGTGTTGTTTGGGATATTTTGGCACCTCGTGACAAAGTGATTGTTTTTTAAATAACTTAGGTCGTAACATAACCTACAATGGGTCAAATAATTTGCAAATCCATTTAACTTGGCAATTGAACTGAAATTAAGCAATTCAACACATTCAGCAATTAATTCATTTTTAGGATCACAGGGTTCAATTTATGATGGCAAATGCCACCATTTTAGGATTTTTGGCCTGATTTCCAGAAATACGTATGCTAGTTTTGTGCCACATCACAAAAAAACATACTAAAAGTCAATACTTTTTATTTTGATTTCTTGTAGCAGAAAAACAAGCACAATATCCATTTTAAATTCAATTTCAAAATGTGTTTATTCTCTAAGATTAAACAAAGGTTCTCTAGGGCTTGAGATAATTTTATGTGCATTCAAAAATTCAAATTTAATTGATAAATGTCTGCAGATGTCTTCATTCCCCATGAACTTTTTACTCACTACAATTTTCACTATAAATTCTTTTAAATACAGGTTATAAGGTAAAAGTAATGTTTTAATTCTGCTATTCATTATTTTAATATTCTAACTGCATGATTTGCATACTTAAAAATACACATTAACCTGAATAAGGTTTCTCTTTGGAAATTAATTTTTTTATGAATTTCTTTACTTAACAGAGACTTGAACCCCAAATTTCGAAGAAAAAATTTCAAAAAGTGTTTTTTGGTTTATTGGATAAAACGATGCATCAGATATTCAAGAACAAATGGACAAAATTTCAGAGTCGAAGGAAATTGCTACCAGCTGCTTTATATTTGACCTTCCAACTACATAATCGACTGCCGAACATTGGTTTCGATTTCCATGAAAACCTCCATTTATGCAACATTGTATCATAGTGATTATTCCAAACATTTTAAATACCCTTAAGGTGTAGACTCCTGGTTTTCCTATCAATCGGCGAAAGTTAAATGACAAAATCCAGGTCCTAATATAAAACATGTGGTGACGCCATTGAAGGTAAACAACTTTGAAAAATAATCACTTGAGCAATAATTACCTTCATGAATGAAGTCACACATGAGTAGATTAAATTATAGACTCTTCTTGTTTCTGTATTCCGTCAGAAGTCAAGCGAGCTTGGAGTTGTTGATTTTTTGCCAACAATTCCACAACCTACGAGATAAAAAAAGGACCATGTAATTCTGTCATAATTATTCATTTTTAGAAACTTTAGTGGAAGGACCAAGTGGTGTTGATGTTAACCTGACTTGATTTTAAAAATTAAATTCTAAAATTCAAATCCAGTATTGGATTCAAAGGTGGATTTACACGAAATAAATTTGTATGTAATGTGGGAATAGGAATTTTATCAACTCTGATTAATTAAATTGCAATGATTTTATGACAACAAAATATTCAGAAAAATTTCAAGCAACTTAGAGGTGAAAATAATTAATCTAAATACTTTCATCAATTGTAATTGAACAGTTTAATATTTACATGGTTATAAAAAAGTAGTTTACCAGACTATGAATTTAAAACTCCTCTGTAGCTAGTATAATCTACTATGCTAAAAGATGCATATAAACCTAAATCAAAATTGGGTGGTAGGATTTTTTAAAGTTTATACAAGCTCTTTTAAGAAAATAAATTAATCATGGTGTTTTTTAACTGAATTAGATTAATCACTTCTCACTATCATAATGAAACAAAAATATTTTGTTCTATGCAAACATGTGGTTTAGATTGTAAATATACAAGAATCAAGATTTAGCATAAATATAATTTGTACATTTCTGATACTTCAACAAATGAAAATTCTATTTATATATAATAACATAGGATATAATTTATTAAAAAACTCACCTGGGTTGTTGTGGATTTCAATTGTTGATTCATAATGTCTAACTTTTCATGCAAGGTTGCATTTTCTAGGCATTTGACAGAGTACTTTTCAGTCATGGACAGTATTTCATATTTTATGTTCGATAAATCAGACCTAAATAAAAAATGCAGTAAATCAGATTAGTCATTCAACCAATGTATCAATTAAAAATCGAGCTTTTTAATTTTTGTTGCATATAAGAAGTCTACTTTCACAAAATATAGTCTAAAATCCTTACCAGAATAATCGGGTTAATTAATTTAAATCTGATTTTCATTCGGTAGTTTTAGAGTTATGAGAGCAGTTATAATTTAGGTGTCCACTTTATATTTCTCTAAATTTCATACTTAAAATTTACATTTTTGAAATTGAAAGCTAATACATATGACAATGAGTTCAAATAACTTCGAAAGAGACTTGGTCATGGTTAGGTTGCATTGGTCTGTAGCATAAAAGATTTTGAATGCTGTTATGTCAGTAGTGGATTATGAGGAAACACAATAACCACTCCTGATATCCCTTGAAAAGTTTAAACGCATATGTATTCAACAGATACCACCGTCCCAGCATAAGCTATTCAGTGTATTGCCACGTAATTTTGAACCACGGTCAGATGACGAGGCAACGTCTGAGCTGGCATTCCACTCTCCAAACAAACCCACCATTAGGACTTTCAGCCATGACAGATTTAAGGTGCACCAGTCGCCTCTACACCAAAACGCATATGTATGAAATGATTTACTGTGTTGGAGAATAAAGTGATTTTAACGAAAATATACTTATATACTTTAAAAATACTATCAATATTAAAATTAGCAAAATGTATGTAACTGCAAACTTACTAAAAGGAGTTAATGTCAAAAATATAGGGTGAAAAATTACAGAAAACGTTTATAATAAAATAGTGATATTTTAGGAATTTTCAAAAATATTCCTTGAATTCAAAACTAGATTTGGTAACTTGAAATTTAATTTATAATGATTTGTATTTAGCATGATACGATTTGAAAATAATACATTCACATCAGTTTGAGGATTATTTAATTTCTCTAAACCTAATTTTCATGACATATATGTAAACTTAAGAACTTGTACTTACTCGTAACATTTTCTGAAGGCTTCAGTTTCAAATCTTTTATTCATTTTAAGTACAAACTCATCCTTGAACTTTTGAATTTGCTTTTGCAGCTCTTCAGAATGTGCCTTTCGGACTGCTTCCAATGCTGCAGAAAAAAATTATTAAATAAGAAACAGACAATAAAAGATTCAACATAGAACTAAACATTCAGTATTACAGTTCGCCTTCCACAAGTTAGAATTTGAATCAGGTGGTTTTGAATAAGTCTATTCTTAAAACTTAGGGGACAGATAAATGTGTACCCATAATCGGCATCTTAAGTGAAGTTTATTGGACTCAATTTCATCATTCAGTGCCAGAAGCAAAAATGGTAATTATGGTGATTGCCATGTATCATTGTTTTCTTGCCAGACTTGCATTACATCAACAGCAAAATTTATGTAATTATTCACTCGAATTTTCATATTTATTTTAATATTTGTTGAAGAAAGTTTTAAATAATTGAAGATACTAAAATGAAAAATCACCTTTGTACAAAAAAAAAAAAAGAATTTAAGTACACAATTTATTAATATATATTTTTAGATATATCAGCATATTAATAAATCTGAGAACATAAAAATTATCAAACTCATGAACCCTTTTATTTTCTATACACTACATTCTATAATCAACTATACAGAATGTTAATTCAGAATGGCAAATTTCTTATTCTCTTTAGAAAACTCATTAATGTTTTAGCACATTTCCAATACCATTTCAAATCCAATTTCCATTCTGAGTCCAGTTAAGGATGAGAGGATTGGGTCGAATTTTGTGTTTTTAAGGCTCAAGGTCCAAAAGCGAACAAGTTGCACCAGTTAATGAAAAGAGATTCAGCTGTTTTGAAATGCAAAAACATTAGTATCTTTTCCTTATTGGTGCTGAAAAGTGCGAATTGAATCCAGTTTTTATATTTGGATTCAGGATGATGCTCTGGTACACATGCAACAAATTATTGTCTCACTTCAATAAAGTATTAACTTGCAGAGAAAAATAATGTAAAGTTAAAGAACTATTTTGATCAAAGGATTTGAAATTTTGTTTGAAAAGTCATCAAGTTTTTTAAACCCTGTATATTTCCAGATAATTTTAAATTTGACACGTTCTTCAGACAGGTCACTGAATCATTAACTATCTAAAAAATATATCTCATATTTTTAACTGAATCAAGGTACAGAACAAAGTCCCAAATCCAGACATTTTGCTAACAAGGAGGTAAACCTTGACCTAATTGATGAAACAACGCAAAATAGAGGACATGTTCAGAGGAAATACCACATAGAAAAATTAGAAGTTTTGTATTGTATTAAAAAGTTTTTCTTTTAAAAAATTATTTCTATATCTGTTTTTTTTTTTTTACTATTGCAAACGCAAAACTCGCATTGGGGATAGTTAGATTAATGGGGGGTTTTTTTGACAAAAAAAAAAATAACCTGAAATCCGGAATTTGTACTGTATATATCAATTTGAACCAAAAATTGAAAAAACAATGAAAATGGATGCTGTAATTATTTAAGCCATCCAATTAGAAAATAGAAGCACTTTGATTTGTATACATACCGATGGCCGTTGCATGCGCTTCATCTGCCAAAGCCTTTTCTCTGTCTGTCAATATGTCTTCCAACTCTTTTTGATGCCGATGCTCTAGCTCCGTGACGATCTTTTTGTGAGAAGCATCCATGGCTGCCAAACCTTTCTCACACAATGACTAGAAAAAACAATCATCATTTCATTTATGAAACAGTTAAATAATTTAATTCAGGAATGCCACATTCAAAGCCCTTATGAAATGGTAGCAAAAAGCTTCTACTTCACCCTTAGTTTAGTATCTCAGATGCAAACTGAATCGACTAAAACACAAAATGTGCTAAATAAATATGACAGATGTTGGAGATCTCACCAAGAAATTTAAAATTGATTTTCTACCTTAATAGGGTTTTCATGACAGTCTAACAACCAGATTCTGATGGGATTTTTGTAGGGTTGCTGGGTGTCAAAACTTCAAATTTGGCATCCTTAAAAAAATTCTCCCTAAAAGAAAAATCCAAAAAATATTTTGCCTGTCCTCTTTTTTGGCTATAGGGGATTAAACTTTCGTTAACCTTTGGTGAGTTTTCATAAGTTGCCAAAATATTGAAATCGGGAGCTTTTGAGACGATTTTGCTTCAACGGATCCCTAGTCTTGGAAAATATTAACAAAACGTCGTCTGTCAGTCCAGTTTAACTTGATAAAATTTCCAGACTATGTTAAAATAATAGATCACTATATTTTAACCCAAGTTCATGAAGCTTGTAATAAAGATGTGCCCTTGAAGGGTATTGTATATTTTAAAAATTTCATTTTGGTTTTACAATATTTGCATTATTGTGGCACTATTTTGTTACTCTATAATCATTTTTATACAAGTTAACTATGGCTCCAAGTGAAATTCTGTAACATATATCCATGTCACACCAAGATGTGTTCATTTTGTGTCAACACAGGGCGACAGTATTTTAAGATGGAAAGTTATGAATGACAGATATTTGGAATTTTAATATAACTCTAACGAGCAACTTAAAAACTAGTTTGAAATATTTTTTGGTAGTGTTCTACTTATTACTTACCTTAAGCTGTTCCATTTCATCCGAGTACCTGAGTTTGATGTCTTCCCTTAAGTTTTCATTCTTCTGCTGAAGCTTGTTTTCATATTCATGTTGAAGGCTTCGAATCTCTTCGTCATAGTGATGCTGCAACATTAAAATTCAGATAATTAAATTCCCTACATCAAAATGTGTTGAGTATACACAAACATTAATATTTTTAAAATACCTTTCAACTTATTGCATACCATGTACATAAAATATAAAATCCACATTATATGAGCAATATTTGTACCTAAAATGTCAACTTTAAACAGCAAAAAAAAAAATTTATCTTGAATATTTTTATTTGAATAAAAAATGCCCAAGTACCTTCCACTAGATAAAATTTAGTTTTCAGTGACATGGCATTAGTGAATTTATTAATTCAGACTTAAAATTTTATTTAAATTAAATAATAATTATATGCCAGTTTAGTACCTAAATTCATTTTCACATTGATATATTCAATACTTCATAAACACTCAATAATTTCCATGACAAAGTGAAATAATGATAAGTAAATGAACATGAGTCAATGTATTTATTTTCATACTTAACTATTATAAAATTTGCTGTTATGCAATGTGAATAGCCTCTAGAACAATACATTAGTTTGCTGATATTTAGCAATTACCATTTCGGAAAGAAAATTCATAAAATCGATCATATTAATTGGTTAGAGTAATGCCATTTGTCCTGATCAACAAAAAACAGCAATAAAACAAATGAGTCTTCCAATTTTAAATTGTGTGTATTGCAATTCAACACTACAATGAAAGAGTGCTTTCCATTTGTCAAATTCAGTTAGTACCAAATAAAAATACAGCTATTCTAAATATCTCCAAATATAGGAACTAAAAACAATTGATTCTGATAGAAGATTCCACATTACCTCGATTTTCTTCAAACTATTTTGAGCAACTTGCAGTTCCTTTTCCAGTTTTTGCTTTTCTTCACTAAACTGTTTTTCCTGGAACAGAAAAGTATTAATGTCATAATCGTAAGGTTAGTTCTTTTGTGGCACAAGAGGGTCTTATTTGAACAACCTGCGCCAAACACAAGACAACATCAAGAAAAGAATGTCATCAAAGTGTGAAGAGGGACTGGGTAAGACTAGAGTAGCGAGATGAAAGCAGAAAAGAATTGCTTGGTTACCTGGGGAATGGGACTCCATGTTTACCAAAGACAGTAAACTCCATGGGAAAAGATCACTAGACTACCTTGGGTAAGGTGAAGCCCATACACATCTATAAGATGTGCCCAGAGGGCATTGGAATCTTATGAAATCTGTATTTAGAAATAACTACAAACAAAGACTTCAATTTCTTAAAATTTAACCCAATAGTTCTTACAACAAACAATTTCATTGTATTTTGTTAAATTGAATGCTATTGGTAAGGGTTGGTTGGTTTTGAATTTTACATTGCAAGAGCCATATTTAGCCAAACACAAGACAGATAGTGCCAAGTAATTGTGAAATGAAAGGATGCTGGGCATCCTGGAGTCGCAACACTCCTATTTACCAGAGGCAGTAAACCCCATTATTCACAATTTCAAGGTATGTATGGAATTACTAGGGTACTTTAGGATCGTGAAGCCCGTACACACCTAAAGATGTGTCCTGAGGGAGTTATTGATAAGGGACTTCTCATGGAAGTTTTTACAAAAACAATTGAATGAATAAGGACAGCTCAAATAGGTATATAGGTAACGGATGATGGTCCAGGATGGTGGAAGGGAAAGAATAGAGGACAACACCACACAATTTTGAAGTGAAGCCACATCTGAGCTGGCACACCTGACAGATCGGTTAGAGAACTTACCTTCTCTCGCACAACTTCTTGAATATGCTCTTTCCACATCCGGTCCTGCTCCTCCAGTTTCTGCACCACGACCAGGTCGCTGTCGTGCTGCTCCATTAGGTGCTGGATTTCCAGCCTCAGGTTCCGGCACTTCTCGCACAGGCTGCCGGTCCTCGCCACCGCCCGACTCTCATCCAGCTCCGCCTGGAGGTAGCTCACCTCCTGCCGCAGCTCGGTGCACGAGCGGCAGCCCTCTTCCAGGCGCCGCCTCTGCTCCTCCTGCAGCGTGGCCAGTTTGGCGGACAGTCGGTCCAGCTGCGCCCGATAGTCCTTGCGCTCGCTCTCCACCGCAGACTTCCACTTCTGCTTGAAGCATAAGAGACTAGAGACACTCCTGTGGGCCACGTTCAGCTCATTGGGGTTGCACAGGCTGAAGAATGCGTTGGGGAACCGGTAGAGGGGAAGGTTGGACATGATGCTCATGGTCCGGAACTGTAGGTTCTCGTGGAAGACGTTGAGGGCTTCCTTGTCAGTGCTACACAGCATGTTGTTCTGGAATGAAGCCTTTACCTTGTCGTTGTTGCTGCTGTAGATGGCGTCCTTGATCAGAATGACGGTACCGTCCACCACCGTGATGATGGACACGATCTGGGCCAGCTCGGAGATCGAGCAGTGCATGTATTCCACGAGGACGCCACACTTGCTGCTGGAGAAGAAATTGTTTTCCAAGTGCTTGATGCAGATGCTCTTGATTTCGGAAGACAGCAGGCTCAGTTCCTGCTGCAGTAGTTTACATATGTACTCTGTCCACTTTTCGCTGTACTGGAAGCTTGAACACAGGAAGTAGACCTCGTTGAGTGACTTGGATATGTGAGCAATAAATGACTGGGACACCTGCGAGATGATATGACTAATGTGGGAGAGAAACTGTTTCTGACCCAGGGGCTTCAGATCATTCTTTTGATCTGAAGGCTTTTGAGAACTTACTTTGTCGCACACTGAATCTTCAGAAAGTTCTAGAATGGTGGTGCAAAACCTCTCGATAAATTTCTCTTTGAATTCTGATAAAACGGAAGATATTTTCTTCCGCTGACTATCGACTTCTTCGAATAGGACTTCCACATCTGAAACCTGAGCGATTTCTTCGGATGAGCTCCTGTGAAACAGAAGACATGCAACAATATTGCACAAACTAGTTTTCTGTACATTTGTGTGGACAGGATTGGATTTCTGTTGAATATATTGCTCGATGCCAGTGATTGTTTGCTTGACTCTATTCAAATGCTGCACCAACACAGCAGTCTTGTACTTATCAAAGTCACTCATTTTAAAAATAATATTTGTAATTTCCTGCAGCAGAATAATATTATACAATAATTTACCAACTATACAAGAGATGCTTTGAGGTACAAAAGAAGCTTCGTCGTTTTTACCCGTAACGTGATCTAATGTTCGCACTAATTTGCTCAACTCCTCACTAGCTTCACTGCTGATAAGGTTCATTTTCGAAGATTGGAATGGATTCATGTGGCCCTGTGCATAGAGCAACTGCAGCGATGTCTTCAGCCAAGAAATTAAGGAGGACACCTTATGACCCAAACTTTCCAAACAGTCCGCAAAGGTCATAGACAGAGGGTCGTCATCACAGACTCCATCCTTGTCCGTCGTGGACAGGTCCGTCATGCTTGCAGACAGAGACAGGGAGTTCCAATTTTCACTAGTGTCATGAGAGGCGGCATTCTCATTCAGATTCACCTGAAGGCGGATTTTAGGTTTGGGAATATCCTCCACAACCGTCACTTCTTCAGAACAGGCAGTGACAGTTTCCGTGACATCCTTCACTTTCCTGTCGAGGTTATGGAGCCTCATGAGCAGGCTCTGTGACTCCCTGCCCGCTTCTTCTTTGCCAGACTCTCCTTGACACCCTTCAGTGATCTTCAAGACTCCTTCCACGGCACCTATCTTCTGTTCCAGCTCCGTGAGCTTCGCCTCGTACTCCTTCGACAAACTAAGAGCTTCCTTCCCCTTCAACGAGCTCCGTCGCCTCTCCTGACGCTGCTCGAGCTTCATGACGCGTTGCCTCAGCTGCCGCACGTTCTTCTCAGAGTTGAGCAACTTGTTGGTCAGGTCGTCCACCCTGGCCACCATCAGCTCCATGTGCGACTTGTGGAGCTTCTCCGTCTGCTCGCAGGCCTGCTTCAGCGATATGCAGTGCAGCTCGAACTCGTCGGAAGAAGACTGGGCCTGCTTCACTTCGGACTTCAACCGCCTGTTCTCCTCTCGCACTTTGTTGAGCTGTTGAGCGAGAAGCACGTTCTGCGAAGAGATGCCGCTCAGTCGCGAGACCTCCTGTTTGAGCGAATGGCATCCGAAGGCCTTGCTCATACTCAAGCCCAGGTCGTTGTCTTTGCTGTTGAGGAGCAAGGTAACTTTTGCTTTCTCGAGTTCCGATTGAACTTTGTGGAGTCGGTCTTCTACGCGCCCGAGACTGCTCACTAGAGTTCCCATTTCTTTCTTTTGGTCACCAGACAGGTGGGGCCCGTTCTTTGGACTCTTTTCTTCGAGGTCATCGAGTTTAGACTCGACTTCTTTGCAGAACTTTGATATGTCTAACCATATGGTCCAAGAAGAATCTTCTAATTTATCTTTGATATCTGTGACTTTTTTCCTACCATCTTGGAAGGATATTGAATCTAATTTGAAGCTGCGTCGTCTCTCGGGTCTATTTTTCTCTTCAGTATATTTGGATGGGGAATCCTGAAAAAATTTAATTTATAAAATGCTGTCAGCGAAAAGGTCCTACGTAACAGTAATGACGATAAAAAATCATTCACAGGAGTTATACAAACACATATGTTGTCAATATTTTACAAAAAGCTCACTATTTTCATTTTATAAAAAACAATGGATACTCAAGGGGGATTTTTGTTTTGTTTTTTTCAGTAAGAAAAAAAATTTCCTTTGTTCAAGTTGAAATATGCAAATATGGACTAGTTATAAGCTATTAACAGATCATAATATCTACACAATTATCAGATTGATCAACATGGTCAAAAAGGCTTAGCAGGCTTAATTCTTCAAAAAAATTATTCCATTTTTTTTTTAAATACCTGAAACAATAATAAATAGGCATACAAAGTTTGGAATTATTTGAATGCGTGGTTTCGTCAGTAAAAAAATTCCAGAAAAGGAAGTTACTTAAGAATATCTCAGCTATTATAAAAGAAAGTGTCTGTCTATTTGCGTGTATGCGTTGTTCAGATGAATCTATACGACTTACAGTAATGAAAATTAGTTCAAAATTCTAAAGGTGACTGAATAGACATTAAAGCCCAAAATTTAATATTTAAACCAGAACATTTTTTAGTTAATTTATTAGCATATTTCTTTCACGGGTCTTGAATTGCAAACTGGATTTTCCCCCTGTTCTTTCTTTATATCTTTGGATGTGTGACAAGTTTCCAATGACACTACTGACTGCTAACGGATTATTGTTTGATTTGAGTCATGTGGTTGAATGTTATTTTTTTCCTTTTGTTCATGGGAATCTATATTTGTTTCTTATTTTTTTTTCTTCTTTATTCTTTAGTCCAAGTTTCTATCTTCGCAAACGTTCAAGATAGAGTAAAAATTTCAACATATTTAAAATCTGCGGAAACTTTTACACCAGATCGATACTTTAGGTAGTTCGAATTTTATGCGAAGCCTAAATTCTGTCAGGAGCAACGCTGTGCCAGAGTGATAGTTAATTGTAAAACATGAAACAACTTAATAACAAAGAACGAAGTTGAATAAACATAAAAAAAGGTACGTAGCAAAAAATAACAATACATCAGCAAATTAGTACCAAACATTAAAAAGGTAAGTAGTTAAATTTCACCCATTTTATGTGTTTTAAATTTAGGATATTGATGTTTTATGTGTGATGTACTATATTTTTATAGATATTAAATTATTATAGATCTAATTTTCAAGATAACACATTTTTTTGCCTGTTGTAGTAATTATTGTTACTCTTTAGTTAATGCTAATATTCGTTAATTCTAACAAACAATGTCTCAGTGTCAATAAACTAGAATATAGACACAATACATATAGAAAAAAAATTCTTAACTACTATAGTGCTTCATAATTAAAACTCAGTAGCAACTAAATGTTTAGGAAAACTTTAGACACTAAGCAATGTACATGAGCAATTAGTGGACGATAGTTCCTAAAATATACTAGGGCAACATGTATGAACCTCAAGACATCCATGCCATTTTTGAATTAATGATAGCCAACGAATTAGTAATCTGAATTAATTCAGCCAGTTTCTTGTTTATGAAACAAACAATACCCTAAACACATTCTTACTTTGGAAGACTTTTTATCTTTCAGAGGCACAATTGACGCATTCAGCAAACTCGAGCTCGAATGATCTGTTGTTCCGTCGTCGCTGTCAGCCATGTAATTATGATCCGATTCATTGATCTCAGTCGATCGAAACCTAGAGCTCCTGGTCCTGGAATTTGACCGAGTCCTGGCCCGCTCTTTCACTCGAGAAATGGCCGTCCGTGCCAGGGGCGGAGAAGGGGGCAGTGCCACGGAATTGTGCTTGTCCTGATCCTCCTCCTCCACGATCGTCTTGGAACTGGAGCCAGACGAACTCTTCTCCGATTCGATGCTGGAGACGGAGTTCTCCACATACACAAGACTAGCCGATTTGTCTTTGCTGGTTTCCGACACTTTGTCCACTTCCTGTTTCTTTTTGGGGAAACTGTCGTCAGCCAGTGCCATCTTCAAGTTGGCTGCTTGGAGTATGGCGCGGATCCAGTTGTTGCGGATCTTGGCTGTGACTGCAGATAGGTAGAGCTTGGAGAAATCCTTCATCTGAGGAGGAAAAAACGTGATCAGATTGCTTTTCAGACACATTGCTTTTTATTCAACCTGCCTAATGAATTGTTCCATTTCTTTTCAGGTTCTCACATTTTGTGGAACTGACGGCAAATCCCAACCAACTTTTAGACAACTGTGGGGAACTTTGTGCACACTAATGTCTGGACAGACACCACTATTTGGGGAAAGACCCCACCATGTATGAGCTAGGTTGCATGCAATTGAGGATAAGTTCCATTTCAACTGCAAATGGCATTAATATAAAGTGAATGCTTCCAATTGCTCAAATTGGTCTACAGTCTAGTGATATGACAAAACATCGATGTTGATAATACATCAATGTTTTTTAAATTCAGTGTATTTAAACTTTTTTCCACCATTTTTTAAAACTGGTTTAGCAACTATTGATGCAACATCGACAGCAAAACATCGATGTTTAAAATTAAAACAGCGATGTTGATAATATATTGCCCCCAAACCATCGATGTTTATAAAATTCAAAGTATTTTAACTTTTCCCCCCCATTTTTTAAAACTCGTTTAGCAACTAGTGATGCGACATAGGCTCCAATACATCCGATGTTTTTTGTAAAACATCGACATCGATGTCGCATCCCTACTTTTCAGAACCGTCACCCTTGGCCACTTTGGTCTAAAAGTGTGTTTCATTTTATAATTATAAAAATTATGCCACTTGTTTATTTTTAAAATTTTTATAACGGTACTTTTTTCATTTAAAAATAAAACATTGACAAGTATAAACATAGATGTTACAAAAACATCGATGTTTTGTAAACATTGACATCGATGTCGCATCCCTACTCCAGTCTAGTGTATAGTTGGCTTTTAAAGAGCCTGTGTCCAGTAAAGTTGCATCAGAAACTGTTTTCTTACTTCAGATAAAAAAAGTGTGTTCGTATCAGCTCAGTTTCCACTGAGTTGTATTCTACCTAATTGTCAGTGTTTCTTTTCAATTGAAAACATACATTACTAATTGAACACTTGGCACACAAATGCCTTAATTTAGAGTTAGGCATATTTTCTTGCAAGAACAGCTACCTATTTTCAATATTATTTTAACCCTCTTTTAAGAGTTATATCTTTGTCATCTCTAAGGCTTCTTGAAATTACACTTGTATGTGAGAGTTGACAGATATGCTACATTTATAAAATGCATATTATGTTCTAGTAAACATGATATGTTTTACCAATTATGTTACACTGCAAAATCTTAAATTTATTTTGATTTGTAGACAATCAAATTAAGAATTGGAAAACTTTTTGTAACTCTTGACCCAATACTGTCAAAGTTAATAGCTTATAAAAAAATTTTAAATAAATCCTCTAAAGATGTTTTTATATAAATATGATTTTAAACATTTATTGTAAAATTTCTCATAAACTATACCTGTACAAAGATGTGAAGAATGTTTTTTAAAGTACTACACTTAGTAGTTCGAAAATAAAGTAAAAATCCCATCTGAGTTGTAGTTTAACCCTCTAATTGATTTGGGCAAGATATCTCATCCATCAAGATCTGACCAATTTTGTTAATCTCCTTATCAAGATGTTGCTGATTATTTTTATGAAGATGAAATCAAGATCAGGTAATTTTTCATATGATGAAATATCTTGTTCATCAAGATCTGATCAATTTTCTTACTATGTCTCATTCACCAAGATCTGCTCAGTTTTGCTAATGACGAGATATACCTCATAAAAACAACCACCAGGAGGGTTTAAGACCTCATGCCCCCTTTCACCAAACGGTTTATTGTTTCAATTGGGGAGGTGAAGAATCGCGACCCAAAGGGCCACTAGCACCTGCAGACAAGACACACACACATCGTTCTTGCACTGCACACAAATCTTTACTGATTTTTAAAACATTTTGTACATGGAAAGTTCACCATGGGCATACCCACAAAACAATATGTGCTAAAACAATTATAAAACATAGATAGAATGATGGCACACCCTCTAGGGAGTAACACTCGGACTAAATTTGGATGCAGATTTGCCGGACCAGTCTATAGAACACTGGTGTGCAGTTTGTATGATGCAATGAAATATTAGTGATACAATAACAGAACATTAGAAGAAATGACTTAAAATTTATACAAAAATTAAAATAATGCAACAGTTATGTCCCAATAGTATCATAGGAGGATTATTTCTTTAAAATATACTCACCAACACACAGAAAGTGTAACCGCTGCTACTCTCCACTTCTGAGACATTTTTCACCTTCCTCAGATCGAGAAATCCGTCCAGTATCCCGGCATCTTCGGCAATTGGATCGCTGAAGTACGTCAGGGCCGAGTTCCTGAGCACAAACCAATACTTGTTCCACTTACAGTCATCCTGTTTCACAAGCCAGCCCTTCTTCAAGAAGACGCTCTAGAAAATGCACCATGTTAATAAAACAACCAATCTATTAAGGTTTCCAAATTTTTTGCAACTTTTTGACTTTTTACAAACACTTTCACAGTGAGGAATTAAATCCAAACTTTTTGGATATTAAAATAACATTTATTTTTACAGACAACACAACACATGGGTTTAATAATAATGAAAGCAAAACAAAACGATTAATTTTATGGTAATTGAATTGCTACAGAGATCTCAACAACACAGAGTCCGAAAACTAACTGCTTATAGTTCGAGTTGCCGGCTAAAGCATCAAGTAAACTTGGGAGACAGGAAGCCTCTGAGACACCAGCCCATTATCCTGAACACTTGGGACATTACACCACCTTTATGACTTCCTTAATTAAATTAATTTTATTGGCCTTAAAAAGAATAAGTGAAAAACAGATCTACTTAAGAGGAAGAGTCATAATTTAAGAAATAGCTTTATTCATCTTCAGTTTACTTTTCAACTTTTTGGCAGGGGTTGTCACACCCAGCATTCAAGAATTCAATTTGTGACCATTATCCAGTACTCATTAATAGAGGTCACATTCAATCTGGATGGACAAACATTAATGTCTTTATCCCAGATTTGAACCGGGAACCATTCAATCCAGGAGTCGGCACCATGACCACTAGATCGGAAGTAAGAAATATACAAAGCGAAGAAGGATTTCGAACTTACGTTGTTCCAAGGTTAATTTTAGAAATCTTAGTAAGTTAATGTAATCAGTTTGAAAGTTTGTGTTTTATTTTACGAGAAAAAGAACTATCTGGATTGCGCTTTAAGGTAAGGAATAAGTTTAATATTCAAGCTTTACGAATTTAAAATTTAGCATAACATTACTCATATTGTTATTTGAAACAATAATTGTCCTCTACAAAACGTTAAATCTAGGGGAGAAATGTACGAACGATAGTAGTGTCAAAGTGTATTTCATAATTTCTTAAATAATAATTGATATTATTAAGACAATAATGTAGCCATTATATAATACGTTACAAATTTAGCAATGTCAGCATATGCTTTTTTAATACAACATTATTAATGTAAAAAATAAGATGGTGGTAGTTTAGAACATGTACTATATAACATTACTAGCTTTGAATTGTTTTCGTAGTAGCAATTGTACTACACTTATTCAGCTAATGCAAATTGAGAATTTTATGAGCATTGACATTTAGGACTCAAGTTATTAAATGTGTGACAAGGTAGTGATACCAAGAGAAATATACTGTTGAGATTCAAATTTCACATGTAAAAACAAGGTGAGCATGAATCTATTTCTGAATTTGTGACTGAGCTTTGATGTCTCTGAATTTTGTAACTTTGGCTAGACCAAGACCAAAATGTGCATAGAAAATTGCTTACAAACCTGAATTTAACATTCAATATAGCACATATACACACACAAAAGAGAAAGCATGGGCAGGTGAAGCGCAGCTAAACAAGCCATGCCAATTCAGAAAAATACAAAGGGAGATAACATAATTACTGGCAAATTGGCTCAACCCAAACTAAATTGTATCATGTTGTCATTGGGGATTATTGTAACCAGTGCTATTACTAGTAATTCATGTGCCCTATGCAAGAATTTGCACTTAGGCCCTTAATTAATTAGGCATTACTTCAGCAAATTCATTAATTACATCATAATTAATATTTGTAATGATATTGTATTCTTTTGAAATAATAGAACTATTGGGTAATCGTTCTTGTCCGATAGTTGATCTTAAATATTTTTTTTTATTAATTTCAACTTGCTAAAACTTCTTTCCCACAAAGCAATAGAAATGTGAAGAGTTAGAAATATTGGAAGAGCAACATTGATATTTGGGTAAGACTCAATTAAATCAAAATCATAAAGAGCCTGTCAAATATAAAGCAGATATACAATTTCTATATTTTGAATAAGAGTCATTACTTCAAATTTTCAATTTTGCATGTGAATTCATACTGTTAAATTGCTTTTCAGTTTAAATGAATGCAACTAGAAGTTCCTGGGAAACTTTTCTTTATTGGTGTCCAGTTAAATAGGCAAAATCAGCTTTACCTAGGGAACCGCTGGATCATGACAAGAGACCGAGACTTTCCGTCAGATGAACCTATGGACATCAGTCGTAAGAGCTGGGCATCGTTGGTGTATAGCGTCCGGAGATGTCTTTCGGGTCGCCCTTGCCTTTCAGGAACAGCTCAGTCCGGTCCGCTCCCCTTCGTCCTCTCCTCCTTCTTAGGCAAGCCAGAAAGGGGTCGTAGCACCCCCTTCTCGTTAGGACAAGAGCTTCGTTTCACCTCGACTCTCGCCAATCTAGCGGGAATCCCCAAGTTCCGCACATACATAGGAGGAAGTGAGGGCCATCGGAAATCGTAACATAACAATACTTTTTAAATCTTTGCTGTATTTAATACCGAGATCTGCAGTAAATTTTTTTTAAATAGGCAACACTCATGAATTGTAAAGACAAGCCATAGAGAAAGCAAAAATTGTCAGATAGTTTTTATTTTTTGATAACACCAATCTATTTGAGACAATAGTAAGTCAAGAGCACAGTAAATTTGTATTTTAAATAATTATTTGTGTGTCAAGTTACTTTCTTCATCTGATGTTTCATCTATTTCCATTATCTTAACTATTCTCTCTCTTTTTTGGGCCCTCTTCCAAGTGGGCCCTGTACAGGTGCACCTGTTGTACCTGCCTGGTTACAGCACTGATTGGAATTAACTGTCACTCGCTATTATTACTGAATTAAAAATAAAACTAACTACCTCATTGTTTTGATCTCCAATGAATTCTCCAGTTGAGGTGTAATATGACGAAGGAAGAGAATCCAAATTGCATCCATCAGGATCACCACGAACCTGAGAAGGGCAATACATTTTTACCAAAAGCAATTAAAAAGAAAGCCTCTTGTGAAAGCCTCTTTTAATAAAGTAAATAAAAAGTAACAGTTACAACCAATTTATGTGTACATAGATATGATGTATACAATTTTGCAAACAGAAATCGGCAATAGAATGCTATGTTTATCAATTATATGCACTATAATATTATGATGAAACAATTCACCACATTATAATTTTAGGTAATAAAAACATGTATTCAACTTCAAATTTGTTTAGTCATGGTCTCAGCAGATGAGGTTTTAAGACGTTACGTTACAGCAAAGTAAATAATTTGCAAAAATGAACATAAAATTCAGAAGCTACAAAAAATATATTTAAAGATAAAATTGAGCTATGCAAAATGCATATTAATCAGGTTATGTAACACCAAAAACATAAAAAAATAATATTCTAAAAAAGTTATTCAGAAATAGTTTTTAATGCATGTTGCACAACTCAATGCATTACATTACCAATTAATTTCCATTACTTTACTATTGATTTTAATTTTCCTTTGTTCATTTAAAAATTTTTAATTTACATAGTTTTGCAAAATAATTGTACGCAAGCAAAATATTCAAAACAAAACACAGTACTTTATATAGCATATTATACAGTATTATTATAATTTAATGACATGGTAAGCTAAATAATTAAAATAAACCTTATTTCATAAATTGCCAACCAAAGCACAAATGGCTTAAAATTCCTCTTGCATTAATGTGGGAGGAATTAAACCCTTTGTGTATTGATTGGCAATTTATGAAATAGAGTTTATTTCAATTACTTAAATTTACATTTTCACTCAAACTGCATTTTCTCTAATCTAGTAATTTATTTCACTCTGCATTTTAAAGACTATTATTTGCATAAAATTAAACAAGATTAAAATTTAACTATAGGTTAGCACGAACAATATCCAAATTTACTCACTTGACTTAAGCTTGATTTCAACTGAGATTTGTCGACGGTGTCCACAGAGTATTTGTCATGAGTTTTACTTACACCATTTAGGAGAATTTTGTTGTCATCCCTTAGCACTGCATTTGGGACAGAGGCTGATTTATGAATGGTTCTTCCTTTAAGATTGTCTTCATGATCGTTGGACCAAGCTAAGATTTGTTTCTGTAAATCACCTGGGGGAAGCACAAAACAGACAGATATTAATGACAGTGCATATTCTCACACCAACCAATAACATACCCAACTATTTAAACACAGAAAACTTTATTTTTCTAATTTTTTAAATCTTTATGTATATTACTTGAATGTTTAATGAGCAAACTATTTTTAAATGATACCAGGTAGACCCTTTCCCATTGAACGTAACAACGTCGGCCAGTCAGGGTTCCAGGACAGTGACCCATTAAGAGATGACACCAGATTAATCATAAATCAGGGGATGGCAAAAATAAAAAATTTAGCAGCCAGCCCAATTTTTTAGGGGATCCAGGACCCTTGCAATACATATACTAATATTTTTTCGAAAGCTGAGTATATCGCAGAACTTATTACACACGCCCGCAGTAAATAATATGTTATTTATAGAGTAGCTGAGGCAATAAAGAACAACATTTTTATTATCTACATTAGACATTTTGCTTTCATTTTGATCTTTTATGGCCCAAAAAATCAATTTTTTTTCATGAAAAATAAACGTTTTTTACAAAAACAGAAAATTTAGGTGCCAGACCAAATTATTTATACACCATGGCGACTGAGATTTGTTGTGCCGTCATAAATTGATGAACAGAATCTCTAATATTATAAAAGGAAGTGGTTTGTCTGTTTGTTTCTTGCCCGCAAAGTCCTGACAAATCTATGGCACTTACAGTTATGAGATTTGGCACACAGGTAGTCTGAATTTTTTGAAATTTTAGGGTTGAGGAGAATTTTTAAATTTAATCTGGAACATTTAAAAATGAATTTAATAGTTTTTTTCACCATTCTTCCTTCTTCACAGAATGAAAAGCATCAAAATTTAAACTTTTCGCCCTCATGTCACCTTGACGTCAGCCTTTTTGACCATGACAAGTTTTTCCATCTCCCATCTAGAATGGGAGAGAACAGATTCAAATGACATTCGTTTGATTCCAGATTCATTTATTTTGATTTCCTGCAAAACGGATTCCAGTGAAGCAAAAGATATTACTTAAGTTATCACTGGCGGTCTTCAGTACTTTTTGTTTTTTAATTTTAGCAATCATTAAAGGTAGAATAAAAAATTTATTGGATTTGAAATCTGCTGAAAATTTTACACCAAATTAATACCTTACACCACGGGCACGGGCAATGCCAGGCTAGCCATGCAATTGCTAGAAAACTTATATTTCAGGTCTAATAAAATTCTAGAAATGCACAGAGTACTTTGAATCAAAATAAAAATTTCCCAAAATATCAGAAAGCAAGGGAACAATCAGAGTTCCAAGTGTCTTCTGGATAAGGGCAAATACTTCAATCATTAATGCATGATTGTATATATTTTTAGGTATTGTATTATTTTAAGCATTTTTTACAGCATTTGTTATGAAATGGGAATAGACTAAAGAGTAACTGTTTGAGTACACTAATCACACTAAGCAGGGGTACATCTAGAAACTTTCAACAAGAAATAAATCATGGGGAGAAGGTTAAAGGTTTTAATTTTATGCATACCTTTTATTTGAGCATTATATCTCTGTAACCTATAGGTAAGCAGTCATATAACTCCAATTTTGTAAATGTGACTATCATTCTCCCTCTCTCTATTTATATCCTCATCCAAAAGATATATTCTCTCCATCTTTCTCACTACTTTTCTCTCAATGTATAGAAAATATAGTTAGGACTGTTTATCTCCAGGGTGCAAAAGATATATATTGGAATTCTGAAAAATTTATTATTCATGCACAATATGGTTTATGACCAATGCCTACTAGTGAAAAAATATCCTAAGCTTTTAATTGGTTAGTGGCCAAACAGAGAAAACTACTGCATAGACTGGCTGGATGCAATCATTGATGATGAAAATGTTAATAAAAGTAACGCTCTCTAAAACTTGTTTTGAAAGTAACCAATTTGATTGCATCATTCCTGATGACGAAATTATCCTAAAGCACGACTTTTAGCTTTCCTTAAATATAGAGAACTCAAAGCAATCAGAACAAAATTTGGAAATTATGCATAGCAAAATTTCTTGACATCTAGCAGATCTGACAATCAATGTTAAAACAAGCTTAATTTACATTGATAAATGGTTGAACAAATCAAAGTCAGTTTCAAGCAAACAAAGAAAAACTTACTTTTCTTTCCAAAGCTCGACTGTCTCCTCAGGCACTTGGGTTTCTCTCGATGAAAAAAATTCTCGTATGACTCGATTTTTTTCCCTGATGGTACGTCAGACATCAGAAGGTAAACAGGGTTATGAAAACTTTTCCCAATGCACTCGGGTGTATTCAGATCCAGAGGCATTTTCTTCCAGTCCGATTTTAAGCTAAACTTTTCCTCTAGGACCGACGGGATCATTTTGGAGACGTCTGAGCGGCTCTGATGCTTCCTGACGTCCCTGGGCTCTTGTTTCAGGAAGTTTTTAACCTCCTCTGTTTTAGCACACATCTTTTCGGAAACATTGTTTCTGGTGATGAAATTATGAGTTAGGAATTTATTCGCACAACACTCCAAGACAAGTTTATTCAAATAAAGTAATGGGACACTATCTGACAAAAATTATAGCAATTCCATCATCAGTCCTTATGTAAAAAATTTGGATAGAGAAACAAAATTTTGTTTCGATAGAAAAAAGTCTATAGCAGGGGTGGCCATATCGTGAATTTCTCAGGTGAATGGTGTGGCTCTTAAGAAAAAAAATAATTATGTATGAAATATGGTGAACTAAAACTGATCAACGTCGAAAAGTAATTTTTTTATTTCATTTCTTGTTACAAAGTTATTCAAAAACATAAAAGTTACAAATATATTCAAAAACATAAAAATAAAAATGTTATTAAAAATATATATTGTTCTGATTCTCTCAAAGAAAATTCTTTAAAAATTTAAATAGATTAGATTTTTGAGGAAATGAAAAAACAAAACAACTTTTAAAATCTAAGTTGCCCTCTTTTTCACTCATATTAAAGCAGGCAAAAAATATTTTCAAAACAACAATTGCTTATGTTTGTGAGCTTTGTTACATAACAAGACTCGAGCGACTTAGTTGTCAAAGCAGCGTTCAGTCGGCAAAACGATATATTGTTTTATTTTTCACACATTTCTTTAGCTGCATTTTTTGCTTTAGGTCAAAATTGTCTCAACTAAGAAAGCACTGCAGTTTTGTGTTTCAGCTATAAATCAGGGTGACCAGGGGGAGGGGGTGGGGGGAATGAACTGTGGGTAAACTTAAACAAATTGATTTAATTTTCAGTTTCATTGTTTGCCAAAGATAAATAAATGGCTCGTTCAAACATTCCTTTATGAAATGTGGCTTCCAAAGGTAGTGTAGCTGGCCACCCCTGTTCTATAGACGAAACGAGCTCTGTTTCCATATTTCAATAGAATTCTACAGAAAACTTTTATCAGAAACTAAAGTTGTAAAACAAAAGAAATGAGCTTCGATAGAATTTTAGAGGTTTTTAGACATTCTCTATGGATATCTATAGAAGGTTACTTTATAGAGTTTATAGTAAAAAGTACCATAATTCTAGACCACATTCTATGGAAATTTTTATGGAATGCTATAGACATTTATCTTAAATCTACTGTTCTGATTTAAAAGTAGCCTACTGAATGGGAAAATATAATTTAGAATCGTTTTTCATGCCAAGCAATTGGTAGTGCTTTGGAATCGGTTCCTCACAACAGTGGAATATTTAGGACACAGTAATCTTTGTAAACAAAGAGAATACTTCAAAGAATGCTCCTCTTATCTCCATTCTTAGTAAAGTTCATCAAAACATAATTTCTATGCTTTTATTTTGATACTTTTAGATATAATTCTTTATTTTTAGCTTGAATGTTCAAATTATATCTACACTTTTAATATACAAAGTGCATTTCAATGTAATTGTATATTGAAACTTGCAAACCATTTCATATCTTGATGTGCTTTACTAGTATTAGATTCCCTAGATTTGAGTTTTGGGTGTGCTGCATACGACAACATACAGTAAACTTCTGATTATCAACAGTCTTTTTGAAGGACATCCAAAAACATGAAAATTCACTTACAGATCGAAATAAGGAAACTGAAAGTAGTTAGTTGTCTCATTTTACAATACATTTCTATGCAATCAATCTGAATGGTTCTTATTGTGATTTTGAGTCATTGGGAAGGATTTAAATTTGAAACCATATCAGCTAAAAAAATTTAAATATTACTGTCAAAGATAGAAAATTAATACATTGAATCTACAAATTTAACAAAAATGTAGAACCAAAATGTAGAATTTAAGAAAAATGTTTGTACCTTTTTTTGACAATTTAGGGAAAACAGATACTCAAGCAAATTTATTTAAGTGCTATTAAAGTTACTATCAAATACATGATGTATTACGACTACAAGATATGAATTTCTTTCGTGAGTTTTTTTTAAGTTTCCTATATTTTAGCACTGGAAAAATTGAAATGTAATGGAAGACAATTTAGTGTAGCTACTGACCTGATACAATTACTTTCACTTTGTACAACTGATGAACTCTCTTGCTGTTTCTTCTCTGAAAATGTTTTGAAAATAAGCATCACTTTTAGATTTCAAATTATTATTAACACACTTCAGATCCATTCTATTCTCATACAATAAAAATGCTTAAATGCTTTCAGTGTAAAATTTGGGAATGAAATAACGGCATAGTAGCTATACAAAGTTAAGGGTAGTACAGTAGTTCACAGCACATTCAATCAATGTGCTGTGAAACTACAATCGCCATATGTTCAAAGTAATACAGATTTACAACTAATCAATTTCATCCAAAAAATAAGACTTCATTAATGATTATCTTTAATTCCATGTAAATTTATAGTAAACTTAAAGTTAAAAGTACTAAAAATATTTAAAATAGGCTTGGGGGAAGATAAATTGAGCTGTGTCAAAAACCAGGTTTCAGTGTTTCTTTGAAAGTGAAACTTCCTCTACAATGTTATAACTTTTTCTCTGACCTTTACTGTTCATTGCAAACTATGCAAAACAATCATCGTCTTTGTTTAAGAAAATTGACCCTGAAAATATTTTTTAACTATTTTCAATACAAGAGGAAGATAGCACAGAAAGGAAAGAAGTGATAAAAATATTATGTACCGTTTGCTGATGAGCTCTACAAAAGCTTAATTGAAACAAGTGATCCATTTCTAGTTCATATTTCAACTTTGCATACTTGCTATTCTTTTGTGAATTTAAATACAGTTGAAAAGGGACATTTTAAAATATAAAGGGATACAGGTTGTGCATAAACAGAGTTGACGGCCACATAAAAACTTTCTATTTTCATGAAGCCGGTAATTGAACTTCGTTCCTTTCTCTTTGTTAAAAATACTAATTGACTGTATCTATGAAATCATAGATACAGTCAGTTAGTATTTTTAAAAATCAGTACAAATTTAAACAGTAATTTAGTTAATGTTCGTCTTACCTATAAAGGTAAAATGTTTAGTTGTGAATCAAGTATAATATCCATCACTTAGCCACAGAATTAATAGTAAAATTATATCTTGCATTCTAAATTTTTCTTTGTGCTTTCGTCTCATTTGTTAGACATCCTCTCATAAAATTGCTATGTATCTTGTATGGAATAACTACAGCGCTTAAAACATCCTGCTCTATTTACTCACATGCAACAAAACATATAACTGCAGTAATATTTCTTAAACTTTACAACATTTATCTTCCAAAAATAAATAATGCAGTACCTGAATTTAAAAATTCAGAGCCTATAAGCTTATTTGCTTTTCTTTATTAATGGTTTGAGATGGTTTACTTATGATTTTCGTAACTAAAACTAAAAATACTACTTAAATGGAGTAGACGCATCAAATAGATATTTACCTTCAGAAGGAAGAGGTTTTTGAGGAGGTTTTAATGATTATGCTCTGATTGTTTGACAGATCCTTCTATGTCATTAACCAATTAAAGTAAGCTTATCTAGGCTACATTAAAAGAACAATGCTTATGGTTTTCAATACTAAAACTAAAAATGCTGCTTAAATGGAGGAGACACAACAAATAGATGTTTACCTTCACAAGGAAGAGGTTTTTGAGTTTTCACAACAGGAGTGGAATTAGTGTCTTTTGTAGGATAAACGTCATCATCTGGGTCAAAGGCCACTCCAGCACTCTGTTTGAGATTATTTCGATTTAAACTACTTACATAACCATTGTGTTTGGTGTAATTAGAAATATCTACAGTATCCCTCCTGTTAGAAATGTTTGATACAGGCTGGAAAAAATGTGCAACAGTTAATCACAGTAGAAAGGGATAAACACATCAACAAATATTACCATGTTTAAAGCAGGATGCAGACTTCTAAGATCAAGGCCACATAGATTCACACTGTGACTCATGAGAGGATCACAAAAAAACATGAAACTTATCTATTTTATTTATAATTATGATATTGTTACAAAGAAATATAACAGAAAGGAAATAAAGAATTTAATTTGATGTGTGACATTGCATCGATTTAACAAGTGTTTAATATGCAGCTCTATTGTTGTAGTAGCCAAGCGCAAAATTGATTTTAAATTTTCATTAGTCAAGCGTGGTTCCTATTTCTCAATATGTTAATATTCATGACCGTAACAATTTGATCATATAAATGTAGATCTGAAGAGGCTTGTACATTTTAATGCACTAGGGGGCCCGCACCCTGCTCGCTGACACTCGTCATCCCCCAGAGGATTACTTTACACTCCTCATTGGCTCGCTGCGCGAGCCTTTCTCGTTTCGCTCGCATCAATGAAGAGATGTGCCTTTGCAGAAGGGACTGTTTACAAAATATGATAATCAAAAAAATATTTTCAAGTATAAATGTGTTGGGTACAGCTTCAGTCTACGTTTACAGAGGTGGCAGCGGTCTTGGCAGGTGTTTTTTGACACACTTCTAGTAGTGAGTTATGGCAGGTTTAGGCAACCCATCTGTATTGCATTTTTTATACAACCTCGTCAAGAGGAAAGTTTAAATTTTTATTTTGATTATTCTCAAGTTCTTTCAAAATCCGTTAAAATGTCATTTGATTTTGGTTCATTTGAAATAAATCTTTCCTTGGCAACTTTAGAAATGCGCAAAGGCCATTGCCACCACTATAAACGTAGACTGAAGCTGTAATATTTGTTACATTACAGAAAAGTTATACAGTACCTCTGAAATCAGAACTCTAACAATTTGAAATTCAAATGAAAAATTTGAGCAAATTTTAACTCGAAATGTGAATGTTGTTTTGGAAATCGAATGCCCAGCATGTTGTTTGTCAGCACAAAGAGCTAGACTACTGTTAATTTTTTTTTTCAATAAAATTTTATCCGACAAAGCTATAAATTCAATTGATGTGCGAGGCTTCGTGGTAAACCAACAATTGTACAGTGTTGCCATAACATGATAACAAATAACGTCTTTTTTGTGTGCCACGTAAGAGAATTATATATGTAGATTATCTAGCAATGATTTACAATTGTTTCTATCAATGTAACGATTGAAGTTCAGTAAGTCTTGATTAAATTTTTTCAGATTCTCATCGGTGCATTTACAGGCAAAAGGGAAAAATTATAGGTACAAGGTCAACGTTTGTCTGAGAAAAAAGTAAGTACAACTTTAATTAGCACCCTACAATTAATTATCGTACTAAACTCCGAAAAGATGTTGAAATATGTGATTAAAAATCTTATGTTCTAATCAACACAGGAAGTGATGTTTCAATGATTAAATATGAATTTTATGTTGAAATTCTATCCCTAAAATTGACTTTTGATAATATAACTTTAATGGGTATGAGAACACATTTCTCCCTAGGTCTCTTTACCACTTGAATTGGCTATAGATGAATGAATTACTGTATCTGATGTTTATGTTGTAAAAACCTACCTGATCAAATTGTTCTTGGTTTTGATTGTACAAACAAGTTAAATCTTACCTTATCAGAAAACGGAATTAATGTCTTGGGTAAATGCAATAGTTTTCGAGTGAATTTCGCAAAAATTATTGAATTAAGGGGGGCTGGGACACAAAAAATCTTCAAAAAGTCCTTTTTTTTTTTTCCAAAACAATTTGAAATAAAATTCTCTTTTGTCTGACACAAATTTTATGATAATATCTTGAGTAGAAATGAAGATATAAACAAAAGAACGTTTTGACAGCTGTCAAAGTTTTGAAACGAAAAATATGTGACCGTATCTGAAAAGCTGCTCACAAAAGTAGTTGCATACAAATTGTACTGTAGAAAGGTACTACAAAATAAACCTTAATCAAAGGTCTAAAGACAGAAACAGATTACGTACTCAGAGTGAAAAATCCACCAGGTACCAAAATTTCATTTTTGTAACTGATTTTCAATAATGAAACTTTATAGTGATTTTCTTTCATGATGGATTTTTTACACTTTTCCCAACTTTAAAATGATATAACTCAAAATCTATTCAAGATAATAGCATGAAATTTGGTATGTATATTCTTCATACATATTTAAGTGATTTGTCTTCATCAAATTTTAAAAATTATTGAAATGTTACAAAATATAGGTGTTTTTACAAATTATGAATTAAAAAATGCTCATTTTTAATTAAATAATTTTTTATGCATGTATTAAAAAACTGTGAAGACAAATTTTTAAATATAATGAATGAATGTAAATACTGTGTCCTTTCATGAATAATTTCTCAAGTTATATCAAAAGTAAACAGTCACGTTTTTGTACATTAAAAAAAATTTTGGATTGATTTCAAGTTTTTTTTATTACTTTCAATTTGTAAATTAAATGCTATGTCTTCATTAAAAATTCCAAAACAATATCTTTATTAGAATTTAAACCGAAACTCATTCCGAAGTGACTATTCATCTGGCGAAAATCACTCAGTCGCAGACAAAACAAACCACAGCAGAAGATTACATGTTTTGTTTTTCTTTTCGCCGCGAATCGGATAATGCTAATTTAGCAGAAAGTTTTCTAGCAATGACAAAAGATGTTTGGTAATCCATCGACGAAATTTCCGGATAAAGGATCTGTTTTTACATCTAAACAGTTTGTAGATTTTTGTTCCGAAAATGGGAGAGAACACTTAAAAATCACCACGGGACTCCCAAGAGGCAAACATAACTAGAAAATTCTGCAATAAATAATTGTGATCATATTTTACTTACTGTTTCAAGTTTGACTAAGGGTGCCGATTTTATACAGGGGAAGGTGGCATTCCTTTTGTACTTTCCACAAACTGTATTGCGGGGAAACTTTGACAGTACTTCAAACCACCTGATAAAAAAAGGAAAATACTTGTAATGGAATAAATTAATACAAGTTTACACTCTTATACAGTTCTTAAAAAAATTAAATCACAAAATTTTGTCAAGAAATCAATAAAATCTAGTAGTGCTGTTCAACCATTTTTTAGCGCTTTCGTACTGAACAATGCAAATTTTCTTAACTTCGTACCTCCAATACTTTTTACACTTAATGGATTAGGATAGCAGCCATCTAATTCTCAAAAAACATATGGATTGCTAAACAACATCGTTTAGTTTGATAAATATACATGAATTGGGGAAACGCAATGCTAATTACGAATCATACGAAAACATTCGGCACTATTAATCATGGAATATCCATTTCAATGAGAAGGCTGGGCTTGTTTTTTCAAAACCAGATGGCTGGGTGTTTTTAAGGTGCAAGGACCAGATTTGGCCAAGCAATGAACAATACCAACCCTTACGAAAAAATTTTAAAATTCAATTGAACTCAAAAGAAAATGAGCTGCTACTATCGAAATGTATTTCGATAGTAGGAGCTCTATCGAAATGTATAGTAGCAGATTCTATCGAAATGTATTTCGATAGAATTCCATATTGTATTTCAATAAAAAAATAAACCAAATGAAATGAGCTTCTACAGAATTCTAGGGATTATCTACAGACATTCTATAGCGATTTCCAGAGGATACTTTACAGAGGTTATATAAAAACGGACCATAATTATAGAGGATTCCATACATATTTTTTGTTAAGGGAAGAGCTTGAATACGTTTTCAACGCTAGAAATTAAATTCGTATATGAATGTTAATGAATGCAAGGATGCACCCATGTTCTTGATGAAGCCAATTCCCAACCTTAGCTTTGAATACTGTTAGCGAAAGCGTCAGTGTACTCATCTAAGAGCTTTACACAAACCCTGTTCCTACACTATCCAGTTGAAAACTTGTCTCTGCCCATCTTTTGCATTTTGCATCTAAAACATTTTTTTCTGGAATCGGAAACTCTTACAAACATTACATTTAGACAAAATGAAGGTAGATAGGTAGTTGAATCTCCGTCAAACTGGTACAACACAATGGTCTATTGACGACGGTCCTGGATCCTTCTGGAATAAAAATATCCAAGGACAACACCACGTAATTTCCAACCACGGTCAGATGGCGAGGACAACACCTCAGCTGGCACCTCACTCTCCAAACTTCCACACCACGCCAACGTGAGAACATATTTAGTGTACAAGACGGTCTTGGGTCGGATCGAGTTTCAAACTCGCAACCCCCGCACTTTTTGCGTACCACGGGTATACCAGCACTACACTGGTCCCTCTTTTCTTTAATCTCCAACAAAAAAATAGGTAACGACATTAGCTTACTTTAATAGCAAGCCAAATGAAACAGCGTAACTTACTATCTACCAAAAAGTACTTCAAGGTAGAGTTGGGTTACATTGATATTTATACTACTCAATCGCAAGTTAATTTTTGGAATGGTAGATAAGCTCGCTACAATACTCCCCTCCAGAATTTAGCAGTAGCCGAAATTCGATAGATGACGTCAGTTATAGAATGATTGCTGTGTATAGACTTTGAGAGCTGTATTAAGATCACAGTTACCGTGTTGCATTTATGTCATTTTATCCATGCGGCAATGCAAGGACGGAGGATGTGATATGACATCAGCAGTGTTTGCTATCACAACGCCCCCAAGTGGTTGAAAGTAATTAGTATCAACCATAACTTACTATGTACCAAAAAGTACTTCAAGGTAGAGTTGGATTACACTGATATTTATACTACCCAATCGTAAGTTAATTTTTGGAGTGGTAGCAAAGCTCGCTAAACCCTCTCTTTTCTACTTTACACATTATCACTTTAAATTATTCCAGTTTTTAGAAAATATGAAAGTAATAATCTAAAGTAGTCACAGGAATTAAAAAGCATGTAAAAAAATTATAAATCAAACAGCTGCAGTCATTGTAAACAAGTTGTAAATTTGAATACTTTTTGGATTCATCTTTGCTCATTCCTTTGATGAAGTGGATCTTGTCCGGACAGGTAACAGCTAAAGCGTAAGGATTCCCCGTTACATTCTCTGCATCAGCCACTTCCAAGACACAATTCATGTCAATGACTGCTTGTGGCACAGTTTCAGGCTGACAATGACAAAACTACTATTAATACACACATCTTGAACACACAATTAGCATTTAAACAATACAGAAAGTAGTCAGTGTCAAGGTTACAGAATAACACATTCTAAAAAAGAATAATTGACTCCGGAACAATGATAAAAAACAAGTCAGAAAACCACTTCTAAAATAGAGAAATAGTTTGAACGACGAAAGTAACTCTCAAGTCAAATTTTTCAGGATGAGTTCGTTTAGATTTTCTAGACCAGACTGTGTTAATCTTTAGACTTGGGGAAACTAAATCATTTTATTTTTCCTTTGTATGAAAATCAGATTTCTTCTTGAGAAACACTTCGTGAGTTAAAGTAGGGAGAATGTTTTCCCTTTCGTTTCCTCAAAATTATGACTACGATAATAGCCGCACCTTACTTCGCAAGGGATCTGTTACAATTCAGACATTAATTTGTACAATTTTCATTTACAAAAAAGTATTTTCTAATACAACATTTCCCCCCTTGGATTCTCTACACATTATTGACTATTATAAAGGAGAATCAGCTAATGTTCTGAACTATCCACATTTTAACTATTGTTTCATAAATTCTCTCTGTAAATTTATTTAATTGTCGCTTTTTTTCATAGAAAAATATTCAATTAGAGAATAAAAATATACTATCCAAAAAATACAAGGAAAAAGACAATAATACAGTCAGAAAATGTTAAATATTATACATAAATAAATAATAGTTAAATAATACAAAAATACAGTTAGAAAATAGACTAACTTCACAGAAGCAGATTACTGAAATGATTAAATATATAACAACAATAAGAAGAATTGTAAAGTTAAAAAATATATTTGTAGCAAAATTGTTACATATATTCCTTGTTAAAAGGTTATAAAAATAAGTGACAGCTTCTGGAGTTATACTTGGGGGCGTTCAAATCAATACAAGAAATTAAAGAGGACAAGTCAATTTTGTTACGAAGGAGGTTGAAAAAAATTTTTGTTGGAACAAACACGGAGCTTTAAAGAAAATTTAAACCTAAATGATTTCGCAATTAAGACAACTGAGAATTCATGAAATAAATGAAAAATAAAATACACTGTATACAATATTCACGATACGGTAGTAGTAATAAGGATTACAAATTCCATTTTGAGAGCCGCTAAATAATTTATAAAACTTGTGAATTTCAGGGGCAAATTTACCTTGCAAGAAATTCAAATGCCTGCGGAAATGAAAGCATTAAAATCAGCCGCTAATATAATACAATGCCCAGGGACGGACTCTATTCCAATGTCATGAAAAAATGGCCGTTTAATAAAGAATCAATATCGCAGCTTATAATAATGAAAAATAATTTAAAGACAGCATTCAGTATTAGTACAAGTGAGTTTCAAAAACGAGCTGGGAAATGGAAGGATTTCTGAATGTGTTTTTCTACAGCTGATGATCGCAGACATCAGTTGGAAAAATTAGACCCCACATACTGTGATCTAAGTATGCAACATCGATGTCGCGGTTTTCAAAACATCGATGTTTTATAAAAAAAACATCGATTTATTTACCAACGATTAATTGGAGCGGATCGATGTTTTTGCAATGTCGGATGTTTTATTTTTGAATAAAAAAGTACCAAGGTAAAAATTTTTTAAATAACCGTGCAACTATTTGTCAGTTATTGCGACATCCTTCCCATCAGAAAGAGCTTTTTCCTCAACTGTTGGGACAGTAAGTGAAAAAAGAAGTCGGCTTAAGGGGGAGAAAGTTAACAAACTTCGTTTTTACAAATTGTAAATAACAAATATTGCGGCATATAATAATTATGGGCAACAATATTTTTTATTTGCAGGACATAAAAAATAAGTTTATTTTCCCCCCCATAAGTTTATACATAATTAAAAATAACTAACATTAATTATTGTTATGTTCCTACCTAATTATACTTATAGTTAGTAGTACCTATTTCAAATTGCTGTAAATATTATTTTCTTTTGTGTTATTCAATTTGAAAACAAAATATTTGTTAATTGTTCGTATTAATTTTTTTACTTTGTTTTGACAGTTAAAAAAAAATTTAGTTGAAAATTAATAAATACGGCAACTGATAAAATTAAATACCCGGGTTAACATTAATGTTAGAGGTAACTAAACCAGTTTTAAGAAATGGGGAAAAAAAGTTTAAATACATCGATGGTTTTGGGGCGATGTATTATTAACATCGATGTCGCATCCCTAGTTCTAACCATTCTCAGTACATTCGAACAGAAGAGATGACGTCACGACAGGTTTTGCTGATTACAATCTGAAAGTTAAATACCTTTAACCGATGCGATTATACCAATGGTATAAGCTATTTTACATTAGGTGTCATTGAAAATAACTAATTTTCATTTTTAAAAAATTTAAAAATGAAATTGAGATTGATAAAAGTTAGGAGATTAATAAATAATTTTTAAGAAAACTAACACGGCTAGTTTCTTGCTGCTCAGGGCGAATTCGACCGAGACCTACGGCTTAACCTCTGAGCGTCACGAGATTTCGGAGCGGTGTTGGTATAGTTTTTCCCTGGCAACACACATGACTAAATAACTCTATTTGTTGGTTGAAAGAATCCTAGTAAAGATGTAATGTAGACAGCAGGGTCCAGAACAGATATAATTGGGTGGGAATCATTAGAGGGATAAAGATGAACCAATACGAACATCCATGCTAGGACGGGGATTCAAACCCGGAACCAGTTGAACTGATGTCCAGAGCGCTAACCACTCAGCTACCAAGCCGGCTTTCTAAAGTGGGAGGAACTTCAGTAAGTACTACAAGGCCATATGAGTTTACTTGCCAACACAAAATGTAAGAAGCCTTGTACAGTCCGGTCACGCAAAAGTGTAGTTTTGAGCGTATATTCTTTAAATTAGGTGACAGGTTGAAACACAAACAAAGCGTAACCGCCATCTTTAGCGTCGATTCTGATTTTTAGTTATTCATTCGGCCCCGAAAGCGACAGCAGTGAAAACAAGTTGACGTTCCCTTCAAATCCGTTGAAATTTTTACTCTATCTATGACGACCTAGGAGATAGGAAAAGAACTAGATAACGCCAAAGAAATGATCGGCAATCATGCGTTAGGTATGGCTACCCTTCTGACAAGCTTTCACGCCGATTCAAAACTCGACGGACCCAAAGACAGTCGACTGCCTTCTCATCGGAGTCACACTATAACAGGTAACAAAGAAAAGACAACAAATACTCACATGTTCATCGACAGAGTAGGCGAGTTCGCCATCATCGTAGAGCACAAACCACCTCCTTTGCCACCGCTGAAAAGGGAAACAGAAATTCAACATCAAGAGGAAATAAATAGCAGGAGGTACACATGCATGTATTTGAGTGTCTCAGCTTTCACTGAGTAAACACTCAAATTATTTAGGACGCATTTATTATTTGTTCACAAGGGCAAAAATAAACTGCACTAAATTCAGGATTATAAGTTCCTAAAATGCCCCATATTCTCCGAACCTGGTTTATACAGAAGGTTCTAATAACATGCTCTACTTTATACCATGGTCTACAACAGCGCGAACGAAACCTTTTCATCGACACACTTTGCATGCTGTAACCATCACGATCTAAAATTTAAAAGTACAATAACCCAATCGCTATATTCCGCGCATTGCTATATCGCTCATTTTCGCTTATCCTCAATTCATTTTTGTTCAGTGAATATCAAAGGAAATCTCAATGAAATTCTTTAGAATCGAAAGTTCAAAGGTAACTTGCAGTTCAAGCAGTTGTCTTTAATTGGACTAGTACAAATTTTTTGGGGCCTCGAAAGCGTAGGCGAGAAGCGTATGGCTTTTTAATATGCATTTCATAGGCAATAAGAATTCACACAGGCAGAATAGGAAATGCCGTTACACATTTTGGGACAATTACATTTCATTCAGAGGTATAAAAACCAAAAATGTGAATATGGATGTTATAATGGATAGCTATATTCGTAGGGGAACCAGGTGGCAGAACGGAACCTCCCCCCCCCTGCTTCAGCTGTACGATTGCGCCGACTGGTTTGATTTACCGTTTCTTGAGAGATTTCCTCGTTTTTTTTGTAATTTCTTTGATAGTTGAACGTTCCATCTATTAAATAATCTATCTAATTTTAAATATGCAAGAATTTTTCAACTAAAATAAAACTAAGTAAATTGGTTTCATTTAATTTCCTTTTGAACTAAAGTTAGGGAAAAAAATATTATTTTTCAATTTGTGGAAATTAGAAAAAATCGACTAAACTTTATCTGGGAGGGGGGGGGGTGCACCTTTTAATCATATTTTACTTAAATATGTTTTTGCAGGCAAAAAGATAGTAGCAATAGGAGTGAAAAAAAAAGAGAAGTTAAAATACCACAAAAATAACTTTTATCTGTGCACATATTGTGGTTCCATTATACCCCGGACTTGGGGAAGAACCGACCATTATGACTTTCTAATGATATTTTTTATCAACTTTATTTATATTATATTTTTTTAGGAATGAATATTACTATTTAAAAACAAGAATTAAAAGCATGTGTTTCTACAGTTTCAGCACATTCTGTTTTATATTTTATTTTTTACAGCTCGGAAAATATTAAGTGTTCCATTCTGCCCCGGGTTCCCCGAAATATAGAAGAGGGATGATATGCGTAAAAATCTATTATATGCTATCCACTGCGTGGCCAGCACGGCGTTGCCCGCGACAGTTCTTTTCGTGGGGTTAGGTGTGACCACTGTTCGCTAACCCCCGGTGATTGCTACGAATTCTTATTTGGTTTGCGAAGCAGGAAAGTGAATCTGATTTCTCGATCGCGAAGGTCAATGGGAAAAAATATAAAAGTTACAATTTAAAAATTATTTATTTAAAGAAAATCATATTTTTAGGTATCGATCAAATGTGAAATTTTCCGCAGATTCAAAATTCGTTGAAATTTTTACTCTTCTAAGAAACAGAAAAAAGAACTCATAACTCCAATTAAAACTTTGTTTAATTAAACGCTTCATGTGAACGTACCCTTTGGCCACGTTCACATGAGGCGTATCAACGCGCGTTTGACGAGGCCAGCGAGTTCCCGCTTTCCGTAAGCATTAAATTAAGTTTTTTTTTGTTCCTCTAATTCAAGTTTCTATCTTTGCGATCGTTGAAGAGCGGGACTCTGAAAGCCTCGCCAAATGCGCATTAGACGCGCCTCATGTAAACGTGGCCTTAGTTCTTATAGATAAATGCAATTATGACATTTTAACGCAAATGATATGCATCTAGTTCTGTGAAAACAAACCAGCGCATCTGTAAACAATTGATCAAGATAAACCACGGAATCGTCGGAGACAATTTGCTGGAATTAGCACATTACCGCTTGTTTAGTCTCGGATAAAGAACTGGGTGTTTATTTCCGTTCGCAGCTCCGCGGCTCTGAACTTGTTTGGAGAGCAAAACAGTTCGAAAAGGGCAAGTTATGGGATTCTTGAACTTGCGACTTAATAGGCGGTTTCCTTCGCTTGGCAAAGAACAAACACACGCCCTTTCAAAGCATGCCATAGGAACGTGCTATAATTAAAGCTTTCTCAGTGTCTTTGGGTTCATAGAAACCATTTCCATGCCATTTTATAACTTTACTCGGGAGTATTTCTTCCCGTGCTCTTCATAGGACTCAGTGGCAATACCATTGAAGATTTAATTATTAAGACCGCAAATCAATAGCGAGTTTGGTAAAAAATGTAAAATAAAATGTTCATGTACGAATTTCAGACAGTAGCGTGATATTTACAACTGTGAGGATGCAGAAATTCAATTCGCCCTACTATGAACGATGCGCAAATAAAGATAAGGGGGGGGGGTGCCTCGATTTTTTTCGATTCCGTTTATCTACAGGAAACCTCTTGCACCATAATCATAAGTATCAAAATGTGATTTTTGCCGGCAAATTTAAAGGATTAAAGAGTCTTGGTTTTAAACAAAAGCAATTGTTCACAGGATTACAATACATTTTGATACACGAGTCCAGCGTATCAACGTCGATTTCAGTGAAATTATTTTTACTGTGCCCGTAATAAAAAAGGCTATGCAACTAAAATGCACGACATTTTGACGTCGAGCTGTTTGACATCAAGTACTTGGAATCGTATGTTTCTCGAATACATTCCGTTATACGTTTATTGTTCTAGTATGGCTTAGATCAGTGATGGCAAACCTGTGACACGTGTGTCAAAGGTGACACGCCAAGACATTTTAGTTGACACGCATCGCTTAAGGACGGTCTTCGCCAAAGAACAGTCAACGCACGCTATGCTTACTTCGCTCGTAGCGCGATCGTGTGCGTACGTTGAGAGACAGGAATCGGTAGAAGAAACAGACAATACTAAGGACTGAAAACAGTGTTAGAGACAAAAACATAAGTGCTTTGGTCTCAAGTATTTGTCGACTTGAGGTACAAACTTCAGAATTTGGAAATAAATCATATAGAGAAGAATAACAATAGTAACAGGAAATTTGGAGTGCTTGGAACCGATTACCGAACACTTTTAGCACCCTGAAATGTCAAGTCTTTACTCACAATTTTCCCCTCTACGTACTTCGTTGAGACCTTATTCTCGGCGTTAAATAACATTAAAAACAATAAAAGAACATGAAGTTACATGACGTGAGGGATGACTGAAGTTACTGAGACATGAAGTTAGCAGTGCTTGCTTGGACTAAAGATGTACGAAATACGGACCTTCAATTGAAAATTCAGCAAATGCAATTCACCAATAAGTATGTAATGTAAAGAAGAAAATTTTTTTTTTGCTTTTTTTAAATAAATATATCAGAAATATAACTTTTTTAACAAGGGCTACAAATATCACATAAATTCTGGATATTTCTGTGACACGGCACATGAGTAAAGCTAGTTTTTTTTTTCGGTTTTGGACACACCGAGCTCAAAAGGTTCGCATCACTGGCCTAGATCGAGGTTGGTTAATTTGGGTTTTATGGCACAAGCTCCAGAAAAGAATAAGCTGCGCCACACACAAGATTAGATATTGGGAGGGTATAGCTTACTCTTAATTTTCAACCTACACATTCTGTTCCATTTTAATAACATAGGTTTTCAGGTTCTATGGTTTCACTCTTCTTCAAGGCTTTATGACAAATCAAAACGACTTAGAAGCCTTCTTAAGTTTTCCGCGAAATAAAATATTCTCCTTACAGCAAGGACATAAAAGAAAAGAACAAAAAAGGCCGCGGAACACTTGAAAAGGTCAAACGAAGATTGGATTGGATTTGGATTGGATTTGATTTTGTGGCATTGAGTCCTCTTGGGACATATTATGCCAAACTCAAAATAAAAAATAAAATATCTAATACAGCAAGAAAGTGAGGTGAGTCAAAATGTAATGAATGAATACTACATAAAATTATATGTGATGGATAAAACCAATGTCATGTAAAAAGTTAAAAATATTTGGATGAGGATTCTCTCCAATCATGTCTTCTAAAGTCAAGTTATAAGAATTAAAATGTATCAGTCGTTGCCTATTAAAATGAGAACAGTCAATTAAAATGTGTTTTACTGTTAGTGGGCAAATGCAGTAATTACAAATGGGATGATCTTCTCCGAGGAGGAGGTGTCTATGGGTGATCCTAGTGTGTCCAATACGGAGACGTGTTAGTATTACCTGCTGCCGTCTTTGATCTGGTGACTGCCATTGCGTTATATTTGGTTTAATAAAGTGAAGTTTGTTCTCAGTTTGTTCTTTCCAATCGTTCTGCCATTTTTCTTCTGAAAATTTATAAATTAATGATTTTAAGTCGCGATAAGGAATGGTATGGTCAATGTTATTTACGGCCGATTTGGCGGCTTTGTCGACAGTCTCATTTCCTGCTATCCCAACATGAGATGGAATCCAACAAAATATTATATTAAAATTTTTGATTGAGAGATGATAAATTCTTTTTAATGACTCTAAAACAATAGGATGACTGTCATGATCATGATGTTTCAATGACTGTAAAACGCTTAATGAATCAGTGAAAATGATACAGTTTTTATGACAATGATCTGATATGTATTCCAATGCTTTATATATGGCCATGATTTCAGAAGTAAAAACAGAACATGAAGAATGAAGTTTAAAATTGTGAACAGAGTGATTAATAGTGAACGCAGCTCCAACATAGTTTGCCCTTTTCGATCCGTCCGTGTAAACTTGTATAAAATTTGTGTATTTTTGTATATGGTTTTGAAAAAGCTGTTTGTAAATAATATCAGAGGTATCTGTTTTATTAAAATTTTGGAACGGGTTTTGAAATTCAAAAAAATGATTAAACCAAGGAGAGAAAGAATACAGTTTTTTCTGGGTGACGACAAGTGAAGATATTTCGGATCCGTCCATTAAATCCAGCATTCTTAAATGAAATGTAGGGATGAAGGATGTTTTAGCTTGATATAGGCGTTTTAAATAAGGACTGTGATGAATGGTATGCAATGGGTGATGAGGGGTTGAGGTAATTCTAAAATAGTACTCTAGTGATAACAACTGTCGTCTTAAGTCCAGGGAAGGTTCAAAAGAATCTACATACAAGCTGTTAACGGGTGAAGTTCTAAAGGCACCAGAACATAAACGCAAAGCTGTGTGATGGATAGTGTTCAGTGTTTGTAGAGCAGATTTTCTGGCTGAGCCATACACCACGCAGCCGTAATCTAATTTAGATCTTATTAATGATCTATATATTTTTAGAAGACAAGTTCGATCAGATCCCCATGATAATTTTGATAAAACCCGTAATATATTAAGAGCCTTTTCGCAGCGTTTGCGTAGATTTAAAATATGCGGTTGAAAAGTCAACTTCTTGTCAAATATGATACCTAAAAATTTAAAATTGTCCACAACATTAATTAAAATATCTTTGAAGAATATTTCAGGGTCAAGATGAAGATTACGTTTTCTGCAGAAATGAACACATGCAGTTTTTGAAGGTGAAAAGCTGAATCCATTTTCATTTGTCCAATTAGTGATTTTGTTAACGGCCTGTTGAAGTTGTCTCTCTATTAAACGAATGTCATTTGCTGCGCATGAAATTTGCAGATCGTCAACGTAAATAAGACCTTTTACAGATGGAGGCAAATTAGAAACAATGTCATTAATCTTTAAAATAAATAGAGTCACACTTAAAACACTGCCCTGTGGCACTCCCTCTTCTTGAATAAAAACATCTGAGAAAATTGATCCAATCCGTACTTTAAAATATCGTTTCTCTAAAAAATTTTGAATAAAAATAGGCAGATTTCCCCTTATGTCGTTTTTAAAAATATCCTTTAAAATTCCATGTCTCCACGTTCGATCGTACGCTTTTTCAATATCGAAGAAAATTGAGACGAGATGTTTATTCTGTACAAATGCATTTCTGATTTCGGTCTCGAGAGCTACTAAGTTGTCAATAGTGGATCGACATTTTCTAAAACCACTTTGAAGTGGAGAGAGACATTTTTCTTTTTCTAATATGTAAACCAACCTCGCGTTGACCATCTTTTCTAAGATCTTGCATAAGCAACTTGTTAGGGCTATTGGACGGTAGTTCGAAGGATTCTTGGGGTCTTTGTTCGGTTTCAGTATGGGTATTATAGTAGCATATCGCCATGACTGCGGAAAAGTGTGCTCGGTCCAAATTCTGTTATAAAATTTCAGGAGATAATTTAAAGAACTATTGGATAGATGTTTGAGCATGATGTAACTAATATTATCTGGGCCAGGGGTTGATTTGTGAACTAAGGATAAAGCCTTTGTCAATTCGGGAAAAGTAAAATCACAATTATAAGATAGTATACGGTTTGAGGTAAAATTAACTTTATTCTTTTCAGATGCGACTTTAATTTTCTTAAAACTTTCAGTGTAGTTGTTGGAGCTGGATATTTCGGAAAGACATGAAGCAATTGTGTTTGCTATGTCTTTGGGTGCCGATAGTAGTACATTATTATTTTCAAGAATAGAAATCTGTCTATTTGGGTAAACACCAGAAATTCTTTTAATTCGGTTCCATAATTGTTTACTAGTGACTTTACTATTAATACTATTGATATAATTCATCCAAGAATCCCTCTTACTACGTCGTTGTATTTTTCGAAAGGCAGCTTTTGTGTTTTTATAAAAAATATAGTTTTCACTCGTCGGGTATCTATTGAAGATATTCCAGGCTTTCCTCTGTTTCCGATAGGCACAGCTACAATCCTCATTCCACCAAGGTTTCTTTTGTTTTTTAGGCCTATTAATTACTTTTTTAATGGAAGCGTCAGCACTTGCTATAATTGTATCTGTTATTTTTAAAGTTACTTCATCGATGTCACCAATTTCTACTGCGTTGGAAATATCTGCGAGGCTAGTAAAGAGTGGCCAGTTGGCAGTTTCAAATATATAGTTAGTTTGGCTGACAGAGTGAGGTTGGTATTGGCCTGCATATTTTAGTTTAATTGGATAATGGTCGCTATTGTAAAGGTAAGGATCCACAGAAAAAGTCCAAAATGGCAAAATTGAAGGAGTGCAAATTGCTAGATCTATTGAATGGTAAGTAAGTGAAGGTGAGTGAAAGTAAGTAGGTTGGCCATCATTCATAATACATAAATCATTATCTGTTATTACTTTTTCAATTTGCTTGCCTCTAGAATTAATATCTGAACTGCCCCAGAGAATATGATGGCCATTTAGGTCACCAAGTATGATGAATGGTTGCGGAAGTTGATCTATTAAATTATTTAAGTCAGAAGTGGCAATACGGGTGTTAGGAGGTAAGTATAAATTGCATATTGTTATCAAAATATTGACATGAAGTCTAACAGCAAGAGCTTGAAGATTTGTTTTTAGGTTAATTTGAGTTACTGGAAAGTCATGGGAGGTAAGCAATGCTACACCTCCACACGCTCTTTGTCCATCATCGTAATCTTTTCGGAATATACTGAAGTGACGAATGTTGGTGGTATCATTCGTTCTTAAATAGGTCTCCTGGAGGGCGATTGCAGTTGGCTTTTGTTTATTTATGATATCTTTTACGTCATCAATTTTTTGACGAAAACCCCGGCAGTTCCAGGAAAGAAAGGAAGCCATAAAAATAAAGGATAAAAGAAAAAAGAAACTACTTATGTTTTCTCGTCCTAGGACGAGATCTGTCTTGCCGAAGATCCTTTTTGGACTTGGGTGGCGAAGCCTCCAAGCCATCACTCTCAACAGAGGAAATATCACTTTCGGTGTTGTATAGATTTATAAGGTCGCTGGTAGAAGGATTAATTATCAAGTTTCTGGATGTAACATCAGGCTGAAGAGAGGTCTGAGAAGTACTTTTAGCTATTTTGATATTACTTTGTTCAGATGATATGGCTCTTTTTAAAGAAGTATTTATAGATCGATTTGGTTGATTTATGTTTTTTGTATTTGTTGAGGTTGTAGCTGATGATTTAGAAAAAAGAGGCGTTATAGGTTGGTTCATTGAAGTTTTATGTTGGGCAGAAGGCTTAAAATTAGTTACATCGGTTTGAGTTCCGTTAGTTTTGAAAGTTTTTTTTACTATTGAAGAGTAAGAAATACCAGGTTTCGGGGTGCGATCAGTTACAATTTTTCGGGCCTCAGGAAATGAAATATTTTGTTGCACTTTAATAGTTTGGATTTCTTTTTCGGTTATAAATTTAGGGCAAGACCTGGCAAAAGCTGGATGGTCACCTTTGCAGTTCACACAGCAAAGGGACGATGACGTACAGATATCGGTCTTATGATCTGTACTACAGCATTTTGCGCAGGTTTCTTTTCCACGGCAAGCAAGGAAAGAGTGGCCGAATCTCTGACATTTAAAACAACGGACAGGGTTAGGAATGAAAGGTCGAACAGGGCAATTCATATAAGCTATTTTTACGTGTTTTTTTAGAGTTGGGGTATTGAAAGTTAGTATTAAATGTTTGGTGGGTATTTTTTGGCCGTTTCTTTGAATAGTTATTCTTCTGACATTAATTACATTTTGTTTTGAAAGGGATTCCAAGATGTCTGGTTCAGTATCATAGAGTAGATCAGATTCCGAAATTACGCCTCGAGATGAATTTAAAGTTTTATGTGGTGTAACGGTGACTGCTATTGAACCGACGGAATTTATTTTTTGTATATTTAAAGATTGTGATTTATTAGAGACTTCGACGAGTACGTCACCTGCTAGGGTTTTTTTTATATTTTTTGTCTCTCCGACCATTCCTAATATTGTTTTGTGAAGTAGTATAGCAGATATGTTTTTTAGATTTCCTTCGTTGCTTTTTATAATGAAAAATTTTTGTACTGATGTATTTGTTTCATTATTTTCGGTCGATAAATGCTCCACTGAAGGAGAAGTTGAATTTGTATTTTCCATGTTAGAAAAAGAGATGTTCAGTCCCCAGCGGCACCACCCACCATGGAGTCCAACGAGGGGATACAGGTTCCTGTACCGGTGCTAGCCAGGGACTATACGAACCCAACTCACCTCTATGACTGCCCTAAGGAGCTAGTTGGTGAGCGGGTCCTTAGCCCAAGCAGGATATTCCCACCAGCCGATTAATGTACTGGGACCATAGTACACTTCCTGTTTGTCCGAAGCAGGAGCCGAAGCAATGTATTGGGGCGTTATGTTGTCCCTCAATCACCAGGATCACCTTTTCCGAAGACACAGGTCTCCACGCACGGCAAACACGTGGGTGATATAATCCCCAAGAGGAGCTAAAGGCACAGACTGTCGAAAAGCTTCTCAAGGGGAGCCCTCACCTCCGAAAAGGCAACCACAACGAGGGAGGAAGAAAAAGCAAAAAGCTAAGGGTAGAGGAGAAGCAGAACGAAAGGGAGGGAAGATCACTCAGGTACCCCGGGGTCGTGAAGCCCGTACAAACCTAAAGAAGGAATGCCCCTGGGGGCGGTCAAACGAAGACAAGTTGCATTCCGTCCCATAGCGAATCCTCAAAAATGCGACGGAAAACAGTTTCCGTGGTACAGAGGAATCGAGGTTTTCACTGCACAAACAATGGAAAAATACTACATCCGTCATGAAGCCTCACAGGAGAATCGAAAAAGCAAATAAAACATCGGGCAGCCAAACAAGATTAAAATTTTTGTTTGACGAGCATATTTGAACTGCCGACAGTTTTATCTTTCGATTTTCAAACACGGAACAAACATCAGGAGGAATAGATTTCCCTGTGTGCCACCCAAGATGAGAAAGCGCACAGGCATCTGATAGTCGAAATAACGAAGTCAGATTAGAGATTCAATAACACGTCCAGCTCTCAAAAACGTCGTTCTATGAAATGCAAATCAACTTCGTGTTTGATGTTGATTGTTCTAAAGCCAATCACAGTGGAGTTCTCAAAATTTAAATTAGGGATGTCAAACGCTGCAATGAATGGCTGCAATGTGCCAACCGGAAATTACCATTCGGCAAAGCAGATTTTCCATGATAGAATAATAATAGAGCAATGGGATTTCGAGAAGAAAGGTAACGTACCCAAAAAAGTTCATACATGACGCTGAGCAATTTTCAAATTTTATAATTATAAATCGTTTAAACTGGCTTAAGATGATTGATAGCACGAAACAGACGTGACCATCGCGTTGACCTCAAATAAAACCAGCGGAATACTCTTCAAGAAAAACAGCGGATCCCATGTTAACCGTCCAAGAGGTTTCGACGACATGTCTGGCCCATCAAGATGCGACCCATTTTGCCCAATGATGTGTAATCTCGTCATCAATATATTGCCACTTTTTCTGACGAGTTCAAGATCTGGTTGGTTTTCCTCCAATGTGATTGTGCATCTGCTAATGACGAGATAGCTCGTCTAACAACGTCAGGTCAATTTTGCTAACGATGAGATACCTCATACAAGCAACCACTAGAACGGTTGAAGACAAAGAGATGAAAAATCATTAAATGTTTATGAAAGCACATCTGAAATGACAATTTGCCCATAAAACCCGAGAAGCATCTTAATTTCTACTTCAGGATCGTGAGCCAGATTGGATTCTTATAGCAACATATGGATTGGATAGTTTTATGACACGGATTCAGCTATAGAACTTTTAATATTAATTTATCGCTTCGACCTGGCTAAAGACCGTCGTGTTCACTAATGGTGACTGGGGCACGTTAAATAGGTCGTGGTCACAAAGTCCTCCATGTTCCCATACCAAATCAATACCTCTGGGGGTACCTGATCAGGGGGTTATCGGCCTCTGATTGGGATCTAAATTACGATATGTGTGAGTGAATGGATGTATGAAAGGGACCTTCCTGTAAAACGGATGTGTCATGTATGTCGAGCAAAGTCGGACTTCCTCCCAATGGAGCTCAATAACATGGAAGGCGCACCCCCTCGCCTCTTGCCGTCTTCGACGGGCCTGGCATTCCTCTGGTCTGATATATAGTGTAGGCATAAGAAACAACAAACAACAACAACACTTTTAATATCAACATTACCAGCCCAATACTTTGTGACAGTCTTTGGGAGTGAATATGATAAAAATCAAATGGTGGAAGATGAGTTTCACGGTTTAGTTGAAAACGAAAGAAAAAACGCAGTACCAAATGAACATTAATGGGAGAAGTTCCTGAGTGTAAGTTCGGACCTTTCAGGTAGATAGTTAATTAAAGTCACCCTCGAGCAACACAAGGGGCTATGGGCGAGCGAGTCCATGATCAATCCCTAAGGGAAAGATTCAACGAAACCTAGTAACTTTGAACGGTCAGATGACGTGGTCAACACCAGAACTGGCACCGCATTCTCCAAACTTCCACACCTCGCCAAAGTGAGGATATTTTGATATCGACTGACTAACTCACTCGTTCGCCGCCCGTAGGCGAATTTGCTACTCCTATTCCCGACAACGGAGATGTGTCACACCATCTTCACATCAGCCAGATTACTTATTGTTTTGGATCTCAAGCATTTACGAGGCGTCATCGCAATGAATTGATTAGTAATTCAACACAAAATCTACTTTGAATTATGGTTCGAAATAAATTTTTGCTGCAAAGAAAATTCCCCCGAAATATTGCTAAATAGCTTACTCAGCCTATTTAACTTATTATACCGTTACCACTCCGCAAAAGGCATCAATCTTCAAAATTGATTTGTCTACAAAAACGAGTTCAAAGTTATGATGTTTCGGGTAGGTATGTATTCAATTAATGTCGTACTGGAGCAACACAACGGGCTATTGACGATGGTCGGAGATCAATCCCCTGAGGGAAAGATCCGAGGATAATACCACGGTCGGATGACGAGGCAACACCTGAGCTGGCTCCCCACTCTCCAAACTTTCACACCAACCCAAGCGACGGTCCGGGATCACTCCCCGAAGGAGATCCGAGGACAACATCACGTAATTTTGAACCACGGTCAGATGACGAGGTCACACGTGAACTGGCACCCCATTCTCCAAACGTTTGATGCTACGGGAAAAATAGCTCTTTACGACTCAAAGGTTGTTTTCCCATGAAAATCGGTGTTTGCATTAAGAATTAAGATGATTCGTGGCTTTGTCATAGTATTAAAACATGGAACGGTGACTTGAAAATGCAGTCAGGTGAAAATACGGGAAAAAATTATGGGTACTCTAGGGAGTGTTGGTAGCGATAAAGCCTACTTAACCCTTTTGGTGTTTGTCTTGAAGTATCTCGGCATTACCAGATCTCAATGGACGAGATATCTCATCGAGAGCACTCGGAGGGTTAAAATTTGAATTATTAACTAGAAAGGCTGTTACTAACTGTTTTCAATCTCTGCCTTTTATTATACGTCCCCCCATCACAATGAACTAATAAGAATATTAAAGTTGACAAAATTCTGGGAATTTCGATGCGGCTGAATAATACAAGGCTAGAAATTGCACGTCAATTCGAATCTATTGAGTAACCGCATCCCTCGAACCAATGAGCAACGAGATCTGTAGTGGTTTATCGGTTACGTCATTCCCGTTCTCGTCGTTCATTGGTTCTACGAACCCGTTCGGATTGGCGTTTAAGTGTAAATGAGCTTTCAGACTAATGCTTTCATTTACAGACAAGTCCTGCGAGGTTAGTGTTAGTGAAGGCCGATTAGTATGATCCAGACGCTTGGCGTAAACAGTCGTGTTTTTTTTAAGTGTTTATTTCACAATTATGGACGACGCGGTCAAATTTCAAAAAGCCGCCATCTTCTTTCAATGGAAAGATGGCGTTTTAGAAGGTAGGTGTGGAAGAGGGGCATCCAGCCTGATGCCAGAATTAAAAAGAAAATAAATCTACGAGGTATGCGATTTCAGACGACGTAAGCGAGCTGTAAACCAGTGGATAAGAGATACCGAAAAAGTTTTTTAGGTGACCTAGAATGGTGCTGGGACAAGTATATAACAGATAAAACGGAAATATCTAAAAAAAATTACAATGCAATAAGCGAAAATTAAATAAATTTAAACAACACCCAGAACTTTGTAAACATACACCACGTACATTTCAAACATATCAGAAAGGACTATTAATATTGTTTATTTTTTGATGCAATAAAACACTGAATTTCGTCGGCTGCAGCCGATGAAGCATATTTAGAAATAGAGCAGCAGTATAGCGGGTGGAATTCAAGTACTAAAGAGGTCGTGTACTTAACCTTTCGATACTTAACCTTTAGACTAGGGCCGGTACAGCAATTGTACCATGATTGCGCAAAGAAAGAATTTAGACAACCGTCGGTACAGCAGTTGTACCTAGAAATTTATAAGAATCGCGCCAAGAAACAATCACGCTTGTTATATCTATAACCGTAGTCAAAAGGTTAAAAGTATCTGTTGTATTTAATCTTTTCTTTGTGTATTCGAAAACAAAAGTACTCGTGTACTTAATACTTTCCTTTCTCGTATTCGAATAGAGTAAAGTATTCATTCACAGTATTTGAATACAAAAGTACTCGAATACCACAGAACTTGAACAGCAAAGTATTCATCCCAAATATTTGAACATCAAAGTATTCAACCCCAGTATCCATTCCAAGAATTCGAACATCAAAGTATTCAACACAAGTATTCGAAGACAAAAGCAGTCAACCCAAGTATTCATTCCAAATCTTCGAAGGAAAAAAGTATTCATTCCAAGTATTCGAATACCAGTTTTTAATCTAACTTATTTTAACAAAAAAAGAGCCTTATATCGCAGCTGGCTGGTGCTTGCTATGGTTATGTTGTTTTTTCAAAGTGTATTCGAATACTTATTCGATACTTGAACGTACTCGAACACCAAGTATTCAATTCTAAAAAGTACTCGATTCTGCAGCCCAGTGAAACGGAAAACACAACGCGGGTGGCTGAGCACATAAACTCCGAGCATCAGGGAGAGATAGAGAAAAGTAAACACCATTTAGTGCCATTCATACGCGGCGACGCACCCAGGAATCGCAGAAAGTCAAAAAACGGGCGCGCACACCTGTAATTAGCAATCATTATTTTGTCGTTAGACGATCTCCTTTCTTTCGAGCGTAAGGTGGGGCGGTCCATAGCGCTCTGCCCTGAGGGGCGTCCTTGCCATTGTTGCGGCCATCGGGAAGGCGGTTGATGTGTCACAAGCTGGTTTGGCTTGTCGCTTACAGGGGCATCGAACCGGTGATTGAGTCAAAGAGCATCTTTCAAGCCTTGTTACGGCCAGGATCACCTGTACAGTTAGTTACTCCTTACATTTCAACGGCCCCCTACAAGTTGGCATCCTATGAACAGCCAAGTTATAACATCCAAGAAGTTCGCATTTACTTCAGGGCTTCAGACGTCTCATTTTAAAGAGATTGTCCCGAGTAGAACACTTTTGCCACCGACCATTAGGGGAAACCTAAATAGGGCCCCAACAAAGGATGATCCTGGGAACCATGGTTCCATGACCAAGGAGCTTGGTAAAAATGAGAATTTTCCGTTTTAAAAGTTATAAACATTTCCAGTGTGTGCCTTTGAACCAATAATAAAGCCATTAAGTGTGTGCAAAGAGAAAAAGCACATGTATTCACACATTAACCTTTTGACTACGGCTATAGATGTATAGGTACATGGCACGATTCTTTCTCGGCGTGATTCTTGTAACTTTCAAGTTACAACTGTTGAACCGGCCGTAGTCTAAATTCTTTCTTGGCGCTATTATAATTTTTAAGATACAACTGTTGTATTGGCCAGTAGTCAAAATTCTTTCTTGGCGCGATCACGGTACAACTGCGGTACTGGCCGTAGTCTAAAGGTTAAGCGTAACTGGCATTCTGGGGTCTGCAAATGGGAGATGGTTGAACAAAATTTGCTGGATATATTCACGACCCGATAGCAGAAAACTCAGAAATTGTAGTGAATTTGAGTCAAACCGTAACCATCTATTAAATTACTTATCGTGTTATGTTTTCTGCTATTAGATGTTTTTGTGATGAGCTGTTTTATAAATAAATTACTTTTTGATGTGAATATGTCTCTGAAGGCGGAACAGAACAAGGGAAGACATGCATGAAAGTCTAACGTTCCAAAAAAGCGTTACGGCTGTTTTGTCTTATGATTTCAGAACTAAAAGCAACCTTCAGAAGATAAATGTAGAGTCGTACAGACAAAACATGTCCGTACCTGACATGATCTTCGGACGGCGTGCGCAGAGAGGGAGTCCGCAATATGTCGAAATTCTACGGCCAGAGTAACTTTGGATTACATGGAGTGAGAACTGTCATTCAAAAGCTTGCAAACTAAGCTTCAATCACTGGCTTTTAACCAATATATATAAATTCATCATTCAATATTAATATCAAACTGCATATTAATCGTTCCAATTGTAAATTAATTGTTGAATATTCTAAGCAACCGTTAAAACTTAATGCCTGCTTCATTCATTCCGCAATCCAACATCACGTCCTAGTATTCACGTCGAAACTAAGGTTGGGTGTTCTTGATACAACCTACCAAACATTAAAATTAATATTCAATAGCACATTTTTTCGGTGAAAACTTTCCAATTTGGCATTTTAAATTTGCCGATCGAGACTAGAGCCTATTTTGCCGAATTAAAAATACGCATAGGTTCTACCATTTCAAAAAATGGCCAAATAGAGAGAGCGACAGATCAAAACAATGTACTTTCAAACGTATAACTGAATCCCTCAACTTGCAATGGCTGAGACACACTTTCCAGAATTGCTGTAAAAGATATCGCTCCTCTAAATGATGTCCAAACGTTCAGATATGCGAGAACTAATTTATTTTAGTTTGCAAATGGAGTATTACTCTCTAATGGAAATAATTTTCTCTGCTAAAAATTGGTATTTTTGTTTTTTATTTAAAATTGATCGGAAAGTGGACATTAAAAAGTATATGCCACCTAGCTCGTTCCACAGAAAATGGAGATGTTTAGAAGAGGGGTCACTATTGACCTAAACACACACAGATGGATTATTCTAGTGGTTATCTTCAAAATACCACCGAAAGAGATATTCGATATATTCCAGCCGAAATATTGCAGCTAGCAATCAGCTTATTTAAGCTAATAACTCATTTAGATCGAAGAACGAGTTTATGGTTGGTCAAAAAGGCTCGTTCGGCTTTTAAAAAGTTACAACTTTTATTGTCACAAACGTACAGCCCGTTTCAACCATGTTCTGTCATCTTTCATGCAACTTCGTGATTTACCCCTCACAAAACTTTTTAACTTTCTGGGCACAGAGGTATTCCAGGTGCCCTTAAGTCATCCAAGGAATTGAAAGTTTTTTCATTAAAACCAGGATCTGACTAAATGGAAATTCGAATGCACGGTAAATGAGGCGCGAGTCAAAACTTCCAAGCCAAGCTGTAACAGTTTTTACCTGGTCACTAAAAAGACACTGCGTTACTGTGATGGAAGATTACGCTTTTTTCCTTGATTAAATTCTGCATTCTTTTCATCTGCTTTAAATAGTTGATTAGAAACAGAACTTTGTTGGAAAGAATCGCTAAGTTTTGCGGAAGGAGCTAGAAAGTACTTTCTTCAAATCCCACACTATAGATAACAACACCTTCGTGGAACGAAGACCGGACTCTGAGGTGATGAATGGTGAACGTCATGATTGTGTTTAAATAAAATAAAAAAATGTTTTGGCCGACAAAGTACTTCGAACACCATACTAACTAGATCGTTTTTTACCCCACATCGCTTGCTCGGGTAGAGCTTCTTTTTATTCTGACCAGAAAAATGGTTCGTTTTGGGTTTTATAGCGCAAGGGCCATATTTGGGAAAGCTGCGTCGAACACAAGACAATGTCAAGTAATTGCGAAAGAAAAGGTTGGTTTTGGGTTTTATTGCACAAGGGTCGTATTTAGCGAAGCTGCGCCAAACACAACAACGAGGTAGCAAAAAGTAGAAGGGTGGGTCAGAGTAAAACAGAAGGACCGATCACTCGGTCAGAGCTGTGAAAACTCGCACACATCTAAAGAAGCGCAGCTGAAGGTATGAAAAGAAAGGATGGAGAGAAAAAAGAGAAACATCGTTTGGGCATCGTGGGGTCGCGACCACCATGTTTACCAGTCAGTAGAAAACAATGGGAAACGAATCCATCACTAGGGTAACTCTGATTCGTGAACCCCGCACACACCCAAAGAAAGTGCTTTCCCGAGGAGTCTGACCAGAAATCAAGCTTTTCGCTCAAACGTAGAAACAACCAGAAAACTCAATACTGCCATGCTAGAAGGAAATATCTCCAAATTTCGGTTTACGGTTTAAATGCTACATTGATTACTTGTGACAGCACACTTAACCAACGTGATGTGGGTATTAACTACTGCCTGCGAAGTATGCACGCAGCATTTAACAACAGTACACTCGCAAAATACCAACCAGGCTTGGAGACACTGTCTTCTTGACCTAGCATGGTAGAACATACCTTTGCCCAACTTAACGGAAAAACAGTGTGGCTTGTATAAAGAAAGCTTTTTTATATAAATGACGATTTTGATGGATCGTCTTTTGATTTACGGTCCAAATACCTGTAGCTAATAGGTGGAACCTGACTACGGTTTTCCCGACTCCGCTACATTAATATTAAAACGGTTCCCATTGAAATTCTCCCGCAGTAACTGAGGGTAATTAGCGAATGCGACAGCAAACGGAGAAAGGCGTGAACACATCTATACGAGTGGCCACGGAATAAGTACTACCATTTTCCCAATATCAATTAAACATAGAGGTATTTATAAATATATAATGGAACTCACTATGATGGCTTCCCTGCTACCATCATTTTTGGGGCGTCTATAAGAATAACCTCAATTTTTTTCCCAAGCCTCAGACCATATACACTGTTGCACTGCAACTTCACGATATTTTGAAGTCTTTAAAATCGGAACACTACTGGAAGGCGGCACGCATGAAAAGTCTAGCGTAACAAAAAAGCGTCACAACTGTTTTGATTTCAGAACCAGAAGATATATACAGCGTCATGTAGACAAAGTATGCCCGTACCTGATATAACCTTTGGAACGAGTTCGCAGGGGTTTGCAATATATCCTAATTTCAGGGTGCAAGATTTCGGCCAGTATAACTTCGGATTGTGTGAAGACTGCTTTAGTAAGGTCATTTGAAAGCTACATCCACAGGCCTATATATAATCAATGAAATTATTTGTCAATACTAATAACAAACGGCATTTTAATCGTTCAAACAGTAAATTAATTGTTGAATATTCACACCTAAACAATAGCTCAAACTTCCTGTCTGCTTCATTCCATCCACCATCAGGCCCGAGCAATCGCGTCAAAACGGTTTGCGTCCTAGGCACAATCTGCCCGTTTCAAAGAGTAATGGACTGCAACTGGAGGGTTGCGAGTTTCAATCCAACCAAAGACCATCGAATACAAAGGGGACCGATAAATCTGTCGTTGCCTCAAATGTCCTCACGTTGGGTGCCAGCTCAGGTGTTGCCTCTTCACCTGACAGTGGTTCAAAATGTAGTCGTGTTGGCATCGGATTAGTTTCATCTCGCACCGCCGCCAATAACCCGTTGTGTTGCTCCAGTGCGACGTTAATTAAAATACCTACCTACCTTGACACAAATCTACCATTTTTTAAGCAACAAATTGCCTATTTTACATAAATTAATTTGGAAAGATTTAAACATTTTATCGTGTACAAATTGATGGCACTCAGTGAGGCGACATGATTTCAAACCGGGGCAGCGTACAGACACCAACAAAAAGCAGCAATTCGAGGTTGAGAAAACTAGTTACAAGATGGAAGAGCGAATGAACTATAATCTGTTCGCCGAAATAAGCCGTTTCGAACAAAAACCGACACAAATGACAATCAAAAGTTGTCAAAAGTTTTAGTCCTGTGTTTTCCACCTCGAAATTATTACGAATATCATTTCGGAGAGGAACGAACTTTATCTACCTGTTTTCCATTCCAACCAAAATTCCGTAATGCTAAAAGAACATTTCATTCAATGATGTTTTAATGTTTTTTAAATATTTGTGGATGAATATTACATGTGACGAAGAAACTTCGATTTTCACCCGCTGATTAAAATATTTTAAGTGTAAATTTTTACTGTATGAAGTATTTCGGATATTTAAATAATTCAGTTAGGCCATGAGCCCTGTAGGTCTTTCCTCTAAATACGCCCTCTAATGTTTAGAAGAATAGAAGTTCTTGTTTGTCCCATTCAGATGGTCAGGTAGCACACAGATGGTTTCTTCGCTTCTTTAGCAACCGATCAATCTGCTATATTACACAATAGTTTAAATACGCCTAATTTGAGCGACAGAGCTTCATATTGCTAAGCTATACGGATGCACTTGCCGCCCTAATTAAATTCACCAGCAGTCTAACGACAAAAGGTAAAGTAGGGTAACTGAAATACCGTCGTATTAGAGCAAGACAACGGGCTATTGGCACGTTCAGGGATCGATCTCGAAGACAAAGATCCGAGGACAACACCTCGTCATTTTGAATTAGTAGGTGACGAGGTTAACACCTGCGCTGACACCCCACTCAGCACTTCCGCACCACGTCAACTTGAGGTCATTTGAAGCCACGACGGACTTTGGTCGGATCCGAGTTTCGATCCTCCGGTCACTAACCCGCTACTCTTCCAACCGGGTTGCCTCGGCTACAATATTTATACGAATTCGAAGCTCACAAATATTTCTGTGGCTTGGTACAAGAAGTGCCCCAATGTCAGTAATTCTAATTTTGAGATATATGAAGTTAAAGATAGAGGTTAAAATTTTCTTGCATATAACCATAAGTAACAAAATTCTAAATTTAGTGTTTATTGAAAGAATTTTGAATGCGAAATGTGTGTTTTTGTCGGAAAATAAAAGAAAAACTCTTGACATTGGCGCTTTTACCATAATTCTTTTAAGACAGCAATAAAAGACCCGTCATTTTTTTTTTAAAAATTTTCTTATTTTTACAAACAATTTAACACTTAATATTCTTCTAACTTAATAACTATTAAGTGTAATTTTATGATCCTTATTAAATATTATTTACATTACAGCAAAAATTATAATTTTACTAAGCGGCGTCAATATATCAGTAACTACTGTGGATTTAATTTGGTACTTCTTGCAGGAAAAATTCAGAAGCTAAAAGTATAAAAATAGGCTATCATTTTCGCCAAAATTTGACATAGGCGACCTCTTGCACCAACCTATAAATTTATATTATTTAAAGTTTGTGACCTCCGTTAATATCTATAAAAAGCGAATTATTCAGTAGTGACATACTCAGTAGTGACATATTAGCAAACATTTTTCACTTGAGAGAGAGAGAGAGTACTTTCTCCGCACACACAACAAGAATCCAACTCCAAAGTAAAGCAGACAGGAAAAGGAGCACCCTGTTTGCAAGCAAAACCGTCTGAGTAATTGTTCCCATTCTGAAAAGTTCTTTCTAATGATTTCTTTGGATGGGAAGGAAACCCAGAGCGGGCTGCAACTAAAGCATAAAACTAAAGCATTTCTCCTCGACTACCGAAGCCTGTCTACAAGAGAAAAAAAGCAGTCACTTGCGCCGTTCATTATTTATCTATGGCCAGCAAACACGCAAAGCTGTGGGAAAATTGCTTCTCCGTAGTGAGATGGATTAAAGAAACATTCAGGCGCCGTCTCTTAAAGCTCTTCCCGATTGCTTGGGAGGCACACTTTCTAATCGCTCGTATAGGAGGTAGATTTTGAATTTATGGCCCAAAGTCTGATAGCGTTTAGTTTTTTTCAGGGCTTTATGGCGCCATATTCGGCCAAGTTGCGCCAAGCAAAAGACATAGGAAGCACAATGACAGAGGAAGAAAAAGGGTAAACGAGGATACAAGAGAGAGTGCATACCTAAAGATATGCCCCTAAAATCGCAAGGGGTCATGGCTCCTGTCCTGATTTGAGGTCTGATAGCGGACAAGCTAAGTAAGATCGCACATACCCGGCCAAAGTAATAATAAACGTAGTTTAAAAATTATATATACAGATACCATGGAAATGGCGAAGTTAAAAATATTCGTCGCACTGGACCTACACCTCGGACAGTTGGCGATCCGAGGACAACACCAGATCATTCTGAACTACAGTCGCATGGCGAAGTCAACAACTGAGCTGGCACTCCATTCCAAACTTCCACACGACGCCATTAAAAACATTTGAGTTGAAAAGCGTGAATAGAGGCATGAAAAGCTTGCATTACAAAGAATGCTGGCTGATTGTTAAAAAACTTAAAATAGATCGGAAAGTGCAGTTTAAAACAAGTGACTGATAAAAACTTAATAGGACAGGAGTGTGAGTAGTACCATAAAGTTGGTTGGTGGACATTTTGGGCACTGATTCTTGGCGGGACATATAGTGCAAAGCACAATACATAACCACAAGCAGGTAAAAAATAATTTCAGTCAAACAAAAGTAAGATCTCTACCAGAAAGTAATTTAGCAATTTGAGTGTTTAAAGTTCCTATTAGATTAAAAGCATCGTTTTGTTGGAAAGTTAAAAACTGTTGGTTTGACATACATTTTCCTAAAAAATAAAAAAATAAAATAAAAACTTTCCATTACAAAAAAAAAAGGAAATTTAATTATTTTTTATAAATATTTAAAATGCAGGATATTTGCTGAGATTGCCTCATTGCAAAAGGGTAATGGTATCTAGTACATGTAGGACAGTGTCTACACACTAACAAATGTTGGCGAGTAAAACGAATGTCCTATACTTAAATGAAATAAAACTTCTTGACTTCTAGGTAAAACAGAATTCCATGATTCTAAAATTGATTTTACAGTGTATAATGTCTGTAATAAACAACAAACTTTAAATTATACAACCAATAAAATAAACAAATTAATACACGATTCTCTCCACAACTTCGGAAACATTCCCTGCAATTAAAAACAACATTTTGTAACTACTTTTAGTGGAACTCTATATTTAGTAGCGTGCATTTTATTACCTGCAATAAAACGAATCGGTATCTTTGGCGTAAAAATCATCGAAATAAATTGTCAGCTTGAGAAAAAGAAATTGTTCAAAACGTCATGTGATGGCTGTTTCGTTAATGGTGAAAATAAACTGTCCATTTCGGTGCAGCATTAAAAAGACCCAAAATGATAAGTGAAATCTTAAAACCAGACGTTTATGTAACAATTAGCTCGTGTTTTTTTTTCAATTCTGTACACGCACTCACAGAAAAATCGATGTACCTTATTCAAAGCACAATTAAACCGATTAATACTAGTTCTTTAAGGAAACGCGGAGTCTTTCTTATAGTGTGATATAACCACTTTTTGCTATTCTTGAAAAAATGAATGTGAAAATATAAACTTCTCTACCACCGAAATGCTACGACCCATGTCATGAGTAGACTATTGAACAGCGTCGAAAATCGTGATAACTTGCAATTTTCACGTCGTAAAAAGCTCTACAGGCATCCACAGATGCCTATCTCTTTATATACGCATTGGCAGGCGCAGGCAATGACGTGTATAGGTGTTAAGTAATGTCAATAGGCTCGCCTGTACGAGATTATCTGACACTTCAGTGTATATATAGATATACCAAACACTGCTTTGCAAAAAAAAAAAAATAATAATAATAAGATTGGGATCTCGGGCCAGACAAGGAAGGAATGGAAAGCTAGAAATAACTATTTGAATCTCTAAGGTTTGGTTGGTTTTATGCGCCAAAAACAAGATAGATAAATTCAAGCAATTGTGAAAAGAAACGATAGAGAGAAGAAAGATCGCTTAGGCATCCGGGGGACGTGATCCCCATGTTTACCACTCAGTAAACCCCAAGCGAAAACAACACATTACTAAGGTACCTAGGGTTCGCTCAGCCCGATCCCTCCTAAGGTTTTGGTAGGTATTTTAATTAAGGTCTCACTGGAGCAACACAATGGTATATCAGGGACGGTCCAGGATCAAATCTCAAGTCCCTCCTAAGGTTGGTTAAATTATGGTTTTATGGTGTAAAGTCCATACTTGGCACTGCTGCGGCAAACACAAGACACACAATACCAGTACCAAAACACACACGATGAAAATTTTACTGACAGAAGAAAACAATGCACCCATGGAAGAAAGAACTTGACAGGAATCGAACCTGCGCCGCACACAACTCGACGATTGCAGGCGTAGTTGGCTAACCCACTGGGCCACGCCACCTCTTAAAGATGATGCGCCCCCGTGGGGCGAGTCCCTATGGACAACTCTTTTGACGGTCCTCCGGTTGGCACCAAACACAACACAGACAACGTTACGTGCAGGAAAAGTTTTATCGACACAGCAGAGATAAATAACACTCATGGTACGTTACAGAAATCGAATCTCCCCCTCTTACGACTTGGTAACACTGAACTAAGACAACCCAAAATTGGGCAGGAAGGAGGAAAAACAAAATACAATCATAACAAGCATCAGAAATTAAAACTTTCCTCCATACGAATTGAATTTCCACAACTCTTGCTTAAAATCATACGGTCACGGGATACCCAAAATTCCCATTGGCTACGCTTCTGGTCAGCCACGCCATGTGCATCGTCCACAAGAGCCCGAACTGCAGTTGCTCTGAATCGATCTCAAAAACGGGGTTATCCTGCAACATCTGCATACTCCATCATCTCCGCTAGCGGCGTCTCAAAGGGAGCCTTAATGAAGCCGGGAAATGTGTAACAACTGTGTTTTAAGGTTATTTCCAGACACGGACAGAGTCGGGTTTCCCAAATCGCCGGATTATACACTCTTCTGCCCAATTAAGATCGTGATCAATCATTCAGCGCACATGATGAATGCAGCCGTTTTCCCCCTCTCTTTAAAGAGATGTCTTATTAATGACGGTCATTGATTCATCCTTTTTTCCGAGAGGTTATTAATTAAGAGAGGAGTTGTGATCTGTGACCTATTGATCACGCAACTGTGTAAAAGCCGAACGAGCAAATTGGTCCATCCGTACGGCATATTACTTTTTACGATTAGGCTTGATTTGTAAGGCAACAACTCGGTCAAGAAACACGTAATTTCGTCGTCGAATCGAATCTGCTGAAGGAAAAGAAATAATTTTAAAGTATATCGGTAGGGGTAATTTTAATTAACGTCGTACTAGAGCAACACAACGGGCTATTGACGGCGGTCCGGGATCAATTCCCTATGTAAAAGATCTGAGGACACCACCACGTAAGTTTGAACCACGGTCAGATGACGAGGCAACACCTGAGCTGGCACCCCACTCTCCAAACTTCCCCACCAATCCCAACGTGAGGACTTTCGGACACGACAGATTTAAGCGGCACCAGCCGCCTCTACACCATACGCTTGCAAACATCCATACCCTGACCCGGCTTCGAACCAGGAACCTTCCGATCTAGTCCAGTGTATCGGAGAATGTGACGAGAAGTTTCAAATACGAATGATTTTTTTTTTTGGTTTGCTGTCAAGTATCGTGTTTTTAACGAAGGCATATTCAAGTCGCTAATTAGGAGGCGAGTGTTTCAACTAAAGTCGCACTGGAGTGACACAATAGGCTATTGGCGACGACCCGTGATCGAACCCGAAGGAAAAGATCCAAGGACAACACCAAGTAATTTTGAAACACGGTCAGATGACGAGGTTACACCTGATTTTGCATCCCACACTCCAAACATCCTCACCTTAACACCTAAGAATATTGAACACGCCCGAAACGAAAATACAGGTTCTTCAGCAGTCTGATGACAGAAAGCAATGATGAATTTTGAAGATAGATATCAGCACTGAAAAAAAAATATGTGCGAAAGTAGGTCTAACGTCTAAAATTACTGATCCCCTTTGAATAGATGGGATGAAATTGATGAAGTAGACATTCCGAATCGAATAGTGGAAACATGACTGATGTGTGCTTTTTGGCATGAATTCTATTGAAAATACGAATTGACGCCAGTGAAAGTAACCAAAATGCTGTTACATATTTTTGGATAATTTCATTTAATTTAGAGGCACAAAATGCATTTATCTGCATATGGAAGCTATATTCATTACAATGGATTTAAATATACTTTGCAATGAGGATAACATCCTGTAATTCTGAACCAAGTTCAGATGACGAGGTCAACACCAGAACTTTCAGCCCACTCTCTAAACTTCCACACTAAGCCAACATGAGGACAGTTGAACCCACGACAGATTTAACGTTTCCCACGTACACGACGGGTTGAATCTAGTTTCGAACTCGCAACCCTCTGGTCGCGTTTATTCAATGTGTCTGACGAACAACCGTTATGGTTTTTTTTACTCCAGATTCTTACTGGGATCAAGCAATACTGTTTGCGAATATACGATCAGATCACAGCCTCTACAAACCTGTCTTGAAATTAATTCCAGAGCCTACTCTATTTGGAGGAACTACGCTCGATATTTACGGGGTCTCCCCTGTGAAATGTAAGATGTATTGCAAGCACTTGTAATTAACTCTTCAAGTGATTTCGCCGAGAAGTCTCATCCATCAAGATCTGGTCCATATTGCTTATGATGAGACTAGCCACTGCGTGGCTAGACCGGCGTTGCCCGTGCACGTGGTGTTGGTTTGCTTCGATAAACCAACACCACGGGCAACACGGTGATATAAGGTATTATTCTGGTGTAAAATTTTCCGCAGAATTCAAATCCGTTGAAATTTTTAATCTATCTTTAACGAATCCGATTTTACAAAAAAGAACTAAACAATGCTTTTCAAAATGTTTTTTTATTTTTCGCTCTCCACTGAAAGAGGCAGGAAATGTAATATATATATATTATTTTTTTTTTAAGCGAAGGGCGCGAAATGCAATCTGTTTATTTTTGGAAAGAGAAGGTTACCGTGACGTCACGATCTCGAGCGAAAATATAAAAGATATATTTTTTTTAAATAACTTTTAAATTGAATATATCTTTAACGGTCTAGGAGATGGAAAAAGAACTATTGACTCCAGTTAAAATATTGTTTGTTTTCTGAATCGTCTGGCAGAAAACATTATTCATCCGCGCGACGGAAACGAAACCAATAAATTTAGAATCTGTGATCTCTATATGCTGCAGCATTCAATAATGATTAAATTTCATTAAATTCATTTTAAAATGTTCTAGATTGAATTTTAAAATTCGCCGCGATGTAAAAATTGCAAAATATTCGGACAACCTGTGTGCCATATCTTTTTGCTGTAAGTGCCACGGAATCGTCAGGATTTTGCACGCAAACAGACAAACACTTCCTTTTATAACAGTAGAGATATACCTCGTCGTCAAGATTAGTTTGTTTTCTAATGACCTCTTCTAGACAACTAACCACCAGAACGATTAACTCAAAGGATTCCGCTGAAGGTGACACTGTAAGGTGCTAATGGGTACGTTTCCTCGGACCTAGTACTTTCCCTTCGTACACAGTTGAACACTATGATGGCCTTGTTAAGATGAGGCGTTTTGTAACCAGCGTTTCCCAAGGTCAGCTTTACTTATACACTAAATTATGTTTTTTATTCCCCTAATTCAAGTTTCTATCTTTGCGATCGTTGAAGATAGAGTGAAAATTTCAACTGATTCGAAACGTAAAAAAATTCTACGCCAGATCAATACCAAAAACAAATTTACTATTTAATTATTTATTATTTAATTATTTACCATTTGATTATTTAATTATTTATTATGACATCTAAGGTATCGATCAGGTTTCAACTCCGTTGAAATTTTCACTCCATCTTCAACGATCGCAAAGATAGAAACTTGAATGAGGAGAATAAAATACAAATTTAATGTAAAAGAAAAGCTGACATTGGAAAACGCCTCATGTGAACAAGGTCTGGATTCATCTGATCAGTACAAGCTCAGAGAACTGAGGTTGGTTGGGTTTTTATGGCGCAAAGGCCACACATGGCCAAACTGCGCCACACACAAGACCAAAAAGGCTAGACGAAATAAATATATATAGTAAAACTTTATCTATTTACAATTTTGAATCAAGACTAACCAAATGTATAAAACCTAAATAAAATTCGTGAAACCAATGTCAGATATAAATAAAAACACATTTTTATTGTAAGGTCTTCCTAAAAGATCTTTTAGGTCTGGGTTTGAAACTCCAAATCGTCTGTGGTAGAGAACTGAGGAATGGTCACCACAGGGCTATTATGGACGTGTCTTCCATACCTTCAACTGGTTGCATGCTAGTGTTTAAATTATGCATGACTGAAACATGAATACACGAGTTACAAAATCGAAACTTACCTTGTTTCGATTGGCTGCCAGGGTAAAATCCCAATCAGGAGCGACGAATAGATACCCGCAGCATGACACCTTTCGAGTGGCCTAGAAAGAGAAAAAATAATTAGATACCTTGTTCGATCTCTTAGCATTAAGAAACACGTATTTCCAATCATAACAGCAAGAAAAAATACTTTGATACAAATTTAGTACAAAATCAATTAGATTCCGTGTAAAGAAAATCTTGTGAAAATGTGTAGTTGTGGCTTTTTATCACTTCTGTCCCCGCTTTGTGGAAGAGTTTACATCACAGTTCACGCGACGATGTCGCTTGAAACCAAAATAAAAATCAAGTCGGATTACAACGAAACATGAAAATCCACAAATTTAGTTTTGATTTGTCACATCCATCCACATGGCAACGCCGGGCTAGCCACGCAGTGGCTAGTAAATGACAAAGTTAAACAAATGACAATAAAAGTAGACATCACTAAGAGAGGAGTTAAGAAAATTTTTGAACAATTAAGGTATTATATTAGGTTGTTTTGGTTTTTTTTATGGCACAAGGGCCATACATGGCCATGCTGTGGCAGAAACCAGACATGCAATATCAAGTAATAGACACACAAAATGAGAGTTTTTACTCACACAGCAGAGAGAAATACACCTAGGGAAGAATGCACCAGTCAGGAATCGAACCTGTGCCGCTTACAGTTGCATTAGATTAGGATAGTTTACGTTCTGTTCTTTCCACACGTCATTTCTGTTCCAAATCCCCCTATTAAAAGCCTCGAGTGATAAATAGAACTGGCAATAAACTCAATTAAGTGACCTGTAATTTTGTATTCGAGTTGATGAACTCTATTTTTCAAAATATAAACATCATTAGCTCCCACAGACACCTTTTTTCGGAGAAACAATTTAATCTGGAAAGGAAAAAAAAATTTCCAACCCGTTCCACGGATCGTTTGTAAGGAGAGTAAGTATGTTGATTGTTGAAAGGAGAGTAAATGTTTTAACATGCTTTTTCACAAGAAAACACAGAAGCATTTTGCGATTTTTTTTTCAGTCTATTTCCCAAACAGTTCTTACATTTTGAGCAATTTAATACTGAATCCTAACTCTAGTATGTGTCTAATAATTAGGGTGGAGTGATGCAATCTCGATTTTAAAAATCGTAGAAGTTTATATAAAACCAGGGACTACTCCGTCCCAGAAGTTAAAAAATTTTTTATTTTTTTTATTTTTACCACACAATTAAACCCTACAAATATATGTTAACTCAAACTTGTTTAAACTTACCATTGATATAATTAATAATAATAATAATTCCACATGCTATTTCATGGGGTTGAACATGCATGGCATGTGCACATATGATGGGGCAAGTTCATGGACTGCTTTCTTGTTTGCAACGTGAGAAACTTGTGAGTAGGCAAGTGCTTATAATTTGAGACAGTCCGGGTAAGGTAAGGTAATTTTAGTTAACGTCGTACTAGAGCAACACAACGGGCTACTGACGACGGTCCGGGATCAGTCCCTTAAGGGAAGGATCCGAGGACAACACCTCGTAATTTTGAACGTCAGTCAGAAGACGAGGTCGCCACCTGATCTGGCACGCAACCTCTCTAAGCTTCCACACCACGCCAATGTGAGGACATTTGAGGGCCCGACAGATTCAACGTGAACCAGCCCCTTTGTACACGACGGTATTTGATTGGGTTCGAACTCGCAACCCTCCGATTTCAAGTCCATTACTCTTCCAACCGGGCTACCACAGCCCTGGAAATACAACACTACGTAAAAAACACATAAAATAGGAGCTACCCTTTGAAAATAATTAAAAAAAAAGTCGAATCACAAGTATCATGAGAACGGGATCCGAAGACATCGTTTCCGACTGCTGTTTAACGGTCTCGACGACACTAAAGAGCTCTTAATATTCGGGCAGTGGAATCGAAATAAACATATAAATCCACGAGCGACCATTCCTGAGAGCGCGTATGCAAATGAGGCAAAACGTGACGGCCGAGATTAAAAAATTACAAAAACCGACGCTCGGAGAACGGTAAAAAGAAGAAAATAGCAGCAAGAAGAAGGAGCGAGTCTGGCTGCGGAGGATTTTAATAGAATGGTCACGTCTTCACCTTTTGGTGTTTTTGTAAACGAATTTATTTACCTCGGCTCTCTGGGAGGAAGGGCCGGATCAAGCGGTCGCGGAGGTCGCTTTATCACTATCTTCAAGTGTAATCGAGTTTATGAAATGGTCTTCGGAGGCCGTCCGCATAACGATCCGGAAAGAGAATGAAATACGCCGGCCTCTTGGCAGGGAATGAGACGTCCGATTCTTCACACCGGACAATGGACGTGTTGGGACTTTGCAGAAAAATAGATATCAAGAGTTTGCGAACCACTTCCGTGATTCTCAACGGAGAGCAATGCAAAAACAATACAAGAAAGACTTTATGAGCTGCGAAGACACCCCAATCTTCACACACTTGTTGCCTGGGTTTCTTTTTGTTTTGTGGCGCAAGGGACATATTTGGCCTTGGTAGGTCAGACACAAGACATGCATGTTATTACGCCTTTTGGGAGACAAAACACAATTGAAAGAAAAAACATTTCATTAAACATAAAAGGGATATTTTACAGGGTTGTTTCCTATTTGGTTTTCGAAGCAAACCAATAACTCCACAAAAGCAACTGGCACGGGCAACGCCGGGCTAGCTACGAAGCAATGGCAAATGATATTATAAAAAAACGACTACGTGTCACAAAACGAAGTGGGAGTTGGTTTGGGTTTAATAGCGCAAGGAATATTAGGTCAAGCTTCGCCAAATACAAAAGTGTCAAGGAAAACATAAAGTGGGGGGGGGGGGTAATTGAAGCTAACAAAACTTGTTTCAGAAATCTACACCATTTATGGAAAACACCAAGTTCTCAGATCAGAAATTTTCTGAGTTTTAGGACGATCGGATTCTGAGCGTGGCGAGCTAGATGCCATAGGCTTGGCAAGACTAATTTGAATTTTTTTTAATCCTATACAGGATGGTCAGAATCGACCCAAAATAACCCCAAGGATAGCTTGTTAGGTGTTTTTAGGGCCAATATTCAGAACTGGAAGGGAAGTCAAGACTTTGGATGTAAATACCTCCGGAATACCACATCCAATAAAAAAAAACCAGACCATCTCGTGTTGGTTTTCGGCAAGACATTGGGTAGTGCGGTATATTCATACCTACCCTAAATTCATAGTTTTAGCAAAAATAAAATTATCTGTATTTCTGTGACTCGCAAATGTTAGGACTTGTAAATTTCCTACTTATTTAGAAGCAAGGCACAGCTTCCATGCATCCGTAAGCAAACGGAACCATCAGGACTTTCCAGATTATAACGGACGCGCCGAGTCGCGGCCTTGAAGAGGAAACGAACCAACCTAACCCATCAAGGAGGTAACGGTCATCCATGTCCAGACCTCACCCAGAGAACACGCTCAGGTGCTCATCTGAGACCGACAATTAATAAAAGGAAACGCTGACTCGTCTTGCGAGATGGAGAGGCTCATCAAGAGACATCAGTACGACTCGAGCGGAAATCTCTCCTGTTCACGATGGTGACAGATATCCCGGTGTGACCTTGTTTGTGGCAGCAATGGTGACGAATGCATCCTGGAACGAGGAGGCTTCCAGAAACACAGGAAGTGATTTTCTGAGGGACAAGCACTCGGCTGTAGAAACGAGAAGAGGAGAGCAGTCCTGTGTCAAGAGGTGAGCGACGATTGCAGACATAGTATCGTAAATGGACTGCATCGCCAATATGCTTTTACATGATTTTTCGGCACTCGGCTCTTAACAGTCAAAAATTTCACGATCGGTAAAACTCACCGTTTTTGCAGATTAGTAGGTACTGCAAAGAGTCGAATGGTGGCAGTGGAAATGTTGGTTGTTTTCGAGTTTTATGGGGGCAAGGGAAATATTAGACCAAACTGCGTCAATCACAAGACAACCCGACACTATCTGAAGATAGTTACATCAAATGCAGCTAATGAGTTATGGGCTCATTAGAGAACTGCAGCTTCATTGACTTCAGACTACATTTAAACTTGACGATTGGCTGCGTTGGATTAAACAGCAACACCTACACCGGAGTACGACTAAACGAGTTACATGCAACTTACTTAGCCAAAAGAGGAACGTTTACGAATGTGCGAGTCTGTATTATTTAACGTATCTTTCCTCGAAAACATTAAAAAAAGTAATCTCTCGCTGTGAAGCGAGGAATGAAAAAAATTTACTTACATGACTTTACATAAAATATGTACTTTTGTGAGAGGGATTTTTCGTGTTGCAACAAAACTGCTACCAAAAAGTTCTCGCATAATGCATGTCGGGATTACTTTAAAATGCAGTTTATCGCCGTTTAGGCGACACTGGATTTTAATCTAACTGGTGTTGACTAATTAACTATTAAGGCGGGTATACATTTGTGAACCGAACCATTCGCGAGCCTCTAGTTTTTATGATTGGGACGGAGTATTGTGCGCCAAATGAACAGCTCGTGGCGATCCCCTTCCTGTCGATTTTTCGACGAACACAAAAAGACGTTCTCGGTTCAGATTGGGACGGTTTCGTGAGTAGTTCGTTGCTTTTCTTTCTGCTCGCGAACCTCCAGGCTCTATCGTCATCACTAGGGCAACTTTTTTGTTGCAGTAAAAATGGTAAAAGTTGCATTTATCATTCCCTAAAGTTGCATTTATGGAAATAAAGTTGCATTTATTCTTGATACACTAAATTCTAAAATAAAATATTCGTAAAAAAATGAAAAAAATTCAAAATATATTGACAATTTTAGTCGTGTACAACAGTATTATAATACATACTGAAATACAGAAGAACGTTGAATGGCCGATCCTTGGCCAGTAATTTCTTTAACATTGACAACCTGCGGTCATATAATGTGCTGTATCGGATAGTAGAAGCGCAAAATTCTTTCGCTCAACATTCAGAGATTTTAAAACGTCATTTACAAGACGAATAACATATTGATGATCAACACTTACCTCGAAAACTCTGCAATCGATTACGCAAGTTTCCTCTGGATTATTAAGAGTGCCAACCAATGTGTTAAAGTACTTCTTGCCATTTATTTCAATTTCGTCTAAGGACGCACACCTTCTTACCATGGAACTTGTTGGATCCGCAATACTTCAGCGTTCGCAAGATCAGACACACGTGATCGAAGGGTTGATTCAGAGAGCAAAAAGTGAAATAGTAATTTGATATTAATTAATTTTAAGCTAAATTTTAAAAAGTTGCAGGTGGTTGCATTTATGCAAAAAGTTGTATTTATGCAGAAATTTGCATTTATGTTGCGGTTATAACTCACTTACAATACACCACATGTAGGAGGAATTTTGGTTATAGTACTTTACATGCAGCATAGAACGCGTGAAAAAAAAGTTGCATTTGTTGCAAAAAATTGCCCTAGTCATCACCAGTGACTGCCTGGTGGTGGTTAGCGGTTGGTACTTCTTTTCCCATGGATCGTTGGAAGTTCGTTGTGAAAATAATTCCAACGAACGTTTCACGAGCGGCTAGCAAAAATGTTATGCACCTTTAGATATCGAAATTCATTTTCTCATTGGCGAAGTGCAAAATTAGCACAAAAATAGGAATATGTACAAAAACGTTCGGCAGGAATTGCTGCCATCTACAATTGGCTTGACAGAAAATGCTCTCACGAATACTGTATATTTTCCCACCTATCTTTTGAGGTTATTGATGAAGAACCTAAAGTTCCCTTAACTTTAAGATGACTAGATGCCCTAAGAAATTTCACATTGTGCCGGAAGGGCCCCACTGTAAAAAGTCTAGAATGAATGATTAAAAGAGGTAACCTTTGAATTCCCAATTCTTAAATCGAGTATTACTGTGGCGGAGCACGGTCGCAAAGTTTTACGTGAATATGTCTCGTTAGCGCATAGTATTTATTTAAGTGTTGTCTGTGAAAGGCAAAGTGTCAGTAGTCAATTCAGTGTTGATCGAAAGCTGACGAGTAGCTCTTCCGCGTAGACTACGCTACAGGTATTTCTGCTTGGCTTTTTGGCTATGTGAAATTTTAAGTTTTCTCAACTGCTATCCAAAGTTTCAGAACCAGCATTGCATCACCATTTCATTTCTAACATCTAAAATCAACAGATATCGAGATTATCAACAAATATCGCTTTGCAGTCCCGAGCTTTACATATTTGAAGCCCGCGCGGCGTAGCATAAAGTTCCGAAAACGCCTCAACCCCCAACTTACCGCAGTGCGTGAACGCAAGATCACTAACAAGTTAGACCGAACTCAATGCCCATTTCTTCGTATCGCTCAAATTTTCTGAACTGGGCACCTGATACTGGTCTAATTTTGAAGTATTCACGGGAAAAAAAAACTAAATTGCGATTTCCTCTTCTGGTCTCAAACTCAAAATTCATCTGGAACAAGTATGAATGAACGATACAACTAGAGGTGACATAAAATATTACACAAGACGGGAAAAAGGAGATGAAACTCACATATGCTCACTACGAGGTACTGAAACAAATGGAAAAGGCTTTCCCTATCTAAAAGAGGAAACTTCTTTTTCTAAAAAAGTGGAATCCTAGACATAAGTAGGTAAACTACACAAAATCAAGAGGATGATTTGAAACAAATAAAAGCATCGAGGCCAGACGATCCGTCTGGGCATTCGGGTAACGACATGCACGGATAGTCGCACTCCAGAGGCATCTCGATAACGCTATTATCTATCGATACATCTTGCTTTGCGGTGCACAGAAATAAAACGCCATCTCCATGGTAATATCAAACCACACTATTTCATCCTCATTATCGATATGCGTACTGGAGAACTTGACATACGTATTAACTCAACCACAACTTTTGGACACGAATCGGATTGTTTCGAAAGCTTTTATTACCCCTGACAACGAGAGCAACGCTTCGGGAACTTTAGCACGGCCACATCCACACTGAACAATTTCCTCACGACATACTTCGCGATTTGGGTTGGTTTGCCGCTCGGAGATTTTTTTTTGCTTCATACATAGTTCGGTTGGGTTTTATGGCGCAAGAGCAATATTAGGCTAGGCTAAAATCGGGTAAATAGAAGCAGATTTGCGAAAAAAAAGTTGTTGCGGCTTTTAACATTACCCAGTTGAATGTAAAAAAATCTAAAAACAAAATACTATTTAATCTCTCTTATACAAAGATCAAAATAACTTCTTTTTTATTATACACTAGGGAGCTCGCCATCTGCTCACCTACTCTCGCCAACCCCAGGTGATTGCAACGCAATCCCATGTGGTTTGCTTCGTAAACGTCTTCCTTTTCTATGAGGTCACAGCGAGTTTCAACGCGAGGCCAGTTAGAAGGATGTAACATTTCCTCTACGCGATAAAAAATTTGCACCCTTCGCGAAATTATACTTTTCATCACTTCGAATTTATTTATGAACCAATTTTTAAAATAATTATACCATAAGAAAGAGTGCATTCTAAGCTTTCACGTGGTCTTTTCATATTTTAAAACTAATAGTATTAAGCACAGATATGTCAGTTTTAACACACACAAAAATAACAAAAATGTCCCGATTTTTTCCGAATTAAAAAAATATATATATTACTAGGAACAAAATTGAAATTTCTAAAAAAACACACGGCTAAGACTGATAATATATACGTGTTTTGCTCACTCATGTTAAAAATTTCGCTTTTTTTCGACTTTGACACTTAATGCATCTTAAACTAATAGCCGCATCAGGAAAAAATATCTTCTCGATCTTGTTTCCTGTACAATTTTTAACAAACCATGTTAATTTCGTAGTGTTCTGATCCGTAGGGGCGGCTAATTTGTTTTAATATAGAGAGATTCAAGAAGGATAATGTTATAAGCGTCAACAACTCTCTTCGCAAAACTGCCTCTATCACTGTTGGGCTTCTGCTCATCTGATTCTACGGGATGCTGCAATAGACACAAGACACACAGCATCAAGTAATAGACATACACACATATAAAAAAATTTATTGACACAGGAGAGAGAAGTACATCCTGGGAGGGATCGCGACTACGCCGACTGCAACTGGTACACAAGTGTGGAGAAATTCCAATCATAGAAGCAATTCAACATGGGTGATCAAATAGTTGGATGGCTGGCATTTTATGCACAAGGGTCATATTGGGTCAAGTTGCGATGAACACAAGACAAAAAAGTGACGGACATACACACACAAGGAAAATTTTGACTGGTACAGAAAAGAGAACCATGGGTAGCCTATCGGAATCGAACCTGAGCAACTTACAACTCGCAACAAAGTGGACAGTTGGTTGGGTTTTATGACGCAAGGTACGTAAATAGCAGAATTAACGTCGCACTGGAGCAAGACAAAGGGATATTGGCCGACGGTCTGGTGTCAATCCTTCAGGGAAAGATTGACCTATTTGAGATTACTGCGAAAAACAACGCCAAGTGAATGGACATATACACAAGGTAGGTAGATATTTCATTAACGTCGCACAGTAGCATCACAACGTGCTATTGGCGGCCGTATTAGTATCGTTAGGTAATTTTAATTAACGTCGTACTAAAGCAACACAACGGGCTAATGACGACGGTTAAGATCCCTAAGGGAAATATCCGAGGACAACACCACGTCATTTTGAACCACGGTCAGATGACGAGGCAACACCTTAGCTGGCACCCCACTCTCCAAACTTCCACACCAACCCAGCGTGAGGACTCTCGGCCACGACAGACTAAAGGTGCACCAGCCGCCTCTAAATCATACGCTTACAAATATCCATGCACTGACCCGGATTCGAACTAGAACCTTCCTATCTATAGGCTAACACCTTAAGACGACGGTCCTGGATCCACCCAGAAGGGAAAGATCCAAGGAAAGCGGTCTTTGATTGGACCTACTATCGAACTCGCAACATTCCGTTTTCTAATCCGTTACTCGTCCAACTATCCTTTTGGCATACCTGGGGGATTGTTGCTACCAGAACTAGGGAAAAACGTATAAATTCTACACTCACGCGAAATACGTTACGACGAAATAGCCAGAGAAATGGGCGACGCTATCACACGCCATAACACAAGACAGCACGCAAAATAAATCTCGGTTGAGATACCGAACTGGGACAACGGACCATTGAGATGACAGGGTTTATAGCATCTATAACCCAAAGCATCTAGGAAAAGGGAGAGGCACAGCTTTAATCAAAGGGGATGGCGAAAAAACATTAATTGACGTTATTTCGCTTCAACGGTTCATCAAATATCGTCCCATCTGTTTTCCACTTGAGCGATATTAACACATAATAACGTGCATCCAAGTTCAAGGTTGTAATTTATTGTTATCGGAAAGGTGGCGTGTTCTCTGCTAAATGGAACCGTCTTGCCCCGCTTTTTTATGTCCCTCGTCTCTGCGTGAGAAATATTAACGCATGTTTGTCTTAATTGAAGACGATAGAGTACCTAGGGAGAAACACTTAAGCCGCGCCCTTGTCCAAATACCTGACATCCACCTCAGAGCACTTCACGATAGAAGAATACGCTAAAAAAAGTTCATTTAATTTTGACTATTTAGTTAAGGCCAGAAATGAAAATTATAGCTCCTCTTCCTTTCTTCAATTAATATGTGCTAAGTCAGATGCTTTGTTTTCAATTTTATGGTTTCTACACTGAATACAGTAATATCAGTCCACCTTGATCCAGACTCTCAAATACGAAAGTACAAGTTTCAAGTTGCACAGTAATCGGCAAGTTCCAAGTTCTTTGAGCATTTCCCCATCAGCAGTCAGCGAGCTTTGCGATCCCTTTATACGTTACCTGAACACATTTGTTGCGTCGCTAAACACTTTTGTGAGCTTTGTTCCGCTTCGTGTCCACGTATTCCTATTGCACGACCAGTAACAGCTTTTGGAGATACGCGTTCTTGGGTCTCTAGCAGTTATGATCTACATTAAATTTTACTTCTATGGATCTACGTTAATGCCAGAGCCGAAAATAGTTACTTTGACCAGAAATTTCGGACAGAATACGCTGTACAAGTTTCATGACGTCTTGGCTTAGTGCCAAAATTTTCTTGACTTCTTGATATCAAACTGACCTTAAGTAGTTACATAGTTAATTAACGTCGCACTGGAGCAACACAACTGGCTATTGACGGTCCGGGATCCATCCGGAAGGGAAAGATCCAAAGACAACATCTCGTCACTTTGAACCTGGGTTAAATGACGAGGTGAACACACGAGCTGGCACCCCACTCTCTAAACTATTACACCACGCACACGTTAGGTCACGACGGATTTAACATGTCCTGCCCACACGACGGTCTTTGGTTGGATCGAGTTTCGAACTCGCAGCCCTCCGGTTGTAAGTCCGCGAACCTACCAAATGGGTTGATGCGGTCCCACAGATTTCTAGCAACCTTACAATATTGATCATTCTTGCATTGTGCAGGACATATGTATATACCGCGACGAAATTCTCAGATTCAGAAGAATATACAACAACGACATTCACCAGCCGCAGGGACGTGCATTCTATTGAGGCACTTAAAACCAGTTGATGGACAAACAAGCCGGATTACACTTTCCTCCGAACACGAGAAGCCCGGGCATGATACACGAGATTAGACAAAACACAGATCACGCGAACAAAAGAGAACCCGAAAGGCCACAGACATTTTACAAGTGACCTTTCGAGGTAGATTATACACGAAAGAAACCGCAAAAAGGAAGGACATTTCCCTCCCATCTCTCTCAAAGAGACGAAAATTGCTCAATTTTAAGCCTCTAACCACAGAATGGAAATTGGAACCGGTACAGAAGGTATCAGATTGCCGTCTATTAAAGGTGAGATAGGTGCAGAAAAATGAGTATTTCGGTGTAGGTGTTGTCGATCTGTCACCGAGTCGGCTCTTGGGGGTGCTGAATCGCTTGGTTGATTGAGATGGGTTACACTGCGAAAGGGCCGTATTTGACCATGCAGCGCAAGACACAAACAATGTTATGTAATAGACCATACCAGGGTTCCCACTCTATTTCAGAAATAAAATTCCCTTACTTTTCCAGGTTTTCGAGATAAATTTTTACAAAATTCCAAGGTCATACTTAAACAATTCACGACATTTTAAAGGTGAAAAACAAAGAAATAATATTGAATTCAATAGCCAATAATTAAAAATACAATTTTAAAATTATACATTTTAAAAATTAATACACAAATACAAAGAAGTTTTGCATTAAAGTAACTTATTCGAATAATTCAACATATTTGACAAATCAATTTGTTATTTAATGTATCATAAAGCATTAAATTCTTCAATCTAAGCCTGTGGATGAAACAAAATCCTTTACCTGCTAAATATTAGGCGTTTCTTTTAAAAACGGTTGAAAAATTCTATTCATAAACTAAAGTGATACGAAACTACGAATCTTAATGGCTACTTTTCTCCAAAGCGTCTGTGAAGCCACAATCAATCATTTTCCAGGTCATTGAGGCAATTTTCCCGGTTTTAGACGAAAATTCGTAATTTTCCCTGAATTTTTTTTAACAAAATTAAATATTTTGACAATTTTAGGTCCTGATTCGTGGGAACCCTGGCATACAAACGTAAGGAAGTTTTAGCTACACGAAACAGTAAAATACACCCAGGGAGGAACCAGACCTTCACCGTCTATAACTCGCAAGGTTGCTCGTGCAGAGGCAAACCCACTGAGCCAAGACGGCCCCGCAGAATCAATCGTTCTTGAAGAGTTTGGGGGCTTCAACACATGGTCCAAGACTAGGACCAGCTTCGCCAGACTTTCAGAAACTGAATAGATGCAATCTGAATCTAGATCACATTAAAAACTAGTGGAAACAATATGTAAAATTCAAACTATAGTCAATAGAAAAAAAAAATCAGCAAATATCATACTAAAACATGTCGATCAAAAAGGTTAGATATTTTCCATGGGTGGGAGTTCATGGTAGAAACCCCAAAAATTAATTATTATTTATTATTAATTGGATACGATCCCTTAGAAGGGTGTCGCGAAGAACCAACGGGGTGTTTTGGAGAAACAGGGAGCAGGGGTGACAGAATAGGGAAGGCCTTGAGTAGGCGTTTTGCTCGGACCCAATAGTTTTGTAAATTAATAATTTAAGTTTAAACTATTCAGTTATCTTGAAACTTTTCTGTAAATTTTCAACCAACTTGTAAATAAACCTTAATTTTAACTCAACTGATCCGCTCCTGCTTTAATTGAGCTTGTAAACAATGACTTCATCAAAATACTGCTAAATGGCCACGGCGTGCTCATCAAAGCACATTTGATGGAGTTACGGAAGGAGAATTCTACTTGTTAACCCAAATCAAATCCTGCAATGTTAAAATAGAGTTGTTCAAGAAGTTTTGGCGTCAGGACAATCGATTAAAATGTGCAGAGACGCAAAGTTCCTGCGATATAACAATCACATCAAATATTGTTTTGCCCTAAAACCAGGGAAATACTACCTGCAAGTTATTTGTTTCAATGTCCTGTCCCCTAACGAATCCCTGAACTTGAGGAGAAACCAAGTTCATCACCCCTCGATTCCGAGAAAATGGAACGGGTGCGGTTTCACCCTTCATGCAATGGAGTTGATATCTGAAATGGCGCAATGTCACTCGGCCAATAGAAGGATCGACCCCTGGCAAGGTCAGGGTTTAGCACCCTGAATATTGGGGGAAGGTCAGACGGGGAGAACGGCAGGGAAACGTCAACGCTAAAAAAAGAGACGGGGGCTTTTTCGGTTGTGGCCATTTTCCAAAAAATATGGTAACTCTACAGTAAAACGATGTACCATCGACGAATTGAAGGAATAAATAAATAAACGAAGTTACCAAACATAATACGGCTGCCTTTACTGCGCCATCACCAATAATAGAAATCTCTAGATTCCAGAAGGGAAGAACCACCCGATTCCAAAAGAAGGAACCTGTATATCCCGATGCCTTACTTCAACCTGACGGTCACCCTATATAAAGGGATGTCCTTATTTCTATCCGATACCGATTGAGAACTTATTTCCGATCGAACCTGAGGTCAAAACTGGATAGTGGTATCCAGATCAAAATAACCAGTACAGTCCCTCTCCCAAAAGATGCCTGTGACGGCCAAATATGGTCAGCAGTTACAAGATTCCGATAGTGCCCCGCCGAGGGCGCGGCTTCGCTTCCCAGCAATTTGACGCGAAGCTCGCCGAAGATAAAGAGCCCAACAAGTGTGAAGTAAAACAACCGGCGGTAAGCGAGAGCACCTCCGATCGGCACATAAAAGTGGATCATTACACGCAACACAATGGACAGCCCCAAACGAGAACCTCCATCGGGGAAGGGAAGCGCGCACAGAAGCCAGTGGCGGTAATCGTTCCGACGACAAGATAATCTCGGCGATGTTTAGAAGTGGAGCGTTTCGCAGTTTGGGCGTAAGTGCTGCGATTTCGGCGAAGAGACGTTAACGGAGATAAATGGAGGCCCGTAATGGCGCCTCAAAAAGGCCATTGAACGAGAGCCATCTTTTTCCGAGATTTAACCTCTCGCCATTTGTATATCGGGAGTGGAATGATCAATCAATTGCTCCATACCTCCTGGCGAGGGAGATGAAACATTCCCCGTGTTTTAACAGGATGTGATTGCATTTACTTAACACGAATTATAAAAATTAGACCGCCTAACTGATTCTGGATAGTCTGCTCAGGTGCTGGTAGGTGTATCTTAATCAGGGAACTTTTCGTAGGCGTTGCAGTGTCTCAGTTAGGGATGGGGGTGTTTCTGAAGTTTAATTAAATCTGCTTAGGACTTGTGGATTGTTTCGGAAATAAATAATTACGAACGATTGATTTTTGGGTCATATGGCGCATATTTCGCCAAGCTGTGACAAACACAAGACGGACAGGGCATGGCCTTTAATTAACGTCGATCTGGAGCAACACAAAGGCTATTACTACACGACGGTCTGGGATCAAACCATAAGGGAAAGATCTTAAGACAACCCTGTGTAATTTTGATCCACGGTCAGATGAGGTCACACCTGAGCTAAAACAAGCGCACGACAGGCACCGTCAAGCAAAATATGTCGTGAAAAAAGAGGGATTAGGAAATAGAGTAGAGGAAACGAATAAAAAGATCGCTCTAATGTCACGGGAGCTCAACCCCCTTAGCCGCGTTTACACCGGAGTTGCAAACGTGTACCCACTCTAAACATCGAAGCTATTTCGAGAAACGCCACTCATTTTATCGTCCAGATCTCGAGCGGGGTGGTGAGTTCACAACTCTAATTTTGTTTTCCATCAGGAGTCGGTAAAGATTAAAAGACTGCAACTTATGGGGAACATTTCCCCGCGACGAAATTTGAGATGAAAATGCTACCCTATTTCGTCTAAATTCGGTTTTGTAGCCCTTTTGTATCACTCTGCCCTTCAGCACCCCGTGGTCGCTCATGTCGTCTTTTGTTCGCTCTCAATTTGCCCTCATCGCTTGCCTAGACCACATCTCCCACCAAACTCTCAGTGAGTGACCTATTCGATTAAAATGGCGTGGACGAGAGAGCTGGTGATAATATTAATATAACTATTTAAAGAGAGTCCTGTCTCCTTGGTGTTGCCGGTAAAAGTCGACAAAGCATTTACACCGAAGTGGGACGAAAGGGGGGTCAGCAAAAGGGGTGCTATAACTATTTTGCGCTTTTCATTAACGAAGTAAAATGTTTCCAGGATTGAGGTGGGCGAAGATTGTCCGTGTCCGGACCTTGCGCCATGAAACCCAAACCAAGTAGATAGGTATTTAATTAACGTCACACTGGAGCAACACAAAGGGCTATAGGCCACGGTCCGGGATTAAACTCTAAGAGAAAGTTCCGAACCAAGCCAACCAGGATGGAAGTAGTAGTGATTATTTTAGAAACGTAATTTTATTTCCTGATATAATTTACTGGCTCTTAAACTACACAAAAAAAGTTTTCACCACAGCAGTTGTCTGGAAGTTATAAATTCACAACCTACAAATTTTAGACTACATTACCTCGATTATATTTGCGTAGTGAAGCCGATTTACAAAGCTCCATTTGTATCAATTGAAATTTTTTTCACCCGTTATTTAAGCTGATTATACAGGTTTTAAGTCACTGATACGATCGTCCATTGTTTGGGCAAATTGAATTAAAAATCTGTACATACGTAAGATTTACTCAAATCTCTCGTTACGGCAATTGGAAGAATGGTTACACGAAATGAAGACATTAATCGCTACGAGAGGAAGTGAAACGTTACACAAACGTCAATTTGTCAATTAAATTCGCACATTAATTGTACGAAACGAGAATGAAAAATGCAGGCAATTAAAATAAAGCTTGTGAAACGTCGATACCATTTAAACTAAGTTCACGCTTGAGTAAGACCTTCTTAAGATAAGGAACTATTTTTGAAGCATCTTTTTTTTTTTTTAAATTTGTATTATAGAAGCGTATAACAAACACCCCCCGGCCAACAACTCGTTCAAAGCACTGAACCCCATCGATTAGGCCGAGAACCAATAGAATAAAGCCATGCTCCGAATTTTAAGGCAAGTAGCAAAGCGGAACAGAAGTTAGCGCTTCCGGCACATGTACATCATTAATACGATATTAATCAACTTATTAAGCGTCATACAATGCCCCTGCCGTGCTGCCTTATTAATTACCTGGAGAGCGAATTGCATTAACTAGCACTCAATTAATGGTTTGTAATTGATGCAGGTGCAAACGTATTCCATCACTGGAGATCAGCAACCGAATCAGAACTAGGACAACCGTCCTTTTTATTTGAAGCATAACCAAAGCCTGGAAGGTTTGCAGACCACTTCTGCTATACACACGCCAGTGTAAAAAAGACTAGGAACATATTTAAATTGTTTATGCACTCAATTAGGATTTTCAAATGCTGCAAAAATAGTTTCCTTACTTTATTGAGTGATCAAGTAAATTAGTCCGAAAAACTTTTACAATACCGTATTCTTTGATTTCAATTATTTAGGTAACTTTTATTGCAGTTAAAGACAGCCAAACTATAATCATCAACTATCAATAGTTTATCACGTAACTCTACACAGGATTTCCTGTTTGTTCTTGTTTCGGTAAACATTCAACGTGACAAAAGAAAAAAATGGAGTAACTTTGTTTTATGTAACTTAACGGGAAAACAAATATTAAACGAGTAAATAGCCGTACTGAATGGTAATCGTTAAAAATAGATTGAATTAGTTAGAGAACAATACAGAAAAGGAAGGCAAACCAAAAACCTAACAAGCGAGCAATAAATAAGCGGAAGGCAACGTCTGTTTGACGACAATAGAATTCCAATAACTACTTAATGCGAAAGCTTTCAGATCCAGCTAAGTTCACAAACTAATTTCCGCCTGCAGACGAAACAACCATCCACCAACATGATACACAAACAGAACTAATTCAAACAAGACAACGGAAAACGAACAGCCATTTTGATGGATCGCAGCGAGGAAGAGTCAACAAATGGAGTCAATTAAAGGTCACGCATCCCGAAAGACTCCCATAAGAAACATGTTATCTCCAGTAAACAAACGAATCCTTGTCAATGTCCCGCGCACAAGAATGGGATTCCAAATGACTCGCTGATGAGGTGTACGGCAGAAACTTCCATTTCCATCCCGGAATTTCGGAAATTTATTTCCGCTTGTCGCCAGGAGGAAAGATTACGAGAAAAAACACCCCTTTCCCCGGAACATCAGGAACAAATGGCTCTTCTGAGGGTGACGCTGCCATGTTTCGACAATGATTAGGCACTAATGGTACAGGCGAAATTGAGCCCTGAACCACTAAAAAAAAGAGCCTGCCAACTCTTGGCCTTTTACATCATCAATTCCATTCCATGTTCCGGAAGTCTCCTGTCAACTTCCTGATGGCGCGTGTTGCGCGTAGGGCGAGATCATAAGGCGCGACATGGAGTGATAAGATCATCAGGAGGCGCTCATTACAAAGGCATCACGGGTGCAAATGACGGGGGTGAAGTGTTGCGCCCATTTTCCACTGGCTGAGCACGGAGAGGGTGCACTCGTGATGGATTGGCTTAAGTGTCCCGAAGAACAATGCCTTCCAGAATTTACGGATCCTCTTCGATGCATGCGCAGATCGGAAAAGGAACTGTTTTTGCCGTTGTCAGGACGCTTATAAATTCCATGTTTTTGATATCCTTTCTTGTATCATTAAAGATTCAATGGATTGGTGGCGTTTTTAAGGCGCATTTGACGACACGACATACAATACCAAGTAATGGACATCCACAAAGTTTTTTCCGACACAGAAGATAGAAATACACCCAGGGAGGGATCGAAGCAGTGCCGCCCAAAAGTCATAGTGGTTATACCCATTGAGTCACGAAGGCCCCTTAATGGATTTGGGTGCAAGGTTCGGTTGTGACAAGCTGCGCCAAACACGGAGTTATAAAAAATAAACAATAGAAATTAACGTGCAGCAAAAGGTTAAAAATTATATCAATAATTTTTAATCGATACATAAGAATGAATAAAAGAAATATTAGGTAAGATTTAAAAAGCTAATGGCATATAAAAGTGCAAAAACATTTTCTAAAGCTTTAATGAGGTTTATCTCCAGTCAAATCTTGTAAATTTAGAATTGTACTTTAAAGAAATCTAAGAGGATGGTTAATAGGACAGAATCAATATATGGTGGAAGAAAGGGGAGTTGAGCACGAATTACAAGTGGTGGTGCTATTTTTATATAAAAGCAGACGATCCAGTCGTGTGTTCAATGCAAAGGCGGATCACTTTGATATCAGTTCTTCGCAAATGTGATGGTTCAAAGGAAGTAATCTAATACACACACGGCAACCAATACGACCGCCATATACATACGGCAATCGTACATACACGACCGTCATACATGCTTTTGCTTATGGTAGCCTTTAATCCCGGCTACCTTTATCATTGTCGAAATGGGGATAGCACCATGAAGCTCATCCTTACAGCTGAATTTACAAACCGGGCGTGTTGGGTTCTTACTAACCACCTATTTAGATTTATAAGATCCAAATTGAAAAACACCGGTTCTGACTTATCACTGGCGAACCCAACTTCTAACTTCCCAAACAAGTGGAATGTGTGAACAGTTCCGTCTTGGAACGGACTGGAAACAGAGCGAAGATTAAATCATCGTGCTAAGAAATGCCTTAACACAACATATCTTGTTTGAATTGTCTATTACCTTAAACTGCCTGGACAGCTATTATATGCTTTTTTCTGTGAACCATGTCATTACGCGAGTAGGTATGTGACAATTACCTCACACGCGCGTTACAGTCAAATAAAGAGAGCATGAAAGAAACAGGACAGAAATTGGCTCAATAAACCGGACATCAACAGATATAACAAAATTAAAATCAATCGATAAACTTATGCATCTTCAATCGTAAAAAGTGGTAACCAGATGACGTTGTGTTAAAAGAAACCCGAGACTACATTTCGACTAAGGTAGTGGGTTGCTCTGCGATCATGCTTACTACATGAGATGTAAATGATAGGTAGGTATCAGCAAAGTGGTACACAACGAAGAGTTAACAAGAGCTCAAACATCGTCAACCAGGAAACAAAATCGCATGCAAAACTCTCATCACTTATAATTATACTCTTAATACTATAATTCATATGTCGCCAGATTTCGTTGCTGAGTTTTTGAACACGTTCACTAGGTTAAACACCTTTCTTGTCGCCGACCGCACTTCAGCTGTTTTTGGAGTAACTTTTTTCTATATCGGTATATTTTTGGTATATACCGCAGATCATTAACAATTTTTTTTATCTTCTGTTCGGGGTCGACCGATGAAGAACCCCCCTAGCCTGTCCGTAGATGCCTCTACAAAATGTCACATTGCGGCAGAAAGGTCAACGAGAAAGTCAAAAGATCATTTCTTCTAAAGCCAAGGGATATGAATTAAAATGTTTAAGTCGTTGACTATTAAAATAAGAACATTCTATCAAAGTATGTTTTACCGTTAGTGGGCAAAATCAGTAATTGCGAATAGGATGATCTTCTCCGAGGAGGTGTCTATGGGTTATTCGAGTATGATCAATACGGAGACGCGTTAGTATTACATCCTGTCTTCTTGAAGGTAGCTATTTCTATTGAAATATATTTGGTTTGATAGAGTGAGATTTGTTCATTCCATTCGTTCTGCCATTTTCCCTCCAAAAATTTGTAAATGCTAGATTTTAAGTCACGATAAGGGATAGTATGGTAAATATTATTTACGGCTGATTTGGCGGCTTTGTGGACTATTTCATTTCCTAATATCCCAACGTGTATCAGTTAAAGTTTTTGAAAGAAAGATGATAAATTTTTTTCAGTGACTCCAAAACCACGGGATGGTTGGCATGATCAGGACATTACAATGATTGTAAAACACTTAATGACTATGTGAAAATGATACATTTTTTAAGGCAACAAAAGCTGAATGGAAGATTTCATTCATTAGGTGAGGTAGAGGTCATTAGTTTGTTGCTCTGCGGTACTTTTTTGCTACATAAAGTTTGATGTCGAAAGATCCTAGAATGGGCAAGCTGTGCTAATTACGTTTGGCTACACGAGACCCAAAAGGTACTTACAAGCCCTAAGAGATCAGCAACACCAAAAAGAAACAAGAACGAGTCACGTTTCTCAAGTGTTAATCTACGAAGCTATTGAAACGCGACAAAAACATCGCCAAAATCCAGAGAGCAAAATCTAAATCAATAAAAAATAATAATTCGCGCATTCTTGAAATACAGTTAAATGGTGATAATTATGATTCCTTCTTTTCAACACACACCAAAATGGTCATGGGAGTTAAACTCGAGGCCTGTTTAGCTCCGAGGCTCAATCGCAAGAGCTCCAGCATAAGCCTAGTCCAATTGAAACGTTCCTGGCTATGGAGAGAGTGTGAAACAATAGATCGCCGTACACGGATTGCAAATGGCTCCAATCGCATTAGGACTGAAGGCGGAAATCATAAGATCGTCATCACTTCCTTGACTGATGGAAGTAATTGCTTTCTTTTCGTACCAGGAATAAACGTGGTGAATAATTGATTAAACCCTCCGAAGCTCTTGGTAACATAAAAGAAAGGTCATGAAGGGTTAAAGTAATTTATGTCAGGAAGAATATCAGAAAGTTTTTCTGCGGACAACAGCATATTATAATTCCGAGATCAATCTGATTCGTCCTGTTAAAGAAATTGACAACGAGGAGAATAATTTGTGTGTCTTTTTTACCTGAGGTGGGACAATGAATTTTAAAAATCGCCAAAATCGATTGTTTACTTTGGCGTTCAAAATTAATTGAGAACCAACAATTCCAAAGTATAAATCTATCACAAACACACATTTTTCTCCGATAGGGATTTTTTTAATTTCAAATTGTTCTCTATAGAACCAGGTTTGTCTAGATTACTTGAAATTTTTTGGTCAGTCCTTGCAATCTATAGCAGACATTGAAGTGCAAACGTCAAAATGAGACATTAATAATGTTTAGAAATTTTGTTTTGAAAGGTTGCTTAACTTTTCCTAAGCTTTCTTAACCTAAGCTTTTTGTTTGCAAATTTTTGGTGTTTTAGAGCAATTTTTGTTTTACAATTGGGTGATACACTAACCAAATGAAGATGATCTGATTTATATAAAAACAAACTACTATACGAATTAAAATGTTGAATAAATGTATAATTAACCGAGCCTGGAAGCTTTAAATATTTGCTAATATTTCAGAATTTTTGACAGGTAACTGTCAAATTGTAATCATTTTCGCACAACTTAGTTTTGTAACAAATTTAAAACATTTTTTTTTTGTAATAGAATATTTAAATATCTACTGAGGATTTAAAGTCTTCAACTGGGATGATATGGTATGGACAAAACTTGAGCGGTAGATATTTTAATTACGTCATACTAGAGCACACAACGGGCTATTGGCGACGGTCCGGGATCAATCCCAAAGGGAGAAATACGATAACAAAATGACGTAATTTTGACCCATGGGTCTGATGACGAGACAACACGAGTTGGACTCCCATTCTCCAAACTTACACATCACGCCAACATGAAACCACAACAGATTTAACGTGCACCAGCCCCCTTTGCACACGACGGTCTTTGGTTCGATTCAAACTCGCAACCCTCTGGTTGGTAATCCGTTACTCTTCCAACTCAAAACTTGACCGTAATGCACAACACATAACGATGTTGGTTGGCTTTCCAGCCGAAATCGCCATTTTGCCATGCTGCGACAAACAGAAGAGAGAAAACAACAAGTAATGGACATACACACAAAAAACGTTATACTGATACAGACGAGACAGGAATACACACAGGGAGGATTCAAACTTGTTCCGTCTCCAGCTCGCTAAGACACAACGAAGAGTTACAGAAAAAAGGTTACGGTAGAGATAAAAACGCAAGATATTCTTAAAAGTAATTAGGTACACACACGCATTAAATAAATGTTTATACAGACGTTTTATTCCACATTCTGAGTAGCATTATTTTTACAACAACATGCGAATAAGACGTTCGGATTCTTAGTACCTTGCAGGGAAATAGATCCATGATATTTCTGACACCATAAAACCGGACGCAAGACGAAAAAGCAATTAGTTCTAGGGCCAACTAGTTTATGGGTATAAGCATAACCCAATCCATTCCTAAATAGTGATTTTGCTGTAATACACAGTAAGTTAAACGTGAATGCCCATTGGATTCACAAGAATTGAAAGTAGTTAAAAACTCACCATTTCAAGTCCACAGTTAAGCTTATCCCGAAAGGAAACAAGCATTCCACAAGCAAAGACAGCAGAAACTGAACAATCTTGAGTGCGACTAACCTTTTCTCCGTTGAGTACACTAAACGAGAGGGTTCACACCTAGCGGTTGGACGCAATAATCGGGCAAGCGTACCCAACGGTGTATACAGCTGAGAATCAGTTAAGAATTTCTATCATTCATATGATAATACAATGATGCATTACCCGAGTTGGCCGTAAAATGCTGCGTTATCTAGACCGAGATGAAATATAAAGAGGAAACTAACAATAAACCACCCGAGTCAAGTTGGGGACACTGCTTTCTACCATGAAATGACACGTGCTGTGGCAGACAGACTAGAAAGTCCAACGTTTAAACAGTTCACCAAAGTGAGGACCGATTTTTTGATGGGTCGTGTGTTGAAGCCAAGTTAAATCCGAATGGAGCTTGGTTTAACAAGGTTTCTTGACAAAAACACACATGCCAAGACCCCTTTATGTGTTCATTCCCATCACTTGAACAAATGTATCCATCCAATGCTTGAAGGGACGTCTATGAACTGCGATTTTCGACGTTGGTAAGAATCAAAACTGTTTCTAATTTGAGAAATAAATTGTATCAAATTACACTCCATAAGAATTTAAAAAGATGAGATGGGGAAAATGCGTCTACTGACTATAAAACGTGTCTGTGATTAAAGTAAGGGCTTGGAAAAGTAGATCTTGCTGAGAAAACATTCACTTGTAGAGCAGACGGCATTCAGCTAAGCAGTCAATTTTGAATGAATCAACGGGGATTTCAGATGAGACGCGGAGGTTTGGAAGAATGCTTCTTTTTCATAGGGGGCCAGATTGGTCATTGCCTATACGACAATTTGCCAAGGAGTCGGGGATTCACTTTTAACGGGCCAGGGGGTTAGGTCAAAGGAACAGTCTTAAAAGATTAAATGAATGAAATATTAAGCATTAAAGTGTGCTTAAGTAATATTAAAAAATTAAGTCTAGGTCGTTGTCTTTTCTTTATATGTCTCACGAAAGTCATATAAGGGGATTTGCTGCATTGCTACTTTATCGATGTGTTTTCAGCTTTTGAAGAATTTAAGGGCTAGTTTATTGAAATAGTGTTGAAGTTCTGACACACCCAGGTCTTCATAAATTTAAACTTCCCTATAGAACGAGGTGCTAAGTTGGGACTACCACCTGGATGGAAATGCTTGAAAGAGTCTTATAGATTAGTTTCACCGCTAGAGCACTTCAAATTTCAACTGGAAAGTTTCCCAGACTAAAGAGGAGCATGAATGAAATGATATGCTCTAACCCCACTCACAATACTATATCACTTTGGACTAAAGAAAAGAGTCCACTTGCCCAATCAAGTGAGGTCAGTGCGACCTCGAGAAATTGTATTTGAAAGTATTTTTTTAAAGTATATCAACGGTAAGTTTAAACCAACGAGAGTTCAATGACATTAGTAGAGGGTGTGGAAGTGAGATAAAAATACAAATTTTTAAAAAATTAAGACAGTAGAATTGGTTTAATATGAACTTTGGTTCGCATCACCCTCATATGAATTTAACTCGAGCTTTCACAACGTATCCAAAAGCTTGGTGGGTCGCTCAAAGTCGTCTTAAAAAATGGGTCGCAAAACAGAAGAGGGTTGGTTTGACTGTTAGTGTTCGCACTCTTCTCGCAAAATAGAAATTAGAGCCGTTTTGAGGAATGTTTCATTTTGAAAAGCTGCTTTTAACGTAGATCTCAATTAACTCGTGAGTGTACGGGTGAAAACTTTCGCGAGTGCTTCAGTCAAGCTAACAGCGTAGATTGCGTTACAGTGAGCATTCATATGAAACCTATGCAGTTATCATTCGACTGTCATAAAACTTGCGCAGACTGTTTGGTTTCAACTACAAAGCCTAAACTCAAGGAGATCAATAAATATCTAATGAGCCGGGAACATTTCGAAATCCCAAGACTGTCGAAAAATCTAAATTACAGAAAAACCCGTTTTTAGTAAGACTTACAAAATTTACCGGTGAGTTTTATGTTCGTATAAATGTAACTCCATCAAAACATATCGTCACTGAAAATTCATTTAGCTATCTAGTTTGAAATAAGTCAATTTTGAAAGCTAAAATTTTTAAAATAAAATTTTTGATCAACTCTGGTGATTTTGAGCGTTTATTCCTCTTAATTATTTAGTTATTTCAGGCAGTGTGTTGGCACCACGTGCAGTACTAGCAAATACAAATACTGTGTTAGTCCCCATTCCCGACAAGCCTAAACACAAGAGCAGCGTTCAAACAAGAGACCGCCGAAGATCATCTAGAGTTCTCTGTGAACCTGAAAGAGATGATTCAATCCCTCCAATTAAATAACAATAAAACTTATTTCTTTTACAAATCCTAAAATCTCTGAACGATCGAATCTCATTTCTAGAGGCACTATCGATGCAATGACATGCAAGAGGCTACTGGCAGAGGTGCTCAAACTCTGCACAATTTCATGCACCCGATGCAACAGTTTGTTTCTTTTTCTTGATCGAACAGTCTGTTTCTTTGTTTTTGCGGAACTAAAGCACGGAATTCGGCCTCCGGAGGGAGGAAGAAGGGCGATTAGCGAATTATCGGACTACACGGAGCATAACTCTTTGGGGGGGGGGGCTTCGCTCCAAGAAAGTCCGTCTTCTGAACGGCGGAAATCTTAAGTGGATCTTGATGGCGTGAGAAAAAGCTTCACGCGCCACGGTCGGTATACATAAAAAGTAACGCGAGTATTTTTTTGTGATAGTGCCGACTCTAATTACACACGCGCGTTTGAGCAAATTGCAAGGGAACGGGAAGACTCCGACAAAGAAGGACTTCCAATTCTCTAAAAATCCAATATGATACTGTGAGACTGAGGTTTCTTAGAGCCTGTTGTGAGGATTGCCGAATTGTATAGCTTTTTATTCTAATTAGGAATAGACTCTTTAAATATACAACATTTATTATAACACAGAGCACAGGACTACTACTTTAAATACACAAGAGGAAGGATCCTGGTTCGAATCCGGGACAGGGCATGGATGTTTGTAAGCGTATGGTGTAGAGACGGCTGATGCACCTTAAATCTGTCGTGCCGAAAGTCCTCACGTTGGGTTGGTGTGGAAGTTTGTAGAGTGGGGTGCCAGCTCAGATGTTGCCTCGTCATCTGACCGTGGTTCAAAATTACGTGGCAATACACCGAATGGCTTAAACTGGGACGGTGGTAACTAGTTGAATTTAAATATAGAAGACTATTTACATGAAAATTAGACAACAGTACCTCAACGTTCCGAAGAACATATCAATCACGTCCGGAGTCTACAATAACCTCCGACGTTCTCTCTAGTACCACTCACTTCACGATAGATGGCGTTATCGCGCCTGTGACGCTAACTAGCCTGTCTCTGCATCTCTTTAGAATCTTCAAAATAGAAGAGAAATGAAGGACAATCGCACCAGGGAAGCAGTTACCTGATAACAACCTATCATCATCGCACTCATTCATTCTTCTTTCTTAAAGAAACTTTTGAAGAATACTTCTAGAAACACTGTTGAAAAATTGTCACCATTGACTCGCCAATTTCTTTTCCAACTAGATTACCCCTTAACTCAATAGATTTAACCAAGCCTCATCTGCGTACAGCATTTAGTTTCTAAAGAAGCTCTTCACTATAACCTAGCTACCAGATTACAATAGTTTATTTTCGAGTCAAAACTTCAAAACTTCTCCTTTTGAAAATTTTCTCACAAAAGAAAAATCCGATAAATATTTTTCGTTCATTATTGGTTCAAAAAAAGACGTCTGAATTTTCATTGACAGGTGCGACGTATTATTTACGTTGTTTGAAACGAACTTGAAAAAACAGCATTGCTAAAACTTACTCCAAAAAACAGCAATACTGCATTCAAAGCAATGGGAAAACTGACAGACATGGAATCATGCAATCTACGTAAAAAAGCCCTAAGCAAAAGGGGAGGGGGGGATGTTTTTGATTAAAAAAGGTGCACACGAAACATTACGTGTTTAGGTTATCCATTTAAGAAGTCAAACGAAAAGCTAAGAGGCAAGAAAAAATGTGTATGTTACCCATCCATAAGAACTGAATAAAAAATACCTAAATGTCGCGGCAAGATTCAACACAGAAAAAAAACCTTTTGTCAAACCTTAATGAAGATTAATTAGCAATAAGACCTTTCGCTTCGATGAGTTCATCAAGGGGAGAAAACTCTCCCATTCTTAACAACAAGAGGAGAAAATTATGCTGTTGACCAGTTATCAAAGCATGGCCGAGTGTCACGTTAAAATGCAAATGAGAAATAACCTTCCATCAAACTTTAATGAAGATTAATTACCTCTAAGATCTCACGCATCAAAGGTGGAAAGGAACGAAAAAAAAAACCGCCGCGGTGTAAAAAAAAAAAAAGACGCAAACAAGGATCGTACTCAAAAACCGGACTGAACAGAAGAAAAAGAAATAACAGCACGCCAAACCAAAACACGGCCACGCATTATGCAATTACTAAATTGGTGTGAGCGCACTCTCACAATGACGGAAGAAAGCAAAACAAAACAATCAACAAGAGGAATAGCGCAAGAACAAATGTTTGCGAAGGGCGGCGTGAACGACAACTGGAAACTGTGACAGCCTTTGGGTGATGATGCCGAAAGGTCAGGTCAGGACAAGGAGAGATTCAACCTCTCCGAGAATTAATTCTCTTCTTGCCTGACTCATGCCGATTTTCGAAGAATAATAACAACTTTCACGTGTTCGCACGCCCTTGCCTGCCATCCGCATGGGGCGACACCCGCGGTCAGTAACTAGTTAAGGGACGATATCGCAACAGTCAATTGTAATTTTAGTTGAAGTCGTACTACAGCTGCACAACGGGCTATTGACGACGGTCCGGGATCAGTCCCTTCTCGCAACAGTCAAATTGAGAGGAATAAAAATAATGGTTTCGTGTGCAACTATTTAATGATAGGAAGAACCGTCTCTCGGAAAAGGTTGGTTGGATTTGGGTTTTATGGCACAAGGGCCATACTTGGCCAAGCTGCGCCAAACACAAGACAATTTCAAGTAATTGTGAAAAGAAAGGATGGGGACTAGAATGTAGAAAAAGATCATACACTATGGTCTTTGGTTGCTAGTATTAGGCCATGCCCCGGGTAATGGTAATTTTAGTTAACGTCGTACTAGAGCAACACAACGAGCTATTGACGACGGTCCGGGATCAATCCCTTAAGGCAGGGGTGGCCAACCTGTGGCGCATGCGCCAAACATGGCGCATTAGATGATTACAAGTGGCGCATTGCATCCTTGCGCTTACATATTCTTTGATTACAAGTGAACAAGCATTTTCATCAATGAAAAACAAGGTATATAGCGAATGAATGATTCAAATTTGAAAAATTCTCTGTTGCTCTCAGTAGCAACTTTACACCAAACATTGAAAGACTAGCGAAATCCAAACATGTGCTGTAATAGACATTGTTTTACTTACAATAGTTAAAACATTTAAAAATGTTAATTATGTCTATAAACATACTTTTATTAAAAAAGCATTAAGGATATGTCAGGACCATGAACGTAAAAGAAAGTACGTAAGGACGTAAGAGTAGAAAAGGTGCTTGAGTTATATGGCGCATCGGAACTCGTATGTGAAAAAAAAATTGGCGCATGGTATGTAAAAGGTTGGCTACACCTGCCTTAAGGGAAAGATCCTCGTAATTTTGAACCACGGTCAGATGACGAAGCAACACCTGAGCTGGCACCCCACTCTCCAAACTTCCACACCAACCCAACTGGCCATGCCCCGGGAACAGAGTACTTAAAACTGCAACGTACGTCGCAGAATAGTTCTTCCTATATTTTATCTAAATTTTAGCATTTTTTTTAATCATAAGTTACGATTTTTTGCAGTGCGCTCTTTACCACACCTTTTTTTCTTCTCCAGCTACGGTGCAACTTTCCTACACCGCCCCAAATTATACTTTAACACTTTATAAATAACGCATCTATGTCAATGACAAAATATTTAACTTCAAAAGTGATCGACAGAATTGTAAATTTTGAAAGTATGACTTGGTTTTAAATTATTCTGCGATAATTTTGTTTTAAGTCTGTTTTTGATTTGACTACAGTTTTCAAAATTCGGACACAATGCCTGTAGAACAATTGCAATTGCTTGGAATTGTGTTGCAGAACACTGATGCACCTGGGGGCCATTTTTAAACTCGGCTGAGTGTGAGAAGGTGATGATATCAACGGCAACGAGTTGGCCGACGTAAGGAAGTTGAAGGTCGTAAGTGACGGCTCATTCATATTCACGGGGCCCATCATGGCTCTGTGGGTACGCCTCCTGTGCTAGCAACCTGCGATTTGTAGGTGGCGTGGGTTCGATTACTCATTGTTGGTATATTTCTGTGTTGAAACTTTCCATGTTTGTATGTCCATTACTTGATCTTGTTTGACTTGAGCAGCACGGCGTCATAAAACACACCCACCCAATCACTCGCTTTTCAATACCAAAAAATCGACGTTTTAGTTTCAGGTTTGATTCCATCAGTCTTAATGAACTAAAAGAAATTAACAGTGGATGCTGGGCTTTTTGCGCTCACATGGAGTCTACATCACTTCTCGCAAATAAATGTGTTCCGAGTAGACTTTACCATCCACGATACCTTTTCTCCTTAGGGCTGTTTCCTGCAGAAGTGGCTCGAGAAACAACGCGAGAAGAAACTTTCCCGCCCACAGACAGCAGGTGCTTCGCATTAAGATAACGGGTTTTTAATTTATTTTAAAAGAGAAGTAAAACGATGAATCTTCCAAGTGACACACAACGAGGGATGGGGCACAAACTGAAATTGTGCGTTCAGCGATTCAATCCATGTATTTAAGGCAGCCTACTCTTCACCAAGTTTCACGTCTCCTTTGTTCTCCTGAATACCAGCAAACACTGTTTCAGTTTTCTTCCGAGCTTGATAGCGGGGTTACAAAACACAAGGCTAAATTTCTCGCATTTTGAATCTCGCTATTTTAAAAATAAGATTCCATGATTGGCACTTGGGTAGGTTTTTGCTCATCGCGGGAGTTGAAACAGAACTTTTACTTTTACTCGCCAAATGGTTTCGACGAGATATTTCGACAATCGAGATCTGGTCAGTTTAGCTAATGACAAGATAAAGCTGCTCAATTACTCCAAGTAGGAGACACAAACTGTCCCTTTCCCAGAACTGGTAACAGTGTGGAATAGGTTTATGTATCAGAGGCTGGTCACACCACAGGACAGTTTTCGACGCGGGATTCAAGAGGGTTCGTAATTAGCAAGATTTACTATACCTTGATGGACGAGATATCTCGTCAATAGCAAAATTGGACATGTTTGGATGGACGAGATACCTTGTCGTAACCAGTTGGAGTGTCCAGAGCCATTTCGACTTCGAAGATTCGAGACGATTTGAAAAAAGAAACGCATTTGGTGCAGGGCATCATCAATCATCACGTTTCTGTTTCGAGACCACATTCGCACTCCAACAATCTCGAGTCCATCTGTAAAAGCGAACCAAAACAGGATCGAAAGGAATCCATCCTTCCCTATCTGAGCTTCAAAACCGGAAACTTACAGCACACGTCCGAGCAATAACTCCAACTCGCCATCCACTCAACTCCGTCCAAATTATGCGGCCCAACGGCATTCGAAAACCAACAACTAATCCATTTTTTCTTCTCTCTCAACTGATGACTGCAGTTACTCAAGGGATAAACGCAGCCAGAATTCCTCCAAATAAGATCTCCATCATCATTATTGTTACCACGGGAGATAAACACGCCGGAGACGAACCACACCCGAATATTGAAAGCAAAGATTGTAATAGTGTATTAAGGAGCCACAAAAAACAACGCGGCTAAGTGAATAATCCGCACAAATGAACTTGTTGAATGCTCAGTCCAACGACCTCGTCCTGAAGAGGAAAGGGTTAACGGAGGAATCCCTTTCATGCTCTTCTTTGCGCCATCTCTCGGAAAAAACCACTAATAATTATCCGAAAGCGCCATTTTCTCGCAAGGGCGACCAGATGAATCTGAAGGGATAAGAGGGATGGAAACTAGTCATCTGTGAGCTGAGTCCCTGCTGAAACAACGTCTGTACTACACAACCGTCCACTTTCCTTTATCACTTCGCATCCTTTCGCACCGTCTGTTGAGTGGTCGGGGGATTTGGAAAGCTATTTGGTGCGGGTCCGCCACAAAAAGATGCTAGCTGAACATTGGGATTGAAACAAATGTTTGGCCCGCGAGTTGGCATCTGACAGGTGGTCCTTCAGTTTGGGGCAGAAACGTAAACGCGTTTTCATGACTGTATGATTTATTTTGAATTCCGGTTCCGAGTTCACACAAGAAGATTCCGGAAGCAACAACAGCAATGAGTTGCCGAAACAAATAATCAACTACGATGGACGCCCTTTTTGCATAGGGCAGATGGATGCCCTTTTTGCATTTTGCCCTGGTGAAACTTACCACCCTTGCAGAAATGGACTTCTCCAAGGTCATTTGCTTTCTCACTGAAGCTGCACATGAGGCTAAAAATGCACTCCAATTTTCAAATTGAAAGCTTACAACTTTAAACCAAAACTAACTTTAAATTCAAGGAAATTCACTAAATAAATTAAACTTTAACTCAGTGGAAATCGTATATAGACATTCAGGCTCACCCATAGGTCAATTCTACGTTCGTGGAAAGTACCAACTTAATCGACGCCGATAGTTTTTTTTTAAATGAGGGGTTCAAAATTTTAATGGCTAAGTGTTCAAATTCAATTTGTAGCAGTGAATAGAATGACACCATGTGCAGTGACAAGAATCCTTATAAAGATAACTATTTCATCGAAATCAACGTTTTGCGAAATAGAGTGGACGCTTGGAAGTTTTTGTAGGTGTTTTTTAATTTTGTTTCACAAGGGCCATATTTGGCCAAGCTGCGCCAAACACAAAACAACGTCAAATAAAAAACAGCAGAAAAAGAGGGTTTAGGGTATTAAGTAGTGCAGTGAAAACAGAAACGATTGTTTGGGTACACCGGGAACGCAACTCTCGATAGCTTGGAAGAATAAATAGAACCGCCTCCGAAACTTGCCAAATCTGGTAAAATTTAGAAACATGTCACGAAATAGATCGCTAAAACAAAAGTAGGCATTTTAATTAACGTCGCACAAGAGCAACACAACGGGCTGTTGGCGACGGTCCGGGATCAAACCCGAAAGGAAAGATCCGGAGACAACACAGCGTCATTTTGATTGGCAGATGACGAGGCCAACAGCTGAACTATCTCACCGCACTCCCCAAACTTCCACACCAGGCCAACTTGAAGACCTTTGATGCCACAACAGATTCAACGTGCACCAGCCCCTTTTGTACACGACGGTCTTTGGTTGGATTTGAACTCGCAACCCTCCAATTGCTAATCCGTTTATCTTCTAACCAGGCTACCGCGGTCCCATTAAAACAAGTTGGGTTGGTGTGGAAGTTTGGAGAGTGGGGTGCCAGCTCAGGTGTTGCTTCGTCATCTGACCGTGGTTCAAAATTACGAGGTGTTGTCCTAGGACCTTTCCCTTAAGGGACTGATCCAGGACCGTCGTCAATAGCCCGTTGTGTTGCTGTAGTACGACGTTAACTAAAATTACCATTACCCATTAAAACAAAAGCACAAAAAGACTGAATCATAACTTGCAGAAAAGATAAGCTAAAGGGAAAGATGGAACGATCCGACATAAAAATTACCGAGAATCGGAAAGCAATCGAAGGCATCCGAAAACAGGACAGACCGCACTTAAACCCAACAGGAAATCAGCCTAAGGACTATTGGCAGTCTACCGCACCGGTCTTGAAATAAGGAATCGACGAGACCCAACAGAATTTGGGAGAATTCCACCACAGGTGACAGGGAGTGATTCTAATCCGTTTTATAGTCTTAGACAGCCCACTTTCGCAGCGAGGCGTGCACGTACACGCGATGAGAAACCTAATTCGAGGCAACTTCCAACAAGACAGCTTGATGGATAGGGTTGCGCAGCGTAGGCGTGGGATAACTCTCTTGCGTGCACTCATCGAGGGCTCCGGTCAACGGAACGGTTGCACACCACTTTCCTCAAAGCTTTTTTAGTTTCGAAGGCGAGGAAATGGATGAAGGAAACTGTCCCACTGTAAATGAACTCATCCCTATGTGGATCCACAATTGCCTTGTACACTCATCGCGAAATCCAATGCTTTACAACTCACAGATCCATCGAGCTGTAGGGCTCAGTGGGTATGCTCACTGTGCTACGAGTTCGATTCCTCCCTGGGTGTATTTCTCGCTTCTGTGTCACTAAACTAAGGCCTGGAGCACACATCCGGTTTTTCAACGTCCGGCGCCACTGCGGCACCGAAGCCCAACTATGCACACATAACCCTGAAATGACGCACGAACTCATTTCGCGCCATTTTCGATACATATTCTGTCGAAGAAAACGTGTTTATTTCGCTTACTTGGTGTAAAAAAAGAATATTTTGAAACAAAATAGACGCTACTGGATACAACCACTTATTAATTATTAGTATTTATGTTTCATTTGTTTATGAAAACAAGGTACTTCAGAACGGAGAATCAAGTGCGGCGACCGTGCGGTGCCGTGGGGAACTGCGGAACAAATTGCACGCAAGTTGGATGTGCGTCGCCCCAGCGGCGCTGGACGCATGTGTGCACTGCTCCATTGGATCTAATGTATCTCAGACCGCACTTGCGTTGCGGCAGAGGCGCCGCACGTTGAAAAACCGGATGTATGCACCGGGCCTAACAGTACTTGTTATTATCTGTTTTGCGTTTGCGGCTGCATGGTGGCGTTTTGGCACCACAGCAATGCCTACAATGGAGTCAAACTCAGTTGGATATCAATTTAATCTATTTATTTTACTTAAGGGGACCGGGAAGACTCTATCTCCTCCATGTTAAATTCACGAAATTCAAGACCCTTTTTCTCAATAACTATAATAGTAATCAACACAAAATTTTTATGGTGGTTAGACTGATATGTTATACAAACTTTAACAGCTCACTTTTTTTTTATTTAAAAATTTTAATTTTATAGAAATTTTTAACTGAATATCACTTTTTAGATACCATTTTTTAACGCATTTAAATTTCTAAAAAATTCAATTTTCAAAAAATCAAAAAATGCCCGTGTTAAAATCTTTAGAGATATAACACAAATATGTCATAAAAATATTAAGTGATTATGTTCAGTAGACTCTGAGAAAATGGGGCATGAAACTTAAAAATCTAAGTTTTGAGAAAAATGGATTTAAACATTTCAAATGAATTTTTATAAATAATTTTACGTCTAACCTTAATGAAATCCTGATTTATATAAAGGGTGATCTCTTTCATTTTTAATACATGTATCTTCAATTTTTATTTATGCTTTTCTTTCTATGGCGGGCCTTTTTACTGTATTCGGAGAGTTTTCGCTCTCCATCAATAACACGGTCTTAGTCCAGTTTTCTCAAAAATTTGTATAAAATGGCAGCCTGGATTGATTTTAACTCTAGATAATGTATTGCACTTTATAATATTTCCACTGTTGCAGAAGGAAACAGCATCAAACACTCCCAGTTTTAAAGTTTTCATGGTTACAAACACATTTTTTGGAACGCGAGTCCAAATCACATTGTTCACCGATTCATTTGGGTTTTGAGTCTTTCCGTGAACACATGTACCAATGCGATGCTAAGAAACGTTGACTCTGTAGTGACGTGATGCATGCCAAAAAAAGGTATATTTTGTACCATCGAGCTGTATTCTGTAGAGAAGAGAAGGTAGTGAACAGGCACCGTTCAGCGTCAACGACACCGTCGAATGCATCCACCTTCTAATGAAATAGATGAAGTAGGTGTGAGCAGCTTCATGCTATTTCTTCCGATCACTCGGTTTGCAAATGTGCCACATGGTTGTGGGGAAAAGCATGGATAATAACGTGATGCAATGCAATTTATAAATTGCCTCAAGTGATTATCTAGCGTGATCTAACGCTTCGATAGCCAATCGGCCCATGTCGATTCGTAAGATCAGTCGCGTTCGATCCAAGTGACTGATCTTACGAAGCACACATGATCTGTCTACTTTATTAGTTTATTTACTATTTATTTTCTTGATGACAAGACAAGTTGTCATTAGCAAAATTGATCCGATCTGGATGGACGAGTTATCTCGTTGAAAGTACTTGGAGGGTTACACTCCGAATGAGCTGGTTTGGAAATCGGCAACGTCTTTACAGGACGAAATCATTCTCAAAATTACATCAACACATAAAAGTAAAGTTTCAAAACATCGTACTCCTAGAACACCGCCTCAATGCTAAAAGTACACATTTTAAGATAATAAAGAACGACTAGGGGTCATTTTAGGGACACATTTTAAGATACTAAAGAACGACGACTACACCCCCTATTCGCTAAAGCTCGCCAACCCCAGAAGGATAGCTTTGCAATCATCATACCCTCATATAATCCAATACCCTCATACATATCCATACCGCGTACCTAGCTCGCTTCGCTCGCATCAATGAAGACATGTGTCCACTCATAGCAGAAGGGATTTTTTACAAAATATGATACACCAAAGAAATTTTTTTCAAATATAAATTTGTCGTTTTACAGAAAAGTTATACAGTTCCTCTGGAATCAGAACTCAAAAAATTTGGAATTAAAATGAAAACTTAAAAAAAAATTTTGACTCGAAATTTGAGCGCTGCTTTTGGAAATTGAATACCCAGTATATTGTTTGTAAGCTGCAACAGCTCGACTAAATACTCATTTTTTTTTAGTAAAATGTCATCCGATAACCCTATAAATTCAAGTGAGGCGCGAGGCTTCGGTGTAAACAAACAATCGTACAGTGTTGCCAAAACGCGATAACAAATAGCGTCTTTTATGTGTGTCACGTAAGAGAATTATATACATAGATAGTTAAATACCAATTCATTGCATCGTAAAATAGCAGTAGCGATATCTCATGCATAAGGAACAAGAAACAAGGGAGTTGTACAAAAGCAAGGACAAGAGTTTGCAAGTAACACGAGGAATATTAGTGCTAAGACATGTAAGCTACTCCCTAGCGTCGAAATAATTAATGGCAGAGAGAGAAATCTTCGAGTGGGACTTGCACGTTTTCTTTTTATCTTGTCACGTGAGAGTGACTGCCACGCCGGGTGACACTTGGCTGGACACATTAATGGCGCGTTTAATCGAAGTGGGAAATGTTGGCCTTGTAGTAGTGGGAAAACCAAATGTTGCAGAAAACGCGTATAATTGTTCTCCAGTGAAGATTTCGTTTCCGCAAAATTATCCCACGCTGCTTTTGAATTTCTGTCTCGATAGTTGCTATCAGTGTTATTGGAGTTAATACACGATTCAGGCTTTCTAGGAGTTAGTCACGGACTGTGGACCAGGAGTCTGATTAAAAGTAAGGTACATTGTAAAGAACCATGCCAGTTGGTAACGACTGTATGAGATTATTCTTGCATTTTAAAGCCGCGTCTACGCCGGAGGAGAGAGATGCAAATATTTTTCTCCCCTTTTAGTGACGTAGACGTGTAAACACCTTGTCGACTTTAACTGCTAAGACAAAGGGAACTCTATAAATAGCGACCAGATCTCTATCACAATTTTAATCGTCATTCACTGAGAGTTTGGCGGGAGATGTGGTCAAGGCAAGCGATGAGGGCAAAATGTCACAGAGAACGAGCGAAAGACGGCGTGAGCGACCACGGGGTTCCGAAGGGCAGAGGGAAGTGGTGACTGTCTGCAATACCGATATAGGACAAATTAGGGGTTGCATCCCAAATTTCGTCTGGGTGAAATGTCCTCCCAAAAGTTGCAACACAAGATCTTGACGATAGAATTAATGCCGTTTAGCGGATTGTCTTCTATGTTTGTTGGGGGATACGTTTGCAACTCCGATGTAAACGCGGCTTAAGACTCACTACTTGTAATGGATTGTATTTCTTAAAATTATACTGCATGCACTCAACTTCCAACTACACATTTAAAGGAGATAACCCATGAGTGGTTTTGGCTTTAACAAGTGCATTTACTCTTTCATTTATCAGATGTGACTACGACTAGGCATACAGCCATTGAAATGTCAATCACCTTACGATTACAGCACAGGATTATTTAAGAATAAGAACTATGCCTTAAAGCTAAATATTCTTCGAAACAATAGTTTAACAATTGTGAAATAAGTATCGAAAATTAATGTCCGCTGAGATCATTGGTCTCCAAAATATCATTTCGCGAAGCAATTGTGGTATTAAATCTGGCATTACCCTTGGCGATTTATCACGTAGTCGTTTTCTGAAGTCAGTCTGGTGTCAACCGAGTTGATTTGCAGGTCATAAAAAAGTCAATCATTCGGCCTACATAATGTACACGTTTTCATGGCAATACTCTACGCAAGCTGCCAAAGAAAATGAAAAATGTGGATCTGAGCAAGATATTCCCCGAAATATCAAATCTAGAGCAAAAAAAATTACCAAACAAGCAACACAGTAGTTGGAGTGATTGAGCACTGCTCACTGTTTCACATTCATTAAAAGGTTCTGTTACTTCGCTAACAGCCAACGGAAGAGGTTCTGTCCACAACAAAGATTTGAAGATAGTGCGAACTTATGAACAAAACAAATCCTTGGACACGGTTAGGTGGTGGTAATAGCACCTCTCCAGATCTAAAAAAGTTCTCTGCCGATTCAGTAGACCAGCGTCCTCATTCTCCGATCACTGGCTGCTAATCGAAGTCACGATAACTTGCTGAGCAAATACACTGTTTTCTGAAAATTACATGATCAGATTTGTGTTCCTCTACTCGGAAATAAACTCCGCGATCGACCTGTTTTCTCGTCCACCTCCCGCTCACATAATACATTCCAGCAGTCAGCAATTAGCCGCTGCAATTTCACGCAACACGGAACATGTTACATGTGGACTAACGGAATGCGAAGCGCACTGAAAAGTATCCGTCTCCTCTGCATTGTTTGAGTGTGATGGAAAGATAATGGATCCGTTTTTCTCTTGATGGACAACTTCCGAGCTTTTAACGAGAAACTGGCGAAAGTGGGACGCCTTCGCAGACAGATCCACTCTCGCTTGCTTGTTGGCCGTGCTTTAATTGGATCCCCTGACTGCAAATATATCACGGACTCGTGGTCAAAAAAAAAAAAAAATCTGAAAGGAATCGCAGTACCTGGGCGCGCTTAAGTAGGTGCCGGGATCTGCCCCTTTCGCTTTCAAGTTGATATGCGATTAATTGGATCTCGTTTGGAGACTTTTCCCGTCCCCTAACTCATGGACTCCTGGCCAGATTACGGCGGAAATGATGTTTACAGAAGCTATGGTTCAGAAAGGACGAGTCGGTCAGTAAAGGCCTCCCAAGGACCCGAATATGAATCAGTAGTGGGATGGCTAAAGGGCTTTCTTGATGAAAAGTGAACGTTGGGACTACCGTAAGTGACCGTAATACCACCTACAACACCTACAATTCGCGGGTTGATAGCGCAGTGCACATACCCACTGAGGCACGACTATCCCAGGGGGTACCTAAGGGCATCGTCAAGAGGGGGTGAAGTTCTTCAGTGGTTGGACCCCGGAAAGACGGTAGAAAAATCGTAAATGAGGTAACGCATTTTTTAAATATTCCACAGTAAAGCAGTTTAAAATTTGAAAAAGAAAATCCCGTTTGATGTAATGTATAAACTGCGTTATATTTTCACAATGTTTCTCGAATCTCACTATATCGAGATTTTTATTTTGTTGCCAAGAAGCGTGATACCATCAAGGGGCTACTATATAAAGTGGTGAGTGAAAATTTGGAAACAGTTGAAAAAAAATTTAAGGCCCATAAGTTATTTTTAAAACAAATCACATATTTAACTTTTACCAAAATTACTGCCTGACCATTCTCGATCAGTATGCGATTTGATGTAAGATTTTTGTTTTGCGAACTAAATTGAAAAAAGTCCCCGGTTTAAAAGAATGGAGAAGCGCAGCAATGTACGAGTATTTGTGGAATCATTAAAAACTGACCCTTCGTGGATTTCGTTTGCTCTCTCACGGCCATTAAAAAATTGTATATTATCTGCTTTTGTTTATTATTTATTAAATTTCTCAGATTACGCCATGCTTGTCCCGTGAATGGATTCCGTTTAAATCTTTAGAGCTAGAGTTTAATTAAAGTTAGTCTTCCGATTCTGCTCTGCTTTTATGAGCTGGCCGAATAGAAGTTGACCATTTGTGCTTTCCTAGTCCACAACGAAAAACTAAAATGAATGCACGAAAATATGAATTGCCTTGGATCGTGTTCCTTTCCTGTGTTTATTTGCGTTTTAAATTGAAAAGAACACGGTCGTGTCTTGAAAACAAAATGGAAATGGTATAGCAATTTTCCAACTTCTTTAAAATATGGCTCTTATTTTGTAGTCTATTAATCGTCTCGGCGGCGGTTTGTTGTCTACCCCAACAAAACTCAAAAGAGAATACCCCAAAACACGGGAATTCGCGGGCGTTGAACTTTAGCCATCTTTTAAAGCTTTTAAAAATGTTCTGAGTGGGGATGTTTATCCTTTCTTTGCTGAATCGCTTTAGTGTGACGGACTGCTTAAAATGCCTCCTTTGGGATTTCTTTCTTTTGAACTTTAATATCCTCAAGTGGCTCAGACAGGATGCAATATAATTCTTCCCGTCGTGTTTTCATACGGCTTTAGTAATCACTTTCACATCCTAACGTACTTATAATTGTTTGATTCAAGTCCTGTGTTCTCAGGTCGGATTTCGCCCAAGGGTTTAAGTACAAATTACCTCGAGAGCGGTCTTGAATCACTTTAAAATTGATCCCATTGATTTTCTAAGTGATTCATCAAGATTAGAAATCATAGGTTAACAAATGACGCCTTGACCTCCTGTAGATAGTGTGATTCAAGTTCGAGGACTGGATGTAAAAAATTAATATATCTTTTTCGTAACCCGCCTCTAGGCCATCAGTTGATGAGTAGACAAACAGAGTTGATTCTCAAGTCAAAAACCATCGTTTAAAACCACTCTCAACAAAATGCTTGATTCTATTCTCAGGAATTTAACGGCAGTCCTTCAGGTGTGGTCTTCAGTCATTTCGCCGCAAAAGGGAAAGATAGTTGATCTCGATGCTCTAATACAGTGTAAGTGTCTTTAGGTACACTACCCTACAATAATGGACCGGACAGCAGATGTGATGGTATAAGGGAAAGAACACATGCATTAATAGGGGGATGATCCCCCCCCCACGTGCAGCAATTACACTAGCAACCATTCTGGGCATACTTTTAACAAAGTTTTGATACACAGCTATAGCTATTTGTGTCCATCCCTGCTGCATGAATGTCACCAGCTCAGCTGTAGATTTCAGACGCGGTTCCTTGGACCGTAAGCATCGCTCTAACTCGTCCGACAAATGTTCTATGGGGTTTTGGTTGGGACTCTGAGCAGGCCAGGGAAGACCTGGACGCAAGGTTGTCGTCCTGGAAGTAATATTCGTCCATTCCATAAAATTTCCAGAGCGTAGGAAGAACCTGATTGTCCGAAATGCCCATGGAGGTGTCGGCGTTCAATTTACCAGGAAGAGCATGCAAAGGTCCCAAACCATACCACAACCCCCCCCCCTCCCCTAAAAAAAGTAGTAAAATTTTATGCAAATGCGCTGGCGTCCTGTCCATTATTATAGGGTAGTGTTTTCATGTTCGGTAAGAAGTCGACAGCTCCGTGCATGGAACCAGGGATACGAGCTCAATTCCTCAATAAAACATTCCAATTTTTTTCCTTGTAGACATCTGTGCACATTGAGATTTGAAAATTACAGACGAGCAAATGAGCCTCTTAACGTTACATAGAGGTAAAGCGGATTTAGGTTGGGGCAACTGTGCTCCAATCTCAGCCAATAGGACTGCCTGTTTTTAGCCATATGTACCTGTGAGTTGGAATCCAACTTTTATCTTAGCCTACTTAAGGTGGCTTTTTCTCTACATCTGTGCACAAGACCATATTCTTATTCACTAAGGGTGGTAAGTATTATCAAATAAACAACAAAACATGTGTGCTGAAACAAAAACGAATGTATCGCAGCCTCTTCGAAACCAAAACATTTCGAAATTTTGACTTAGTTATACGCAACCTGATTAAGGATATGTGAGTACTAATTGACATCTTTTGTAACAATACTGTAATTCTTTATCCCTACAGATATTAGTGCTATTTGGATCCCACTGCTAAGCTAAGAATAACAATAGTTTGTTAACCAAAGAGGGACAGTTCTCAGCGTCATTTAAACATTGATCATATGAGAGTAGTGCAGAGTATAAATCACAAGTCAAAAATTCATTTTTTTTTATTATTGCTATATGAGGCACTTTGTGGTGTCCACCTGATGGTAGAATCTTTTATGTCGTCAACTGATTCAGTAAAGAACAAAACTCAAAGTATATAATCGAATCATAAGGAAAAAATTATTATTATTAATATTTTGCTCTCCTGTAAAATGCAGCTTTTAGACTTACGACCTTTTGCCCTTTGAGTGACGTTATACTGCTCAACATAAAATAGCACACAATAGAATTAAAACATGCAATATTTTAAAGTGGTAAGATTCTTTGGTTTTGTTTAAGAATACTTCTGAAACATAAAAGTCTAGAACAAGGAACTGAAGATAATAGATTGAACAGGCATTTGGTAAGGCTTCCGTCAGTAAAACATAGACTGACAGCCACAGCACTATAGAATCAGAGCATGGTAACGACCGCGGCTGTTTCTCGCATACAATTGCATAATGCTAGGATTTCGAAACCAGACTCCGTTGCAAGATATTCATTACAAACACGCGAAAGGACTGGCCAGACAATCACTTAAATCAGAAGGCTCCATAAACCTCGCTCCAAATACCCCCCGATTCCATTCGGGAGAAGGGAGGGGTCGCCTTATCGTTCTTGACACTCAGGTGTCTTAAACGCCACTCACACACACCGGACAGCGTCACTCTAGCGCCTATCTCGAGAGCTAATCCGAAAGCATCGGCCTTTCGAGAGCAGAGCCATTAGGAGCGGGAAACCTGAAAGGGCACAAACAGCCTCCAGAAACCGTGCTAATTGGCTCGGAAACTGACCGCTGGACGGATCAAGGTAATAAAAACAGATCAGGCGTGGTAAATGATGCTAAAGCGTAGGTATTATTTAATAAGGAAAAATTGTTTTTATTTGCATTTTCTTGGCTTTAATTGAAAAAAATACTCTTGCCGCAGCCCCACCCCGTTTTATTAATCGATTAGGAAACCGAGGGAGGTTCCGGAGTATTTTCGGAGCATCTGACGCGAATACACGTCCAACTCAAATGCGTTACGATCAATCACGTCCGAAACTGTTAGCGAATGTAAATATCCCGCACGCGTTGACCTCTTCTGAGTAGATTGAATTATCGAGCGAAGTCATTGTGATGAAAATCGACTGCTTCATTTTTGTTACTGTGAAGTTGAATGAAAGTCCTTGGCTGTGACGTGTAGTGCTGAAATGTACTATTATTCTATCGAGACCGCATTGGGCGATGATGTATTAACCATACGGAATAGGTAGAACCTGATGTCAAAACTTCGATTTAGAAAACCACGATTTATTGATTGATTATAGGGGACGCGCTTTGATTCGGATTTATGAGAAATATCAACATTAATAAACAAGTTTTCAATCGTTTTAAAGTCAATTTGATCTTGAACTTATTTAAATACATTTGTTTCTCAACTATACTTTTCTATATATGTATCGACAATACTCGTTTCAAGAAGAAATGATGACATACTTCGAATGCATAAGAAAATTAATTTTACATTTTAAACAACGAAATATTAAATGTAATCTGATGGTTCCATTAGCTACTTTCAGAAGTATTAATTTCAACAAAAATGCATAACAATTTTGAGAAAGCACATTTAATTTTCGATTCGATGTAGTTTTCTTGGAATCTTTACACAAAACCTTATCAGATTTACCCTAAAATTAAATAATTAACCATTCTTGACAAGGAACCGTTTGAGTAGTGGCGCAATTTAAGATCTGGTTAGTCCTGTATGCAAAAAGCAGTCAGCCGGGTGTCCAGCATTCCGAAATAAACCTACAACACTTAAAAACTAAGGCTAAGGATTGTGGAAAAGAGTTGTCTGAACTGCCTTGTTGGTTGGATTTTGAAAATGAGGGCGACGGAATTCCCATTTCAACAAAGGAATAACTCGAAGTCTTGAAGAATTTGGTTTTTCAGTGGCTTTGCGAAAAAATTGAAATTCCCAAAGGAAAATAGATGAATTTGAGTTACGGAAAAGGGGAAATAAGTCACAATCGCTCAGGAAATGTGAGTACTGGCTCATAAAACGAAAAGCATCAAAAAACGAAACTCTCAAAACCGAATCATTCAAAACCGCACGCTTTCACTGTGACCACTCAAAAATTGAAGATAAAATAATTGGTTTGCCAAAACATCTTAGCGTAGGGGAACGATCAATATATTTATGAAACACAACGTTCATTCCAAAACTGAAACCACTCCATTGATTCTTTAACTCAAGTGCAAGGGCGACGGTTCACAGTAGGGATGCGACATCGACAGCAAAACATCGATGTTTTGAAACATCGATGTTCAAAATTAAAACACCGATGTTGATAATACATCGCCCCAAAACCAGTGATGTTTTTAAAATGCAGTGTATTTAAACCTTTTCCTCCATTTCGTAAAATTGGTTTAGCAACTAGTGATCCGACATCGGCTCCAATACATCGATATTTTTATAGAACAACAATGGTTTGAAAACATCGATGTCGCATCCTTACTTTTCAGACCTCTTGGGTCTAAAAGTCTGTTCAATTTGCTGTTCCTAAAAATTATTCTACTAGGTTCTTCTTAAAATTTTAAAACGGTACTTTTTTCATTTAAAAATAAAACATCGACAACGTAAAAATTTCGACACGTATAAACATCGATGTTACAAAAATATCGACTCCAATACATCGATGGTTTTTAAAAAACATCGTCATCGATGGCGCATCCCTAGTTCACAGCACTGTCTTTCTAGAAAACGAAACCAACGCGTACTTCATTTTCCATTCGTTCTTCAAACTCATTAGCGCTGGTCACAAAGCATTTATAAATAGGTCCTAATCGAGCGAAGTCAAGGGGCGACCACCCCGAAGATGCCATCAACCGCTCCAATAACATAATTCAACTCCCGAGGGAAAAAGCAGAAAACAAAAATCGTCCTCCTTAAGCATATGCACGCAATCGCCTGGGTTGAAAGGAACCACGGCTCAAAATTGTATCCAAAATGGCCAGCCATTGCAAACTTTTCAAACACCATCCATCAAGCTGGACACTAAGTGTTTTCTTTCTTGGCCTTGTGCCGGACCCCGCCGATCACCTTGGGATATGGGTCATGCGTCTCATTTGGAAAACGGATCGCAAGCAATGAGCGCTACAACTCTTTCGGGGAGAGACAGTTGGGAGATAGCGAAAAGTATTAAATATGCCGCTAATGATCCAGTCTCACAGTTCGCATTCTGGGGAAACTGTTGACCAGTTTTAATTTGGATCGATATCGTGCGATGCTTTGGATGTGCGAGACGTTTCTAAGGACGAAGAAAATGTAAACGACATGCGTCAAACTCATGTCCAACTTTAGTTTCGTCGGATTGGTTTAATCATGAATTTTATTCCTGGAACGAGAAGGTGAAATCGTTTATCGTACTGTGCATACACATGTTCCCCACTTTCCACGCAAAACTAGTAAATTGTCGCAGTCGAATAGGTGACATTAGACGAAATATCTCTGGCCAATCAACAGTCAATAATGAGAATTGAATCGATGAACGACAAGGATCGCAAAACATTCTTAGGATAAGGTCGTTGAATTAATGTCGCACTGAAGCAACATAAAGAGCTGTTGGCGGCGGTTCGGGATCAATGCCAAAGGGAAAGATCTAAGGACACAACGTAATTTTGAACCACGGTCAAGTGACGAGGCAACATCAGAGATGGCAGCCCCCCCCCCCACACACACACACTTGGGAACAATCCCGAAGGGAAAGACCCAAGTAAAATGTCTCGTAATTTTAAACCACGGTCAGATGAGGAGTCATCCCACTCTCCAAACTTCTACACCACGCCAACGTGAGGACATTTGAGGCCACGACAGATTTAACACGCACCAGGCCCCATAAGGTCTTTCGTTGCATCTAGTTAAAAACTCACAACCCTCCAATAGCTAATTCACTCGCAGCAACGAAGACATGCGTGCCAATTTGGAATTCAAATGAAAACTTTCGAGAAATTTTTGACTCGGAAAAATGAGCGCTTGCTTTGGAAATCGAATACCCAGCATGTTGTTTGTGTGTACATTTCCCCAGCACTCGAGCAAACCCATAACATTTTCATTGAGTTAGTTGTCGAAAGTTGTAGTGCAAAGCGTCTTGTTGAACTGTAACTGTTGGCCCTGAAAATGGCCGTTTTTTAAATGGCCCTGAAAAGAGCCCATTGACATTTTGAAAGAAAGTAGTGCAATAAACTATACTTATTCATTGTTTTCAATAAAATTTCATCTGATAACGCTATAACTTAACATAAGAGAATTATGTATACAGAAACTACTTAAGTGACGTGGTTGTTTGCTTTCAAGAAGGATACAGACGGAACTAGAGAAGACAGGAAAACATCGCACTCCATAATTCCTAATCAGCTCGGTGTTTGCTAAAAACATCGAGCTGAACCCGAACTTCATACTGTCAACCTGTCCCTCCATGTGGACAAAATGCAAGAGCGCTCTGGATAAATGCTCTGGAGACAGACGTCCCCTATCAAGGAAGATTAGATAACTCAGCACATATTCCGCGAGCAATTTTCGACAAATACTTGTGATAATTTCCAGGACTGAGTGGGACACGAAAATTGCTCATGTCACTTGGTAACCTGTCAGAACGACTGACATCCTGACAGCGACAATGGCCCTTAAAGTAGGCAGCCGAGCACTGTTATCAACACTTCCAGGCGACACGAAGATCGCTCTTAGCCCTTCTACAAGAGAATCCGGGAATTGCTCTACAGATAAAGCAATCAAGTTGACAAAGTATAAAGACTACAAATAATTCGATGGGAATCGAAAGGGTTCGTTGATTGAAGGAGCAGATAAAAAGAAATAATTTCCGTCGTTTAGGAAAGATCTTTCTGATGCAACTTCGGTAAACTTACAGAAATGATTTTGTCGAACGCAAAGCTGAATAAACAGCTCTTTTCCTTTATGGGTATCAAAGAAGCAGTTTTTGTTTCCGAATCTACTGGCAGAGAGAATATTTTATATGCTTTGAAAGAATGGGGTAAAACATCGTAATAGCAAAATTTGAAGCAGTTTTAATGATGGCATACGAATCGTCAAAAAGTACTGAAGCTGTTTAAACTACTTTAAAAGTCTTTGAGACATTTGGGATCAAAACTTTTTTTCTACTAATCGTGCGTCCATCGATGCGAAAAGTGTTGTTTCAATAATTTCCTATTTCGCTGTTGAGGCTGACCGAACTCTCAATTACTTTTTCAACAATGCTTGCATTTCAACTCCTGAACAGCACATTGATTTAACTATCAAAAAATAAAGTCCTTACTTTTATGAGTGACGACTATTTTCGTAAGTTTAACTTCCAGTAATTTATTTTGTGTGTGGTCATTTGAAATTTAAAAAATAACGTAAAATAAGCATAAAATATAAATAATCAACACAAAACAAACCCCACTCGCATTTTCATGCACAACTAAATCACCGTCCTACGTGGTGGCGGTCCAAGTAAACCATTCTTGAAAAAGAAGCGTCAAAAGTACCAACTTAAAATTCTTAAGGCCCAAGTGAACAGATTATTAGATGGATGTTACCAAAGTTCTGGAAATTCACATCCAACTGAATAATGTAGGTCTACTTCTTTCAGGAAGATACGTCATCCCGGACCGTCACCAATAGACCGCTCTGCTGCTCCAGTGCGACGTTAATTAAATACCTACCAACCTGACAGGTTTTCCAACTATGTAAGTAACTGTAGATCAGTATGATTAAGCCCCTTGGTAAATACGGACTGATCTTTAGGTATTAATTTAGCATCTATGTTGTATGATGCTGAAAATTTTCAGAGCCAAAACTTGCTTTCATAAAAGAAGGTTGTGAAGAGGGGAACCCAGAAACTGTTTCCACAGTCAAAAAACCTCAATGATTGCGATTACATGCGTTAAATGTCATAAAAGAGTCTAAACCAGTGGGGTAGGAGACTATCAAAAAACATTTTATACACCTAAAAGAACTAGTTTCGCGTCGGGACAACTTCACGCAGATAAACGGAAATTATATTGAATAATTAAATCTAAAGTAGATGTGTGTGAAAGTGGATAAAATGACATTAGTATTTGAATCCATTCCCAGTACTTTGGAGATATCCTCTGTACTTCACAAAAACGTGTATCACAATATAGTTTTCCGTCCGTCTAATAAAATTGAGTACGGTGAGTGTTCTGGAAGATGTTGAAACTCACATAAAGAGAAGCTTGCAGTTAGAACTGGTTTGAGAACAATGTGATAAGCCATGATATCCTATTCTGTGTTTTTTGTTGTTGTATTTGTGATGTAATAAAACTTGGATAAAAAGGATGAATCTGGATTGACTTATTACCGTCTGACAGGTAAGAGAATTTTAGAAATTCATTTAAGAACAAACATTGCAAATCCATACGAAATAGAAGTTGTTTCAGACGATATACACTGAAACTCATTACAAAATTCTAATGAGATTTTCACCCCATTCCCCAAACCTACCAGGTGTTCTAATTAACGGACGCAACGGGTATTCAATGAATAAAGATCGGTTCAACGACCTGAGATTTCAAGGAGGCTCCACTGGCAACTGCTACATTTCATATAGTAATTACCAAGCTACGTAATAACGAGATGAATTGCGAAAAGTGTCATAAATCCTTCACGCGGCAGAAACTCGGTGGAGTTTACGGTTCCACGAGAGATCCGCACAGGTTAATTCGATACAATAATTAATTATTTAGAGCATTTGGAATGAGCAGCGGGCGAGATGGAACGACTTCTCATAGCTGAGCAACCGAATTGCACAGTTGGATGGATGACTTCTTCCAGTTTAATGAAGCCCGTGGGTTACTTCCAAGCCTTGTTAAGGATGAAGGAGGAATGGCGACTTTTTTACGACGCAAGAGTCACGTGTGCGAAAGATTTAAAATTTAGATTTCGAAACTGTAGGATAGGCGAGCATTCGCATCACTTCCCACACAAAAAATGTTAAAACCCTAAGTTTATTCACGAAAGATGCGTAAAGCCGCATTTCCATCGGAGTTGCACATTTTTTTTCTCCCCTTTTTTGTAGCAAGACGTGTTACGTTCCCCTATGCCGACCCCTTTTCTACCCACTCCGTCCGGTGTAAACGCTTTGTTAGCAACACCTAGGGGTGAGCACTTTTCTCACCTCTTTGTAGAAAAGAGTGATCACCATTTATCACGCCATTTTAATCGAATAGGTCACTCACTGACAATTTGCCTGGAGATGTTGTCGAGGCAAGCGATGAGATGTGAGCAATCTCCTGGTAGAAAACAAAATTGGAGTTCCGAACTCGACACAAGATCTTGACGATAAAAGGAGTGCCGTTTCTCGGAATATCTTCGATGTTTGGAGGAACTCCGGTGTAAACGCAGCTTAATTCATCAACTCGGGATTCCCACTCTACAGTCTGCAGCAGAAAAATTCGTCCAAGGTATAATCAACTGTGTCAATAACGAAGTATTTCGAGAGACAAAATACATATAGGCAAAAATGTTCTATTACTCCAAGGAGAATGTTGATCCAAGTACGAGTAAAAAGGAAATTGTCCCTTTGCTCAGAACTGGTAGCAGTTTGGAAGAGTTTTTACGCCAACGATTGGACACTACAGGGTAGATTTCGATGTGAAGATAAACCACCAAGGGGATTAAAACTGCATTTCAGACAAATCGATGTGGATTAAAACGTAACATTTTACCATAAATTTTAAATGCAGTCTGTTTCCCTACCAATTCTTATTCATAGGACCAAAAATTTGGAGATGCAGCTTTCTTGACAAGTACGATAAGATGGGAGGGTTTTTATGTAAAGCTAAATACAGACGGAGTGGTTTTTCGTAACGTGATGTGTTACTTTGAATGTATTTCGTATTCAATTTCAACGTGTTGCGTTTGTTCTAAATTAAAACAAAACTTCGGCTAAAATTTCAAAATCATTTCATTCTTAACCGGAACCATTTTTATTCCTCCGGTAGTTTGTGAATGTTGAAAACTTTCTAGTGTAAAAACAACTATTTGTTAAAAGTGAGTTTTATGTGAACATTTTCAGTAAAGCCCTATATTATGCATATATGATTTACCTGGTAGAAATCATCCTTCCTACTCTGCATAAAGCTCTAAATGTCCGAGAACCCTGAAATGAAGGATTTAGAAGGCATTAAACCTAAACTCGCTTAATCCACTTGAGACGTTGATCTGAACACTGATTAGAACTGTCTAACCCCCTTTATACGACCAGAAGATGTCAAGAGAACCCTGAAATGAAGGATTCGGAAGGCATTAAGCCAAAACTAAGGCAATCCACGGAAGACGTTTCTCCGGAATCGAAAGAAACAGACTGTTCATGACAAGACTCGGTTCCAGTATGTCTTGGAAACGGTAACCCAAGGCCCACCCTACATAGGACCCAAAAACGTTAACAGAGCTATGAAATAAAGGATTCGGAAGGCATTGACCCGAAGTTGGCAATCCACTGAAGACGCTTCTCTGGAACCTAAAAACATTGTTCCCAACACTACAATATGTGTCACTCTTTACGGGCTTCCTAAGATCTTAAGTCCCGGTACCATGGAACCCCAGGGGTCGCAGGACAGACAAATCGATGACAGGGAAATAAGGAAAGGAATAAATATCGACAACGGAAAGACAAAATCGAACACTCGTAAATTATAACCCTTTCCTAGGTGTCCTGAGCCATATAAAATCCTTACAAAGGGAGGGTCATAAATGTCAGAGCCCCAAATGAAGGATTTGGAATGTGTTGAGCCCGAAGTCTGGTAATCCGCTGAAGACTGTGGACACTGATCAGACCTCTTTCGCACGGCCCGAGAACACTTTTAATAGCCCACCTTTTAACACCGGGAGATTCACACACAATAAAAAGAACGTGAAAGGGGTGGGGTACAGGTGCGTAGAAAGGAAATCTCCCACTGCGAATGACCTTGAGTAAAAGCTACCACATGTAGAGGAATTAATAAAGAAACAGCTCTTGGGAGAAGAAGAAACGAGCCAATGCTAATGAAGGCGAAGCAAAGGAGAAGAAAAGTGGGACATCAAAGGTTTAAGTACGAGTCGTGACAGTACGTTCACATTTTTGCGGGCATCAATCTGGTTTGGGTGAATCCGCAGAATATATTCACGCCGGCGGCAGTCAGTACGCTCTTCTTTTTCATTACTTGCGAGGAGGAAACGAACGCATCTGGGTTAAGCTCGCTCGCTGCACATGCTTGACTTTAATGAAAAGAAAGGAAGTGATTAAATTTTGAAACGACTTCACATTGGAGCAGAGAAAGCCCAGTTCACTTGGACACACGTGTCCCCATGACAATTTTTTCCACTGCAATACATTTCCATATTTGTCTCACTTTGCATTACACTAAAGTACCAAAAATTGAAAAGAAGGCAGATTGGTTGGTTGTTCGTTGTGAATAGGGAACAAGCGCCGCCAAGCTGCACTAAACACAAGGTAACGTCAAGTGAAAAATATCATGAAAGTAGGAAGATAAATTGGGGAATAGAGCCCGGGAGTGCTTAAAACTGCGACGTACGTCGCAGAACAAAGTGTTTGCAGAACAATTTTTCCTTAATTTTATCAAAATTTTGTCCGATTTTTTTAAACCATAAGTTAGGATGTTCTGCAGTGCAACACGAGCTCCTTGCCTCACCTTTTTCTTTCTTTTCTAGCTACGTAACAACCTCCCTACACCGCCCAAATGAACACACTTTATAAATAACACATCTTCATTATTCCTACGGTTCCAAAGGGATACGATTCAGTCAATTTTAAACAACAGAAACTTTTTGTACTCCCCTGTCATTGCACCGCATACGATCACTAATTCAATCAATTCCATTTCAACCCACAGCGCTTGACTTCCACCCTCATCCTGAACTCAAACGTCCATTCCAAAATAATGTAACCACACAATTCCTTACAGTGCATGAATTCAACCCAATAAAATATACATAAACACTCTGAACATTGCGAGATTTCAGAGTAGTGAAGTGGTGTTTTACCACACAACACATTTAATGAATAAATAAATTCATCTTTCTAAAAAAATATATGGATTATTTCTTTTAACTTTTAGAAAAATTCCATTGGTCCCTTCCTTATAATAGAATTGTTCTGTAAAATGATTGAGATTCTCTTGATCAGTTCCTCGCTAGGTATGCAATGTAATTAACATCGTACTGGAGGCAACATAACGAGCTATTGACGGCAGTTCGGGATCAATCCCCCAAGTGAAAGATCCAAGGTTGGTTGATTGATTTAGGTTTCATGGCGCAATGTCCAGAAATGGACAAGCTGCGAGGTAAGATAGCAAAGTCATTGTAGATGCAAAAATATTAAAAATCAGTGGGAAAAGATTCCAGCGTAAAGTTGTTTTCTTTCGATAAAATATTTTGAAAAAAGTCAAAAATATAAGATTTAAATGCAGTTAAAATACGATGATTAACAACACATGTGGAAGATAAATTAATGAGAAAGGTCGAAGGCCGACACCGCGTCATTTTGAACCACGTTCCTTTCCTTGGAATGAAACCTTTGAAGCGATCCTATTAGTCCAGTTTATAGAATATAACTCTTTCGAAAGAATATATCGGAGCTTCCCTGTGTGATTATAAACCCTTGCCAATTCTATTCCTCGTTTCCTTGTACTACGATCTTTAGAAAAGATTGTATTGGTCAAGGTCAAAAATGGTTATTGGTTGTTTTCAGGTTTTATGGCGCATGGGTCGCATTTGGCCAAGCTGCTCCAAATACAAGGAAAACTCCAAGTCAAAAAATATCGTGAATGCGGAAAAAAGAGGAACGGGGAATAGAATAATGAGATGAAAGCAGAAAAAGAGATCCCTGCAGCGGCGCGAGTTTATAGTGCTATCTTTATACTACTCCCATGTTCACTATAAAGACAGTAAGCCACACGGAAAAGAAAAGATCACTTGAGAATCTGCTCCGTGATGCCAGGACAAACAAAGAGGAAATGTGCCCACGAGGACCAACGAGTGGTAAAGTGATGCAGGGAAGATTGCAAGATGGAACTGTGCACATGAATCTCTCAAAGGATTAACCTTTACACAACGGCCAGTACAGCAGTTGTACCACGATCGCGCCAAGAAAGAATTTAGACTACAGCCAGTGCAGCAATTGTGCCTTGAAAGTTATAAGAAACGCACCTAGAAAGAATTTAGACCATGGCCAGAACAGTTTTAGCTTCAAACATTAGCTTTTAGCTTCAGATTTTAGCTTCAGAATCGTTGCAATAAAGAATTTAGACTACAGCCAGAACAGTTGCCGCGATTCTTTTAAATTTCAAGCTACAACTGTTGTTCTTACCGTAGTCTAAATTCTTTATTGCCACGATTCTGATAACTTTCAACAAATAATCGCGCCATGTATATCTATAGCCGTAGTCAAAAGGTTAATGAAGAATAACGTCGCACTCCAACGCAAAAATAAAAATGTCCGCGTAACCCTCGAACAACTGATTCAGGGGAGAAAATTTGCAATGCAAATAGCCACGCAAGTCCAAAGGAAATCCCTCGTCATCTCTCAGAGCGGTACCAGACGAGGCAATTGGGTTAATTTTTGAATTTCCCCCTCGTACGCAATGACCCATCGGACAGAGCGAGCGGAACGCGAATCACCGTCCCAGTTCCCACACCACTTGGAAAGCTCTGGCCACTTTATCTTAATGCCATCTAATACACCTTTTCTAAAAGGCTCACTTTGAATTTCGAAAATTACACGTTTTCGATCTCGGAACGAAATGATGGAAGAGAGAAAGAGGACGGGGAGATTGAATATAAAGTAAGTGTGCTCCATTTCGCCAGACTAATGTTTACGATTTTTTTACTCTTAGTATCTACTTAGAAAACATATCAATATTTTCCATACACACAGATCGAGGTTCTTCAACAAAATACTAATATTTGGGGCTAGGATTTTGTTGATTTTGCACCTTTTTTTAGGGAAGGCTAAAGGATCAATCGAGGGACAATAAAATCCTTTCATACAAAAACTAACCTGATTCAAGTGTCTTTGTAAGGGGCATTTTCAGGTTTTTTGATCAAAAAAGACATTTCGCTCACTTTTTTCAACAACATCATATCTCAAAAAACGTGTTTTTTCAGGAGAGTAAAGTTTAAAAGTAGAATAAAATGTACTAAAAATAAATATTACTTCTGCTTTCTAGCGGCGAAATACTGAGCGGTGAGATATGACGATATTGTATGAACGCCCTGAAGAGAACTCTTTCAGGGCATTCTGAAAACAGGCATAACTAAAACGTCGATTTTTGAGATAGGACGTTGTTGAAAGGAGCGAGCGATTTGTTACTTTGAGTCACTCTTTCGCATATTTGCCAGTTTAAAGGAAATAGCTTTTTCTTCAGACACTATTATCACACGATATGGATACCTTTCACTAACTTCACCAGACATTGGTTTACGATAGAAGGAATGAATTCGACAAAGTTTTACAAATACTAGAAAATGAGCTAAGGAATAGGGCTGATATAATAGGATGACTGAAATTTTTATGACACAATTTATTATGGATAGCGAAATAGAGGTCACTCGCCAACGTAAAAAAACAGGCGCGCACTCTTCTCTGGAAGCGGCATATTTCCAAATAGCGCGCAACGTTGGTCATACCGTTTATAATTTGTGTGACAACTCAATAGCATGCAAATAAGTTTCGGCTTGAATGGAAGAAAAATGTTAAATATGGATTGTCTCAACTTGCGCCGCGATTGTGAGTGAAACAAAGGAAAGCAATCTGTTGTGGTAAATCAAGTCATTAAAGCAATCTAGTTACACATGTCCTTCAGAAGAAATAATTTAAACAGATATATGGATATGCATTTCCAAATAACTCGTGGGACAACTAAACAATACTGAGATGGTTTTCCCAATCGGCTGCAATTGCAATCGGTGCAGAGATATTGAAATCGCCATCAAGCTAAATTTAAGAAAATTGCAAAGTTAAATATCTATCCAAATGGGGGCTTGAACATAGTTTTAAATTTGTACTTTATACAGAAGAATTCCACATTAATCTTCTATCATTTAACCAACCACATTCTTTAACCTTTAAGCGTTTGAATGTTACTAAGCTAAAAAAAAAAAAAACTTTTTGAAGACAACCCTTTATAAGAATGTATTTTTATATAATTAAGATTTTGATTTTTTGAAAATTTGCGAGACATTACATGTTCAAAAGCAAAACTAAACCAATCCTTTACATTAGAATGTCCAATAAGAGAATATTTATTTTTAAAAAATAAACCTTTTCAGATTGCGGCAATAGTCTCACCATGATACTAACACATGATTATAAAAGTTACGAGTTCAATGAAAATGTTTTATCATAAACTCAAATAAAGGGCATGAAATACTAAGATGACAATGTGAGTGAGTAATCTGGGGAAATAGACAGTTCGAATGAATTTTACCAACCACTTACATAAAACATTTTTAATAAAAACTTTACTTTGAACGTGATAACAGAAATACATTAAACGATCCCGTAGAAAAAAAATAGTAAGAACAGTTATCTACAGCAGATGATTGTTTAGCGTTAAAATCAAGAGCAGAATACTTTTATGTAAATAATACCAGACTACAGAGTACACATACCTACCAAAGAAGTTCAACTTTCAGAAACATGATTTTATATTAATCACAGTATGTCGGAATTCCTAGTTGTTGAAGCTCTTTTTTCAAAACCGCCCCAAAGCTCTAAAAACCCAGTTTAAAAAGCGTAGAGCTTTTGGGGAGAAAACCATCATTCCCTCGGTCCAATTATGTCCAAAGTCGTGTCCAATTACCACCAATGCAATGGAAGTGCAGATGCGATAACGCTATTCCCACGTTATTAGCATGTTTATGTCTTTTTAAAATCCTCGGCGTTTTGTTGGAGGCCTCTAGTTCCCTTTTGTGGCGGATAATCTTCCATCGCCGGAGCAAACAGGTGGAAAAAACAACCCGTCTTGGTTTTCGAGCTTGCCTTTCAGCAGGACAATGGGCTCACTCAAGCACCTTAAACGCTCAATTTCGGCTGAATATTCTGCATCTGTTAGAGGTCTTGTGAGCTAGATAGTTTTTTCTGACTCTCTGCCATCTACACCCCTTTTTCCCGCATGGGGAATTGCGCATTTTTCTCCTTTTGTGTTTGTTTTTGTTTTCCCACTTTTCTGAATCCCGCAGCTCTGGGTTTGTTGTGGAAGAAACGGGTCAACGTTCCTGAAAAGGCCGTGTGCGTTTTTGTTCGAGCGGCACCGAACATAAAGCACTGCTGTTCATGCGTACGACTTCTTGCCTTGTGTTCTTAGCGGCCATAAATTTTATTTTCCCCCTTGGGCATTCTTTGGTGTATAACTCTTGTTCCGTCCGGCCGCGGTCAGCCTTTAGACGGTAACCCAGTGGTGGACAATGTCTGTGTCTTGCTCCGCTTCCACAGTCACGGGGAGAAAACCAAGTGACCTTAAGGCCGCGTTTACACCAGAGTTGCAAACACGTCCTCATCCAAAGATCGAAGATATTACGAAAAACGGGCACTAATAGCACTTTGGCGAATTTGCAACTCTTAATTATCTTTTCAACCAGGAGTCGGTAAAGATAAAAAGGACTGCAACTTTTGGGAGGACATTTCTTCGAGACGAAATTTGGGATGAAAATGTCCCATTTCGGTATTGCAAACAATCACCGTTTCCCTCTGCCCTTCGGCACACCGTGGTCGCTCAGATTGAAGAGCTCTCTGAAATATTTGTGAAAGGTAGAACAACCAAACCTGTCAAAGTAAGCCACATCAAATTTCCTGCTTCAGATTACAGAAATTGAGACGCCATTTCAAAATGCGCACGACAAATCTTTTTCGCCAGCTTTACCTGCTATCAATAGCATACCCATAAACAAAGCAAATCTCACAACAGGCAGACACGAGAAGTACACAAAACTATTAGTGACTGCATAACACTTCAGGTTAATATTCAGGTATACATTTATTCATTATCAGGATATAATTTTTGTTGACAAGGTGTTTTTGTATTTATATTTCTTTGCGTACCTTGTCGACAAAATTAACTCAACTTATCATTTATTTGTAATCGAAATATATAACATTTATTCATATACCCTAATCAGTTTCCTACCCCCTTATTAGCGGCCTAGTGACGGTAAGTCTAATTTCTAAATATACATATTATCCCCAGGATATCCTCCGGTGATTTCCCCTAGTTATACATTCAAAATCTACAACAAATGCTGCTGCCGTGACGTTGCAGACAATTTGTGTTTGATTCCCGCTCAAGCGTACAGCGCCTTAATTTTCCTTTAATGAAAAAATTCCATGTATCGATTACTTTTCCTAATTTGCGTCAGAATGTCAAGTTACTGTAGTTTACTGCGTTCGCAATTTTACTCATTCATACTGCTGACCCGATCGAGCGGGTTGTTGCAATTGATTTAATTTAATTTTCATATATTTGTTATTTTTAACTTTTTTGTACGATTCGTAGTTTTATTTTAATAAATATTTCAAATTTATCTCAAATTGCAGTTCTTTACGCGGTCTAACTAATTTCAAGTGTATTTAAAACTCATCCCATTAACCCTCCTGGTGGTTTTCTCAACGAGGTATCTCGTCATCAGCAAAACTGACCTGAACTTAGACGAGGTTCCAGGACGAGACATCTCGTCATAAAAAAAACCGACTAGACCAGCATCTCAACAAAATCGGCAATATCATCATGACGAGTTATCTAGTCACTAGCAAAATTGTCTGATCTTGATGAAGGAGACTCTCGTCGAAACCACTTGGAGGGTTGACACCTATCAGAGTACATAAAATGAGTTACGTCATACACGGTAGTGGCCAGACCATCTATTAGAAATAAAACGTAAGAAAGCCCGAAGATTATATTTGTCAAGATCACTGAAGAGATTCACTGTCCAATCGTGTGGCGAGTCAGTTTTCATTTCAGACTAGGAGACGATGAAAGAAACGGAAAACACATATTGACACGAATGAAAACTGCCCAATCCAAGCACCTGTCTCGATTCATACCGAGGCCACCTGCACGCAAAGTCAACAAAGTGGTCAAACACACACACGGCGACGAATGTTATGAGCGGACGATCCGACCCGGCAGTCCGCCATTGTGGAGCGTCATCAGGGGAGAATCAAGACACGCGCTCGTGTCTTTGCCGCCACCAAGTGTATCACATCATCAAGAAGAGTCACGAAGCGAGCTACCAGAGATGTGGACCGTGCTGACCTACCGGCAATGGATAATGAGCATTGCCTTTCGATATATCGAACAACACTCACCTTGTTTCTCGAATCCCTTGGAAAACCACAGAAGAGGAGTCCGTGAACGCCGTGGGAAAGCCATCGAGTTTTCTTCGGCTGTTCCCCCATTGCTTCAGGTCACAAGGAATTATGCCAGAAAAAGCCAAGTGTCCTTGAAATATGGCAAGGGGAGAGAAGGCCAAGGCTTCCATAGGCGGTAAGTGCTGGGAAACGATTACTAGAGCGATTAAAGGAACAGGTCTTCCCTCACAGCCACTTTGTTGGGGCTGAGATTACCGATTGGAAGGAAATAAAAACAGAATAAAATCATTGAGAGCGTGATTGGATTAGTTTTTATGGCCTTATCAACCCCATTCGAAGAATGACAGACAACTTCGTACAGTCGTTTCTCGTTGCGAAATTCGAAGATGGCGACGAACCACGCTTCGTGAACCAATTACCGTTTCTTGTACATATAAGATATTTCATTCAACGAATTGGTGTTTTAAAGCTCCAACATTAATGCTACACTCTGCTAATATATGCTTTTTTTCTCTTCAAACTCTCAAATAGTACAGCAGTGAAAACAATGAAGAAGCAAAGGAGTTATTTGATGGTTGGTCTTTAGTTTTATGGCGTAAGGGCCATAATGTGCCAGGCACAAGACATACATCAAGTAACGGACATACACACACAATGAGTTTTGCTGGCAGAAAGGAAATAAATACACCCAGGTAGGAATCGAACCAGCGGCCCTTACAACTCGTAAGTGGGCATACCCATTGAGTCAGACAATCCAACGGGTTATTTGAAACTAATTACGTGTTTTGAAAACCTCGGATGAGCTTGACTTGAAATCATGTCTTGGCAAATTTAAATTAGAAACTACTACCGTTTACGAACAAATTTAAGTATAGACAGGCATATGGCAATTCACCAGTCGAATAAAGTATCAGAAGGGTGATCTTTTAATGTAAGACTGGATCGGAAGATGATAAATTTTGAATGTCTATTCCACATTCAATGGAGTGCAACTTCTCTGACAACCTTGCTAACAACGCCAGAGGCCAATAGAACTAGTGAGCGCGGCTATATAATTGAGGACCATTTAAATAGTTGCTGGTATTTGCTTCTGTGTGAGTTAAGCCCACTCTCGCCAATCTTACTGGTAATGCGATCGACCCATATGAGCAACGAGATGGCGTCCACTGAGCTGCATGCTTAAAAATGTCCACTTCGCATTCCCAGTATGACACTCGCAGACAAAAGCACCTATCTGCTTTCGCCAGCTCAAATTTATTTATGATTCCATCTCCCGTTTTGAAAGCTGCCAAGATAACGACCCGAGTTATGGGACTTCTTTTGTTCTGTGGAAAAATCCGAGTCTTTACTCTTGACACTATTCCACCTAAGCAAACAAGCGCCTCTTATCGCGGATCCGTAAAAGCATGACGGATGACACAGAAGACAATGACACACAATTGGTGACAATTTAATACTTAAAGTAAACGGGGAATTCATGAACATGGCACGATCCTATTATGTTCGCATTTTGAATATTTATTGTTTTTATCACCTGGTCGGAAATTAAAGCAGGTGATCTAAAGCTTTTACGATACTGTACATAATATTACGAAATTGGTCACTTTACCAAAGATGGGAATGGAAAACCAGGCGCAAACAATCACATATTGCAATTTGAAAGAACATGTTTTCGTAAGCGCAATATACCGCACAATAATCATCCCACGCGTTCTTTTAATTTAAAGGGACATTCCAGACCTATACATCTGCAAAATTAACAGTTCAACGCACACATCAGAATTTGTATGTCCATCGGGCACTTTACTTTATTCGGCTTAGTTAACCCGCCAATTCCATGGTCGCCAAAAGGATAATTTGTTTGCTGTTTTGGAAGGCATACGTAAACACAATTTTTTTATTCAACTCTGAACAGTAAAGTTTAGTTTTATTTTACCAATTGTTTTCAAAAGTTTCCTCATATTACTCGCAGGAACTCACTTCACTGACACTTCCACAAGTATTTTCATTTGTATTCATGATTTTTTTTTTTTGTTTCTTTAAAATATATTTGCAATGGCAAAAACTAAAATTTCTAGGAAAAAAATCTCGAATTTTAGATAACCTTTTGCATAACAACTAATAATAATTAATAAATTTTTATTAAGAACAAATACCAATGCACGGGCATGAAAAGCACACATGCGGTTGTAGTACTACAACATACAAAGCACAATGAAATAAGTTTTAAAGTGACGAACACTTAATCACCTACAGTTAAGTACATTAAACAATCAGCTAACTATGTATTGTTTTTGCTCAAGAGCCAGATACTGATAAGCTTTGCCAAACAATCCAAAGCAAATCCGATGGACAATGCATAGGCCAAGAAAATCCGAACAAAACTAAGAAATCCAACAAATGAAGCATCGTTTGTAAAGAGCTGCTTAAAAACAATCACCCATATTCTTTTCCGAAGGTCAACTGCAAACTTCCGAAAGTAAAATTACAATAATTGCACGTTCTCTCTCTCGGGAATAATAAATTAACACAACCGCAGCTGCATTTTTCCATTTCTCAATACACAAATATCGGATCATGAATAACAGATAATTGCACAATGAGAAACTCATTCCAAAACGCGGAAGGGAAAAGATTACCACAACAAGAAGGGAAAAAAAGCAGTAATTATAATGAATTTCACTTTCGATAATTAAGAGAAGAGAAAGGACCTTCAGAAACAGAACCACGCGGGAGAATTGAAAAAAGAAACAGAAAGGTGGTTGGAAAGAAATGGCGGTCCTTTTCAAGGGAAATGAGCAATGGCTGAATGGAGTAATATTGTTATGTGGGAAGGCGTGTACGCATAGGCAAAAAGACAAGGATGTTACGGGCAGAACATTTTAGCCATAAAAGGACCGTCTGCCTGTTAGCAAGGGCGTACCGTTAAACTTGGGAGAAAGTTTGTTATTGTCTGGCTTGAGGCTCACTCAGGAGGCTTCATCTGAAATTCGCGTTCAACAGGGATGGGTTCTCTTGGAACGGATCCTTTTGGATCCTTTTGGATTCCATCGGATCCTTTTGGAACACAACCGTCCAGCTCTGACGGGAAGTTGATTGCGGTTTGGGAGAAGGGTATGAAGTTTATGGTCAAGGAAAATAAACGATTGCTGGTTCGGAGGAAATCTCCTAACCAGTCCCGGAAATTAAGTCACCATTCAGGCATTGAGACTTTTTTACAATTTCAGATTAACTAATTCTTATGATTTCTATATAAAATGTTGCAGTAACAAATTTAAAGTTGTGGTCAAAGTAAATTCTCACACGCTGCACGATACTCTGCTTCTCCATGTCGTCTTCAGTTGCTTCCCCTTGAAATATAAAATAACCTCAGATAACAATAAAATCGCCTTTTCAGGACAAAGATCAATTTATTAGTAAACTCGATTCAAACTACAAAGTTATAAAAATATCGTAGAGGTTTTGCATAAGTCATACTTTTAACCACGTAGTTTTCATCAAGTTAGATGTAAGTAGCTCTTATAACGATGACTTGAATTAAATGAATAAGTTGGGTTTTAAGGAACAGGTCACATTATATTAAAGTTTCGTTTGGGGATTAGATTTGAATCAAAATTTGGGTATTCAAGTTTACGTAAAACAAATGGATCCTAAAGAAAATAACATAGTGACCACTCGATTTCGGGCATTTCATTCATTTAAATATTTTTTTCTTCTTTCAAACATTTTTAACAAAACACTTATCTTTTATCATTCAACAAGAACCAGAACGTGTAGATACCATTAACTCTACTTTTAGTACATATAGTACCTTTTGCACTTAGTAAAAGTTTTCCTCTGTATGAAAACTCATTTCACTTAAAAGATGTTTTTGTTTCATAAAAATTTTTTATCAAAGATTTGGTTCATCAATTCAAACAGAAAATGCATTAACGATTTTTATTTTTAGAAGCCCCTTGATATATCGCGGAAATGGAAAATTCATCGAGGGACGAGTACAAAAGAGCGACATGACGATGGATTACCGAGTGTTTCCCATGTAGAAAGGGCTGCTCTTGAACACCAAATCATCGTGAACTGGCGACCGTGACTGAAGGAGATGGGCGCGTCACCTGCAGAACAAAACGGAAGGAAGTGGACGGCACTTTTCACATGCGGAAAAGTGACGCAACTGGTTTCGGTCATTGCTTACACAAAAGGTGGGAATCATGAGCCCGGAAATCACTCCCACAAAAGGCATGTTCAGATGCTCGACAATGCATCTGGTAATTTATCACTTTTTGATTTGCAGATTATGAATACATCTGAAATTTATCGACCCTTAAAGCAGGATTTACGTAGAAAACTAATTTTATCCCGAAATTCTTCAGTGACTATATAATCGGACAGATTATTTTTCATAGTTCAATCAAGATCAAGAAAAAACCGTTGAATTACCCAACAGAGGAATCTTCAGTGTGAACAAGCAAAAACCGGAGGGAATAGAGAGATTTTACTGCTGCTTCCAAAACGCGTGGTACACATCGTGGTTACCTTAAAACGTAGCTTATCGCAGTTTTGGCGTTAATATCATATATCATTGCGGAATTTATTCCTTGGAATTTTTAATTGGCGTAGAGCTGAAATCGTGTTCGGGAAACAAGCCATCTGGCGTCATGTTCGGAATACGTACGGGAAACACGTTCGCCGCATAAACACGACCACCACTTACATTTAATTCAATAGAAAGTACGTTTCACAGTCGGTTCAGAGTGAATACCTCAGAACACCAAAATAAAAGGGTTTTGCAACATCACTAAGATATTCTAGTTTTGCGCGAGAATCATGGATTTCAAACTTACATTCCGTTTATATTAATAAATTTTTTAAGATTATTACTATTACCTTTATTTTAAAGATAACTATATTTGGATTGCTCTTCTTCGTCAATTCATTTCCGACAATGGTATGGATCTAATGTTCTAAAACAGCGAAAAACATTACTTCTAATCGGCGTTCGTGGTGATTTTCTATTTGCGTAATTTAACTTGATAACGTTTCGCATAAAAGAAAACTAATATGCATCATAGGTGTACCACTTAAAAGGGTCGGTTTTTGTATGCGCGATGGAACAATAGACTATTTTGAAGAAATGGGTAGAAGTTGAGGAGCTACGTCTTCCTTCTTTTCCCTTCCAAATTTGTATTCGCCCACTGGAGCTATACTGTAAAGCTAATGACCAAAGCTTTCAGGTACAGACAAGTCCCGACAGGTTTTCCCGATGATGTTAGCTATTGCCGACCTGTATGATTTGGGCACTTGACGAATACAAACGTGCTACTTTTGCAACAAAGGACTACGTTGCTCAAACGTCAAAGAGCCATTATTTTCTTGCAATGGAAAGTTAGTTGATTTGAAGTTTTAAGGCAAAAGGGTTATATTCAGTCACTTTGAATCCCATAGGATCCTTTAGCCATATTTGGCCAAGCTGTGCCAAACAGAAGACATTCAACGTCAAGAAATGGTAAAACACACACACAATGAAAGTTTTTACTGACACAGAAGAAAGAAATACTATAAAGATGGAATTGAACCAAAGCCAAGTACGTTGCTAGCGCTATGGACGAACCCACTGAGTTCGGTGGCGGTCTTTACAAGAGTTTGTAAAGAGAGGCCCCAACTACAATCTATTTTCAGAATTGGAAAACACCTCTACGAAGTGTGTGATTTTAAAACTTAAACTATGTAAACGAGCTGTAAACTAGACTACACAAAGCGTCAAAAATGCTTTTTAACATAGATGTTCTGAAAAACCTAATTTCGCGCTGGGACGAGTGCATACATTTAAACGGAACAAAGTAATGCATATAATAAAATAAAAAAACCTACAATTCCCTAAATTTAAGAAAAACTCCCCTCCTCACACTCCAATAAAACCGCACGCATAATTTTGCGTGTCCATCAGTTCGAACTACGATTCCAAACGAAACAATAATACGAGACGCACTTCGTAACAAAAGTGCGGAGTGTCAGAGGTAACAAAAGCGGTCCGAAAGTTTCCAGACAGCGAGAGTCGGCTGGTCCAGATCACTCCATCCCCACCAGGCACTTGTAACACCAATCCATTCTTAAATACTTCCCTCTACGATAGCGTCCCCAAGCTCCCGCAGTCAATTAATTGAGATTTAACGAAAGGGGGGTGAGACCTAACCTTCCGCGAACGAAACACCTGCGGAAGAAGCACGGAGGAGGAAAGGAGATCGATTGATAGACATAACCTTTTACACGCGCTAAAACAATAACCAGGTTATCGGACGTGAAACCGATCTCGATCAATAACTTCCTCAACTGGCGATTTAATCGGGAACTACCGGTCTGGCCATTTTCCTTTCCAAAGGCCCGACTGAAAGTCACTCTTACAGGGTTACACTCTATTTCAGAAATAAAATTCCCCGACTTTTCCAGACAAATTTTTACAAAAAAAAGGTGAAAAACCAAGAAATAATTTAGTGATCACTAGCCAATAATAAAAACCAAGTAAAGAACTATACACTGTAAAAATTAATACACAAAGCACAAGTAATTTTGTATTGAAGCAACGTATTCAAATAATCCAACATATTTGATTTAAAAATTAATTTGTGCCGATTGTGCATTTTAAAGGTGAAAAACCAAGAAATAATTTAGCGATCATTAGCCAATAATAAAAACCAAGTAAAGAATTATACACTGTAAAAATTAATACACAAAGCACAAGTAATTTTGTATTAAAACAATGTATTTAAAAAAATCCAACATATTTGATTTAAAAATTAATTTGTGATTTAATGTATCATAAGCACGAAATTCTTCAATTTAAACCAGTGGACGAAACAAAATTCTTTACCTGTTACATATTAGCCGTTTCTTTTAAAATCGGTAGAAAAATTCAATTTGTAAAATAAAATGATACGAAACTGCGTACGAATCTCACTTTTTCCAAAGCGTCTGAGAAACCATGATCATTTTCCAGGTCTTTGAGGCAATTTTCAAAATTTTAGACGAAAATTCGTAATTTTCCCTGATATTTTTGGACAAAATTAAATTTTGACAATTCCAGGTTTCTCCGGTTTTTCCCCATGGTGGTTTATCTTCGCGTCGAAGATTGCCTTGTAAAGCTGTTCTCTGACGCAAAAAAAAATTCCAAACACATCAGTTTTATACAAAGGACAATGTTTTCCTTCTCGGATATTCCGTCTCCTTGAAATAATAGGACAGTTTTGTCTAGACGAGATTGCTTATTAAAAAAACTGATCATATCTTGGACGAGATATCTCGTCAAAACCACTTGGGTTAACCCAGGGTCAATTCTCCCGAGGTAACTTTTTATAAATTTTGTATGGTGCAAGGACCAGCTCTTAAAAATCCAGCTTCTGTAAAATTTTAAACTGATGACAAAAACGGCTTTAAATATTTCCAAACTATTTTTGGCTCTCCTGAATAATGAACTCCTCTGAGTAGTGTCACTTTTCTCGAAGGCCGATGCAGAAGAAAAAATAATGACCTATCTTGAACTTGGTCCTTAAAGGATCACGAACCCGTTTCATCTACTGAAATATGTATTTCTTAAGTATAACTAGTTTCTGTTCTATATTTAGCTGCACAACAGAAAAAGATTATATACAGTGAACTTCGCTAATGCACAAAAGGTTCGATCTTGACGACCGCCGTAAAATGGACGTAGGTTTTAAACCACGTTGGTAAGGTATGGAAGATAAAGCGAAATACGACATGGACAGAGGAAGCAAAACTCCAAAGGTGCGGAAGGTAATCTCAATTTTCCAAATAAACAGAATTCATAATGGAATTTTTTAATCCATTGTACATGTGTGGTTAAAATGTCATATTTTCGCAAAAACACAAGGACATTCATTGAAATGAATCAATGGATTGGATTGGATTGTATTTGGTTTTGTGGCATTGAGTCCTCTTGGAACATATTATGCCAAACTCAAGATAAAAATCAGATACATAATATAATAATGAAATGAGATGAGTCAAAACATAATGAGTAAATACTATATGAAATTATATGTGATGGATAAAACCAATGTCATGTAAAAAGCTAAAAATATTTGGATGAGGATTCTCCCCAACCATGTCTTCTAAAGTCAATGTATAAGAATTAAAATATTTAAGACGTTGATAATTAAAATGAGAACACTCTATTAAAATATGTTTCACAGTAAGTGGACAAATGCAGTAGTTACAAATGGGATGATCTTCTCCGAGTAGGAGGTGTCTATGAGTTATCCGCGTATGCCCAATACGGAGACGTGTTAGTACTACCTACTGTCTTCTTAAAGGTGGTGACTGCCATTGAGTTATAGTTGGTTTTAAAAGGTGGAGTTTGTTTTCGGTTTGATCATTCCATTGGTTCTGCCATCTTTCCTCCAAAAGTTTGTAAATTAATGATTTTAAGTCACGATAAGGGATTTTATGGTTAATATTATTTACTGCCGTTTTGGCGGCTTGGTCAACAATTTCATTTCCTGCTATCCCAACATGGGATGGGATCCAACAGAATACTAAGTTAAAATTTTTGGATGAAAGATTATAAATTGTTTTTAGTGACTCCAAAACAACGGGATGACTGGCATGATCAGGATGTTTCAATGACTGTAAAACACTTAATGAATCTGTGAAAATGATATATTCTTTATGACGATGATCAGATATATTTTCTAATGCTTTGCAAATGGCCATTATTTCAGCAGTAAAAACAGAACATGAAGAATGAAGTTTAAAACTGTGAAGGGAATCATTAATAGTGAACGCAGCTCCAACATAGTTTGCCCTTTTAGATCCGTCCGTGTAAACTTGTATAAAATTAGAGTAATTTTCTAAATGCTTTTGAAATAGCTGTTTATATATAATATCAGAGGTATCTGCTTTATTAAAATTTTGGAACGGGTTTTGAAATTCAAAATCATGATTAAACCAAGGAGAGAAATAATAAAGTTTTTTCTGGGTGACGTCAAGTGAAGAAATTTCGGATGCGTCCATTAAATCCAGCATTCTTAAATGAAATGTAGGGATGAAGGATGTTTTTGCTTGATAAAGGCGTTTCAAATATGGACTGTGATGAATGGTATGCAATGGGTGATGAGGTAGTGAGGAAATTCTAAAATAATATTCTAAGGACAACAACTGTCGCCTTAGGTCCAGGGAAGGTTCAAAATAGTCTACATACAAGCTGTTCACGGGTGAAGTCCTAAAGGCGCCAGAACATAAACGTAAAGCTGTGTGGTGGATAGTGTTCAGTGTTTGTAGAGCAGATTTTCTGGCTGAACCATACACCACGCAGCCGTAATCTAATTTTGATCGTATTAATGCTCTATATATTTTTAAAAGACAATTCCGATCAGATCCCCATGATAACTTAGATAAAACTCTTAATATGTTGAGGGCCTTTTCGCAACGTTTGCGTAGATTTAAAATATGCGGTTGAAAAGTCAACTTCTTGTCAAATATGATACCTAAAAATTTAAAATTGTCCACAACATTAATTAAAATATCTTTGAAAAATATTTCAGGGTCAAGATGAAGATTTCGTTTTTTACAAAAATGAACACACGCGGTTTTTGAAGGTGAGAAACTGAAACCATTTTCGTTAGTCCAATGAGTGATTTTGTTAACTGCCTGTTGAAGTTGTCTCTCTATTAAACGAATGTCTTTAGCTGCGCATGAAATTTGCAGATCGTCAACGTAAATAACACCTTTAACTGATGGCGGCAATTGAGAAACAATATCATTAATTTTTAAAATAAACAAAGTAACACTTAAAACACTGCCTTGTGGTACTCCCTCCTCTTGAATAAAAACATCTGAAAAAATTGATCCAATCCGTACTTTAAAATATCGTTTCTCTAAAAAATTTTGAATAAAAATAGGCAGATTTCCCCTTATGTCATTGTTAAAAATATCCTTTAAAATTCCATGTCTCCACGTTCGATCGTACGCTTTTTCTATATCAAAAAATATCGAGACGAGATGTTTGTTTTGAACAAAAGCGTTTCTTATTTCGGTCTCGAGAGCGACTAGGTTGTCAATAGTGGATCGATGTTTTCTAAAACCACTTTGGAGTGGAGAGAGACATTTATCTTTTTCTAAAACATAAATTAACCTCGCGTTGACCATTTTTTCTAAAATTTTGCATAGGCAGCTAGTCAAGGCTATTGGACGGTAATTCGAAGGATTCTTGGGGTCTTTGTTCGGTTTCAGTATGGGTATTATAGTAGCATACCTCCAAGAGTGCGGAAAAGTATGCTCGGTCCAAATTCTATTGTAAAATTTGAGGAGATGATTTAGAGAACTATTTGAAAGATGTTTGAGCATGATGTAACTGATATTATCTGGGCCAGGAGTTGATTTGTGGACTAAAGATAAAGCTTTTATCAATTCCGGAAAAGTAAAGTCACAATTATAAGATAATATGCGGTTTGAAGTAAAATTAATTTTATTCTTTTCAGACGCAATTTTGATTTTTTTAAAACTGTCAGGGTAGTTAGTGGAGCTGGATATTTCAGAAAGGCATGAAGCAATTGCGTTTGTTATATCTTTGGGTGATGATAGTACTTGGTTATTGCATTCAAGAATCGGAATTTGTCTGTTGGGGTAAACACCGGAAATTCTTTTAATTCTGTTCCATAATTGTTTACTAGTGACTTTACTATTTATACTATTGATATAATTCATCCAAGAATCCCTCTTACTACGTCGTTGGATTTTTCGAAAGGCCGCTTTTGTTTTTTTATAAAAAATATAGTTTTCACTTGTTGGATATCTATTAAAAATATTCCAGGCTTTCCTCTGTTTCCGATAGGCATCGCTACATTCCTCATTCCACCAAGGCTTCTTCTGTTTTTTAGACTTATTATTGACTTTTTTAATTGAGGCGTCAGCACTTGCTATAATTATGTCTGTAATTGTATTAGTAACTTCATTTATATCACCATTTTCTACCATATTAGTAAGGTCAGCAAGGCTAGTAAAAAGTGGCCAGTTGGCAGTTTCAAATATATAGTTAGGTTGGCTGACAGAGGGAGGTTGGTATTGGCCTGCATATTTTAGTTTTATAGGATAATGGTCACTATTATAAAGGTAAGGATCCACAGAAAAGGTCCAAAATGGTAAAATTGAAGGAATGCAAATTGCCAGATCTATTGAATGATAAGTAAGTGAAGGTGAATGAAAGTAGGTAGGTTGACCGTTATTCATGATGCATAAATCATTGTCTGTTATTAGTTTCTCAATTTGTTTGCCTCTACGATTAATGTCTGAATTGCCCCAGAGGATATGATGGCCGTTTAGGTCACCAAGTAGGATGAATGGTTGAGGAAGCTGATCTATCAAATTATTTAATTCAGAAGTGGCGATATTGGTATTAGGAGGAAGGTATAAATTGCATATTGTAATTAAAATATTGACATGAAGTCTTGCCGCAACAGCTTGGAGATTTGTTGTAAGGTTAATTTGGGTTGCTGGTAAGTCATGGGAGGTAAGCAATGCAACACCTCCACATGCTCTTTGACCATCATCGTAATCTTTTCTAAATATTGTGAAATGACGAATGTAGGTGGTATCATTGTGTTTTAAATATGTTTCCTGGAGGGCGATTGCAGCTGGCTTATGTTTGTTTATGATGTCTTTTACGTCATCACATCTGTTACGAAAACCCCGGCAGTTCCAGGAAAGAAAGGAAGCCATAAAAAAAAAGTATAAAAGAAAAGAAAAAATTACTTGTGTTTTCTCGTCCTAGGACGAGATCTGTCTTGCCGAAGATCCTTCTTGGACTTGGGTGGCGAAGTCTCCAAGCCGTCACTCTCTACAGAGGAAATATCACTTTCGGTGTTGTAAAGATTAATAAGGTCACTCGTAGAAGGATTAGTTAATATATTTCTGGATGAAACGTCAGGTTGAAGAGAGGTTTGAGAAGTACTTTTAGCTATTTTAATATTGTTTTGTTCAGACGATATGGCTCTTTTTAAAGAAGTATTTATAGGTCGATTTGGTTGGTTTATGATTTTTGTATTCGATGAGGTTGTAGCTGTTGCTTTAGAGAAAGAAGGAGTTTTAGTTTGGTTCGTTGAAATTTTAAGTTGGTCAAATGGCTTAAACATAGTTACATCGGTTTGAGTTCCGTTGGTTTTGAAGGTCTTTTTAAGTATTGAAGAGTAAGATAAACCAGGTTTCGGGGTGCGATCATTAACTATTTTTCGGGCCTCCGGGAATGAAATGTTTTGTTGGACTTTAATAGTTTGAATTTCCTTTTCGGTTTGAAATTTAGGGCAGGACTTGGCAAAAGCTGGATGGTCACCTTTGCAGTTCACACAGCAAAGGGATGATGAAGTACAGACATCGGTCTTGTGTTCTGTACTGCAGCATTTTGCGCAAGTCTCTTTGCCACGGCAAGCGATGAAAGAGTGGCCGAATCTTTGGCATTTGAAACAACGGACTGGATTTGGTATGAAAGGTCTAACTGGGCAATTTATATAGGCTATTTTTACGTGTTTTGGTATAGTCGGTGTATTGAAAGTTATGATTATATGCTTGGTGGGTATTTTTTGGCCATTTCTTGAAATTGTGATTCTTTTGACATTAATAACAGATTGTTCGGACAGGGATTCTAGGATATCTTGTTCGGTATCATGGACTAGATCAGATTCGGAAATTACGCCTCTAGAGGAATTCAAACTTTTGTGGGGTGTAATAGTGACTTCTATTGGACCGACGAACTTAATTTTTTGAATATTTAAAGCTTGTGTTCTATTTAAAACTTCTACGAGTACATCGCCTGCAAGGGTTTTTTTATATTTTTAGTCTCTCCAACCATTCCTAATATTGTTTTGTGAAGTAAGATTGCGGATATGTTTTTAAGATTACCGGTAATACTTTTGATAATAAAAAATTTTTGTTCACATATATTGTTTTCATTTGTTTTAATACATATTTGCTCCACTGAAGGAGAAGTTGATTTTTGAGTTTCCATGTTTTATTAAGATGTGTTCAGTCCCCGGCGGCACCACCCACCATGGAGTCCAACGAGGGGATACAGATTCCTGCACCGGTGCTAGCCAGGGACTATACGGACCCAACTCACCTCTATGACTGCCCTAAGGAGCTAGTTGGTGAGCGGGTCCTTAGCCCAAGCAGGGAATACCCACCAGCCGATTAATGTACTGGGACCATAGTACACTTCCTGTTTGTCCGAAGCAGGAGCCGAAGCAATGTATTGGGGCGTTATGTTGTCCCTCAATCACCAGGATCACCCTTTCCGAAGACACATGTCTCCACGCACGGCAAACACGTGGGTGATATAATCCCCAAGAGGAGCTAAAGGCACAGACTGGCGAAAAGCTTCTCAAGGGGAGCCCTCACCTCCGAAAAGGCAACCACAACGAGGGAGGAAGAAAAAGCAAAAAGCTAAGGGTAGAGGAGAAGCAGAACGAAAGGGAGGGAAGATCACTGAGGTACCCCGGGGTCGTGAAGCCCGTACAAACCTAAAGAAGGAATGCCCCTGGGGGCAATGAATCAATGGAAAATCCTTATGTCTTTATCGCCACCTGTGTTTTTTTTTTTTTTTAATCTTTTCTTTTCAGCATAAGGGTAATTTCGGTTGGGGTCGGTCAATTAGTGCTGTTACCAGTCTCTTACATTTGGATCATAATGTTTACATACTCTCACTATACCCAAACGACTCTCTACTTGGACCTACTTGACCACTCTCTACTAGGACCTCTCTAACTCTCTACTTGGACCACGAAAGAATAATCCTGAGTATTCTTTCGTAGTCTAAGAGGCGCATGTCGCTAAGGGAGAATAATAAACCACACGAATCCTTCCTCCAATAATCACAAAACGAATTAGTTCTCCAACACTGGTAGTGCAATTCTCTTTATAATAAAATATAGAGTATGCTTACAACGCAGACAGCTAACCAACAATATCGGCTCGAAACAGAATATTTTGCGATAAAAAAAACACGAATATGCCAAAAACTTTCGTCCTGCATTACACTACTTACCCCCTCCCCATACCAAACACAATTTATTAATTTACAAGATTATTTGCCTAATCATTGGCAGTGTCTATGAAAAACAATAGCATTACTCACGCTGTGGTTCACAAGCCATCGCAAAACTAACAGAATGTAATAAATTAAATAAAAACCAGACGTATAAACTAGTGAACTATAACATATAGATGGTACGCCCACGCTAGCGTTATAACATGTTGCGAACATTTAGTCCATAGTGTATAGAAAGAGAAAATGTGCTCAATTGAGGCAACATACACACTGCAGGGTTCACTCTTTATATAAAAAAAAAGGGGGGGGGAGGGCCTTTCCAAGGCTACTTTAAATTATTTTTAAGACTATACTTAACAAAGATAGACGCGGAATAAAACCATTGACATGAAATACCATTCTCTCTACAAATATTACGGAACAAAATGTTCTTACGGACGGACAAGAATAAGAATGTATAGAACAACTTAAATGAATTATATGAACAAAAAAACAATGCTACTTCTTTGCCATATAAGCTATATTTACGTACAACTATTACGTAAAGAAACAAACTTTAAACAGTGATTTTGGTTTTAGAGTGCAAGTGAAATATAAAAAAAAACAGTGTTATGAAAACAGAGTGGTTAGGGATTTTTAGCAAAAATTAAGGCTTTTTAAGAACTTTTAGACACTAAAATTTTAAAACTCCGGGTCTTTCAAAGGCTTTTTAAAACCAGTAAGACCACTGAACTAGCAAACCTGTCTTTACAGCATCCTGCAGAGAACTCTGGAGTTCATTGTAAAATCCGACAACAGAATGGATCGCTCCAAGTGCTTCGAAACTGTTATAACGAGAACATTATTCGAAAGGGGCACACACTATTTATTCTTTTTGACGTCATAGCGAACACAATAACATAATGTTACAAACTTGCAATATGCCTTGTAACGCTTAAAGCGATCTAGCCGGTTACTCAAAGGATAGTTAAGTAGGTATTTTAATCAACGTAACACTAGAGCAATGCATGGGGCTATTGACAACCAAACTCAAAGGGTCTTGTAGTAAAGGTAGCAATCTCAAAAGGTAATAGGTTTGTTGTTTAACCTTTAGACTAAGGCTGGTACAGCAGCTGTACCATGATCGCGTCTAGAAAGAATTTAGACAACGGCCAGTACATCAGTGTTGTACCTTGAAATTTATAAAAATCGCGCCAAGGTTACTACGGGTGGTACAGCAGTTGTACTATGATCGCGTCAAGGAAGAATTTAGACAACGGCCAGTACATCAGTGTTGTATCTTAAAATTTATAAGAATCGCGCCAAGAAAGATTACTACGGCTGGTACAGCAGTTGTACCATGATCGTGCCAAGAAAGAAATTAAACTACGGCCGTTACAGCAGTTGTACCTTGAAAGTTAGAAGAATCGCTCCAGTTATATCTATAGCTGTAGTCAAAAGGTTACGGCAAAGGGGCCAGGTCTGGTCCAACTCTGATAGTGTGCACGTTGCCTGAAAAACCCAGCACTTCTCTCTCCTGCATGCTACAAAAACAAAGATTAGTGAGCACGCTGTGCAGTATATTTTAAGATGTGACTGGACCCACTGCTAGCATCTCAAGCCGGTTACACAACATGTTGGGCAAACCATACAACACAACACACATTGATCGGACATGGGACTGGAAACGCGCATGCGTTGTTCCGCTTATGTAAAGAAAACCTGTCGCTACTCGTACGTATTTCAAACTATATAGCATCGCAGGATTGATCTTGGACTTGCTAATGTGTGGCTTGCCTTACAGACCGTGCGGAACAAAAGAACTCATAGAAAACTTCAAACTTACCATCAGAAACGACGCCCCAGACGCGCGACAGATCCCACTGCGAGCCCGATCGCCCGACGGACCACACAAACGGTCGAAGAATATCACTTACGGGTTATCGCCGTCCTCGATCTGTTTGCGAAGAAAACAAAATGGACAGATTTAGATGTCGGGATGCTGCTGCCATTCTTTCCCGTCTCTCCGCATGTGCTAATGGCGTCCCAACAACAATGCATTCGCGCCGCCGTTGCTGCCATCAGATAAAAGGGAAATGAGGCACTTAGGGGGAAAAACCATCATCAAGGGTCGCCAGTCCAGTGGGGTAAGTCGTCAAACACGCACAGCCTCTGATGAATTGTCCCTTTGGGGACGCGTACAAAAACTGATTTTAAAAAGGCACTTATACTAATGCATATTCTGGAGATAACGACTGATAACCGAAATGGCACATATTCGAGACGAGAATAGGGTCAAGGGACTATGGTCATAAGAGGATGAAGACAAGAGGGTTTTTTGCCAATCTAGGAGATAACAGCTCAGATTGCTGAAAAGTAGACCCCCATTAAGTTATTTGCAAAACGGTATTCCAATAGCTTGCTATTCAGGTGACCCAACTTGTAGTGAAAGACACTCCTCTATCCAACGGTCAGGAGTATTAAAAGTAAACACCATCTACAAATCTCGAAAATTTCAAATATGCATATAAATACCATAAAATTCATTACAAGAACAAATATCTCTTACAAGATTATGACTGCTGAAACTGAAGCTTGCTAAAATACTGCAACTAAGCAATAGGTGATATCCAAAAATATTTCCTGGCATTAACCAAAACCTCCAGTCCTTTTTCCAGAATCATCATCTGACCGTGGATCAAATTTACGTGGTGGTGTACGGATCTTTCTTCTACGGGTTTGATCGTGGACCGTCGCCAATCCTGGACCGTCGCCCTACCTGTCTACCTATTTTTTTAATCACTAATTACACGGTAAATACAGATGGAGTAAAATATTGTAGTTGTTTACTATTTTAATTCAATTTTAAGCTTCGTAGTCCAATTAGTTCTAAAATACTGAATAAAATGAAAAACAAATGATTTGTTTGGGTGCTCCAGTGTGACGTTAATTATACGCCTACCTAACTTTTCCAGAAATTAGAATTTTCCTTGCTGTCGCTCATTTGATATTCACATAATTAAATTACAACTTACAGGATACTAGCGCAATAAACAAACCCAGTGAACCATGGTAGCCCCTGTACTGAAGGGAGTTACAATAATCACTATACTGCACGGTTCATAAAAGCGGTTACATTACTGGTTGCAAAATTATAACCAGGCATTCGAGTCAAAACAAACTTCCATAGTCTGGGACAGAAATGTAAACCAGTGTAAAAAGTGCTAAGACTTAATATCAGGTCATTAAAATAGGTAGATGAATTAACATCATACTAGAACAACACAACGGGTTATTGGCAACGGTCAATCTCGAAGGGAAAGATTCGAGGGCACGTAGTTGAAGCCCGGTCAGATGACGAGGTCAACGACTGAGCTGGTAAACGCCCACTTTTCCAAACTTTCACACCATGCCAACGAGGGGACATTTTACGCCACTACAGATTTAACTTGCACCAGCAATACCGAAAGAGGGGAGAATTTTCATCTCGGAGAAATGTCCCTCAAAAATTGCAATCCTATGATCTTTACAGACTCCTGGTGGAAAACAAAATTGGAGTTGCAAACTCGCACAATCGCCACCCCGATACGAGATCTTGACGATACAATTCGTGCCGTTTCTCGAAATAGCTTCGATGTTTGGAGAGGCCGACGCGTTTGCAACTCCGGTGGAAACACGGCTCTAACCTCCTAGGGATGCGTCATCGATGTCGATGTTTTAAAAACATCGATGTATTGGAGTCGATGTTTTTGTAACATTGATGTTTATACTTGTCGATGTTTTTACGTTGTCGATGTTTTATTTTTAAATGAAAAAAGTACCGTTATAAACATTTAAAAAATAACCAAGTAGCATAATTTTCTTAATCAGCTGATTGAACATACTTTTAGACCCAAGTGGCCAAGGGTGAAGGGTCTGAAAAGTAGGGATGCGACATAAATGTTCTAAAAAAATTGACGTTTTATAAAAAAAAACATCGATGCATTGGAGCCGATGTCGCATCACTAGTTGCTAAACCAGTTTTAAGAAATGGGAGAAAGAGTTTAAATACACTGAATTTTAAAAACATCGATGGTTTGGGGGCGATGTATTATCAGCATCGATGTTTTAATTTTGAACATCGATGTTTTGCTGTCGATGTCGCATCACTAGGTGCTAAACCAGTTTTAAGAAATGGGCAAAAAATTTTAAATACACTGAATTTTTAAAACATCGATAGTTTGGGGGCGATGTATTATCAACATCGATGTTTTAATTTTGAACATCAATGTTTTGCTGTCGATGTCGAATCCCTATAACCTCCACTAATTTCGCAAAGGCAACGTAAGTGAAAGCGCACGCTCACCCCCACTCTGGTACGGAATCTAGCGGGCAAACCAAAAAGCAGCGATCACCGGGGCACTTAAAAAATAAATATTCATCTCGAAGGCATTCCACGGCAAGTAGTACTTTCTCACCTCAACAAAAAAGAAAAGAAAGGGGCGTTCGGGAACCCCTTGGATATTCGCGGCGAGATGTGAAGCCGAAGAATTCGGGTCAGCGAGGCAGGGATGGGCACCTGATACTTATTCCGTCCGAGGGCCCAACCCTCGTGACATTGACCGAGGTCATAGCACACATATATCCACTCGCCGCGCTTCCAATAATTATATCTGGTACTCCCGCAGGGCAAGAAGGCCCGCGTGTCGCAGATGAGCTTCTTAATTGGCCAGAATTCTTCCTCCGCTGGCGCCTCGGCGATCACACGACTCGCAAATATTTGGTAAATAACCATCAATGAAGTTGAAAAATCGGATTCTGCGCAACCACAGCTCGGCCATACCAGCGCAAGAACTGCAGGTGGGGCGGGTTCTATTCCAATAACTCTATCCTGGGTGTATTTCTATCTTCTCTGTCAGTAAAAACTTCCCTTGTGCGTGTGTATGTCCATCTACTTGAAAATACTACTTGGCCCGATCTGACCTTTGCGCCACAAGAACCGATTCCCCTTAAGAGTCAGGTTAGGTAATTTTTCATTAACGTCGTACAAGATGAACACAGTGGGCTATTGACAACGGTCCGGGATCAATCCCCCTAAAGGAAAGATCGGAGGACACCACCACGTTATTTTCAACCACGGTCAGATGACGAGGTAACACCTGAGCTAGCACACCACTCTCCAAACATCCACACCCACCCAACGTGAGGACTTTCGACCAAGGCATATTTAAGGTGCACCATCCGCCTCTACACCATACAAATATCCATGCACTGACTCGGTTTCGAACCAGGAACTTTCCGATCTAGAGGCTAACACCTTAACCACCCGACCGGTTGCTCGACCTTAAGTTTCAGAATACGATTGGGGAGGTAGGTAGTTGAATTAACGTGGCATAGGAGCAGCACAAAGGTCCAGGGACGAGGGTCCGGGATCCATCCCAGGACAACATCTCGTCATTTTGAACCACGGTCAGGTGACGTGGTCAATACCTGAGCTGGCACCCACTCTCCAAACTCCCACACCACATAGGACTGAGATCAAGACAGATGAAACGTGCGCCAACTTCTACGAACACGACGGTCTTTGGTTGGACCTGGTATTTGAAGCCCTCTGGTAGCTAATCCGCTACTCTTCCAACGGGGCTACCGCGGCTGCGGAATATGACTGGAACTTGCAAGGTTTCTTGGGGAAAGATGTCAAAGGGTGTGGGCTAGGACGACCCGGAAATAACCAAGGGACAGTTTCAACGATAGTTCATGTCTCTACGCTCTCGGACGTGCATTAGTGTTGGTGGACATAATTTTAGGCGCTTACTGAGAAATTGTAGGTGTACAACTACTGGCAGAGAGCAGGGCTAGTAAAAATGTTCACATCCTCTCTATCTTATTTCTGTCCCTTAAAGAACATCCAAGTGGCGCTAGCGGAGGCACAGGGGAAAAACCCTACGTGAATACACTTCAATTCTGCTATTTCCCCCTTTTAAGTTTTCACAAGACGTTTTGAAATACCCTGCATCAGTTTGAATGAACGAGTGTTATCTGCTGCGTGTTTAAGTATCTAATAGTGCTTGATTTGGCTCTGTGAGCCTCTGTTTTCATGACATATCCTACACTTTTATACGCGCATTTTAACATACTAACAAAAACGAATTTAGTTGTTTGGGACGCGCGGGGGTTATGACGCATGGGCCATATTTCGCCACGCTGCGACAGATAGAAGACATAGTGTCAAGTGGTGGACATGAGCACACAACTAAAGTTTTATTGTTATAAAAAAGGCAGGGAGTAATCGAGCATATGCAGCCTACAACTCGCAGGTTACTAGCCCAGTGGGCATACTCACTAAGACACGACGCCCCCCCCCTCCAAAAAAAAAGAGAATTTGGAGCTACAGTCTTCTTAACTAGCACGGTAGGCTAATGTGACTGGAATAAGACGCGGCCAGAAAATTGGATGCATGAAATTTTTTTAGATCATGCCAATAATTTATTTTAATATTACCAGGAATTGATTTGATTGAAATATACAGAATAACCCATCAAAAAATGGGTGAAATTCATGTCTGAGGCAATCGTACCAGAAATTGGATTCAGTGAATAACTACCTCAGGCTAGTTACCAGAAATTAAAATTAATCGATACGTCAAGCGAACATGACAGAAAGTGGGTAATTGGATACCGCAGATAAACTACCAGAAACTGGGCATGTGTTTTTGCATTCATAATTTTATCTCATCACTATATTCATTTATTTCGAAAAGTCCTATAAAAACAAGCTCTCGAATTGGAATTAAAAATTTACATTGATCGGAGGTCATTGGTGTTTCGACTAAAATAATTTCCAAACGATGACGTAACAAATTAATTTTGCATGCAAATTCGCCAGCTTAAATTGGGTCGTGAGGAGCAGAAGACCATGAAAACGGGATCGTGACGTACGTTTTTACATTAATTCATATTTTTATTTCAAATTTCTTCCAAATTCGGAACTAATAGTATTCTACGTGGTGTATGAGCATTGGTTCAAACAAATAAACCACGGTCCAACTAAAATATTCACAACCGTCATCTGCTGATTTCGTAAACAATACCCAACGAATTAAGCCTGTGATGGCATTCGAATACTTCGCATGGGTTTGAGTGTCGCGAGATTTACGAGTAGTATAGCATTGCTTCTATCCCACGACACACGTACGACTAAATGAGCATTTCTCGTCGTAGACACACTAGGACGGTAGGACCAGCAACTTCTTGCGGCAATACGTTTAGGCTACAGACGACGGTCTTGTTTTATCATCTGAATATTGCTGGAATATTTACTTCATCCACGTATTTTTAATGTTTTAAATTTACCTTTTATCCTTGGTCTTTTAAATCTTAAATATTTTATACTTTTATTGAGTTATACTCAGTCTTGTGTTTGGCGCAGCTTGTCCGCGATTGGATTGGATTGGATATGATTTTGTGGCATTGGGTCCTCTTGGGACATATTATGCCAAACTCAAGATAAAAAATAAAATATATAATATAGCAAGAAAGTGAGGCGAGTCAAAATGTAATGAATGAATACTACATAAAATTATATGTGATGGATAAATCCAATGTCATGTAAAAAGTTAAAAACATTTGGATGAGGATTCTCTCCAATCATGTCTTCTAAAGTCAAGTTATAAGAATTAAAATGTATCAGTCGTTGCCTATTAAAATGAGAACATTCAATTAAAATGTGTTTTACTGTTAGTGGGCAAATGCAGTAATTACAAATGGGATGATCTTCTCCGAGGAGGAGGTGTCTATGGGTGATCCTAGTGTGTCCAATACGGAGACGTGTTAGTATTACTTGCTGTCGTCTTTGAGCTGGTGACTGCCATTGCGTTATATTTGGTTTTAAGGCGTGGAGTTTGTTTTCAGTTTGTTCAGACCATCCGTTCTGCCATTTTTCCTCTAAAAACTTGTAAATAAAAGATTTTAAGTCACGGAAAGGGATAGTATGGTTAAAATTATTTACTGCCGATTTGGCGGCTTGGTCAACAATCTCATTTCCCGCAATCCCAACATGGGATGGGATCCAACAAAATAGTAAGTTAAAATTTTTGGATGAAAGATGATAAATTATTTTCAGTGATTCTAAAACAATGGGATGACTGTCATGATCAGGATGTTTCAATGACTGTAAAACGCTTAATGAATCTGTAAAAATGATACATTTTTTATGACAATGATCGGATATATGTTCTAGTGCTTTAAAAATGGCCATTATTTCAGCGGTAAAAACAGAACATGAAGAATGAAGTTTAAAACTATGACGGGAATCATTAATAGTGAACGCAGCTCCAACATAGTTTTCCCTTTTAGACCCATCAGTATAAATATGTATAAAATTTGAGTAATTTTCTATATGGTTTTGAAAGAGTTGTTTATATATAAAATCAGAGGTATCTGCTTTATTAAAATTTTGGAACGGGTTTTGAAATTCAAAATCATGATTAAACCAAGGAGAGAAATAATAAAGTTTTTTCTGGGTGATGTCAAGTGAAGAAAGTTCGGATCCGTCCATTAAATCCAGCATTCTTAAATGGAATGTAGGAATGAAGGATGTTTTAGCTTGATAGAGGCGTATTAAATATGGACTGTGATGAATAGAATGCAATGGATGATGAGGGGTTGAGGTTATTCTAAAATAGTACTCCAGTGATAACAACTGTCGTCTTAAGTCCAGGGAAGGTTCAAAAGATTCTATATACAAACTGTTAACGGGTGAAGTCTTAAAGGCACCAGAACATAAACGCAAAGCTGTGTGATGGATAGTGTTCAGTGTTTGTAGAGCAGATTTTCTGGCTGAACCATACACTACGCAGCCGTAATCTAATTTAGATCGTATTAAAGCTCTGTATATTTTTAAAAGACAAGCTCGGTCAGATCCCCATGATAACTTAGATAAAACTCGTAAGATGTTAAGAGCTTTTTCACAACGTTTGCGTAGATTTAAAATATGCGGTTGAAAAGTCAACTTCTTGTCAAATATGATGCCTAAAAATTTAAAATTGTCCACAACATTAATTAAAATATCTTTGAAAAATATTTCAGGGTCAAGATGAAGATTTCGTTTTTTACAAAAATGAACACACGCGGTTTTGGAAGGTGAGAAACTGAAACCATTTTTGTTAGTCCAATGAGTGATTTTGTTAACGGCCTGTTGAAGTTGTCTTTCAATTAAACGAATGTCTTTAGCTGCGCATGAAATTTGCAGATCGTCAACGTAAATAAGACCTTTAACTGATGGAGGCAATTGAGAAACAATATTGTTAATTTTTAAAATAAATAAAGTTACACTTAAAACACTGCCTTGTGGCACTCCCTCCTCTTGAGTAAAAACATTTGAAAAAATCGATCCAATCCTTACTTTAAAAAATCTTTTTTGTAAAAAATTCTGAATAAAAATAGGCAGATTTCCTCTTATGTCATAGTTAAAAAGGTCTTTTAAAATTCCATGTCTCCACGTTCGATCATATGCTTTTTCGATATCGAAGAAAATCGAGACGAGATGTTTATTTTCCACAAATGCGTTTCTGATTTCAGTCTCGAAAGCGACTAGATTGTCAGTGGTCGAACGATTTTTCCTAAAGCCACTTTGAAGTGGAGAGAGACATTTATCTTTTTCTAAAATATACATTAGCCTTGCGTTGACCATCTTTTCAAGAACTTTACATAAGCAGCTTGTCAAGGCTATTGGACGGTAGTTCGAAGGATTCTTGGGGTCTTTGTTCGGTTTCAGTATGGGTATTATAGTAGCATATCGCCATGACTGCGGAAAAGTGTGCTCGGTCCAAATTCTGTTATAAAATTTCAGGAGATAATTTAAAGAACTATTGGATAGATGTTTGAGCATGATGTAACTAATATTATCTGGGCCAGGGGTTGATTTGTGAACTAAGGATAAAGCCTTTGTCAATTCGGGAAAAGTAAAATCACAATTATAAGATAGTATAAGGTTTGAGGTAAAATTAACTTTATTCTTTTCAGATGCGACTTTAATTTTCTTAAAACTTTCAGTGTAGTTGTTGGAGCTGGATATTTCGGAAAGACATGAAGCAATTGTGTTTGCTATGTCTTTGGGTGCCGATAGTATTACATTATTATTTTCAAGAATAGGAATTTGTCTATTTGGGTAAACACCAGAAATTCTTTTAATTCGGTTCCATAATTGTTTACTAGTGACTTTACTATTAATACTATTGATATAATTCATCCAAGAATCCCTCTTACTACGTCGTTGTATTTTTCGAAAGGCAGCTTTTGTGTTTTTATAAAAAATATAGTTTTCACTCTCGTCGGGTATCTATTGAAGATATTCCAGGCTTTCCTCTGTTTCCGATAGGCACCGCTACAATCCTCATTCCACCAAGGTTTCTTTTGTTTTTTAGGCCTATTAATTACTTTTTTAATGGAAGCGTCAGCACTTGCTATAATTGTATCTGTTATTTTTAAAGTTACTTCATCGATGTCACCAATTTCTACTGCGTTGGAAATATCTGCGAGGCTAGTAAAGAGTGGCCAGTTGGCAGTTTCAAATATACAGTTAGTTTGGCTGACAGAGTGAGGTTGGTATTGGCCTTCATATTTAAGTTTAATTGGATAATGGTCACTATTGTAAAGGTAAGGATCCACAGAAAAGGTCCAAAATGGCAAAATTAAAGGTGTGCAATTTGCCAGATCTATTGAATGGTAAGTAAGTGAAGGTGAGTGAAAGTAAGTAGGTTGGCCGTTATTCATTATACATAAATCATTGTCCGTTATTAGTTTCTCAATTTGTTTGCCTCTTTGATTAATGTCTGAACTGCCCCAGAGGATATGATGGCCATTTAGGTCACCAAGTATAATGAATGGTTGTGGAAGTTGATCTATTAAATTATTTAAGTCAGAAGTGGCAATACGGGTGTTAGGAGGTAAGTATAAATTGCATATTGTTATTAAAATATTTACGTGAAGTCTTACAGCAAGAGCTTGCAGATTTGTTTTTAAGTTAATTTGAGTTACTGGAAAGTCATGGGAGGTAAGCAATGCAACACCTCCACATGCTCTATGGCCATCATCGTAATCTTTTCTGAATGTAGTGAAATAGTGAATGTTGGTGGAATCATTGCTTCTTAAAAAGGTCTCCTGGAGGGCGATTGCAGCTGGCTTGTGGTTGTTTATGATGTCTTTGACATCATCAATTTTTTGTCGAAAACCCCGGCAGTTCCAGGAAAGAAAGGAAGCCATAAAAATAAAGGATAAAAGAAAAGAAGAAACTACTTATGTTTTCTCGTCCTAGGACGAGATCTGTCTTGCCGAAGATCCTTTTTGGACTTGGGTGGCGAAGTCTCCAAGCCATCACTCTCTACAGAGGAAATATCACTTTCGCTGTTGTAAAGATTTATTAGGTCACTGGTAGAAGGATCGGTTATTACGTTTCTGGATGAAACATCAGACTGTAACTGGCCCGTTGGTTGGCCTGACATAGTGGTGCCAGATCCAGATCTAGGCAGTAGAGAGGTTTGAGAAGAATTTCTTGCTATTTTAATATTATTTTTCCCAGGTGGTTTGGTTCTCTTAAGAGAGGTATTTACAGATCGATTTGATTGGTTTATATTTTCTGTATTTGATGAGGTTGTAGCTGATGCTTTAGAAAAAGGCGTTATATATTGGTTCGATGAAGTTTTATTTTGATCAGATGGCTTAGACACAGTTGTATCGGTTTGAGTAGAGCTAGTTTTGAAGGGTTTTTTTACTATTGTAGAGTAAGATATTCCAGGTTTCGGGGTGCGATCGTTAACAATTTTTCGGGCCTCCGGAAATGATATGTTTTGTTGCACTTTAATTGTTTGAATTTCTTTTTCAGAAACAAATTTAGGACAAGACCTGGCAAAAGCTGGATGGTCACCTTTGCAGTTCACACAGCAAAGGGACAATGTAGTACAGACATCGGTCTTATGTTCTGTACTACAGCATTTTGCGCAGGTTTCTTTGCCGCGGCAAGACATGAAAGAGTGGCCAAATCTTTGGCATTTGAAACAATGGACAGGATTTGGAATGAAAGGTCTCACTGGGCAATTACTGTATGTTATTTTAACGTGTTTTGGTATGCTTGGTGTACTGAAAGTTAATATTAAGTGTTTAGTGGGTATTTTCTGATTATTTCTTGAAATTGTGATTCTTTTGACGTTAATTACATATTGTTCGGATAGGGATTCCAAGATGTCTTGTTCTGTATCATGAACTAAGTCTGATTCAGATATAACACCTCTGGATGAATTTAAAGTTCTATGGGGTGTAACAGTTACTCCTATTGGACCGACGGATTTTATTTTAATTATATTTAAAGCTTGTGTTCTATTTAAAACTTCAACAAGTACATCTCCTGCTAGGTTTTTTTTTATGTTTTTAGTCTCTCCAACCATACCTAATATTGTTTTATGAAGTAAAATAGCAGATATATTTTTAAGGTTACCCTCGTTACTCTTTATTACAAAAAATTTTTGTTCTGTTATATTTTTTTCATTATTATAAATACATATTTGCTCCACTGAAGGAGAAGTTGATTTTGGGTTATTCATGTTTGAGAAATAGATGTTCAGTCCCCGGCGGCACCACCCACCGGAGTCCAACGAGGGGATACAGGTTCCTGTACCGGTGCTAGCCAGGGACTATACGGACCCAACTCACCTCTATGACTGCCCTAAGGAGCTAGTTGGTGAGCAGGTCCTTAGTCCTAGCAGGATATACCCACCAGCCGATTAATGTACTGGGACCAAAGTACACTTCCTGTTTATCCGAAGCAGGAGCCGAAGCAATGTATTGGGGCGTTATGTTGTCCCTCAATCACCAGGATCTCCCTTTCCGAAGACACAGGTCTCCACGCACGGCAAACACGTGGGTGATATAATCCCCAAGAGGAGCTAAATGCACAGACTGGCGAAAAGCTTCTCAAGGGGAGCCCTCACCTCCGAAGAGGCAACCACAACGAGGGAGGAAGAAAAAGCAAAATGCAAAGGGTAGAGGAGAAGAACGAAAGGGAGGGAGGGAAGATCACTCAGGTACCCCGGGGTTGTGAAGCCCGTACAAACCTAAAGAAGGAATGCCCCAGGGGGCTCCGCATTTGGACCTTGCGCCAAAAAATCCCAACATCCAATACAATACGTACCCTTCCGCGAGAACCGCTACACAATACCATTTTACATCTAACGTTACAACAATAAGGTATTATACCTATGACAAAATTTTACCCCTAGAACGATGAAACCAAAAACCTAGGCTTGCTCAGATGTGCAGAAAATGTTTCAGGGCCCAATATTTCTCCAGAACACAATCTGTTTTGTCCGAAATTTCCCCGAAAAACGTCCCCGTATTTTCCTTCCAGTTTAAGCGACTATTCAAGTACAATGTTGGTGATTAAGAACTCTCTCTAACGTGATTTTTTTTTAGACTATTACTTACAAAATTAAAAAAACTAACATTTATTCCAATAAAAAAAAATTTACATAGATGGATTATATCAGTTGTCACCACGAAATGGCAGCTTTCCTGTCTCTTTGTGAAGGTTGTCAATCACCTTTGACGTCATACACACCTTGAGACGAGATGCTGAAGAAAACCGCGTGAAATGGTATCTTCCACCATGGAAATGCCTGTCCAAGGATTCTTTCAATAGTTGTGAAGCCTTATAAATACAACGGGCAACGCCATGATCGCTGTTATATTTGCTTCGCAAACCAAATGGGAATTCGCAACAATCACCGGGGGTTAGCGAGTAGTGATCACATCTAACCCCACGAAAAGAACTGTCACGGGCCACAAAGAAGGTCACGGGCAACGCCCTGCTGGCCACGCAGTGGCTAGTGGGAGACAAGAGAAAAACTGCCGTTTTCCACGTGCAAGCTTCCTTCGCCGATTTCAGTAAAATATGAAGATGAAACCATTTGAAAATTTGCTTCACTGCAAAGAAAAAAAGGGGTGGGCGCGTAAATATAGTCGCTAGCCAAAATATTTGTTGGTCACTGATGACAATTGAATTTGTAGTTTCTTTTTTTTATATAAACTTGGGCAAAAATTTCACCACAGCTGCCTGAATTTCCCTCGAACCTCGCTCGCGCGTTCGGACATATTCAGCACCCCTGGACCTGCCTAGCACCCTTGAATCAACTGGCTCTGGCAAGGATGTTTGCAGTGGTTCGGAATATACTGTCCCCCTCCAAGCGTTTTGATGAGATACCTCCTCCACGACCTGATCAATTGTGCTAGGTCGGTTGGTTTGGGGTTGTTTATGGTGCGCCATAATAGGCTATGCTGCGCAAGACAACGCCAATTAATTGGGAAAAGAAAGGAATGGAGAAAGATCGCATAGGCATCCAGAGATTGCGACCTCTATGTGTTTACCAGAGACAAAGAATAGATCACTAGGGTTCCAATTTTGTGCAAGACGCGTTATCTCGTTGAAATAAAACAACCTATTACTTCAAGGAGACTGTATGGTTGGTTTTGGGGTTTTATGGCGCAAAAACGCTATTTGGTCGTGCTGCGCTGAAAGTTTTACGGACACAGAAGAGAAACACACCAAGAGAGGATAACCAGATAACCACCAGAACGGCCCCTGAGCCTGTCCTTTTAAGTAACTTATCAGTTTGATGGGCACTCCTGGGTACTTTATAAAAGCCAAAAAAAAAGTGTGACAAAAATTACAAAGTGGGGATTTTGGAAGGGGAAAAAAATCCACATTGTGGTAAAAACAGCCTATTTCATAGAAGGGGTTGCCCACTGGAGCTAGTTTATCAAAAGTAATTTAACCCAAAACAAATTTAAAAAAAAAGAAGAGATTGTTATTTAAAGACTAAGTTATTGCTGCTATAACATGTCCATACTTCAGCAGACAATGCACCAGCCCACCAATCCTCTTCCTTGCCTCTCTATGGTTAAATGCAATTTTTTTCCAAGCGCTATGCGGTCCGTTTTCCCGGCAGCGCCAGTGAAATTGAGTCGTGAGGGGACATCGGGTAGCATAGTGGAGAAAAGATCCTACCGATCCACAAGCACAGAGATCTGTTTCGCTTTCCCGAAACGGAAAAGGTACTGTTGGGAAAGGGCATTGGCCAGTCTTCTTCCTTCTTGTCTTGTCCATGGATAGAACACTTCAAATAGGGCCATGCACGGTCCACACAATCTCAGCTATTTTAAGGCAATTGTCCGAGTACAGGTCCTCCAAGGGAGAGTCACTAATTTGTTGAATGCTCGCCAAGATGGCCGGGCAAGAGAGGACGTGTTCGGGACTTAATTCTGTATCACAGTTTTTACAGCTGGGATATGTTCTTGTTCCATCCGGCTGAATTTTCATTCCCCTAAGGTGTCCGGTTCTCAGTCTTACTATGGTTTTGGCAAGTGATTTGCTTGTAGTTTAGGGGAAGCCTCCATTGGTTTTACCTTTGGGTGCTTGAGGGGAAATAAAATACCCTCCGTGGACCAACAGGTAGAAGTCCAACCTTTTTAAGGCTCTGGCAACCCTCTTCTATGGATAGAGCAATGATTGAATTTTGTGGCATTGGTCAGTAAAGAACATAATAAACCACCTGTCTCGGATCACAGTGTGGTAGGATACTACGGAAAGGAACTCGAAAAGGGGTCGTCCAGTATCCTCCCGTTCCTATACATTTCTCCATCTTGTACATATGCGCTCCCTCAAAAATGCTCTAAGGTGGCTGGTCGGTTTTTTAGAGGTGGAATACACCAAGTGAGGAATGCACCTGACAAGGAATCGAAACTGCGCTGCCAATAATTTAAAGGTTGCTAGGGCAGTGGGCGTATCCACTGACCCGCGACATCCCCTCCCCCATAGGGAAGGACGATCCAAGCAGGAAAAACAAACTGCCCCTTGTCCAGAACTGTTGGAACATGTTTTTGTACCAACGGCTGGTCACAAGAGGGCAGTTTCGAAGATAAACCCCCGAAGGGTTTACAGGGGAGGGTTAAGCCGTAGGTTCCGGTCTAGTGAGCTCTCGTGCAGCAAAAAAAAAAGTGACAAACCGACCCTGAAACCAACTTAGCACCTCGCCCACGCTCTGAACCGCTCGTCCGTTTCCCGCAGGAAGACTGTTGCAAAGGGAGAGAAGGAAGCTGCGTAAACAAAGCGGCGCAACATGAGCGGTGACACACGGAGCATTGTGCAAGGGCACGTCTGCCCGCAAGGTTATATCGAGCAGGTGAGGCAAGAGGTTGTCACGTTCGCCCGAGAAACAAGTGCCACCTGGGCTAACCCATGATTAACGCCGCCTCCACGATTCCTCAAAGGTCTCTTCCGTTACTTCATTCATAACAATGCATACTGTGCAGACAAGTGGTTCGGGAACGTAACTGCCTTCACATACACGGAATGATGCGATTGGTTCAGGTTCTTGAAGTACTTTTTGCTCTAGAGTACTCAGAGAGAGCAGAGAAATGGAATAACGAATTCAACAGAGCAATGTTTCCTACCATTATACAATCCTCATACAACAAGGTGCGACTTTTTTTTTTCAGGATACACTAAAGAAAATGAATTATTTGCACACTAGTAAAAGTAAAGTTTCTTCGTATTTTGTTCACTGTTTAAAATTACGAAATTTTTTGTTTTCATTGCACTCTAGGTATGGCGTGACTCAAATGAGAAGGTAGCTGACCTTGAATTAATTCCTTTCTATGAAGGGGGTAATCTCGCTTAGGCAAAGGGCTACCATCTGCAAAATCATGTGCTGTCATCGTCGTGTTTCTTATGAACCCTGATGCTGAGAATGGACTTTAATTTTTATAAGATGCAACCTACGAATTTAAAATTTTAACATTTCTGTGTCGTACGTCTTTTTTGTGTATTGCCATCTATTTGAATACACAATTTGGACATTATAAGCTGATTTTGATAAAAATACATCACAATTGGAAATTCAAAATGCACAATTTCAACACAAATTTTGATTCAGAAAAAACTCATTCTTACAATAGTATACGTAAATTATTTTCCTCGTATGCAGCGAGGATTATAAAGTTAACAAACTCACCATTATGGCTTTCTTTCAGATGTAGTATAGACTCTTTACAGAAAACTCTGAGATCATTATTTATGGTATCATAAGTCTTGAGTAAACGCTACCAGTGAACTCTCGTGAGATCATCCTATTTTCCCAAAACGAAATTTCTCAAAAAGCAAAACCGTTATCACTTCACATGGCACTCCATTTTTGAGAGCGCATTTCAGATAAGATATTTTTCAAATGTCGCCAAAAACGTTGATTTTATGAATACCTACCTCACGATTTAAACAAGTGCAATTCGATTGCCCTCTCTGAAGAAAATGTGCATTTCTTTTAAAATTGTATCAGCGTTCTTCTTGGGTTCGATGAGGCATTTTCAGCATAAACAAACCACCGGAAAACGAGGATTATACTGTTGATTTCCCAATACGTACAGAATTCTACAGTAAAACACAAGCGCCATCTACATTAAGTTTTAGAGAAAAAGCCTTTCATAGGGATAATGTTCTTACGGTCAACTATACGGTGCTTACCATCAACCCCAAATTTAGAAGACAAAAAATGGACCGCATTTTATCATCATTTAGAAAAGAAATCTCTTTATCTTTGACACTTCTGACGATGATCAACAGACACGAGGAATTATCAAGTCGAAAGATATGTTTTCTTGAACTTTGGTATACACACACAGAACACACACATCGAAATTGCAGTGGCAGAGTTCACAATTCACCATTCTTTCTTATCTTACCGTATCATCGTTCTCACACATACTTATCTGCTAAGGATGAAAACACACCCGCCATAACAGACACTTTTTATTTCCGTTCTTATACTGCTGCTTTTCTCCTCAACTAGGGCTATACGCTCCTGAATGATTTGATGAGCGAGCACTTAGAAGTTAATTAAAGTAACACTGGAGCAACGGGCTGTTGGCGACACTCCGGGAAGGAAACGACCACACAAAATGTTATTGACGTTACAAAAATAAACTGTGAAGTTATTGGATGTAGATCGGAATTGTATCATGCCCACAGTAAAAAAAAAACGAGGACAGGTCTAAAAAAATTGCCAAATTTCCTTGCAAATGAAGTGTTTATTTAGTACTCGGTTACTAAGGAAATCGGAGAACCCATGAATGTACTAGGTGACTCTGTTACAGAAGGTAGTTAGGTAGATCTGGCAACGGAAGGTGGTTAGGTCACGATATATTAAACGTACACGACAGTCTTGAAGTTAGATTGCGATTTGAACTCACAATCTCCGGTTGTTAATCCACAACTCTGCAAACTAGGCTACCTAGGCCCTGGGAAGGATTTTGCAAAACGAAAAAAATTTCGTATGTTCGTCTGGACACGAATGGAAGAGGACTTACTTCGAGCCCTTCTTGAAATCAAACGTTAAAGAACAATCAAAAATACACATTGCAGCTCGTTTAATTAGTATAAATTTAAGTTTAGTTTATGACTCGGGTAAAACGAACTGGATATATGTGAAAAACAGTCAACAATCATTTTAAATATTAATTTAGTTTCACTGCCTGTTGATTAGAATAGAAATCCCTGGAGAGAAGGATTGGGCCTCCTTTCAAATAGCTTTCCGTATCCATGCCAGATATACGTCACACAAAAATCCTTCAATGGCGTGAAAACATTCGTTTTAATACTCTCTATTCTAAGAAAGCCGGTATCACCCACATTTCATTCAGCAGCACAGAAAAGCAAACACATTGCGTCACAGAAGGCATTGCAAAACCCTCGTCACCCTTCCAAGAAAGAGGAGGGGGAAAATTAACTTTAGAAATACCTTTGCAAAAACTTTCCAATCTCGCGTGTCGTCGGACAATTAGCCTTCCACAAAAGGGGGAGTCCGGAGAGAGGGTGGGCGCCTTTCATATCTCCCAGACCGAGCACCTCTAATTGCCGACATTGAATGATGCCCGGTGCGCAATGCAAACAAGGCGAGTGTGGTAATGCCTAATTAATGGCCAATGTGCTCGCAATGTAATTAAGGTTACGGCGGCACAATGGACTGGGAGAGAGCAAATTGAGACACTTTTTTCCCTCTCCCTTATCTCTCGCTCCCTGAGCTGATTCTAATGGAACAAGCCGCGAGACACCTAATGAGAAACAAATGGTTATCTCGGAGAATGAGGTAATAAAAAATCGAAAGGCCTAAATGAGAAAGTTCAATATACATTTTTCCGCGACAGCCTCTGTATACAGAGACCGTTTATCAGTATTAGCAACGAATAAATATTCACCAAACGCAGGACAGGAGCTTAAAAACAATCGACGTGGCGATAAGTAGATCAGTCTATTGTTACATGCAAATATCATAAAAAACGGAAGCTGTCGTTTAGCGATGTATTATCACTAGACAGTTCGTAGGTAGGAATTTTAATTAGCGTCACACTGGAGAGACACAACGGGGATCTGGGATCAATTCCCTAAGGGAAAGATTCGAGTAAAACACCACGTAATTTCAAACCATGGTCACATGACGAGGTCACACCTGAGTGCCATATCATACTCCAAACTTCCACAACATGCCAACGTCAGGACTTTGATGTAACGTGCACTAGCCCCTTCTGTATACACGACGGTCTTTGGTTGGTTGCTAATCCGTCGTTCTTCCAACCGGTCTACCGCGGCCCAACCGCAATCATGCTAAACGCTCATGGTACGCATTCCTTGTCCAAAACCAATCCAAAAAAGTGCGGTCCTTAGGATGTAGCATTCCAGAGATGCAACTGATAGTTAATCGCTCACATTACTATTCGCATATCAATCTCGAGAGCTTTATTTTCGTCTCCGTATAATCTCAGGTGTCGGCTGCCCCAGGAAGACCCAAAGGATAGTTCATATGGTGTCCATCGCTGCAATTTCGAATGACCGGATGTGACATAACACTTTAGACGCGAATGCTACGTCCAGTCTAAAACCGGAAAACAACTTTCGGGATGTTTTCTAACAAAGAATCGCGTGCTGTCGATTCGGACCACCCTATATGTTTTGCATGTAACACGTAACGCAGCTTTAGATGTGGACAGTACATGCACAAACGTCTTCTTGCACGTCACGAGCAGTGTTAGGTGCAATGCGCGAATCCAGGGTTGAAGCGATTAGAAATGGGAGGTAGTTGAATTTACGTCCAACTAAAGCAACATAATGGGCTCTTGGCGACGGTCCGAGATCAATCCCAAAAGGAAAGGATTTTTTATGTAATTAATGTAGATGGCGATAGTGTGTTATTTTTGCAAAACATAAGCATTGGGTACCGTAGGTAAAATCGTTGTCTTCCGGTGATTAGTTAACAGTGAAAATATACCGCATGCATTATTTTTCTTGCATAAAATTTCCTAAACTTTAATGAAAGTCGCGCATTGGTGTAACATCAGACTCGACACAAAATTGGCTGAAATAAGCATGAATATGGACATGTTTTATGCACTGAGACGGAGAAAAAATGTTCATGCGTTATGCATTCTCGAATACTGCTACAATGAGTGGCAGGGCTAAGAATGGGATCCTCACATACGGTGTTTTTGAAGTGTAGGTTAGGTATTTTAATTAACGTCACAACGTGTTCTGCAACACAACTCCAAACAATCGCAATAGTTCTGCAGGCATTTTGTCCAAATTTTGCAAACTGCAGTCATATCAAAAACAGGCGTACAACACAATTATCGGCTCAGTATGTTTTACATATTTATAATAAAACACATCGAAATTAATTAACTTACTTTATTTAAAACCAAGGCATACTTTCAGAATTTGCAATTCTGTCGATAACTTTTGAAGTTAAATATTTCGTCGTTGACATAGAAGATGTGTTGTTTATAAGGGAGGTTGTTCCGTAGCTAGATAAGAAAAAAGTGTGTCGAGGAGCGTGCTTTGCACTGCAGAAACATCGTATCATATGATTGAAAAAAATCGACCCAAATTTTTATAAAATTAAGGAAAAATTGTTCTGCAAAGACTTTGTTCTGCGACGTACGGCGTAGTTTTAAGCACTTTCTGCTCCCGGGACGCATACGCGGAAACCCTCACGCTTTCAGCACCTCTTGGCGAGTTGGCGATAGAAAGCACTTTGAGAACCGAAGTCTGGGGAAATTGGCAATCCTCAAATTCTCGAGCAACCCTACTACGTTGTAAAAAAGATCGCCATTTTTCTCTCGCTGAGTGCTATGATTTTCCGTATGATTTTCTTTTTGTATATTCTAAATATATGTTGACATTCTAGATAGTAATGTACAAATATTTTTGCAATTCTTTATCTGTCTGTATTGTAACTACTTCGAAGAATTGGTTGATATAAGAAGCAGGCGGCAAAAACGTACCCCCATGTAAATAAATTATATATGTTCACATTTATTTGAAATTTAGTCAATCAATTGCCTTTTGTTATGATTTTTACAATATAAAATGATCACTGACTCTAAAACTCGTCAAATACAAAGAATTGATGAGTATGTATTTGTTTATTGTGGAACTTATTCGCCCTTATAACCTACACAGAGTTTGTATTTTCATAATATAGTTTCTTATGAATCAAATCTCTTGTTTGATCGTCTACCTAATATAATCTCGCCACTGTTTGTTGAGACAACTAGTTGTAAATATAAACTTAGTAAAAGCAGTTATCAATAATAAGATTTAAGCAAAGTAATTTTTTTGTAAACAAATACACTTCTCGATTTGTTTCACTCATTTAAGCTCAAGATAACAAAATTTAAATTGAAAAATATTCCATTTTGTCTGTTTTCAATAGCTTAGCTTTCTTTAAACAAAGTTTTTTCTATCTCATATCCTATAATTATAGCACTTGCATTTGGGCTGCTATGGAGACAAAATTTTTTTACGCGTGCATTCATAAAGGACCAAAATTTGTTTTATTTCATATTTATTGTTTAAGTTATTAGGATGTGTCACAAACATATATTTTATAATGTATTTAATACATATTTGTAACTCAAGCAAAACATGTAGTTTTTTCCCGTCTAATAAATATTTTTATTTCAAGGACCTACATTATTCTGTATTTTAAATCACTTTATGTATTATGTTGTTGTTTATTACCATTTTAACCCTTAACGGTCATTAGTCACTTCTCACGTAACAACAGTACTATGTCTCTGTGGTTGTAAGTCACCTCTCACGTGACGACAACAGTGCTTTGTCTCTGAAGTCGTGTCGCACCTAACAACATTACTTTGTCGCTGCAGTCAATATGTCACATGGGTGGTGACAAGACTGATACTGTCTGTGAAATGTGGGCACAATTGCCTTGTCAGTTCAAATTCTCAAGATCCTTATGGAATTGTGGGAACTACGATGGAGTGCAGATACAATAGGTAGAAGAATGCACAAGTTTTTTCCCACTCCAGATATTAGTCAATATGTGTACCACCCCATAACATCCCAGCTACTCATAGGCCATGGTCGCTTTCCGGAATACTTTTAAAAAAACTTTTTTTCTTCGGAAAGCAAGTTTCTGATCTGTGTCAGTGTGGAGAGTTTGTTGACTCGCCATTACATCTTCCACTGTAAACTCACGGAACACCTTAGGGGTGATCTCCTTTTCCTAAAAGAGGCTACCAAAACTTACTCACAACACCCTCAGTATCACCAGGCCCTCCTGGCCTTGGACAGATTTGTGACTGCCAAACTTATGCCGTTCTTCACAACATTAGGTAAGTTGGTGGGTATTTTGAGTAGTAGTGTGATGAAGCATTGACTGTTGGCTTGAGAAGGTCTTTGCTAGAGGCCCGCAAAGTAACACGATGCATACTGTGTGGTTCGGATGCAACATCGACAGCTAAACATCAATGTTTTGAAGTATCGATATTCAAAATTAAAACATCAAGGTTGATAATGCATCGCCCCCAAAACATCGATGTTTTTAAAATTCAGTGTATTAAAACTTTCTTCCCCATTTCTTAAAACTGGTTTAGCACCTAGTGATGCGACATAGGCTCCAATACATCAATGTTTTGAAAATATCGACATTGATGTCGCATCCCTACTTTTCAGACCCTTGGCCCCACTTTGGTCTAAAAGTAAGTTCAATTTGGCGATTATGAAATTTATGCTACTTGGTTATTTTTATAACCCCAAAGGGAAAAATTAAGACACAACATAATTTTGAATCATTTTTAAATAACGAGGCAACACCCAAGCTGGCACTCCAAACTTACACACCACGCTAATGTAAGAACACAATATATTTAACATGCACCAGCCCCCTTTCTACACGACGGTCTTTGGCAGGATTCGAACTCCCAACCCTCCGGTTGCTAGTCCATTACTCTTCCAACCATGGCACCTGTTATAGTTGTAGTTTTTTAGGAGTTACATCATATATTAGTTTTGTATGCCAAAAAATACATAATCAATGATTAAATTTATAATTTTTCTTATTATGAACAGAAGAAAAGATTTTTTGTTTTATAATAAAATTACAATATTAATCTGAGTAATATTATTAGTTTAATTACTACGTGTGCAATAATTTATTCACAAGACCTTTTAGGAGTTATAACATGCTACTGATTAGTCTAAAACCAACATTTTGATGAAATGTGGTATATCTAATGGTATTTTTAATTAACGTCTCTCTCTCTCTCCCACTGGAGCAACACAATGGGCTATTTGTGACGATCCTGGATCAACCCCAAAGGGAAAGATTAAGACAACATAATTTTGAATCATGGTCATATAGCGAGGCAACACAACAGATTTAACATGCACCAGCCCCCTTCTACATGACGGTCTTTGGCTGGATTCGAACTTCCAACCCTCTGGTTGCTCTTCCCACCACGGCACCTGTTATATTAGCATGATGCTGATTTAATTAATTTTTCAAAAATTATTTTATCTAAAATTTTCATGTCCTGATCAGGACAGATGTTGAGTGAGTTAAATATATGGAGATAGCATGAGCACATTTTTATAAGTTTCACAGAAGTCTACTTTGAACAAGTTTAGCTGACTCGTGGTTCTAGATAAGCTTTGAATGTAAATCTGACTAAAGCCAATATTGCTAAAGTTGCAAGAATCAGAATGTATAGCTACAGAAAATTTTACGACTTGAAAATATTTACCAACCAAAATATTGGTTTACAATTTCTTCAGTTGTTATGCAGGATGTTTACATAGGACATCATTTTGTTTTGGAATAACTTTTAAATAAAACATTTCTAATTTCATTGTGCACTCAATGATTGACATTATTCATTGAATTTAATATCAGTCAAATGACTGCCAGCACTGCATATTTAGTCTTCCATCCACATGATTTCTTAAGACCATTTTGCTCTACAGCTTTTGATTGTCATTTATTTAGGAAGCTGATCTAGGTTAGTGAGTGTGAATCTCAGCACATTTTAGCAAAATATTTAATCAAAATGAATTCTCTATGATGGAGACTTCTAGAAAATTGTAAAATTACTTTGGGCTACATCGTGTGCATTCAAAACAAATATGTGTAAAAAAAATTTCAAAACACTGTTCTCTGCAAGATACGAAAAAGTCTGACCGACTTCTTACAGAAAGTTCCCAAGAAAACATTGATACTGTATGATATATAGTGTTATTGAAAAACAAGTGACCTCTGTTGACATTACACAAAAGTAGGCTTTCTCCAAACACAATATGGGAAAAATTTGGATTTTCATCGAAGCTCTAAATGTTATTATGCATGCAATTCTCTTGGTCCATATTATATTCCACATATAAGTATAATTATTTCAGTTCTAAAGTTCAATTTAAATTACATTCCAAAACAGTTCAATCCAGAAAAAAATTACTAGGTTAACAATACTTGCGTGTACCAGACAACATTGGCAATCTTGAATAATTATGAAAATCAGAACTAAATATAAATCTTTTAGTACAAATTGTAAGCAACATTTAATGTATTCAGAATGATTTATTGAGACTGATTCTGACATTGCAAGATATTTTTGTAAACAAACACATGAAGGTAAACAAAAAGAAGTGTTTCAGTTACAGTGAATATATGTACTTCAATTCATTATAGAAGGTATTTTTTAATTAATGTCTTACAAGAAAAACAAAGAAACAAATGGTACATAAAAACTTTTATTTTCATTTCAATACACAATAAACTTTAAATATCAAGTAATTTAGTCATACATTACAAAAATTTATTTTTCTGTAAATGAAAATGAAATAATGGGCGAGCCGGAGAACTTAGGCCGAAGGCCTTCTATCTCCCTCAGAAAGTAGTTGGGAACTGAGCAGGTTATGAAGTTCACTGAAATATGTAAGGTAGAGTGAGTGCAGTTGGTTGTCCAATGAAAACAGGTGGCTTAGAAATTGGGCAGATCAAGGACGAGTACAATTGGAACAGTACATAAGATGCAAGAAAGGCTTAAGAATTATTAAATTAAAGAAAAAATAAAAGCAGGAGATTTAAATAGTAAGAACATTAAGGATTAAGAATGACTCTGGGTCTTTTATTATATTCGGGTTGACGAGGGTCATATCTGGGATACACTGGATGGCAGGGTTATCAATTAATTCAAGATTAGCATAAAAATTAGTAGCAAGTTTACTGAAGTAAGTTTTAAGTTCGGTAATTTCAAGATCTTCGCGAATTTTAGCGTTTCGGTAGTACCAGGGGTAACCACTGATAATACGTAGAGTAGAATTTTGAAGAGATTCAAGTTTTCGCTGCGTATCCCAATTTTCTGTAAATATAATTAACCATACAAGACTCAAAAAGAAACTTTTTGCATGAAAATTTAACTTATGACCATTAAGTGTAGAATTATTCAAATTTAAGTATTTCCAATCTTAAATTTTTTTTTTAAATAGAGAAAATGTTTATTTTTGTAAAAAATAGGGTAATTTAAAAAATTACTTAACATTTTGGCAATAACTGCTATCACAAAAACACCTGCTTCAAGAAATAAAAACAAAACCACATAGAAACACATTTTGATAATAGAAATTACAAAAACATAAATACAAGTAAGGGATAGTTAAAAATCTGAAGGATGAGGAACCTGAAAATATAAAGTGTGCACATCAGTACAATACAAATGAGATCACAAACTCACCTTTTCGAGTCAACACTAATGTACACCTAATTCTGTTTGGACGAGCATGAGTATCATCTTGTGCGAATGTTTCAACAGTTTTACGAACAAATTCAGTTATTAATTGTTGTGTTTTGGTTAGGCCATTATATAATTATCTGTAAGAGACTACCAAGAACTTCAGTTCACGTTGAAATTTCCTAGCGCGTTTTTCATTAGGGTCATGTTTGACAAAATGATTACCCAATTTTCAGGTCAGTTCCAGACATTCTTTTACTAAACCTGCATTTAGAACAAGATCTTATTGTTCATTATCACTACATTCTGTGGGATTAGGAGTCTCAAAGCCAACCTCTTCTAATAATTCATCTTTGCTTACGGCTTTCTCAAATGATTCATGAATATCTTCAAATGATAGATCACTGAATCCTCCAGTTGCGTGTCATTGTAATGATGTTGGGAATACAGTCGTGTTAGTTACCAAATACAATTAGAACATTGTAGATACATACATTGGTAAATGAAAACATGTATTCCAAAACGCATACACTACATGTTATGCAATCTATTTGTGGGTGCAATATAACTGACTAACCACTGCATTGCCCGTGATAGTTCTTTTCATGGGGTCAGGTGTGACCACTGCTTGCTAACCCCCAGTAATTGCTACGAATACCCATGTAGTTTAACAGATGATACTACTATGCCACAAATAGAAGAAAAAAAATTTGGGCAAATAAATTCAAACTGACTGGAGTAAATAGAGAATGAAATATTTATTTTGAATCTGAGTAAAAAAAAAAGTTTGTGCAAAAACAGAATTAGGTGAGCGTATACAAACAGGAAATGTTCGACGCAAAAAAATAAATACGCTCAGGGTAGTCGCATGAATTGAACCTATGTCATCTACAGCTTGCAAGCTATTAACAATGAGAAACCCACTGAACCCCCAGCAAGTTGCTTTCCCACTCCTTGTACTCAGTAATGATACTATTCCCTCTACACCTCACCTCACCTCCCCTTTCCGCTTGTGTATCAATAGAATAGCACAAAATCATTAGTACTACCCAAATTTTGTTCAACAGAGGTTTTGGAAAACCAAATCGACATATTACATTGTTTATTTCAACATACCTATATGAGAACTTAAGTCTGTTAGCACAAATGCACTTGTGATGGGTAATGCCTTCTATGAGGTACTCTCGATACACCCTTGACAATGTGGAGCAAGGTCTCAACTATGTCCAAAATGTTAAGCTTATGCGTTTAGCTTTAACTATCCTTCCACGTTCAAACTCGGTTAATTCTTGGCAGGTCGACATTCAAGAGTTTAACAGAGAGCACTGATAACTATCTGACTCTTTATACTCTTTTAATGCAATGTGAGCACTAGTAAATTTGCATACTGCTATCCCATGACTTTTAGCACATCAGTGTTCGGTGTATGGAAGTTATATAAAATTAATAATGCAAAAGTTTTGGTACAGGCATATGAGGGGTCAAAAAATAATACTTAATATAAGATTTTGCAAATGAAAGCACATAAAAAAATAGCTGCAGAGATTAGGAAATAGCATGTGTTTCTAATTTGAATTAATGGGGTCGCACTGGCCCTGGAACTTTTTTAGGTATAATGCTTGAGTAAATATATTAAGTGAATCTTCACCCATCATATGAAGAAGAATGATTCAAAATTGCCCATTGGATTTATAGTCACATGGAATGTTTTAAACAAAACCTATGCTGATGAACAGGCTTGTGAGTGACATATGTTCAATGGCCCAAAAGGGAAAGAGTTGTCTTGTAATTATGATCCCTATCAAAAAAGGTTATGTAGTGCTTCAAAGGAAGGCTGATTTAATATTCAACTAACTTCAATAAAATAGCATGTCTCTTCTTCATAGTTATTTCATTTTCAATATTATTACACATAAAACAGAAAGGAAATGAAATCAAAATTCTTATTTAAATCACCGATTTTAAAAAATAATCACTTAATTTTAAATTTGCATTCCCTGTAACAATCTAAAAATCGAAAGAAATGGTCCGTTTTGATAGAATCAGATGTATTCAATTTGTGGACTTTCATATAATGTAATCTCAAAAACTAGATTACATCTAATTATGAATCAAAAATTAAAACTACTGATCGCAGAAAGAACAATCTCACTGCCTCTACTAAAATTACACTTCACAAATATAATTAAACGCAATAGCATAAAACAATTCAAAATCAAAGCTGAAACAAATTTTTCTTGCATCTCTAAAGCATCAAAAAAACACATTTGAAAATTGAAGGAGATTGTATTTACTTTTCAGTTATACATCCAATCTTTCAAAAGAATACGCCTAAAGACAAATTAACTTTTCCTAATCAAATTATTCCGCTTTCAATACAAAGACCGTTGAAAAACATGAGCTCCTCACACATTCTCATAAGCATAAACAAAACAGAATGCATTCAACATCAGATCAGAACAGCGCGCGATTTTTCAAACCGCCGACAGAACTAATACGCCTTCTAGCGGCAATTCCTCTAAGTTTTAACATTAGGATTATCGTAGTTGGCGATACAGGCATCTATCGCCAACTCGCCAAGAGGTGCTGAAAGCGTGAGGGTTTCCGAGTATGCTCCCGGGACATCATAATTCAAATTTAGTTTTTAGGTTTTATGGCGAAAGGGTCATATTTAGCCAGGCACAAGACTTTATCAAGTAAAAATGTCATGAAAGCGAAAATGAGGGATTGGGAATAATGTGGTGAAAGTAGAAAAAGAGAGTGAGGGCAACGCGGGTAAACTTAAGGCTCCCGTTTGCTTAAGGCGGAAACGGGGCCCTATGGGAAAAGAAAATATCAGAAGAGTACCCCGACTTCTTGAAACCTGAGAAGTGCCTCAGTAGGGCAAGGAAATCCAAGAAATGAAGAGTTCTATTTTTGTGGGAAATGAATGAAGACCTTGGTTTCACAGTATTTTTTAGTTTCGATACCCATTTACAAAATAATACCTTAGGCACATGCCTAGTGGGTGATCCGTCACTAGCTAGATGACTTGGTTGCAGCTCGCTAAAAGTGAGTGCGAGAAACAAAAAAAAACATAATCGATCTCCGTATCTGGAGACGAGGAAGCAACCCACAGTAAAAGTCAACTATTATCTCCGATTTCATAAGTGGTATCTCACATTTCTCAGCGAGGAAACTGAAACATCAAATTAGTACCACACAAAGGGAGGCATCCGACTTCCCCGTTCGGAATGAGAAGGCGGGAAGGATCGAGTGAAGGAAATGACTGCCTGTCCACCTTCTTAACCAGCACCGTTCACTGCTAACAACACACATTGGACTGGAGGGGGCGGTGACGTTGGGAATGAACCGCCAGCCATCGCAACATGTGGAGCCCCGTTTCCTCGTATATTAAGTTACCAGCTTATAACTTTCCCATTTACCTCGACCTGCTCCAAAAATCGACAACGAAGTCGATGAGGATATATAAGTTTCGCACCGTCGAGAATTAATTCCAAATGCCTTCGAGCTTCGATTCATGAGAATTGAGCAGTCGTGGACAACCATACTTTATGTTGCTTCTAGGCGCTTATCTTTCCAGGTGGTTGTCTCGACGAGGTATCTCATTACTAAAATTGACCAGATCTTGATGGACGAGATATCTCGCCATTGGAAGAATATAGACCGGATATTAATGAACGAGGTATCTTGTGATTGGAACAAAACGGACCAGACCTTGATCGACGAATACGTCGTTATTGGAAGAAAACTGACCTTGTCTTTATCTAGTCATAATAAAACACAACAATATCTTCATCAGGAATTCAATAGGCATTCTTTATGACGAAATGTCTCGTCATTTGTAAAATTGCTTAAATCGTGATGGACGAGATATATCGTCATCGAAGAAAAACGACCTGATCTTTATCTCGTCATCGTAAAAAAAACGCAATATCTTCGTCTCGGATTCAATAGGCATTCTTTATGACAAGATGTCTAGTCATTTGCAAAATTATTCAGATCTTGATGGACGAGATATATCGTCGTAATTACTTGGAACTCAGGAAGGTTAAAGAATTAAGTTAATCATATGGATTAGAGAAAAACAGCCAAGTTTCAGCACGAAACTGCACATCACTATTGAAAAGCAATCATAGTAGACACAGGATATATCCATAGTTAGTCATTAAAGCCAAATTACCCGGTACTAAATTGTACGTGTCCGATTTGTCTTTGTGAAAGATCGCAGGTGAAGAAAATTCAATGCGGGCAATCTCTCTATCGCGTAATGTGCCTCATAGATTTATTGATTGCGAATACCTCTGGCAGTCTCTCTCAGTTGACACAAAGGGTCTAACGCTGCACATAATCACTGAAATTCAGAACGATCAGAAATAATACGCAAAGCTGGAAAAAACAATGCACACTTTCGAACTGTAACAAATCATAATCGACATGTGTGAACTTTTAACAATGCAAAGCTGCTTGATAAATTACGGTATCACATACGAGCGACTTCTGAGATGAAATACTTTCCCTCATAAAAAATACCACGAAACAAAAACAAATCCAACGTGCTGCATGTATTCCGAGTTCGTCTCTTTTTTCTTCTATCTCCATGAGCTCGAGGCTATACCCAGAAGTTGCTTTTCATTAAAAAGTTGCAACCATCCCAGAATTAATTATTGCTAACAAATACATATTCCTGCCTCCTTTGATTTATGACGAGTTGGTATGCCATTGCGTGAAGCGGACTGGAGCAATCACTTGGCCAAGAGTTACGCGAAGTGGTCCAAAAGGAGGGATCAGGCGAAAGGAAAATATCATTAGTTCCCTGTCGACTTAGTGCATTCTCATTATGTTGTCCAGAAAACAAATTACGTGGCGCGAAACCCTGTCGACCGGTTATCTAATACACTCGCCAACCGGCCAGGCTGTTTAATTTGGTATGCGAGTTCTCTTTCTGGTAGCCTGTCACTCGGTGAGGTTGGCGATTAATTTTCTGGATATTCCCCCAGAGACCAGGGAGGGGTGAAGATGCCAGATGCGATGATCCATCAATGAGGTCGCTCCATGCTGAAGAGAGCGGTTTAGTAAGATTGTAATCCAATGATTGAAAAGTTAAGTTTTTCTTTTGGCTCATAATCAGGGAGGCGGTGGATTACGTTTACCGAATAAGACGAATGCGGGTTTTGATAAAACGGATAATGGTAACAAATTGGGATGTTGTGTTTTGTGTAAAGTGTTTGACGCACTGCTCCTGCTGAATCTAAACGATTTTTGTGTTTTTGAAATACTAATGCATCATTGCCATCGCTATTTGAGGCTATCAGAGAAAGAGTGACCTAGCCCACACGACACCAAAAAAAAAAATTTTTTTTTTTTTTTAAATATGCAGATTCAAATCTTCTAAATTTACAAAATAACTTATTGTTGATCACAAGAAAACAAATTTTTAAAATATCCAATGATATTGTGAATAAATAAAAAATGGTGCCAAGAAAAAAGCGCATGCATCTCCATTGGGCCTGTAGGTGGGTTAGGCTATTCTTGCTGTAATAGCCTCATTTCTACCAAAAAAAAATGTTTATATACCTGATTTGTCTTCTGGGTTTATACAGACGCAGGCCAGTGATACCTGCATCAAAAATAGAAGACTCCCAGAATTACATTGTCCGTCCTTCCTATTGAAGTGTGTAAGAGGTGAACAGAAAAGTTTAACTTAACCTTTTGAATACGGCTATAGATATAACAAGCGTGGTTCTTTCTTGCGATTCTTACACCTTTCAAAGTACAACTGATGTACTGGCCGTTGTCTAAATTCTTTCTTGGAGCTATCATGGTATAACTGCTGTGCCGGCCAAAGTCTAAAGGTTAAACATGCACCAGAAATCAAAATTTACAGGCCCTACTTTAGAATAGAAACTTTAAGAATGATTTTCGCAATTCGAACGAAACATCTGGCTATGTTTAGTAACTTTCAATTGTTTATAAATTGAATTTTGAATAAATGGCAATGAGAGAGATATACAAAACTGGCACACATACAATAGTGGGGAAAACACAAAATAAACTTAGAAACATAATGTAACGGAATTTTTCTAATTTGTGATGCCATTGGGTGTTCGACAGTGTATTGAATGTTAGGGTGTTATGGCACGAGGTCCGTGCTCGAAAGTGGATCAATTTATTTGATTTGAGAATATATAAATAATCAGAATTATGGCTTCTAAACGAGCTCTTGGTAGTTGAAATTTTAAGGGAAATATATTTTCTAAGTAAGATTGTGACATCTACAGATGTGTGTAGTTGCTTAATTATCATGTTTAACACTCTGAGCCTTCGTGCGCACAAATTTTTGAAACTCACGGAAGCTCATAAGATCCACCATTAGGGTTTAGAGTGGGATTGGATCCATTCAGTGAATACGCCATTTCCTTACAGGGTTTGTATCATCCAGCTGCAGATTCTACTCAACCAAGGTCAGCCCTAAGGATGTTTTCACAAATCAGGAATTGATAACTTACAGGGCAGAGCCCAAATTCGGCCAATCCATAGAAATGAACAGCGCCAAGCAGAACTAATGTACAAAAAGCCACTTCTTTCATGGTACAGAGATCAAAGAAACGCGGCGTAAGATGGGGGCTGGTGCATGTCACGTTTACTCCCTGACATTTTCTGCAGATTAGGGGGATGAGGTGCAGACAGGCACCCGATTCGAATCGGGGCTGCAGGCAGCATCTCTGATTGCAAACCCCCTTCTCGGAACGATAACAAGTGGCCTGTCCATCAACCGGCAGCATGTCCCCGTTTCTTGTGCTCAAAAAGTGGATTAGAGAGAAGGAAAGGTAGGGGGGGTGAAAAGAAAGAAAAGACTCGGGATGGAAATTGTTTGGATGAGAAATGATTCGGCAGATTATATTCTGGAGAAGAAAAGATGCGCAGATACAATGATGACGCACAAAAAACGATGCGAGAGAAAGAAGAATGGCACTTCTCGTCTGGTGGAAAGAGAAAAAAAAAGAGACAAGCACTGGCCTGAGGCAAAGATCCCGATTCGAGCACCTCTGGAAGGCTGCTGTTCACAATCAGAGAAATATCGAGTCAAAGCGACTTTTAAAAAGTCGTCTACTTCAGACACGTTCCAGTCAAGGAAAATAGACATTTCTGCAGCTGTAATTTTCCCGAGTCAAATTGCAACCCAAAATAGAACTGTGCGCACAGCTGTTCACGGTACCAACAAACCATTTCCCAGAGATATAAATAAGTGGTTTCACGTTTTATTCTGTAACAACGATTGAAAATTTTATCTCATGTCCATGTGGTATTATTTAATTTGAGATGGTTATTGAACACAAAGTGAATATATACAACTAGACAGTTACATTGGAGATCATACAGATTTACAATTGGAAATATACCACTATACAGTTAATACTATGTATATCTTAATAATACCTTCCATGCACAAAAATCTTCAAACATCAAGGAACAAAATTCTTGAAGCTTGAAAACTCAATTTATTGTAACTCAACAAAATCAACCTACAGAAATAATAGCCATGTTTTCCACAAAGGCCTGCTACAAGCACTTTTCCTTCAGTAGTCATTTAAATGAAACAACGCTCACAACTGAGACTGAAGCATCTTGTTTTAGACAACATTTTACTTTAACACTATACTTAAAAGCAGTCTACATAGTATTTTAACTATCTGGCGCTTTAAACAAAAGGTTGTTTGTTTGGGGATTTTACGGCGCACGGGCCATTCTTGAACCAGACCCTCCAAGACAATGTCAAGTAATGTGAAAAGAAAGGATGGAGGTAGAGAAAGATCGTTTGATCATCCTGGGTTCGCGACCCCATGTTTATCAGAGAGTAAACCCCATGGGAAAATAAAGACCACTGGGGTACATACCTAAAGATATGCACCGAGGGGCAAAAAGACACAAGACATTCATACGGCATCAATAAATCATCCACATTAACTTTTATTTGTTCCCCGTGTATAGCTCAACTACAAAAGCATATTGGAAACATTTAAACTGGCTTCTATTGAGAATGCATGGGTAATTCTAACAAAAGAAACCTAGTGTGCTGCAAAATATCCGTAGTGATGAGCAATATCTAAAGGAAAGCATTAATTTCATTCGTACTTCACAAAACACAGATCTATTGTTAAATAAAAGATGAGTTGAGACAGAAATAAAAGCATAAATACATCGATACGCTTACAATTTAAATAGATATGTTTCCAATGAGCACACTAAAAAAAAGTTTTCAATAAAAGGACTATATTGGAATATTACGAAACTTCATAAATGTAAATCTCCATAAAGTCACAACTGTGCAGAAATTTTTAAGATCGAAAGAGCTTGAATTACATTGGTGGTAAGAAGGTAACACATGATTTTGATTATGCATTTTATAAATGCAATTCTGTGATAGTTACGGAATATTCGATGAAAACCACAACTTTTTACGGCTATTTTTACATCAAACTCATGGTTCCCACACCTTTATCCAAAAAAAATTCAAGGACTTTTAAGGACTTTTCAAAACCAAAAACATATTTTTCAAGGACCTAAAATTTTTTATAACGACCCAAAACAAGGCACACACAAAAGTTGTCAATTAAAAAGAAAAATGTGAAAAATATATAAAAAAAGACAAAATTTTTTAAAACTACTGACAGTAAAAAAAAGTAAGGTTATCATCAATTTTGGTGAAATTTGGATTTTCTTCTCGCAGAACCTGTGATTTTTTTTTTTTTTTACAAAGTGGACTTCTTGTCTCAATGACTACTATCGGGCTACTTGCACCCATATTGATTTCGGTCAAACGATCAAATATCGTACGATAAATTCTTTTGGTGGCACGAAGAAGAGTATGGAAGCTTGCACATGGTTCGATCTACACGACACAATCTCCATTTTGCTGTCGTCCACTGCCTACAACAGACAGCTGTCATGGTTTATTTTGTTTGAGAAACAAAACAAAAGTTTTGACTAGGTGTTAGGGCTTTTTTATTCTCTAGTCTAAGTTTCTATCTTTGCGATAGAAACTTAGATCTACAGATAGAGTAAAAATTTCAACGGATTTGAAATTTGCAGAAAATTTTACAACAAAAGGATATCTTAAATGTGATTTTCTTGATTTTTTTTTTCAATTGTAATTTTTATATTTGTGCAATAAGAATTTGGCTTCATTTCTTTGGATGCGCAACAGGTTTCCAATGATGTACTGACTGCAAAAGCTACGTTTCCTAACAAAGCGGTGCTGTTATCTAAAAGCGTCCGTCTTTATAGAGACTATAGGTGTCAAATTTGACAGAATACTGTGCAAAATGGACGATCTAGATGTAGCATTATTATATATCAAGTAGTGTTGAAGGCGCAAAACAATGGGTTCATTCAGAATGACGCTCAACTGGCACACCTGCTGTGGAGGAAACTAATCTGGACAAGTTCCAATGCAAGACAAAATTACACAACTATGTACTAGGTAAAAAAAAATCAAGTACTTTCAAGGACTTTTCACCAAGTTCTGTAATTTTCAAGGACTTTCAAGGGCCCCTAGTTAGGAAAAATAAATTCAAGGATTTTTAAGGACTTTTCAAGGACCGTGAGAACCCTGAACATTATAAAACAAATATAAAGGAATCGACTCTGAAAAACTAAAAGGGACATTTAGTAACTAAGTTACCAACTAAGACCGTTAAACATAACCATGCTCCCACAATCACGAGAGTTCGTACAACTGTTGATAGTCTCCAATTGGTTAAGCAAAAGGTAGGTACGTATGCAGTAAAGTTAACGTCACACTGATATAACACAAAGGGCTATTGGTGAAGGTTCAGGCTCAACCCCGAATGGAAAGATCCGGGGACAATATCGACCGAAAGAAACCGTGTTAGAGTCTAACATGTTATTTGGGTAAATATGTAGTATGCACGGCATGTTTCTCTCCAAATGAAGAGGGTGGCCATCTTGGCGATTTGATTAGTTATCTATGGAAGTAAAAATTGTATGTTCCTTAAAAGCAAAATCCACACGGTGAACCTTCACATCTAAAAATTGAAATGCACAAATAAACAAAAAGGAACTGAAGTTTTATCTTTCATATAATTCACAGCGTATAACGCAAGGCCCACGCCTGCCTCGCCGGCCCCGGAGGGTCGACGAGACACTTCACTGTTGCCTCCTAACTATCTACATATTCCCCATGACTCCAAAAGATGAATGTACAAATAAACAATAAATAGTACAGAAAATAGGTCTAAATTTAGATGTAGTGGCAGGGTTACCTGCGGCGGCTATACCTAACGATAATTTTAGGAATCGGTAATGAGTCATCACAGGAAAGATCTATCATAACTCAAAGCATCGCTTAGCATACGTATCAGCTTGTCAACCTCGCATTCCACTGCTGTTGCAGAAACTGCAACTAAAAGGGTCATCGGCGGCGGGAATCTCCTGAAACACAATCGGATTCTCCCAAACGAAATGGCGGATCACGACCAAGGACGGACTAATCAAAGAATCGACTATTAGGGGCACAAGCATGGACAGAGGTCTTCCACCCCAAGAAAGCACCGTGACAAAAGGGAAAGGTTACCTGCAGTTAAAGAAAGCCTCATTGCCCGTGTTACCCAGTTCAAGCGCTCCACATCAGCAACGGCAATGTGGGACTGCATACAAGTCATTGTTCAAAATTAGACGAGCCGAATGACTGGACAGACCCCGCATTTCGTGACTGCACGGAATTACTTTCGTTTCTTTTTTCGCCGTCTCTTTTACGACTTTTCGCACAGGGGATAGTGGCGGGTAACGAGTCCGATATCAGAAAATAAAAACAAAGGGGGTATTAAAGTCAGTGGGCCCGGCGAAATGACCAAGTAGCCTAGACTGGCCACCCACGATAAACTGGGGGAAGATCATTAGGGACGCGCAGAGGCAAAGGTCAACAGGATCGGTAGACGGAGCTTTTAAAGGGCCATTCGATACGCAATGAGAGTTAAACCTTTATAACATACTCTAATACTACATCCTCCAGAAAACACTGTTTTCAACAAAGAAGCTTGATTTTTTACGTTACGCGAACTTTAAACTTAAAGTAATCCCTTTCGATGTTTCCCAATGCGTAAGCAACTTAATGGATACCTCTTCCTTACAAGTCGAGGGCACCTTGAACTATCTTGAATTTTACCACATTTTTCATAAACCCCATCTCTATTGCAGACAGCTATTTCGATTCTGGAGAGATGTGAAAGGAAATAATTGCCATATCATCTGCGTCTCAACACACGGTTAAAACCCCAGAAACCCAATCTCTTCGTCCCTCGTTTGTTATATCAACCTTCCTTTCAAGCCTTCCTCTTCTTTATTGCTCCCATTACAACCCGCTTCTCCTGTATCTCCGACCAGTTAGTTTTTGTACAACAAATTCGGTAATGACAGAATGGCTGGGTTTTTACTGCGCCATATTTGGCCATGCTGCGCCCAACACAAGACAGAATGGGCAAAGTAGTGGACAAAGTTTCACTAACACAGAAGAGAGAAATACATCCATGGAGGAATCGAAGCTGAACCGCTTACAAGGCAATGCCAGAATGACCAAAAGTTCACTCCTAAGACATTTGAGCATTAAGGATATTTCCTCGAGAGTTAAAAGGACTCGAAGCTGTAACTTACATAAGCGGCCCTAACAGAAACTCATCAACAGAGGCACGTCTTCCATCCCACCGACCACACAGCAAACCCACGCGACCGAAAAACGAAGGCGCGTCAAAGCTTCCGCTCAATTTTACGCACCTCGATGCATTTACATAATAGTGCAGGAGTCTCAAAAGCTTCCATCTTGCAACACTCGAATTTCGAAGGCGAATTCTACCACCAAGTCCGCCCTTTTCCGATCCAAAGTAAAATTACGCCGCAACCCGAAGCACGAAAAAGCTTGACCCGCGAATAAAATACGCATAATTCCAACCCCATGGCCGCTGGAGACGGTCGAGGGAGCTACCACCCCATGCGTTGGCCCATCGGACACGTCATTAGTGGACATTTTCGGCGAAGCCCACTGAATCGAACATAGTCAGGCGTGGGTTACGAGGGCGCCACTTCCTGTCAACCGACAATTAACAGGTGGGCAAGGCATCGAGAACGGAGCGAACTGAATGACACGGAAGCACACCCGACGCAAATAAACGCTTGGCGCAAAGAAAAACACGAAAACCGCCAAGTGCACATCTCCATACGGAAACCATTTTCTTTTAAAAACAAAATCTAACAATGACCCTGGAGGCCGCAACCGAAACCACCGGAACCCAGAGTTAGTACGTGGCTAACTAAGCACATTGTGAGAGAGATGAAAGGGTGGTGGCGGTAAAAATAGAACACGGCAATCACATTTACTCCTCGATCACTTTCGGCGGATAAATCCGCACGTGAGATGAATAAGCAGAGTGCGCTTTGGAATTTCAGAACGACACTGTCCCATTGAGCAAGCGAACGATTTTTCATTTTTTCATACATTTTTCAAAAAAGAAAACAGGGGCACAATGGGACGAGAGGGTTAAGTGACATTCATCAAAAGGGCTGGGTGTTTCGAATCTCGCGGTTTCGGCAGTTGTTCTCACCCTTCCTCCCCCTCATTCAACAGGTGGATTGTTTGGATCTCGGGTGTCCTTGGCGAACGACAACACGTAGTAAGGGAGCGACGAATAATAGAGCACGGGTTGCAAATGGAGTGATGGATCTGACGAGGGGACACGTTGAGGTCGGATAATCATTTTTCATTCACTGGGTACAAACAATGGGGAAACATTGAGGACTTTCTTTTATTCCATTTTTTTTCATTCAGCTTTTTCAACTGATTCCAATGTTGAGCTGATGATTTCACAAAATAAGGTCTGGGAAAGATTAACAGGTGGGGAGTTTCAACAACGAAGTACGGGTCAATAACAATGACTTTTCGGACACATGTGTAGTTTATCTGAGAGCAGAAAAACGCGGCAGGGAATTTTTACGCTATCAACTGTCGATTAGGACTGCAAGGAATTCGGAGGAGGGTCAAGAGTTAGCCGATTTCTTGTCGTTAAAAAACCATTTTAGTGAGCCCCCTATTAATGTCTTAAACCAATTCAATTCATTTAAATTGATTAAAACAATATTGTATATCACGAAATTAGTAAATTACGTAAATGATACTCACTAAAGAATTTAAAGGAAACAAAGAAAAGAAAGAATGTTTGTTTTCTATAGTCATTTTTTCTATATACTAGGGATAATAACAGGACTTCGTATCTAAGGAAATATAATGATCAGGGCAACCACTAAAATTCCGCCCCGGCCCAAATTTGATACCCATCTGTGACGCAATTTCACCACAAAATAAGGAAACGTGAACAAAATTTGATCAATCATTTCAACAAGGGCACGACGAAGGGTGATTATTTTTATGAGGTGGAATGGTCTGATATGGCCACACAATGTTATGTCCCCAGGACAAACACACACAAGGAAAGTTCTAATGATACAAAGGAGAAGAATACACCTAGGTTAGTTATAGGAATCGAACCTGTGCCAATTACAGCTCGCAAGTTGATAACGCAATGAACGAATCCACTGAGCCAAGGCGGCCCCATACCTGATGGATGACAACGATCAGTAACAGTGAGGTACATAATGTAGATACTAGAAACATCGAGATAATATTTATTGGGTAGTACCTTTATAGGAAATATAAATTGGTCTCCGGGGTGCATGACCTGCCTTAAGATACGCCACAGAAACCAATTTCGGATCTTAATTAGGCGAGGGCACACCCGAGTCAGCTGTGAAAGTGACGGACGCAAGATGCACCCGGGATAAAAGGGCTCGTTCGAAGTTTATCGTCACATTGTTCGAGTCCAACCTAATCTGGAGGGGACGAGTGCGACAAAGAGACGAGATCACGTCACGACATGCCCCATCGCATCCCACCTCGTTGGTTACGTCTCCTTCTGGACCTCTTCGAAACTGTCGTGGCAGTACTGTTCCCTAATTGTTTCGATCGTTATCGCAGTGCGCAGACTCCCCGTAATGAATCCCTAATCTCCTTCAATGAATGGGTTTTATCGCAAGGGCTTCGGAATGCCTTCGACGGCGCATTTTTTACCGTTAAAACCACCCATTACGCAGTTCTTTGTTTCGTCCTCCCGCTCGGAACAGCTGTCCTCGCGTCCAAACGACTTCCTTGATGACAGCCTTCCCAAGTCATCGACCCATATAGTACATCAATTACAAAAACCTTTATTGTTCCATACTTGCTTCCACGTGGTCCAACAAGCATGGTCGGAAGCAACGGTGATTTTTTTTTTATCTCGACTAACTGGGTCGATGAACTGTTTTGGACGAGAACGGTTTGAACAGTCGGGATGGAATTCTTTTCGGGAAGCGACGGACAAACTGTTCGATTGTCGGAAGTGAACGGTATGGCTCGTACGGATGCCCTTTGTCAATATTTGGGTTTCGGATAGCGGGGAGGATTTAATTGGCGAGTGCTGGAAGGGTTAGGCATTCGGTGGTGGGTTCACGTGTGCTTCCTGGTTTACGCTCGGTCCAGCTGGGTATGTGTGTGACGTCTTAAATAACCTCATCGCGACTTTAATCGGCATCGGACTGCGGAAGTATGGGAGGATGTTGGATCAGTCGATGGGGTGATTAGCAACTGTACCAAAAGTACCGGAATTACAAATGAGTGTGGAATCTCTCCATGTCTGGTTACGGCAGAGTAAGAAAAGGTGTAAAAAACCTTCGGGTTTGAAATATATTGGTGGCCATCAATGTGCCAAAGAACCAGCCGTTACAAAAGAATCTAACCAAGGGATCCATTTTCCCGAAAATATGTGTGCTTTTCATGCTATAAAAACAACACAATTTAAATTTAATTTTCGCTATCATTGACAAACCATAAGGTAGAATCAAACAGAGAGTTAGTCTTTCCTGTCGTAATTAATTATATACATAGAACACACTGAAGAGTGCCAGAAAAACTGGTAGACTAGTCTATACAGCATACATACTAAAAAATACATAGCAGTGCCACCAATACGCTTCATTGCTTGCGTCAGCCAGTGCATATATATAAAACGATAGACGTCTGTGGAAGGATCTAGATCAGTTTCCGTCGTGAAAACTGCAAGTTATCACAATTAAATCGATTTTCAATGCTATTCAATGCTTGGAGCAGGTGAGATGGGTCTTAGCATTTCGCAGGTAGATAAGTTTAGATTTTCACGTACTAGCATTTTTAAGAGTACGGTGGCTACAAGCATTCTGGCGAAACCTGTAACCTACGACAGCAGTGAGGCCGTAAAAAGACTGGGTGAACGTGACCGGCGTAAGCTTGCAAGAATCGTATCATTCGATAGGCATGCAAACATTGCATCGGAAATCAATGCTGGGCTCTCAACTTGGCGAATCGAGTGTCCAACCCTTTCGGGCAGATGGAAGGATCGGTGGAGAAAACCACATGAAACATTCGATCCTGTAAGTCAACAAGGTACTGTACAGGCTCGTGGTGGTGGCTTCACAATGGTATGGGGGTAGATGGTATTTCACAGGACCCCTTATGTCTACAAACGTCTCTGACAAATGAACGCTAAGTATGCGTCCTATCAAGACGAGTTGCAGCTGTTCATGTCATGCGTTCATTCTGGTGTGTTTCACGTTTTCTAACTTGACAATGCCCCGCCACACAATTCTAGACACCCCGAATCATGGTTAGAACACTCATCTCAGTTTGGGGTCTTAACATTCCCTAAATCATCAGAGTTCAACGTAAACGAACTGGGATGCGCGTACACAGAAATCCAACATCTCGGAATACAACAGAATTGTGGACCGCTTTGCAGGATGTATGGTGTTCAATTCCAGTAGGATAGTTCCGCAAGCTCGTGGAGTCTATGCCCCGTCATATTTATACAGTCCTACGCTCCCTTTGCAGTCTGCAAATTATTAGACTGGCGAAAAAGTTTTTCTGGCACTTCAGTGTAGAAAAAACAAAGACTGCTGCCCACAGAGAGGTTTAAAATTATCCGTTTTTCATTACTTGAAGAATGAAATTATTGAGGCGACGGATGTATCGCTAGGCATTCCTGGATCTTAGAAACGATTTCACTGAATCAAGTTTTATAACAAATCCTAATGAATATTTCGCTAAGTGAACTGTATATCTCCCAAAAACGAAGGTACTATTGTACAGAGCATTAAAAATCTCGGAAACATAAACAGTTAGAAAACCATATTTGACACTTGATCTGTTTGCTGACTCAATCGTAGGCTTAATATTCAAGACAAAATCTACTCATACATGAACGGGTACATTTGTAATAATTATATCGGGTCCACCGAATCTAATAGACTAAATCGCAAAAACTTTATCAAAATAGGTTTGTCCTAACAATTTATTTTGACAACACTTCGAAAACAGCTTAGTAAAGATTTGGGAATTTTATGACATACTTTAAAGGTGGCTGATAACCTAACAGAAATTTAGTCGGTACAAAGCTCATTCAAACCGAATTCGATTTATGTTACCAGTGATATAAATTGCAGCACAAAAAAACTATACTTATCACACTTACTGATTACTTTTTCCTCCACAAATATCAAACACAATTAAGAATTTTTCCAATACATGTAACCTGATATCACGGGTACTTTACCTCATTAAATATTTATACTGTTAAATGGGAGAACAAATAACTCAATAACAATTAATTGAGTAAAAATATAATAGTTGAAAGCAATTTAGAGACGTCAAAGTACGAAATCTCAACATTAATATCAACACTGCGTTCCATATCTAGATAGATACTAGACGATGTCGCATCAAGAAGATGTGTTACAATCAAAGAGTGAAATAAAACATTACTGTAGACAGCTCAAGTCCTTATTTACTAAACGATAAAAAGAGACACCACACCTTCAACTACCACTGTTCTGGATTCGAGATTTTTATCTCTTTTTCCCCTTAGACTCCCTCGAGGCGATTCCGCCAAGCACCTTTTATTATCTCCCCAGGAATGGCAATGCTTCGTTCCGATCCATCCATCCATCCTTTGTAATCCTTCTGCAACCCATGAAAATTGCAGATTAAACTAATGGCGAATGAATGAATGAACGCAGGGAAAAGAAGAGATTTGGTGTGTACCTCGAAAATGGTAAGTTCACGACGGAATAAAAAACACCCGAAAGAAGGTTGCGAAAACGAAGATTATCTCTCAAATTACACCCTTTTATGTTTGTCTTCAGAACTCATCCTCCGTGTTGGCGGCAATGACACACTTACCTACTTCTTCTCCTCATTAGATGTTAGGTAACACCTGCACACCAGAAGATGAGAGAGGGAATTAAAACGTTAAAACCAAAAGGCCAAGGAGTCTGATGTGGCCAAGATGGACGATCGAGGCACTTGTAAGCGAAGACGAAAAAGAAGAAAGCTCTAGCTGTATGGGAAGTGGAGGGGAAATCGATGGTTATCGCGTAAGTTCTCAGGTAATGTTTAAATGGGCTCGTTTATACTTTTCCTTTTGTTTTACCAAGGGCCCTGGCTGATGTTGATTCAACCATTTCGCGGAAGCAGCCGATTTAATTAATACGCGAGAAGGTATGCATAACCTTGGCTTTTTAAACTGGCTGTTGTTTACGAACGAGGCAGGTTCGCAGGAGATATCGAGTGAGGTGTGAACCGAGTTGCAATGTTTTCTGAACGTTAGTATCTTTAAGTGACGTGGATATGGACAGAGAATCAGTCCAAAAGTGCAAAGTGTCTCACCTTCCATATAGTTGGTTGGTTTGGGGTTTTATGACGCAAGAGCCATATTTCCTAAAGATTTCATTTATATTTTCATTAAGTTGGTCTGTTATGTAATACTCGACAAAATATGTGGTTAGCTTCCAACGCGCAAACTTTGATCAGGAATTTTGAAAATTGGGCTCTCACGAAGGCAAGCCCCAACAAACGAAAGAGCACCAGAACTGTGGTACGTACTGGGAAAGAGGGCGGCCCAGGTGGGTCGGTTGCTGGAGGGTTTTATAGCGCATGAGGCCATATTTGGTCAGGCTGCGCTGAACACAATAGACTTCAAGTAAAAAGCGTAGTGGAATGGGAATTAACAATGAATTAAGAAATAGAAAAATGGGATGAAAGCGAAAAATATATCTTGGTGTCCAGGGAGAAACAGCATCCGTGTTAACCCTACAGTTAACCCCATGAGAAAAGAAAATATCCCTAGAGTACCCCAGGTCCATGAAGCCGGTACACATCTAATGGTAATCTGGTAGTATGAGTTGGAGAGTTTTTGGAGTAAGCACACCAGATTGTGTCAGGCAACGCCAAGAACATGGACACACAACGAAAGTTTTTTTCTGCCAGAAGAAAGGAATCGAACCGCCCACAAAATCTGAAATAGCTGTACTACAGTCTGTTTCTAAGTTTGAAAGTTGCATCTCTTTCCACATGATGAAGGATGATTAGGAGAAAAAAAATATATTCATTTGGTTCAGGTTAAACATGATTACTCAGAATACATATTTGTCTTTCATGGGAGGACAGTCACCGAATATGGTGAAAGACTATTGCATAACTACCTTCCACCTATCAACATCCCTCCTGGGTGACAGTACCAGTTTAGATAATCAGTACCACGTCAAATGCAAAAACGAATATTAAATGCTCAATTCCTAACGAACCTAAACGAATGAAGTTTTTTTTCCTTTCTACAATTTTGCTGTACTTTTTATTGTTATAAACCAAATGGCAAGTTTTATAATTTTAATGACTGTACAATACGGAAAAAAAATCTTTCACATCCCACCCCCCATTTGGACCTCTAGGCTCGGTACATTGCTGCTTCGGTGAGAAGGCATATGAACTTGAAGAAATCCATTTCTACCAAGGTGGTGAGGGTAAAAGCTGCCAGAATCATGTATAGCAATCGACATAGTGACTATTTTGCAAATTCGTTATTACTGCTATTGTTTCGGGCACTCATCAATAAACTTAGATCAAGAATGTGCGCAAAAGACGCAAATTGCGGAAACTCATTGTTTCCATTTAACATGTCCTCTTGAAAGGAAGACTTATTCAAACCCACGTGACTCAAATGCCAACTCGCCGGAACCGGACTATACTTGGGGGGGGGAGTCTGGCACGGAACCTCCAATTCGTCGTTCTCGTACAACTTCAAATATTTTGGTCAGTTCCATTTCAAGGCCCCTGGGCCTATGCACCTGCCTAATTACAGCATTGGGGTTAGACTTTGAGGGTGAAGATGGAACCAAAATCCACACGTGGCTCTCACGCAAGAAAAAACGTTCGATCGTGTATACAGTCGATAGTGGAATCGATTAATTTTGGGGTGTGGCAGTCGTACTTACTCAAAGATAAAGGGGGGTAGCAAACAAAAAATCCATTCCTCATTGACGATTTGATAAATCTGTTGGAGCAAGACGGCGATGCTTTTGCAGCTGCTGAGGTGTGGACGCCGGTGTAGCTTTTTTTTCCTTCTTGGAATGAAAATTAAATCAATCATTTTATCTTCGCATCGGTTCGATACATCGGGAAAAGGGGGTTCTCGAGAGTTGTTCGAAACATGTTTAAATTGTAAGTGTCCGTGTTACGAAACGACGCGGCACACGATATATGCAGAGTTAGTTTGTCTCGTTCAGCTTTTGCTACATGTACAAAGGTGGGTAATTTATTCCATGACGTTCGATTTATTGGTACTGGTGCCGTTTCTCGGAATATCTTCGATGTTTGGAGGGGGACGCGTTTGCCGGTATAAACGCCGTTTTAGGAAGCAATTAGGAGCGGAAAGTCCAGAGTTAATAGCTTCGTAGTATCTTTCCTCGGTTGCCCAAAAAATTTCCAATTAGGTGCAACTTCAAATTTATTTTGTTACATGAATGTGATAAACACACTTTAAAGAATAGAGCCTGCATTGACATTCGCATCAGAGCATTTGTTCTATCCATTACGTTTTCCGTGTCCAATCAATTTTAAACAAAAGTAAATTTTTTAATTATATCATCAAAATGTAACACTGAAAACAAGTAGCCAAACTAGCGAAGGAGAGCAAAGAAATAAAAACATTTTGACTGGGATTGTTAAGTTCTTTATTCGTAAAAACGGAATCGTGAAAGACAGATTTAAAATTTCAACAGATTTGAAATCTGCGAATTGCTCTTGATGTTTTGCTGAAAATACTTTACAGATTTCAATTATTGTTTGTTTCTGAACTAAATGGTAAAAATTACCATTTAGTCAATTTTATCACATTCAATCACCAATAATCACCATTTAATCACAAGGCGAGAGAGATTTATTTTAAATTTTTTTCTAAAAAGGAAATTTTAATAGTTACTGTGGCAACAGTAAGTGCTCAACTGCACAAAACAAGAGTTTCTATGAAATAGTAGTTTATTACGGAGCTAATTTAGTTAATTTAGTTGCAGGGGGAAATAATTGCATCTTCCAAAAAAGGACTGCTGTGCTCATTAATGTCAGTAAGCAATAAAACCATTAAAAACAGCTCAACGAACAAATAAAAAAAAAAAGTAGCATAAAAACAACGAGGAGTATAATTATTACCGAAAATGCATATATCCTTTAAGTTTCAAAGAATTTTGGCGAGGAAACAACCACTTGTCTATTATTTATAAGATCTTCAAAACCTTATTAAATCCAACCAATGTCCTCACCGCGTTCTTAGCTTGATTATTTGCAAACTCAGGTTTACATGAATAACGTTTGTTTATTTTTCAACTCATCAGCAGAAAAATAAATTATCGTCGAGAAAATAATATTCAAATGAAAGGATTGAAACATTGAAAAAGGGGAAATGAAAGGCGAAAAAATTTTACAATCATTGATTTAAACTGAATGAGGGAAAAGGGTGAAGCATGATATTAAGGAATCACAAAATTTGATTTTTGATTTTCGACAGAAAAATGGCAAAATAAAGCAACTTATAACTATCGTAAAAAAAAGCAATTTTCCAGAAATTCGATCCATAAGTTTTTTTTATTTTGTCCTTTTTTCTGCAATTTAAATATAAAACCGGCAAAATAAATCGGCCGGCAGAAGAGTTTCAAAAATGGCGTTGTCCTCGACAAGTATCTGAGAACAGAAATGATAGCGAATTAACATCTGACCAGAAGTCCAACCAGTTTGCCCCTTTGCAAATCTTCCAACAAAAAGAAAAAGAAACTAGTTTCGGAGAGCGAACCGAAAGAGTGGAAAACACCGTTATTTTTTCACGAAACTCTATCTTCGCCATAAAATCCCACGATGACATCCAACCGAGAAAAGTAAGAAAAGATGCATAAAAAAACCTACTCGCAGATTTATTAACAAGCGCGTCTACTCTCGCCATTGTCCTTTTGTTTGGGCAGTTTCTTTTTTTATTTCAGATTTTCCAATGAGTTATTGCATAATTGCACATTCAAGGTCAAGGGATTTAGCCATCGTTTCCAACGCTTTTGTTCGGCGTTTTCGGATTCCGGCAGAACTGGTCTTCGATTTTCATCAATAGATCGTTATGGCGTCAGCAATTAGGAGGTGGCATATCAATAAACGTAGCTGCAGAAAGAGCTGGCTCTCAGGTTTGTAAAATGTAAACCTGAAAGCATTACTGAGTGGAAACTTGCGACTCACACTCTCAGCAGCGGTATGAAATTTCGAAGTTTCTTTAATTCCGACACTTGAACGGTGACTTTTCAATGTTATGCAAAGAAGGATTAACTAAATTATTTATAAATTGAAATCATACATTTTTACAGCTATTCGGGTTTTTTTAGCGTCCTGAAATACACTTCCTTTCAGTTGAATAATTAATGCCTATCGAACAAGGAAAGAAAACTCCGAGCACAAGGCAGATGCAACGCGATTCCATTATTTAGAAGACCCGCGACTTAATAAACCATCGATCAGTAAAAAGTGCAATGAATTAATGTGGTGGACCAAGGAGTCCTGTTAAAAAATTTTCTATTGAAAAGAATTTGCTGCGAAACGTTCAGAGTTGTAAGTACAATTGATGACGTTTCTAATGGAGCCTTTTAATGGTATAACGTACAATGTAGGTGTAGTGAACAGTTTCTTGCGAAAACAAAGGGCGGTTCAAAGCCAAGTGATATCCGACTGCATACACGGATTAATTCCGATCAAACCTTGAAAAACAGTCATTACATCTTGGAACATTAGAGTTAATCCTTCGTTTATTGAGGAGCATTTGAACAATATACAATGGCATTGCAAGCAGTTTCTTGTAAGATTCCAAGGTGGTTCAAAGCCAAAGCAAACCCTCTACTTGTTGATACGAATTAACAACCAAACTTTACAAAAAGGATGATCGCGTTTGAAAATTTTAATCAGTCGCTTTCTAGCTTATAACAGAACAGCAACCCAAGATACATTCCTGGAATGCAAGTTTCAAAGTATCAAAAGTGGAATACTACCCAACTTGGACAAGAGTGCAAGGTAAATATATTGATCCCGTCAATGTCACGTCTTTCAACAAGCCAGGATATATGACGAATATGTTAACAGGGTATTGATCGACTCTCTACCCAAAATCATCTACAATCATGTCTCCACCAACAAACGCATTTAATTTGATTTCCTCTTTTCCTCTCTTTGCACCTCTTTTAAATTTTTTGGAAGCAGCGCGGTCCACAAAACATGGATTCACGACTTTTATATTCTAGGTTTCCTCTACAATAAGATATAGATTGTCTTCATTAATATTCTACCACCTCCTATCCTTGAACACTAGCTCCCATCGAAACTCCGACATTGATCTTGTATGAGCAGCCTTGTCAATGAGAACAAGTTGTATAGTCAGAATTAACATCCTAAGAGAGCTGTCATGGCGAATACAGGCGTATTTTTCAAGTGTTCATTTTGCAACTATGGACGACTCTATAAACTCTCAGAAAGTCGTTATTTTCTTCCTTGGAAGGAGGGTATTACGAGGGGGGGGGGTAAGAAAGAGATTCAGAGATTATTATTAGTTTGCAGAATCGAAAAAGAAACCTCTAAATCGGATTTTTTATGACGTAAACTTTGTAAACCAATGGGTAAGACTCTCAAAAAGATTTTGTATTAGATGGTCTAAAACTCTAGTTTGTATATAATACACGAAATATAATACAATTATAACACAATTCCCATTACTTTGTAAACATTTCTCTAATATCAGCACACGGTCCTTTGCCTTGAGCACGACCAACTCTATGTCAATTCCCAAAATGAGGCCCTACAAACCTCAACGAGTCCCGTCTTATTGGGAAAATATGCATTTATTAATTTTATCTCTCAATTATTTAACTATGCACAAAAAGGTTATTTTTTTCATTACAAATGTACTACTACTGTCATCCATTCAATTTACTTCATTTCAAAATTTTAGTAAATAATTTTTCTTTTTAATATTTCGTGGGGCCCTGCAGATGGATTGAATCGTAAATCCACATGTAGTGATACCACACAGCATCTAGATGAAGGGAATATTTCTAAGAGACTTACCCGGTTGCTTTCCAATGCTTCGGATGAGTGGGCATCCTTCCCACGAAAACAGTTCTGGCACTTGCTCTTATTGAAGATATTGGGTGAGAATTTACGGCACTCGGTTTTTAAGGAGGTCATCTCTAGGCCTGCATCCTAACCATGGGAGCTGAAACAGAAACAAAATACTGTTACACGTGGGAAAGGAAACCTTGGAAACCGATACAGTATAACAACTTCTAAACAAGTTTCACCTTTTATACACTTGAATGTTGTTTCAGTTTTTATGCGAAAGAGAAATAAACGGTTAGAAATTGTTTACCTGAAAGCGCTAGTTATTTTAAATTTGTTGAAATAGGCAGGTAGGTAGTTAATTATCATCACACTGGAGCAACACAATGAGGTATAGGCGACGGTACGGGACCAATCCAGAAGGGAAAGATTCCAGGACTAAGCTTCGTCATTTTGAACAATGGTCAGAGGACAAAGTCAACACCTGAGCTGACAGTCCACTCACCAAACTTTCAAATCACGCCAACGTGAGGACATTTGAAGCCATGGCAGATTTAACGTGCACCAGCCTCCGTGTACACGACGGTCTTTAGCTGGAACGAGTTCGAATTCGCAACCCTCCGAATGTGCTAATTATTCAAACTAGGCTATGCGGTCCTTTGTTGAAAAAGGAATATCTTTTTATCTTTTTTACTATGCCAATAGACGTTATTTTGGGGGGGAAAGAAGTCCATTTTTTCAAGTACTGACCGAGTCGTCAAGTATCTACCCTTATATAGATGTGCCAAGGAATAGCTAGTTCACAACCCGTTTAATTTTACAATTAACTAGAGGAACGCAGCGGGTTATTGACGACGGTCCGAGATCAATCCCTTTAAGGGAAAGATCATACTAATTCAACAATCCCTGCAATCAAAAATTAAACGGGAAAATGCTTCGCTCTATAAAAGTATATTTCTGAAAAGCTAAAAGTAACGAGACCTATTCGTACAACGATAGCCACCGCCTTTGTGGTGGAATCAGTTTCCGTGGTAGAAAGTTACCTATAACAACGAATTTCGTTTAATGTCGCCAATCTACCAGTTATTTTTTTTCAACAAAAAAAAATTCTCTCCCAAACCCGGTTCTATTTAAATATGTACAGAACTTTCTGTATAAACTTTAAGGGGAGGTAAAGCATCACAAAATCAAACCGTCCGGTAATGTATGCCACCTGGATGTGGTGTTCATACGTCGACGCTGTAAAGCCGCGTTTCCCCCTCCAAACATCGAAGCTATTCCGAGGAATGGCACGAATTTTATCATGATTAACTGTATGAAAAGATCTCGTGCCGTGAAAGCGATTTGGCGAGTTCGCAAATTAAATTTTTTTTAACAGGAGTCGGTAAAGATCAAAGAATTGCAACGTTTGGGGGACATTTCTCAGAGACGAAATTTGGGATGAAAATGCTCCCCTATTTCATCCCCTTTCGGTATTGATTGACAATTAACGCTTCTACTCTGCCCTTCGGCATCCCGAGGTCGCCGTCTTTTGTTCGCTCATTGTGACAGTTTGCCCTCATCGCTTGCCTTGACCACATCTCCCTCCAAACTGTCAGTGAGTGACCTATTCGATTAAAACGGCGCGATGTATGGTGATCACTCTTCTCTACAAAGGGGTGAGAAGAGTGCTCACCCCTTGGTGTTGCCGATGATGTCGACAAAGCGTTTAAACCGGAGTGGGTCGAAAAAAGGTCAGCATAGGGGAATGTAAAACGACACAAAAAGGGGGAGAAAATTATTTGCAGCTTCGGTGTAAACGCGGCTTAAGAAGTACATTATACTGTTGGCGATCGCAACTTTTGATCATGTACTTGGAAGCTGTAAGCGTACAACTCCTGTCAAACTGTAAAATAGGGGCTCGTAAAACTATTGTTCCCATGCCGTCTGCACCCTCTAGCACATCCGGGCAGTGCTTGCTGACATATATCAATAGGTAAATGCGGTTGAATTCTGTGTCTCCCGGAGTAACGTAGCGTGACATTTGCAACTGCGATTGCCGAGGTGGAATTTGCTACACGAACGCTGAGAATAAAGCTTCTATTTCTTTTCCCGCAGCTCTACACCTACAGTTAACGGAAACCTCTCGTATCATGACAAAATTATCAGTACGCGATTTTTGTCCGCAACTTTGAAGGGATTTGGAGTCGGTCTTAGATTTAAGCAAAGGTAGGATTCGTAGGTAATTGGGGTGAAAAGATCATAAGATGGTTGGTTGGATTTTTCGAACAAGGGCCATGCTAACATAAGACTGACAACGCCAAGCAACGGACATACACAAAGAAAGCTTTACTAACACAGAAAAGAGAAATACAACCAGAGAGGAATCGAACCTGCACCGCTTACAAGTCGTACGCTGATAGCGCAGTGAGCGAAACCATTCAGTCTGCAATTCTGGAAGGTCCCAAAATTATCATAACAATCAAGGTAGTTATCATTGAGTTACCTTTGCACAGGAGCAACACAACGGGCTATAGGCGAAGGTCCCGAGATCAATCCCGTAGGAAAATATCTGAGGACAACACCGTTATTTTGAACCACGGTCAGATGACGAGGTTATACCTGAGCTGGCACCCAACTCTCTAAACTTCCATACCAAAGTGAGGACATTTACGGCGTACACGGCGGTCTAGGGTTCGATCATAAGGGTTTTATTCATTTTTACGGTGCCCAAAATATCTCTCTTACAAAACTGTCAATACCATTTCGATAAAAAGTGCAGGATTAAAATAATGTAGTCTGTAAACTCGACAATGAAATATGCAGCAAACGAGCATGAACGTTATCATGCAAGTTCCAAGCGTAAAAGAAAACACGCGCTTCCTTGAAATCGAAGTTTGATGGATCATGCGCTAGGACAAACTACGCATACCAGCTATACCGAGGCCAGCTTCTATGGGAGACATGAGGATGAGATAGGTATGTAAGTGGTAATTATTGTTAACGTCATACTACAGCAACGCAACGGGCTAATGACGACGGTCCGGGATCAAGCCCTTAAGGGAAAGATCCGAGAGATAGATATGTAAAATTCCTTTTAACCCATCGGTTACATAAATCATGAATGGTAATTTTTAATCAACGTCGTAATAAAGCAACACAACGGGCTATTGACGACGGTCCGGGTTCAATCCCTGAAGGGAAAGATCCGAGCACACCACCACGTAATTTTGAACCACGGTCAGATGACGAGGCAACACCTGAGCTGGCACCTCACTCTCCAAACTTCCGCATCAACCCAACGTGAGGACTTCCGGCCACGATAGATTTAAGGTGCGCCAGCCGCCTCTACACCATACATTTACAAACATCCATGCACTGTCCCGAATTCCAACCAGGATCCTTCCGATCTAGAGGCTAACACCCTAACCACCAGACCGGTAAGTCGGCAGAAATCATGAAATGCCGGGATAATTTGACATTAAGTGCTTGGTTCGGTGTCAAGTAGCCTGCATAGTTATAACGTTAAAATATGAACGTTAGACATTGCCCAGAAGCTCGCCTAGTCATAACAATGGAATGTGGACGAAAGTGAACATAAGACTTTGCCAAGTAGTCTGCATAGCAATAACGGTAGAGTTTGGACGAAAGTGCACATTAGAAATCAAAACTGGTGTTCGCTAAGATTTGCTTCAAAAATAAACTGCCTGTTTTTAACAATGGGTTTTCCTGATTCAGTGGATTCAAATTTTTGGACTGGAAATGCGGCAACCCCGCGTATTTACACTTACCCTTAAGAGTTTACACAGGAAGTTTTGAAACTACCCGTTACACAAATACTAGACACGGCAAGAACAAAAACAAGGAGCACTGTCCTCGACTATTCCAGGGTTTCTCCTGATGAGCCTTGGGTCTCTTGACTTCACGGAACACCTTTCACAGGGAACACGCTGACTCACATCAGTGACCTTGACCAGTCTACGAACTCGGAGCCTTTAGAGGAGTGCTTGAAACTTTGCTTCCAATTACAGGTATATTGAGTGGGATTCCGAACGAAATAAAATGTTTGGGGGGCACACCACGAAAGATCGAAAGTCACTAGATCTAGTACTGAGACCATCTCGAGAACTGCCTTCGCCAAAGTGGATGGTGTCAATCGTCATAGGAACAGGGCTCGTCATATCGAGTCGGGATGACTGATTATTTTGTTTGGGGCGAAAGTTGCCGGTGGAAAGAGATAGTTGAGTAATTTCGATTTTCTCGACAACAAGTTAAAACCTTAACAAATATAATTTCAATATATCATGCCACAGTGACGAAAACATTTCTTTAAGCATTCCCAATGGGAACTGGGATGAGGTCCGTTTCGCAACAGAGGCGCAGACTTAAGAGTCGGGAGTAGTTTACTTGGTAACATTCAGTTTTATCAATCAACTAGCCACTGCGTGGCTAGCCCGGCGTTGCCCGTGCCTTTGCAAACCAACACCACGTTCAACGTAAGTTATATAACTGGTGTAAAATTTTCTGCAGATTTCAAATCCGTTGAAATTTTTAATCTATCATTAGCGATTCCGATTTTACGAAAAAGAATTAACAATCCCAGTCAAAATGTTTGTTATTTTTTGCTTTCATTCTCTGATATGGAATAGGACAGGAAATGTAATATGTTTCTTTTTTTTTAACGCGAAGGGCAGAAGATGCAATCTGTTTCACGTGACATCACAATGTCTTGCGAAAATATAAAAGATATATTCAATTTAAAAATGATTTATTTAAAGAAAATCGTATTTTTAGGTATCGATCTAACATGAAATTTTTCGCAGATTTCAAATCCGTTGAAATTTTTACTCCATCTTTAACCGTCTTGGAGATAGAAAAAAGAACTGTGACTCCAGTTAAAAGATTCATCGTCTGGCTGGATAATCATTCCTCCGCGCAAAATCAAAGCGGAAACGAAAAAAATATTCTGAGCGTTCTCCTTGATGAAAAAAACTTGGCATGGTTCCAAGGCAGACGACAAGGTCACGTGGGCAGAAATACTCAAGATTGGGGTGTTTCTTCTTTCGCGGAAAAAAGGCGTTGAAAAACCAATGGAGAATAAAACTATTAAATTAATTAAAAAATCTTCTAGATTAAATTTTAAAATTCGCCGCGACCCAAAAATTGCAAAACATTCGGACTACCTGCGTGCCAAATCTCATTGCTGTAAGCGCCACAGAATCGTCAGGATTTTTCGGTCGCGAAAAAAACACTTCCTTTTTTAATATTAGAGATACAAGGGATACGGTAGTTATATAAAGGGTATGCCAGTTACAAAGACATTTTCAAGATGGTAGATCACAAAACGTTGAAAACCACTGACAAGGGGTAAAGAAGGAAAACAGCTTAATGCCAAGGATAGGATTTTGGAACTTTTGGTCCAAAACAGGACAATCTGCGCCAAACGCATGATTACAAAATTTGACAATGGGCTAAAAATGAGAAATCAAGAATTAAGACAGATGTATAAGGATTTAATTTAGATGCATAAAAATGTGAAAAACATTTTTGAAAGGTAGAGTGATGAGTCATGTTGAATGCGAAGTAATGAATATAGATGAGATTTAAAAACCAACAAGGTACGTAAAAATGCAAACAAAAATTTGAGGGATTTTCCTCAAAAAAAATAAATAAAAATAAAAATTTGAACTTCAAAACTGCTTTTTTGAAAAATACAAGACATCGATGACAGGCATTCAAAATAGGATGCACAGAAAAGGTGTTAAGCATAAGTTACATTTGGTTGCGTTCTCTCCAAGTAAAAAAATGTAAGTAAATCGTAAGTGTCCACTGCGAAGGAGGCGGTCAGTTTGATACCAGTCTTTAATCAGTCAGGCGTAATACTGAATGCCTAACGTTTGAAACCCTGTCAACATGGAAATTTTGAAGACCATTTAGTGCCTATTTCTCGAAGGCCCGTCATCAAAGAAAAGACTGAACGTTTTCACCAATCACCTTTCATTCATAAGTTACTTGAAGCGTGTGGAAGGGAGAAACTGTACGGAAAACACTCGGAGTGTGAGCTGAATTTTACATTTAAAAAAATTAGATACATTGTATAATTTATACTTTTTGACGTGAATACGCATTTAAATTCGGTCCGGTATATGCCATAAAGCATACAATATATCTCGTTTTTATTTAATGTAAAATTCTGATTGTCAATTGTAAATTAAACCACCATACACTTTATTAACGTCCAAAATATGGCCAAATGTGTCGCGGTTATATCTGGTAGACCATAAATAATAATAAGATTATTTAAATTTTGCTGAGACTGTTTATATACATATAAAAAATAGTGGGATCAAACCAAATTGGATCAAAAGCAAAAAAAAATATGATATGCTTAGCTTTAGAGAAACTTATGTCCCCTCCATTCGTCGTTCTATCTTTTCTGGAAAGATAATGCAACATAGATAATTAAAACCCTAATTTAAATGGTTGATCTTACATCGCTTTCGACACAGCCGCATATTGGCGACGGTGCGGGATGGATTCCGAAGGGAAAGGTCCGAGGACACCTCGTCATTTTGAACCACGGACAAATGAAGTCAACACCCGAGCTGGCATCCCATCTTCCATACAATGCCAACTTGAGGCAACGACAGATTCAGCATGCACTATTTCACACGTACACGACGACAATCTTTGTTTGGATCGAATTACGAACTCGCAACCTTCCGGTTGTAAATAAGCAACTGTACCATCTGTGAAACAAAAGCCCTTTAAAAAGGAGTTCATTGCGCCCCATCTTAAGAAATGGATCCAAAATGGGTTGATTTAATTTACAAGAGCGGAAAAAGGAGGTTGGTTATTTGGGTTTTATGGTATGAGGGCCATATTTGGCCAAGCTGAGCCACAGAACGTCAAGTAAATGATAGGGAAGTAGTTAACCGCCAGGTAGAAAATTGTTACCACTACAATTTCGTTTACATCCGCAGCATGGTGTAGATCTGTGTACGGTGGATGTTATCCCCCTTTTAAGTGACCGTTGGCATTGATCATCATTTACGAGCTGTCAGCGACTGACCTTCTAGAGGAACCATCGTTTTGTTCGGTACCCTACCCTGTCGACCGTGAGATGTGAACGCTTTGGGGGAAAGGCAAAAGGTCGCTCCGGTGATATCTCTCTAGCGCCAAATGATACGCCACACAATACTATGAAAGGAAAGCGTCAGTGGTAAATGCCACTCAAGGCTCTATCGCTCAAATTAGGTAAGGGGGGTCGGACATGCAGGCGAAGGAGCCGTTCCTGGAGACGATTGATCCGGGATCAATCTCCAAAGGAAAGATCAGATGACGAGAACAACACATGAACTTGCAACTCTTTCTCCAAACTTCCGTAACACGTCAACGTGTGTACATCTGAAGTCAAGAAAGACAGACGTGAACACGTCACCGATAAGTAAATGAACATATGCACAAAGAAAGTTTCACTGATATCAAAGTGAAAAATACATGCAGTACATTTGAGGCCAAGACCGACTTAACGTGCACCAGCCCTCCTCAAGTAAATGGATATGTACTAGGAAAGTTCCACTGATATCGAAGAGAAAAATACAAAAGGGTGGAATCGAACCAGCGCCGTGTACAACTCGCAGGTTGCTAGTGGAGTAGACAAACTCACTGTTAACCCGGTAGGAAAATAAGGAGATAGTGGATCACCATGCACAAGGGCCATCAGCGCATAGTATCTAGACTGGATGCGTTGTTCCGTCAATCGGAGGTATGAAGGAGATTTGCGCTTAACCTATCCTAGTAAGAAACTAATTTAAAGCTGAAAAGATCGGGCGTTCGTTTTTCTGCTTTTGGGGAGAAATCAAGGACGTTAAATTTGAAACTAAGGTGTCATTCAGAATTACGTTTTAAAATATTTTTCATTTTAGCGTCAGGTACTATTGGGGTTGTAATTTTTTAAATCAGGAAGAGGGTGCCAAGCTTGGGAGCACGGACTCTAATCCACAATCTAGAAATACTGTACAGCGCAATTAGCTACCAAGAATTATCTCCACAGGCTTTATCGCCGACCAACCGGTCTAGTGGTTCAAGTGTTAACCTCCAGATCGGAAGGTTCCTGGTTAGTATCCGGGTCAGTGCTTGGATGTTTGTAAACGTATGGCGTAGAGGCGGATGGTGCACCTTAATTCTGTCGTGGCCTCACATTGGGATAGTGTGGAAGTTTGGAGAGTGTGGTGCCAGCTCAGGTGTTGCCTCGTCATCTGACCGTGGTTCAAAATTACGTGGTGATGTGCTCTGATCTTTCCCTTTGAGGATTGATCCCGGACCGTCGTCCAAGCCGATGTGTTGCTCTAGTACGACGATAATTAAAAATTAGCAAAAATTATCACCTGCTTTATCTCGTTTAGATAATAATCCAGAATGGTTGACAGGATTAATTCGTTGCTCAGATGGCAAAATGTTACAAGTCACTTTTCCCACAAAATTGACGAAGTCCCATCCTGGAGTCTGGTTTGTTAATGTTTAGAAGGTGGCAAAATGTCGTAAGTCTTTCTCTTTCAGGTAATAAGAAAACAAAGGTGGGAAAATCGTAATAAATCAAAAACCACAGAACCACATGTAGAATCTCGACTCGTAAAAATGCTATCACGAAAAATTATAAAAAGTGACATAACATTTTGCCATCTGAGCACAGTTCCTGTTCTCGCCGTTCATTGGTCCGACGGATCCGAATACAGAGAGCCGATTAGGATTGACGTATGAGTGTAAACGAGCCTTTACTTCTGGAAGTTCAAGCTAGGGATGGCGGCGATGGAATCTCCACAGGCCTTCAAAAAAGAAAACGGAAACAAAACTGCCCACTTCCGGGTGCTTCTGAGTGAAAACAGAAGAAAATACGCCACAACGTTTTACAAGATTATTTCTACTTTTTTCTCTTCTTGTTACCGGAGGCAGTAGATTAAAAGCAGATGAACTCTAACCTTTTTTTTCTTTTTTTTTATTTCAGCGCTGATTAGCAACAGCTGGGCAATCTTCACTGAACTAACGTTGACGTAAGAAACCCGTGGTAAAAAAGAGCTCGTGTTCAAGCTCGTCGACGCCTGCGAAGAAAATTTTGTTTGTGGAGGGCCCACAAACAGAAGAATATTTGATAGATTCTCGTACCGGTAATTTAATTTCTACTGTGTCGGAAAATACCCATGCGTATTACCGGTACAAATGCACAGATTATACAAAACTATTTGGTATGAGCCAATTAATGGTGGTAGTCTCGTAGTTGAACCGGTGATGATGCATAACAGTCGAATTAACAACGGCATTTCGTCGGATTAGTACAAAAACTCATTAACCGACAAAAATAGTTTAGCACGGCCATTTAAAGACTTAGTTTTTTGGTAAAAAATAAAAATTATAAGGATTTTGAGTGTTGTGTTTGTTTAAACCGATTATAATTCGACGATCAAAATCTCACCATGAAAGTAAAGCATTAATTTTCAAAAAACGCAAATCCAAAAACTGTCATTGGATAGATTTCTGTTCATTTGACGACTTGAACAACTGTTGGTACATACCGCTAGAATGAATAACGTTTGAACACCGAACTTCTAAATGATACTTCAAACCCAAATGAATTTTGTAATCAGTTAATGCTAATCAGATAAGTTGTTGTAGTTTTTACTCACGGTACTTAAATACACTTTAGATTTCAACGGCACATCCTTCAACTTCTAATTTTTTCTGATTATATATCAGAAGAGAAAATATATAGCACGTTACTTGTTAGATGTGCCACTTGAGTACTGAACAAATAATTTTACCTTCCTTTTCTTTAAATATAAGAAACTAAATTATTCATGGTACAAAATGTCCATTACCGAAGAACTCTTCATTTGGTATTATGTTCTTATTCACAATGTAAATTGATCTGATTACAAAATACCTTTCTATTTATAAAATTAGCATAAAAACCATTATTGCAGATTCATATGCTTGTGTTTTTCATTCAATACTGTACTTTGTTTTACTCAATCTCTCTGAAATTCGGACTTAATTAATATGCTTTCAGAAAGAGATACAACTGAGATTGTAGTTAGAATATAAGTCCCAGAAATCAAAATGAAACATGACTTGAGTACTTAGATAAAGAAACTTGTCTGAGTAAATCAGGGAAGCGTTAAGAAGACCCACTAGGTTTCGAGCACTACTCCAAATAATCTTTGAATAAAAGATAAGAAGTTTCCCTTATCATATAAGTAAAATATTGTTCATTTAATATGACCATTCGATTGAAATAGGGAATGGGATAACAGATTGGGACCAACCACCAAATAATTTTCTCAAATACGTACAATGAAAAGAAAATGTGAACCAGTTCATAAATAATAAAATAATTCAAAGTAATGAATTTGAAAAGACCTAAAGGTTTTACCCACCTCAGAGTGTGCTATAAACAGATTTCATAAACTACCCACACACAAGCGAATACCAGATTGAAATACTAAAACGTAATACTACGTATACATAAGCGAATACCAGAATAAAGTTCTTATTTAAAAACTACCATCTTTTTGTCTCTGCTAAACTTGATTTTTATATCAAAACACTTATGATAGGGAATACCATTGTGAGCTTTTTAAAAATCCTATATGGAGATTTCTACCAAACCATTGCATCACGTAGAAGTTCTGCTCTCAATGATACATTAAGAATTTAATACATTTGTATTGTTTCTTGTAAAGTGTAGTTAGATTCATGTCATAATTCATCCTGGGTGTATTTCTCTCTTGTGTCAGCTAAACTTTCCTTCTGTATGTCCGTTATTTAGACGGAAAAAACATTGCCTGGCGTATCTTGGTCGAATCTGGCCCTTGAGCCATACAAAACCAACCAGCAATGTCGGAGAAATTTATTCAAAAGCAATCTCTTGGAAGTACTTTGCGTCGTATCATACAAGGATGTAGCAGATACAGGTACAAAAGATGTGAAGTTACTTGTATGCGATAGCATTATGAGCTAATCCTATAAAACCCCGATAAAATCAGAGTAATTTGCTAAATTGCCATCTAAACTTGCGAGGCAAGAATAATAACTCTTGGCAACAGGTACAAGTGGAAGGTAAATAAAATATTCTTATCAAAACATTCATTTTTGAATACAACAATTACACCAAAAGAAATATTAGCGGAAGGTAACGGATAGGATGGTAGCCCGATAAATAACAAAATCCAAGGCTTATCTATATAAATAAGAATGGAGTGTTTGTTTGTACATTGAATATTTTCAACCCATTTCACGTTTTCTATCCGTTTTGGATCCTTCTGATGCCAAATCCGCCTCTTGCAAGTTTCGTGTCTGTCTGTATTTGTGTGTGCCGTACACACAGTTTAACATATTCTTTTGAAACTTTGCATACTGCGAGTTCTTATCTTTATTTAGTGACTAAACTAGGTTGCGTAAGTCTGTCTGTTCTATGTTCGATTTTGTGTTTGTACAGGCATCGTATGAATTTTATTCCAGACTTTGGATCGGAATGTGTTTTATCTTATATACTATTTATTAGTTTAGTGAATGCAATATTAAACATTTCTTTATTGTTATATTTAGATGAGTTTCATGCCCCGAGTAAGTATACTTAAATCAACCATAATTTGGAAGTTTTAGAAAACTGGAATGCATATTGAGAACAACGATTACTCGGAATGCTAAAAAGCAATTCTTTTTATAAAAATTAATTTTTTAAGGAATTTCAGCTCTGATATTTCGAGTCTTATTTTTGTTCTCTGAGCAATGTAAATTTTTTCCGAGTATTTGGGACAGACGTTATTTTTCAACGAACGGGATTGAAACGGAAACTCGTGTTGAGTGATCACGCGTGCAGTGATATTTTCTGTTTCTTTCGCTATGAATTAATTTCACACTCCTAAATTTTGTGCCCTTTTTGTTGCAAGCTGTGGAGCTGCAAGATCAAGAGACAAAAAGGAACCACAAATTAATATCTTTAGAACAACTTTTAATCGACATCTTTTATTTTATTTCGCTATTTTCTGTTTTAAATAATGTTTTTCCTTCTCATCACGCGCAACACCGCCACAAAGTATTAGACGTAAAGTGGCAGGTTGGTCAAAATAAAGCAAATTTTAAATGTAATTATGCCATTATTGAAAAAAAAATACCGTTATTGAAATAATAATAAGCGAAATTCGACAGTGTCGCATGTCTGACGCAAGAGTGCCACAAGTAAAAAATATTGTTTTGTTGACTATGAGCGAGAGCACTTGTCGTAAATTCGTCATCTTTATAAAATGAGTTGAACATGAAAATAACATAAGAAAGGGAATTCAAAATCTCCCTCAAAATCGTCTTTTGTAGTAGCAACCTTGGTGTCACCTTTTTTCATTTTGTAGCTTTGTCTTACAGCAAGTGTGAGATGCATGTGAAATGTATCACATGAATGGATATGCACGTGTAGGATTTTTGTCCAAAGTAAGTTGAGGAAATTATAAAAGATGGCGAAAGGTGTTTCAAATATTATTTTATTTTACGAAAGACATAAGTGATTATATATTTTGATCTCTTTCAATCTTAAGTTAACCAATTGAAACCGAGTAGGGTCGGGTATTTTGCTAGTCATCTATAAGGATGGAAAGTTGCAAAGTAACGTTTAAAAATCTGGAGAAAATAATAAAAATGATCAGCATAGAAAACAAAACCCTACAATCTATCAAAAATGCTAAAAAACATTAATCAACCAGAAGTGAAAAGTTCTATAGAACACTTCCATGTTTCACTGCATACGTAATAACACAACCTGTAAATTAAAGGGAATTGAGTTTACTAGGGGGCCTGCCCCCTGCTCGCTAACGCTCTCGCCAACCCCCGGAGGATTGCGTCGCAATCCTCATTGGTTCGCTGCGCGAACCTATGCTCGCTTCGCTCGCCTCAATGAAGACATGTGTCCTAGCAGAAGGGATTGTTTACAAAATATGTTACCAAAAAAATGTTTTTCAAATCTAAATTTGCTGTATTACAGAAAAAATATATACAGTATCTCTAAAATCAGAATTCAAATGAAAACTTTGTGCAAATTTTGACTCGAAATGTAAGCGTTGCTTTGGAAATTGAATACCCAGCATGCTGTTTGTGTATACATTTTCCCAGCACTCAAACGATCCACACTTTTTCATTGAGTTTGTTGCAGAAAGTTGTAGTGCAAGCGTCTTGTTGAACTATAATTGTTGGCCCTGAAAAGGACCGTTCTTTAAATGGCCCTGAAAAGATCCTCCGCTTTCTTTGATTTCTATTATAAACTAACTGCAACAGCTCATTAAAATTTTTTTTTTTTCAATAAAATTTCATCCGATAACGCTATAAATTCAATCGATGCGCGAGATTTCGCGATAAACAAACAATCGTACAGTGTTGCCAAAACGCGATTACAAATAACGTCTTTTTTGCGTGCCACGTAAGAGAATTATATATATAGATCTTTCATTTCTCCAATCTATATACACTCCCATACAATAATGGACCCGACGCCAGCGGATTTGCCTAAAATCCAACAACTTTTTTGGGGGTGTTTTTCGTGGTATAGCCTGGGACCTTTGCATGTTGTTCCTGGTCAATAGAACGCCGACGCTTACATGAACATTTGGGACAATCATGTTCTTCCTACGTTCTGGCAACTGTATGCAATGGACGAATGTTACTTCCAGGACGACAACGCTCCGTGCCATGTTGCAACTTTGGTCGAGCAATGGTATCAATATATGGATGTAAAACGTCTTCCCTGGCCTGTTCAGGGTCCCGACTTAAGACCCATAGAACACTTGTTTAAATGTTAGAGCGACGCTTACGGACCAGGGAACCACATCCGAAATCTGCAGCTGTGCTGGCGACAATCCTGCAGCAGGAATGGACACAAATACCCATAGCTGTATCATAACCTCGTTGAAAGTATGCTCAGAAGAGTTGTTAGTGTAATTGCAGCACGCGTGTTGGTCCATCCCCCTATTAAAGCATGTATTCTTTCCCTTATTTACCATCACATTTTGCTGTTGGGTCCATTATTGTTGGCCAGTGTATATAAAGCAGAGATGGCGTCTGTTCTCTATACAAATGTACACCGTTTGACCAATTTATACCGAATTTAAAACCTTGCGGGTAACCCCCGAACGCTACATATTAATCCCTGTTCTATCTGTCCAAGGGGGCTAAAAACAAATCGAAATGCCCATAGGAACAACATTGAGTACAAAATGATTGAGGGACGTAATTCATTTTACCCGTATTGACGGAAAATAACTTTTCCAATAAAATTGTTTTCCCAGAATTGCTCGAAAAACAATTTTGTTCAAAAGAAATTAAACTCTAATATTTAAGTTTCAACTGATATTTTATTTCTTCCCATAATATAAATAATTTATAAATATTTTATTGATGAAAAAGGATATTAAAAATATTTAATTTTACAAAAATATTTAAACTTACATTTTGTAGTAGAACACGGAAAGATCAAACGAAAAACTCATTGATCATGAAGGAATAGTTTTATAATTTGAGATTTGGCAACGTCAGAATTAATGTTTTTTTATAAATTTGATTTTGATTTGTAATAACAATATTTTAGAGCTAAACTTTATAGACTTTTTAAAAGAAAATAATCACCGCAAATTTCACAACAATCGGATAACTGCAAAAGTATGTTTTAAAAGTGTACATTCCCCTTGAATGCGACATTTTCAACATTCTAATTTTTTTTAATTGAAATCTTCAGCCATTATGGTTATTTTTATTAATTAAATATCAATTTTAACGGAAAAAGAAATATTTCTGCTGTTGTTTTTAACTCGGACAATAAATCTTCAATCGGCAATTTCTTATGTCACCGACAAAAAAATTTGTATACTGTCAGACAAGATTTAAATTTCACATAACAAAAATATCTTATAGTTTTATCATAGTTCGAATGCTTCTATTTAAAATTAGAAAATTAATCTTCACCAGTTTCACTTTCAATTCCCCTTACTTTTGAGTTAAAATTTTCATTTTCTGTTTTATCCGAAAAAGCGCAAGTAAAGGTGATTTTTGCCGATAAACCGATACTGCATTTTTCAATTTAATCTGTCGAAAGTTGAATTTTTAATTTTGTAAATTTCGTTGCTTTAATGTAATTTTTATGTTTTGTGGTGTCTTATTTCACGACAGATTTAACGTGCCCCGCGTACATGACGGTCTTTGTTGGATCGAATTTCAAACTCGCAATTGCTCAATCAGTTATTGGTATTTTTAATTAACGTAGCACTGGAGAAACACATCGGGCTATTGGCGACAGTACAATTTAATAACTTACAAAAATTGACTGCTAACATTAAATAAAACCAGGTATCATAATAATAATCTTATTTATTGACCTTTCAGTTGCAATAATCCTAGAAGTTCTTCTTTAGGACCCAAAAACGAAATAAATCGAACTAAAAGTGAAACTTGAGCTGTCATTTATGTCACAAGATTCGTCAACAGCTATTGACGAAGCTGAAACCAATTTAAGATCTTCGATTTGCTGATTGGTTATATTCGAAGACATTTTGACTGTTCTGTCTTTACTGTTTAGTCAAACAGTGATAAATCTTTAATTTTTTTTAAAGAATTTTTGCCTTGTTCTTAAAAATCCGGAATAGCTCTCTTCGGTTGGTTGGTTTGGTTCAAACGCCAAGGGAAAGATTCGAGGACAACACCACGTAACTTTCAACCACGCTCGTATCTTTCCCTTAAGGGACTGATCCCGGGCCGTCGTCAATAGCCCGCTGTGTTGCTCTAGTACGACGTTAATTAAAATTATCATTACCATTGAACCACGGTCAGATGACGAGGTCACACCTGAGCTGGCATCCCAAACTCGAAACTTCCTCACTACGCCAACGTGAGGACATTTAAGCCACGACAGATTTAACGTGCACCAACCCTCTTTGTACACGACGATCTTTGGGTGGATTCGAAATCAAGTTGCCAGTCTGTGACTATCAACCGGGCGTCCTTGTTAAATTAAGATACGTGTTAAATGTAACCAATGCGTTCCCACAATTGGCGTCAATTACGTTGTTTCTTGCTTCGAGTTTATCGTTCGATGCCAAATGTCATAGCACTGATTATGTGATTTGGAGAAACAAATAACCACATATGGTGATCAACAGACGTGATTTTGAACATAGTAACCCTTTTCTCTGCAAGCTTAACCACCTTTGCACGAATGGACTTCCCCAAGACAGTGCTCCCATTCAATTACAGAAGTAAGATTTCCCCGACTTTTCCCAGACACATTTTTACAAAATTCAAGGTCATACTTAAACAATTCACGACATTTATAAAGTGAAAATAATAATAATAATTTAGCAACTAATTTAAGAACTATGCACAGTTAAAAATTAATACACAAAACACAAGTAATTTTGCATCAAACTAACTTATTCAAGTAATCCAACATACTTGACTTAAATCAATTTGTGATTTAATGTATCAAGCATAAAATTCTTTAATTTAAGCCAGTGTATAAAACAAAATTCTTTTTTTACCAGTAAAATATTAGCTGCTTCTTTTTAAAACGGTTGAAAAATTCTATTCATAAAATAAAGTGATACGAAACTGTGTACGAATCTTATTGTCTACTTTTCTCCAAAGTGTCTGTGAAGCCATGATCACTCATTTTCCAGGTCATTGAGACGATTTCCCAGGCTTTAGACGAAAATGGCAAATTTTCACTGATTATTTTGACAAAATTAAATTCCCTGACAATTTTAGGTTTTCCCTGACACGTGGGAACCCTGCCGAGATCATGTGCTTTCTCGTTGGAGCCGTACGAAAACACCCTCTTGAAGTTACCTTTTTTTCACAGAAACAATTTGGCTTGAGCATCATCTGGATACAAGGCAATGCCACACAATGCAACCAAAATATTAAAGCCGATATGGTACCCGAGTGGTCAGCATTCCAACCCTTGATACAAAACATTCTGGATTCAAATCTCGGACAAGGTATGAATGCCAATCCATTTCAAGCAGTAATCATAATCTAAATCACGCTCAAGGAGTAAAAAAAAAATGATAGCAATGCCAAACAACACAAACAGTTTCTTTTCAGAGGAACAAGAGCAAATTTTAACTTTTGTGAATTCACCTTTGTGTGTGTGGCAACTATCAGAAGTTATAATTTCCAACAAACTAAAAGAATATCACTGACCCCTAAATTTTGGTCATTTGTCCTTCGTCAAGATCCTTTTTCTCAGTCAAGGATGAAATAGGTCTTTTAGTATGTCCCAGACCCAGTGATTCTTTCCATAAAATTATTCATATGCAGCTTTATGTACGTAACTTCTAATGAAACGGCTCTAGTCCAAATTCTAAAATCCTCAGGGGCACATCTCCTTCAAAGACCCGAGTTCCTCTAGTTTACGTTTCCCATAGGTAGATAGGCCGTTGTAGCAAGGTTAATAGAGCAACGCATTAGCAATCGGAGGGTTGCGAGCTCGAAACTCGATCCAACCAGACTCATGTACATGGGGGCTGGTGCAAGTTCGGCCGGTCGCGGCCTCAGCGTTGGAGTGGAAGCTGGGGTTTCAACTCAGGTGTTGACGTCATCATCGTCGTAGTTCAAGATGACAATGTGGTGTCCTCGGATCTTAATCTTCGGGAATGGTTAAGGATATTGGTAATTTCTAATAAACGTCCTACTAGAGTAACACAACGGGCTATGGACGACGGTCCGGGATCAATCCCCTAAGGCAGAGGTTTCCAAAGTCTGTGCCGCGGAACCCTGGAGAGGCACGTAGAGAGATGGTGGTACCGTGAAGGGCCCTTGATCTATAATCTAATTATTTGCTAAGCAAAAGACCTAATATACATTTTACAAAGCAAATAATATACCAGATTGATATTATATGACGAGGGTGCCGTGGTAAAATGGTAATTTTTAATTAACGTCGTACTAGAGCAACACAACGTATTGCCGACGGTCCGGGATCAATCCCCTAAGAGAAAAATCCGATGGCAATACCACGTCATTTTGAACCACGGTCAGATGACGAGGCAGCACTTGAGCTGGCTGCCCACTCTCTAAACTTCCACACCAACCCAACGTGTGAGGACTTCGTTCACGACAGATTTAAGGTGTACAAGCCGCCTCTACACCATACGCTTACAAAATATCCATACACTGACCCGGATTCAAAATAGGAACCTCCTGATCTAGAGGCTTACACCTTAACCACCAGACTGGTTGGTCGGCTTGGTTATCCCGAGATCTAATTCCCGTGTTTAAAAAACCAGGCACATTCAGCTGTGGACTCTTTAACAGGAGATTTTTCTCTTTCGACGAAAAAAACATTTCCAAATCTACCAATTTCGATACAGGATGGCTTGGGAAGTGTAATTTACCTAAGCATAGCCGCCTTGACAGAAATATGAGGGTGCATTTACCAAAACGCATTACACCCACTTATCGTCGAAACCACGTCATTTTAAACTACGGTCAGATGAAGAGGCAACACCTGAGCTGGCACCCTACTCGCTAATCTTCCACACCAACACAACGTGAGAACTTTCGGCCTCGACAGATTTTATGTGCATCAGACGCCTCTACACCATACACTGACCGCGATTCGAACCTTCCGATCGAGAGTCTAACCACCAGATCGGATGGTCGGCGACGAGGGAAAATTCTTATTCTCTTGAGGGTGCCACGACTTGGATAAGTTTGGTAACCCCTGCCCTAAAAGAAAGATCCGAAGACACCTCCACGTAATTTTGAACCACGGTCAGATGACGATTCGGGATGTTGGAAATATCTCATTGTGTTGCCCCAGTGCGACATAAATTCAACGACCTACCTCGATGCAACCAAACTTGTTCACACCTATTCAGTTTAGGACAACTGTTTGAAACAGGAGCGTTTGAAATACCAATCCTAAAAAACATATTGGGATTTCAAATGCTGTCAGCAAAACGAAAATTTATATGCGCCAGTGAAAAATGAGCGATCTAGCGAATGATGTATCAAGGTACGATGTAACGAGGAATTACTGCATTATTAATTCAATGGACCAAGCATTCAGGGGTGGTACGGTAGGCAGACATTTTAAATAACGTCGCTCTGGAGCAACAGAACAAACTATTGGCAACGGTCCTGGACAAATCCCCACTGTGGACAACACCACGTAATTTTGAATCACGGTCAGATGACGAGTTGTTGTTGTCGTGCGAGCCATAATGGCCCAATTGGGGGTGACCTGAGTGACAGTGGGGTGCCACCTGAGATGGCACCCCACTCTCCAAACATCCACACCAACCCAACGTGAGGACTTTCGGGCACGACAAATTTATCGTGCACCAGTTCCTTTTGTATACGACGGTCTTTGGTTGAATTCGAACTCACAAACCTCCTGTTGTCAGAGATTGTACGATAAGGAAAGTTCTCACAAGCTATATTGCTTTCTTTCTAACCAAAGATATGTTGTCTTGGAGGTGAGATAAATGGGAAAACCTAATCAACACAGGACAAGATGTTGCAAGGCAACTGTGAATATACCGTCAAAATATGAGACTGGTTATATTACATACATGTTTAAAGACATTCCATTACATGTATTGACATTTTTTCATAAAGGAAAAAGGTTTCTCGGGTGATTGGCATGCAGCAGTTACTTGGCTGTTTATCGAACGCTGGAACGAAAATTACAGTACAAAATCCTCCGGACCTCAGCCATTCCGGAGCGCATTATTTGTATTTTTGTCACAAAAAAAAACTTAATCCAACTCCCCATATCGCGAATTTTGCGATTGCAATAGCAAAAATATATAAATAGGAATAATTGTTTTTTAAAGGGAAAAAATCTTTTTAATACAATGCAACACATTTTACTTGCAAATCTTTTCATGTTTCTGTATGGTATTTACTCTGAACATGTCCGTTATTTTGCGCGTTGTTTTATCAATTTGGTCTAGGTTCAACTCCTTGTTCTTTAAAAATTGTCGGAAAGATGGAAAAAAAAGGCGGTTAGCAAAACGTCCGGATTTTAGACAATTCCGGATTTCGGACAGTTCTTAGATTGTATTTCGGACAGTTCTTAGATTGTATTTCAGAACATTTCTTAGATTGTATTTCAGAACATTTTTTAGATTGTATTTCAGAACATTTCTTAGATTGTAATTCAGAGCATTTCTTAGATTGTAATTCTGAACATTTCTTGGATTATATTTCTTGCGTACATTTTGCACAGACGTATTTTTTTTACATTGATTAAATACTATTATCTTTATTTTTGTGGTAATAATCGATTTGAGAGAATTCACGTTTATTGGGGGTTGATTTAGAAGTATTCGATGTGCAATATTTTTAATTTTTACATTCTGTGTATATATTCTTCCAAACACAGTAGATTCTTACTTACCAACTTTATTCTTACTTTAGGTTTAGAATTGAAAACAAGAATGCGTTTTTCAGAACTGTTATCGAAATACCTTACCACACTGCGATACATAATGAAATAATTAAACTCGTACTATTGACGGATATTTTGGTATATATAGGTATCCTTTATACAGAACTTGTGTCAAATAGAATGTCTCCTGGAAAATTAACTAACGAGTATCATTTCCCAATAATCGAAATTAAAGACAAGTTTCACTCTTCCACAATTTTTTGATTCATAACATATTTTTAATTAATAATGAGAAATATTGTAATCTTATAAATCCACATTGAGTACCAAGGTCAGTTCTCATATAGGGGATTTCAGTTTCAGGGTGCGTTTGATAACTACTGTCGCTCAAGTCATTTTTGTAACAAGGGATAACAAAACCGGGACCAACGGAATAAAGTGAATTCCAGATAATTTCGAACAAAAATTGATGATATACGCGTCCGCTGGAAATTCTCAAACATGTATGATTTTTCATCTAAATAATTTGAATAACAATATCGTTGCATTTTACTGAATGTTTTGTTTTTCGAAGAACGCCCTTTCCTTCTAAATAATAATAAAAGCGATTGTTTTTAAAATTTTAAATCGATCAACATTTGCTATGGCTTTTAAAGTTATGAAACTTGAATATAAAAAGTAACTAGTGTACACAGTGACATAAAAAAGTAAACAAATTTTAATGTTATGTTCACTATAGGAATCTTTGGAAGAGGAAGAGAATTACTGGAATTTGTGTGATTAGCTTTATCCACATACCGTTAGAGAATACCCCCTCTATATTTGATTCTTTACTAAGTTAATAAAAAGTTTGTCCATTAAGACATCACATACTTAACATTTGGCCATTTTCACAACTAATAAAAGAGAAGTCTGAAATCAGTTCCTTCATCTATAGATTGAGAGAAAATTCTTAGAAGAATAAATGAAAACAAGGCATTTAAGCCAACTTGGTTATAATTTTTCTTCTTTAATGCCATTTTATAAATTTTTGTAGTTTATCGCATGAACAGCAATGACCAAAAGGCTAATTGGATGCTACAAAAGAGATTTGCTGTATAAATTAAGCTGTCTTTATTAATCTGGTAAGCTATTTAGAACAACTTCATTTAAATTGGGACACTTGGATAATTACATGAAGTATCTTGATACCAAATCCAAATTAGAACCAGTAATTCGATAGGTTTCCAAAAGAAATGGTTATGTAATTTCAATCAAGGTTCACGGGGCCACTCATGGCATGTCACCCTACACTCTGGATAGTTTACTAACCAACAGATTAAATGTGCACATGACCAGAGCATTTGAGAATGTTTTATTTAACAGTTGGCCAGGGCCATAGTACACAAGATTTGAATGCATTATAACAAAGCATCTTAGTCCCTTAGACCAGAGTTCACACATAATCATCTATTTGTTTTCACCAGGTTCAATCAACAGCGATTAATTGGTTAATTTTATATTTGTGTAGTCAATTTTGCTACACAAGATTAAATTAACCTGAAAGCTACAGCTTAAAGTGGATTCTGAACCTCTAGAATCCATACCACGATCAAGATTCAAGTCTTTTCAGAGCACCTAGAGCAAGATTTGAATCCTGCTCTGAGCAAGTACGAACAAGGATTTGGGTACAGGACAGCAACCATTCAATCAGTTCCAAATGGAAAAGGCTGAAATAAATTGAAAAGACAAGTAACTGCATTCATTCAAAAAGTATTCATGAAATGAAAACATACCCAGGAATGGAAAATTTAAATAAAGAGTAACCAGAAGAAACTGAAATCCCATTGCAATTAATACAGCTCTGATGATAAAAAACTATTTCTCTGTATATTGTTTGTGTTTTTCAGTTGTCAGTAAACAAAAACACTGAGAGGTTTTGATGGGGTAAAATGTTTTTCAACAACTATCCTTAATTTGTATAACTTCGCAACTTACACCATGACGCTGCCTCCTTCTAGTACAATTGACAAATTTTGCAATTTTCCAGTGGCATCAGTCAAAGTAGGTAGGTAGGTATTTTAATCACACTGTAGCATCAGTCAAGGACAGTTTAGGGGATGGTCTACTTCACAATATCTTGGATGTAAAACATTATCAAAGATATGTGCAGAAATTAGTCTAAAAGATGTCAGAAAACCATAGTAAATCAGTAAATGAATGTTCATTTAGCATTATTCTAACTTTATTTTTGATTTATTACTCTATGGCCATGTTTTGTTACATAGGGAGACATAACAAGTGGAATGACAATCGAGAAAAAAGAATAATCACAAACTTTCCCATGGGTCAGAAACTTCAAATAGAAATAAATTCAGTTCCACAGAATTCCCCTAACATTTTAAACTTATTATCTTATCAAATAATTTTGATTTTGCAAAAGTAGTAGATAGGTAATTTAACTAACACTCATCAAACAGTTCATAAATGAGGATTATTTTTACTATCAATAAATCAACATTCATGATGTTTAGAAGAGGAGGATGTTTAAGGGGAAATTGCTCTTGTTTAGTTTGAAGACCTGTTTCTTAGATCCCATGCTTTCATAATCTTATCAGCTAAAGCAACTGTCATTTGATACAAACACAATATTTGAAGATGTGAACTTAGCAGTTAGCTTACACATTCTGTATAATTCTCTAGCGAATGCGGCACAGAAATCTGCAGTATTCTTATATCGGCAAATGGCAACAAACCCATAAAAACAATATAAAATAAATTGTTACAGGATTCAGTTTGACAATTTTGCCACTTCATTTAAATATACTTGGTTTGAGCTGTGGAACTGCATAATATAGCGACGTCTGATTTCAGAGTACAATGAAAAATCTGGAAGATAGAAATCAGCTGAGAAGAGATAATACGTCATCAAAAATGTGTAATCGCCTTTGGACAAGCGAGCACGATGAAACTGAAGTGGATGTTCATAATGTAATTGTGGTAACATGACAAAGACATACTTTTCACCATCCATTTTATTGAAAATAAGAATTAACCCCAGTAAAAGTTAGGAAAATGCTGTTGCATACATTTTGGATTATTTTATTACATTTAAAATAGTGAAATCCATTTGTTGAATATTTATACTATATATTCATAATACATTGATATAAATAACATGAATTGTGAGTAAAATATTGACACATCAATGGATTTTAGCAATTAAAGAGTTTAGTACAGATGCTATAAATGTGTCTGCTAGTAATACAGTTGATTCCATTAAGCCATGAATTTGTTTACTCGAAATTTGCAAACAAAGACAAATCGAGTCAAGTCAGAATATCTGCACAAGCACACACAGTCAATTGTCTTAACAGATTAACTTAGCAAAAAAAAAAAAAAACATGGATTTATTTCAGAATAACAGATAGGGAAATTTCTGCTATCACCTGGAATCAGGTAAAATAAAATTCATCAGGTATGTGAAAGCTATTAATAAATTTCACGATTCAATCTAACTTGAAATATATTGCAGGAAATAAAAATTGTTCGGCTTGCTTTGTGGCGAATTTTAAATTTAGGGTGTAAACATCCAACAAGTTTTAACTTTTTACCTCATAATGCAATGATGTGTTGGTACATGATATTTTTTAAAAACTTGGTAAGTAGTGTCTTAGCTAGTGGCATTCCAGCTGGTTCTCAAAGATGATGTTAATGAACAGTGGAGTTAATAAGCAGTTTTCACCCATTTTTTCCCACAGGGGTTTGTCCTAGTAAATTGTGTCTATGGAAACTATGAAGAACGGTTAATATATATTTGAAAGAAATTATACAAAGTTTCGTCTTTTTTGCAACAAATTTCTTCAAGAATACAAAAAAATAGAAACAAATTATACACAAAACAGCACATTGACTACAAGACTGCCTTTTCTGACAATTTACTGATTTCAACAAATACTTTTACCATCTGTAAGTTGTCTTAGTGAATTTTCTTGAATCATGCGTGCAAAGATCTTAAAATTTGGGGGATGTGGAACACTGGGTATTTTAGTTAACTTGCCTTACCTCTGACTTGGAAAAAAAGTTTAGTAGAAAGTTTTAGATTTGAATACTTGAGCAAAACTGAACAGTAAAGCAATATTTTGGATGTCAAAGAAATATTTGAAAATCAACACAACAATCAATTATTGATTGCTAGTTGTATTGATTATCAAATATTTAATAGAGCACGATTCACATAAATTTCTAAAACATAGGTTTTTAAAAACTTCGCTTAAAGCGGCATAAAATATGACACTTCTTAAATGCTTGTATCTACACACAAGACATGTTTAAATGTAAATAAACAGCTAAAAATTAAATATTTTGTGCATGACATCTGAGGGAAAAGGTTCACAAATTTAGATGCTTTTACCTCGTTTTAAAGTTTGGTGATGACATCCTCTGACCCCTCGTGTTTACATATGTATAACGCGAGAATGGCATGTAAACACAAACACATTACTCTCAAAATGTACGAAAAGTCCCATTCGGCCTCGACATCGAAAGAATTCCTCAATTGCTTTTGTCAGACCCAAGAACGGAAATAGATCGTTGTTTTACAAGGAATTGTGAAAGCTATTAACATACCTGGAAAAATTGGGTATCCAATATGAACACTTAAAAACATCAAAAATTCGAACACTGACACTATCACTCCGAAAAGCTGTAATATTCCAAGCGTACTCAGATTCTTGTGTTTTCAAAACATTCGCTCACAACGATTGCAAAATAAATCCACGGTCCACAACAAGCACAAGATACGATTGCGAAGCCATATTTGAACGCACGTACGAAAACTACCACGACTCACAACATTAATGCAGAAATTAAACAGGTACGAGCGAAGAGATGGCTAGGAGAGAAAATCTAGCCTCGACCTCAGGTATGCCGCAGGTGAATAGTTTCGTTCCTTCTGACACCTGACTGACAAAACCCTTCAAAGTTTCAAAATATCGAACAAAAACACTTTTAGTAACTTTCATGAGAAAAATAAATTATTCTCTGACTTTTATATTCATTAATTGGAAAAATTTAAAGATTTTGTTTCCAGAGTTTTATGGTTAGCGCCATCTAGTGAGATTTTAACACACTATCTACCTGTCAGTCAAACCATTTTGAAGCAACAGGTGTGTAGAACTTTCAAAGGCAAGGATGCTGAAAACCAGCGGTGTTTATGGATGAAAACTTTTATCCGTGGGGGGGGGTTCTGGGTAAAGGAACGTGGACTATTTGTTCCGGCGGTTGGTGTAAAGTAATTTGATTAAAATTAATTTAGAATAAGCACAATTAAATATATAAATCGCCATATATCAAACTAATTTCAATCCAGACTTCCAGGCCCATTCGAGCTATCGGAATGAAAATTTAGTGCTTAGATTGTAACTAATTCAAAAAATAAAGTTTGATGGTTTGGATGACATTGTTTTTTACGAGTTTGATTTGAGGACATTTTATGCAAAGAGGCTTATAGATAACTGCCTATGGCTTAACCCTTCTTTGCATAATGGTGGAAATTTCCATCATAACATGAAATGCCCAAAAATTATATAAAAGAGCAAGTTCACTTTAAGTTGATCGTGTCTGGATACCTTTTTAATGTCCATTGCATAAAAAAAAACATAGCTGTCAAAAATAAGCAAGTGTCACTATCAGTAAAACGAGCTTGAAGTTGTCATTCCGCTGTTTGTTGTAGTTGCAATAAACGTATGATTTCGTTTTTAATTTTGTTTTATTATATTTGAGTTTCTATTGCTAAAAAAGTGAAAATGAGTGGAAGAAAGGTTTGTAACATGTGTTTCTGTTATTTTTAGAGCAATTTCTGAAAAGTTTGCGTTTTATTTTAAAAATACCACATGATACCATCCTATTGTTTTTTGCTAAATTTATACTATAAATATATACTAAGATTTTTTTAACCATTTGCCTTTAATTTTGAACATGAATTATATCACCTTGATTTATTTCACCAATAAAGAAAACATCATGCAAAGAAGGGTTTAAGGGGATTACAAACAGAGTGGCTCCAAAAATTTAGTATTCACCATAAGAAGCTCTCTTTAAAAAGCCCAGAAGACATTAACCGAAGACGACGTGAATACTTAGGCTGATAGGGCCGTGTTGGCTCGGTTGAAGAGTAACGGATTAGCAACCGAAGGGCTGCGACTTCGAATCCAACAAAAACCGTTGTGTACAAAGGGTGCTGGTGCACGTTAAATCTTCTGTGACCTCGAATGTTCTCACGTTGGCTTGGTATGGAAATTTCGAGAGTGGGGTTTATAATTTCAATGATTAAAAAGTACAGTTTTATAATAATAGTGGAGAATTATTTTATTATTTCAAGACTTGTGATTGTAGCGTAATTCAATAGCTTTCGAATTATACAACTTACGCAGTCGTTATTCCACTGAATTCAAAGTTACACTGGCCCAAATCTCGCCCAGCACCGTAGAATTTCGATAGGTAGCGGACCCGCTCAGTGAGGGTTTCTCTGGGTGTTTCTTCTAGTTCTTAACCTCCTCAGGTCAGAAGTATCACATGTGATACTTATATGCTTCTGATTCATGTAAAAGATTTGTGTTTCTTGTAAAAATAAAATGTAATTTGAATATAATCCTTCAATTCTTAATTTTTGATTTTGTAGTAGATAACCCTGAAGTATGACATGTAATACTTGCCCCCCTCCCCCCCCCCAAAAAAAAAAAACTGATATTTTTTTTAATTTACAATGATGGGAATAGTAATTTATGAACATTTCTGAGGAAAATCATAAGAGGTTAAATCATAATACAAAACAGTTCGAACTCTTTTTGTAACAAACGACTTTCAGGTCCCTCACTATTGCTTCGATTTTAAAGACTTATTCCACGTCAAAAACAATTTTTCACAAAAATACACAGAAATGTTTATCAAATAGTTCTAAAACACCAACACTTCGGACACAGGTCCTTGGGGCTGTCTCCGCTTCTCCAGCTACGCCCCTGTGGGAGTGGGAACAGTGTGTTGAGGAAGCAGCCTCAGTTTTAGGGTTCTGATAAACATATCATCGGTCATCACCTCAAAAACATAAACCAGTTTTTAGCGAAGAAAGCAAATTCTATGTTCCCCGAGGTGATGGCCAATTGGTGTGTTATTTCGCGTTCCTCTTTCACAACATTTAATGACTGTTTTCTGATGTTAGGACATACATATATCTTCGCAGAGTATGTTTCCAACGAACGATTTTTCTTTTTCGTATTATCAAATAATTAGTTATTATTTTTTTTAATCTTTCACCTCTTATTTCGTTTTTTCGCTTAGTATATTTAACTCCTTTTAACGGAGAAGATTCCTCAGATTGGCTCTATTTGTTGTGAAGTAAGAAAGAATGATTAAAATAGATCAATCCAGTTAAGAACGAACAAGAGCTCCCTCTCAATTACCCATTCACAGGACTCAATTTATACTTCGGGCGGTCTCGACGAACGGTGTGAAACATAATTTTCAGTGTACTGTGATTTAAGCGGTAACACTGAATTTTTTTGTAAAACTGACAGAGGCCCTTTATTTCGACTTCTATTTGCGATCGGAAGACTCAAGTGCAAAATAAAGTATGGTTGTTTTCTATACTTAGCGAAATAGGTTTCCTCTAGACAAGTCAGGTAATTGGTAATTTTTAATTAACATCGTACTAGAGCTGCACAACGGGCTATTGATGATGTTCCGGGATCAATCTCTTAAGGAAAAGATCCGAGGATACACTTCGTAATGTAGAACCACGGTCAAACGACGAGGCAACACCTGAGCTGGTACCCCACTCTCTAAACTTCCACACCAGCCCAACGTGAGGACTTTCGGCCACGATAGATTTAAGGTGCACCAGCCTCCTCTACAATATACGCTTACAAACATACATTACCGGACACTGATTCGAACCAAGAACCTTCCGATCTAGAGGCTAACACCTTAACCACTATACCGGTTGGTCGGCTAGACATTTCAATATTATGGCCTTTGTGAAATTCTTAACGAAATTTCAAGAAAGATTGTTAATTTTGTTTTAAAGGCGTTCGACGGCTAACCATATTGCAAACATGTCTTAAATAGAAATAGGAATTTAACTAATATTTTAACTCCCCCTCCCCTAAATATTTCTACTGAAATTGCTTTAAGTGCAACAGAAATTGTTATCACATTTCAAGTCACTATAGAAAAGAACCACCATAATAAAGAAAGTTGAATGAACGCTTTACATTCAATTTTGATCAGTTTACATTCACAATTCCTCTTTTTTGACGGTACGATCTGATACGATGTAGATTAGCGGTAATTGTGGGATCGATTCAACAAGTAGCAGCAACTCAAGGGTTGTCATGGGTGTAGAAACGGCGGTTATATCATTTTCAGAACCAAGAAGAGTAGACAAACGTAAGTGTACTAAAAACATGTGATTGTCACTTTAATAAGCTGAGATACCTCTGTAGCAATCTCAATTTTGAAGACCTACAAGTTTAAGACCTAGCCGGACTTTAAAATGACAGGACGAAAAGAGAGGAAAAGCTCTATTCGTTCTCCGATTTAAAGATGAAAATGTTCAAAAACCAAGGCAGCTAGCTAAGATAGGTGTATTGTATTTTATAGCAAGAATTTGTCACCTAGAAATAATTGAAAGCAGACTAAACTGAAATGGAAGACCAGAAGGATACCTACCACAGTTGTCCCTAGATCACAGAGTGTTGCTAAAAAAAAAATTTACTACGTACAAATAGCTATGTATTCGTTAAATGTCTATGTATATACAGGGGTTTGACAAAATAATGTGAACACCTGTGAAAAGATAATTTTTTTTAGTAATAGGCCGATGGTCCTCCTTTTGCACGAATTACAACTTGTATCAGACGTGGAATTGACAAATACAAGTCACGTACAACATTCAGAGGGATACGTTCCCACTCAAATTGCAAAAAAGTCCCTAATTCAGAAAGTGTCCTTGGAAGGGGGAAACGACTGCGCAGCTTGTTTTCCAAAATACCACACAAAGGTTCAATTATATTGAGATCAGGGGACTGAGGGGGGCCAGATGAGGTGCTCTATTTCATCGTCGTGTTCATAAAACCAGTCTCGGGCAATTCTACAGGTGTGAAAGGGGGCATTATCATCTTGGAATTGGAAGACAGGTCGTTTATCAGGAAACGCAGTTTGCACCATTGGGTGAAGATGGTCGGCCAGAAGACTGACATAATCCTCTCCTGTAACACGGCCATTCAGAACAACAAGTGGGCTAAGACCACGATGTGATATCGCACCCCAGATCATCACTGAACCACCTCTATGCTCAATCGTAGGCCGAAGGCAGTCAATTTGTTAGGCTTCTGATTGCGTTCTCCAAACGTAAACCCGTCCATTTGTCGGGAATAATGTGAACGACGATTCGTCTGATCATTTTACATTCTCCAATTGTTGTTGTGTCCAATTTTTATACTCGCGACACCATATTCGTCGCTTCAAGGCATTGCATGGTGTAATCAATGATTTTGAAATAGCCTCTCTACCATGAATATTTGCCATATGCAGTTCACGCCGGATAATATTTGATGAAACTGCTTCCTTCAAATGTGTGTGTTCATCTCAGATGTTATCTGGGATGCTGTTGTCTTGTGGTTTTTTTTTTTTTTTTTTTGCCATAATCCGCTTCAAAACCCAGCTTTGATTTTCGATCACTGTTGTGCTTTTTGGATGATGTTTTTCCCAGTTTCAAATATGCTGACATTACAGTCGACACTGTGTACTTCTCTCAACACCTAGAAGGGTGGCCGTTATCGTTACTGAGGCTGTAACAAGACGGGCCCCAACCATCATGCCTCTTTCGAAATCAGAGAGGTCAGCCATAACGCAATTTTAACGCAGAAATATATTTCGCATCCGACTTCTATCACTGCTAGTAGCAGACTGATGTGTGTACTTTCTCATCCGCTAGGTGGCACCCTTCACCACAAGAGGGCAGGAGTATACAAGAGGTTTCTTTCGAGTGCTATTTTTTCACAAGTGTTCATACTATTTTATCCAAATCCCTGTAAATGCCTATAAATTAATGAAACATGGATGTCTACAAAGAAATTTTAACTCTGAAGTCCCGCAAGCTTTACACATAGTCATGCTATAAAATGGTAGGACGGACAAATAGAGAAAACGCTCTATACATCCACAGTTTAACCCCCTGGGGTTGTCTCGATAAGGTATCTCGAGATTATAGCAAACCTGACCAGAGCTTGATCGACGAGATATCTCGTCGAAAAAGAGAAAAAAGGTACATCTTGATCTCGTGATTATCGAAAAATCGGCAATATCTTGATGACGAGTTATCTCGTGATTGTGCTCTAGAATGCGAGTGTTGTTCCAGTTTTCTATACTTCTGAGAAGCCCGTGTAGCGGTACACGCTCGTCCAACCCCCTCTGGAATGCAGATATCGGTCTTACACCCCCAAGTCGTGAATGCAGATCAACGCCGACGCGGTAAACACGTGCGCTTTGAGACTCCTGAGGAACTCCGTGAAAACGGAAGGCGAGCAGCTGTGATGTCACCAAGTTCAAACTGAAAACCCCCTTTGCAGGTGTTTCGAAAACCCGTCGCAGGGGCTTGGATCCGAAATTGACTTGGATCTGACAAGGTTTTCGAGAGACTGAACTTGATTTTTGAGAGGAAAAGATCTCTCGTATTGGACTCTGATTTTTGGGGAGCAACGCTCCTGGCTCCTAGGCGGTTCGAAGTCAGTTGATGTGCCCACGATTTTTTAATAATTGCAAATAATTCTGTAAATAATATTCCAATTACTTCAAATAAATGTTTAACTTAAATCAGTTGTACGTCTAATTGTCAGATGACGGTACACCGTCATGGCTCAATGGATTTACCCATCGTGTAACAACCTACGAGTTGTGAACAGAGCAGTTTCGGTTCCTCTTGGATGTATAATATATCTCTATTTTGTACCAGTAAACTATCATCTCTGTATCTCTGTGTATGTATGTTCATTACTCGAAGTTGTATCTCTTGTGTCTGGCCATATGTAGACGCACGTCATATATATATATATATATATATATATATATATATATATATATATATATATATATATATATATATATATATATATATATATATATATATATATATATATATATATAAGAAAACCAAATCAACTAACCAATCAATACCTCTTAACTAAAGATGGTTGGACTCTGATTTTGATATGCAGTTAATGAAGCCTTCAATACTTCTGAACTAAAGGTGGTTGGACACTAATTTTTACATGTAATTAATGTTTCGTGTGACTTGAAGAAACATCAATTGCAATTAGTAACAAAACAAACCATGCATAGTTCTTCGTTTGAACGCAGAGGATGAATTGATTTCGGCCACATCGGTTTTGAAATTTGAGGTTTACGGAATTTTGGTTCTCTTAGGATTTTCATTCAACACTTCAGAAATTGAGATGTTTGGGATCTATTGGAAGAGTTATGGAGTTTGAGATTGTGTGCATTAGGGAGTGGGGATCATTATGGATGAGCTTGCATTAGATATATTTATTAAATAGATAAATATAATTTTTGGGGACTAGCACTCATTCGATTCAAGTTTTTATAGTTTTCTTTGAAACATCATTATCTCTATAAAATAAATGATAATATGTTCTGTTACAGATGATAAGCTTGTAGTATCCTATTACACATTCAATCATGAAATTAAGTTTGAAAATTTAAAAAAATATATGTCCTCTCTATACCAGATGAATCCTATCCAGGTAAACGAGTCTTTCAACTCCAAACTATTTCCCAATTACAATGCGAGACGATAGTAATGGAGACAAACTCAGCAAGTGTCGTTATTTTAAATTGAAATTCTCTGAGACGATACGTCTGAGAAGGGAAGAAATTGTAAATAATAAGGGCTCATCGGTGCATCTCTTCCCCTCCATCATTTTCTTGAGTTGTTTCTCGTCATCGATGGAAGTAATGGCGAAAGGCACGCACCAACCCTTTTCTCGAGGCAAAATGGCTCATTTCTTGCGGTTACAGTTATCGTCAGAAGACTACAATGCCACCAGGGTTTCCGAAATTGATTCCACCCATGCAATTTCGCAGCTCAATTATTCCTTTTCGGTGATATTACATAGTTCGGGGTTCGTGTGTTATGCTTGTGCGATTTGCCGCACTTCCACTGAAATTTCTTCTAAGGTTAGTTGTTCCCTCAAAACGTAGCATGGGCTCGGATCCGGTTTTGAGTCCTGTTTCACGTAAACTTTTCTTGAAATTGTTTTTTTTTCTTTCAGAACTCGAAGCCTGAGCATTACGAGTATTCCGAGAAGAGCACCCATTGTTTTATCCGCCGCACAACTTTTTGTTTGTTGAAAGAATCCCCCGGATGTTTCAGGGGGTAAATTCCTTGTTAACGGTATAAACTTGGCGTCACTTTTTTTGAGCCAACCGGTTGCCATATGGATGGGTTAAAATTGCAGTGGTTTAAGTCCCATTTTCAAGAAAAAAAGTACTTGGAATTTGTACTGCCATCGGCGGTTGAATGAAGCTTTGGCTTTCTGTTAACAGATTGATTTATCTAGATCTGTTTTCAGTGTCTTCTATATATATATATATATATATATATATAATTATCTTTAGTTAAATTTGGTTACCATTATATCTGCTTTCTGTGTGCATGTGCTTTTTAAGTGACTTACACCAGTGTAACTTTAACCCGTCCATATGCTACAGTTGAAAGAAATATGATTTGATTCTCGCTCTACAAGCTGTTCTTTCAGACGTGGATTGTGTTAGATCGAAACATGGTAACTGAAATATAGATTGAAATTGCTATCGCTGATAAAAGAGGCCAACCTGGCTACCGCACACTAGAAATTAACCATTTTGTGCATTTCTGATGCAAATTTTGGTACAGCTACAGTCTATGTTTATAGCGGTGGCAACGGCCTTGGCGATTTTTTTTTTGGCTTATTTCTAAATTTGCCCCCTCCCCCCAAGGAAAGATTTATTTCAAAATCTTTTTTCTTTTTACAACGGAAAATGAAAGCTATAAAACACATTTGGAGAGAACGTTTTAAAAAGTATATTTTTCAAAAACTTTCTCAAAAAGTAATAAGTTTAAACATACTCGTATTTGGGAATCAGCAGAAAAACTAAGCTGCGAATGTTGGGTAGTATACCCTGTAACTTATCAATTACACTAAATACAGTAGACTTGTTGAAAATGTAAAAGATTTATAAAAGAAAAAAAAACCAAGAAAAAATACAACCTAATACGATAAAACTGTTCCGTGAAAAAAAATTTTAAGAAAAGAAGTGTGCCATAAAAAAAAGTGCCAATGCCGTTGCCACTGCTATAAACATAGACTGTACCCAGATTTTGATTCAAAAGTGAGACTTTTTGTTTAGGCATCCCTTAAAACTGCACCCTCTGAGCAATGCAGGTGCCACGGTAGTTCGGTTAGCAGAGTAACGGATTAGAAGCCGGGGGGGGGGGTTGCGAGTTCGGATCCAATCCAAGACAGTCGTGTACAAAAAGGGGCTGGTGCACGTTAAATCTATCGTGGACTCACATGTCTTCACGTTGGTGTGATGTGCAAGTTTGAAGAGTGAGGTGCCAGTTCAGGTCTACCGCGTCAATCTGACTATGGTTCAAAATTACGTGGTGTTGTCCTCGGCCCTATCCCTTTAGGATTAATCCCTGACCGTCGTCAATATCCTGTTAGGTTGCTCTAGTACGACGTTAATTAAAATTAACTTATATGGGCAAAGGGGCAATTTTTTTTTTTTACTAATTGGATTTTCCATCTCTTTGGAGAAAAAAGGGCAAATTTGTCTCGACAAGGTATTTTGTCATGAGCAAAATTGACCAGATTTTGGACGAGATATCTTGGCGAACTTTAATTGTAATTTTTAATTAACGTCGTACTAGAGCAACACAACGGGCATTGAAAACGGTCGGGAACAATCCACTAAGGGAAAGATCCGAGGAGAACACCAATCATTTTGAACCACGATCAGAGGACGAGGCAGCACCTGAGCTGGCACCCCACTTGTCAAACTTCCACGCCAACCCAACGTGAGGACTTTCGGTCACGGTAGATTTAAGGTGCACCAGCCGCCCTACACTATACACTTACAAATATCCGTGCACTGACAAGGATTCGAACCAGGAACCTTCTACAACTTTACTTTTTATTTAACAACTTTTACACTACACTTGGGGTTAATTTTTGTGAAATATGTTGTGTATGAAAATGCAATCGAAGACATCTCGGTCTCATCAGGTCGGCATCTTTTACACCTTCACATATACAGGGGAGTACCTTTTAATTGAAACGTACCAATTTAATAGGCGAAGTGTAACCATTACTTTTCCCAAAGTAATTCCAAAACAAGCGTGACTTTTCAGGCTTAAATACGCCATTTAAAAACATGGCTCCATGAGAGAAAAATTTACCTTCGTCACACAAGTTATGTTTTCCCCACAGTTAACGTAATGGGACTTCTGGAGGAAGAATCCCCCTTTGCATGGGATAACTACTTGACTAAGTAAAAAAGCCAAGCGTGAAGGAATAAACGCTTTAAGCATGGGAATCAGGGGTGGTTAATTGGAGGCTTCTCGGTTATCCGGACGCTTTGACGTGACGGGTTGACAGGTCCTTATTAGACGTAATGAGAAGTGAAGGCGTCCTTAATGAACCGTGGGAGGCAGCGGGTGGAAGTCCTTATTTAACTCTATATCCCAAAAGGACGAATACTGTAATTATAAAATGCGGCAAGCTTTGTAGCATTCATTAAGCTTCGACGAAATTTGAACGAATTCTTCACAGGGAACATTTGCTAATCCAACTATGAAATGAGCATTTGAACACATCATTGTATAATGAATGATTGTTAGAATCTGTCGGTCTGAGTCCCATTGATTAATTGTTATTATCTCGTCGGTCTAATTTATGGTTATTACAAAAACTGTTGATAAATTTTTGTATTGAAAACTGCCATCAGGCAGTTAAATTACTTTATTTTTATGATTTGACATTTCCTAAAAGCGTACCAGGGCACGACATCCAATCAAAGACCGTCGGGCACGTGGGGGGTCGGTGCACGTTAAATCTGTCTTAAATGGGGGCGTGATGGGCACTGTCATGATGGCGTGAAAGTCTGAAGTTGTGACTCAAGTTGTGTTTGTGAAAGTGACTCAGTTTTTCTCATCAACGGACCGTGGTTCAAAATGGTGTGGTGTCCTTGGATCTTTCCCTTTCGGATAGATTCAGGACCGTTAACAACAGCCAGTCGTGTTGTTCCAGTGCGACTTTATTAAAACTGCGTGCTTTTATCGGTCACTTTAATTTGTTAATGATATTCTTACTTACTAGCCGGGCTGCGCCGGCTAGCGCTCGGTGATGGTAATTTTAGTTAACGTCGTACTAGAGCAACACAACGGGCTATTGACGACGGTCCGAGATCAGTCCCTTAAAGGCTAGCGCTCGGCGGTGTGTAATAGTGCTTTTTTAAAACTTTTTTTCACACCGTAATTAAACATGTTTTGATTTGTATATTTTATTTATTTTTATGAAACAATTCGTCAAATCATTGCGTATTAAATCAAATATTTAAGGACAGTTGGTCGAAATATACATATACAGCTACAAAATTACACATGTTTAGTGATATTTTACAGGAAATAGACATATCATTAAAATCTAACTCCTAAATAATATTTCTGTAATATACCGGAACACAAAATGCAAACAAAAATAAAATTCCAATCCTAGAAAAAATGCAAAAATTTGAGAAAAAAAAGCACGTACGTATCTATTCAAACGTGTTGAATTTCGACTTCCTGAATATATTGTGAAATAGAATAATGCGACAAAAGACTTTTCAACGATATATTGACAAAGACAATAATGATTTATTAACAAAAAGAACACATATTTATAATACTTGGGAATCCTCAAATAGGTCCGCAACATCTCGCAGTCAACTCAAATACCCAAACACGGAATTCTAAATCAAATTTAAAAAGTAAACATTAATTCAGACGTGGACAGATACCGGGAAGCAAAATTACGTTTGAATTACTTTTACATCAAAGGAAGAAATAAAAATTCAGTTCAAATACTAATATTACAATTTAATTCCTTATTTTGCATAGAAATTGACCTCGGCTATTTGAAAACAGCAAGAATTCAAAATATCTGAGTTATTTTATTTACGTTGATAGTTGCCATTCGACGATACACAAATAACGTCTATTTCGGGTGCACGTACGACGTTAGTGTTTTATATACATAGATAATTAAACTTACTCGTGCGTAGTGGTTCTGAGTTGTTTGGCTGTTTTGGGTTTTATGGCGCAAGGTCTAAAACCGAACAATTTGCCTCAAACCCAAGGTTGAATACGGCCTAGTAAAAATAGATCAAACTAATAGAAGATTTTATTTTACCAGACAATGGTGAGGTACTAAGATATAAAAGAAAAAGCTAATTCAAATTTTATAGAAAACTGAAGCATGGAGCATTTAATATATTGCGATCACAAACAAACTGAGATGTGACAAAGTCAACACAAGTCCAAGTAGATGTTTGGAGAAAATCTGACTCTCCTCTCTATGTAGTGGGATATGTAATTAATACATACATACCTTAATAACTAATGCCCTAATGAATAGTATATTATTGTAAATATATTTAACTAACAATTTACGTAACTGTAAATTTTTACCATGTTATTAAATTTTTTGACAGTGAATACCTTTAGCGTGTTTGCTGAAATTAGAGAATTTATATCTCTCTATTGAGTGGATGGAATATTCTTCGACATTTTACATGAATTAGTCGGGGAAGTTATTTATTTATTATTTATTTTATTTATTTTTTGTAAGGGGGGGGGAACAGGACAGACGACCTCGAGAACCGATGTCAATATGGACGCATTTCAAAATTATTCATAAAACTTTTTTGGGTTTTGTTTTAAAAAAGCTTAAATCTTCCAGAACTCTATTTCGTCTTTGTCACAGAAGTATGTTCTAATCAAGTGAAAGCTTTGGTGCACTCCATCTTCCATGGAATACATCTGTCGTGGTGTGGAGAGAGAGATGTCAGCTCAGGTGTGACCTCTTCATCTGACTATGGTTCAAAATTACGTGCTCTTGTCCTTGGATCTTTCCCTTCGGGTTTGCTCTCGGACAGTCACCAATAATCTTTTGTGTTGCTCCAATGCGATGTTAATTGAAATACCCATAAAAATAGACCCCAAAATCCTCCTCGGACGGTGTAGTCTGGTATGAAGAATAACGGATTAGCAATCGGAGGGTTACGAATCCAATCAGACATTCGTTTGCAAAGAGGCCTGGTGCACGTTAAATCTGCTGTGGCCTCAAAAGTCCTGTCCTTGGCATGGTGTGGACGTTTGGAGAGTGGGTACCAGCTCAGGTGTAACCTTGTATCTCTGACGAATTAGAAACCGTAGTTTAAAATTACGTGTTGTTGTTATTGGATCTTTCCCTTCACATTTTCTGAAATAACTATAGCATTTTATGGAATAAGTAAAGTACGTTTTTAGCACCAGCTTCATTTGCCCCCGTTTCCGAAAAGTCCCGCTTCGCTCTTATTCAGCCTATCGGAACCGAAAAGGAAGCGCGTCGCAAAAAGAACAACTAATTCGATTCAGGAGCCTCAAAACCAACGATCGTAGAGTTGAGCTTCCCTCACGGGTTCAACACCTCCTCAAACCACTCTGAACCCCCAAGCGGACTTCGATCAATCAATTCAAAACACCAGAACGATCCCGAGAGGAAAAAGTAAAAACCCAAAACCCCTCCCCAATTCTCCGATTATGAAGTAAACTGTGTCAAGTGGCATTCAGGTCCAATTAGATACGGGACATCTGGAACCGATCGGCAAATTCGGCCTCCAGGGGGGGGGGGGGAAGCAGTCGCTTCGCTTTTTAAACATATGCAAACCACTGCATATGTGTCATTGCCTACAATCCTCAAAATTGATGCCAGACTTTGATATCAGACCAGAGATTTACCGCATGGAAGTCTGAAATGCCGGATATATTTCTCCACCTGCCGAGATAAACGTTTCAGCCAACATTTCACTGATCCGAGACACCGAAGATTCAGGAACTTTAACCGAATTTTCACAGTCTGCGTAACCCAGTGTGTGTGTGTTTGGGGTCCTTTGTTGCCGTTCGTTTGCTTGGCTTCATTGTTTCGTTTTTGTTCTCGAACAGCGATGGGAAAACGGATTCTGCTCTAATTGTCAAGCGGAGTGCCGCTCTTCATCCAGACACGGGGAACGAGACTCCGGTAATCGGTCCGAGATCTTTTTCTTTCTTGGAAATGGAGATGCTTTTGGTGTCCTTTTTGTTTTATTCGCCGTCTGGCGAAGGCGATCAAAATGACAGGTGTTCAATTTCGGCTGGGTCTTCCTCGTTGTGTAAGTGGGTCGCTGGATCTGATTTTCAAGTGGGTTGACGCGTGGCAAATTGGATATTGACACCCGGGAGGGGCTACCTGTCGCACACCGTCGCTTGGAGTAAACCATTCTACCATTCGCCTTCTTATATACCTTTATCGTCCTAAGGGGCACATCTCCGTACGGTGCGTACTGGCTTTACGAACACGACGTTCTTTTCTTTTCCAATGGGGTTGAGTAAAATGGGGGTCGAGCTGCTCATAAGGTAATTTTAATTAACGTCGTTCCAAAGCAACACAATGGGCTATTGAAGACCGTGCTGGATCAATCTCCTGATGGAAAGATCGAAGGACAACAACCCGTCATTTTGAACCACGGTCCGATGAAGAATTCACACCTGAGCTGGTACCCCACTCTCCAAATTACCACACCAACCCAACGTGAGAACTTTCGGCCACGACAGATTTAAGGTGCACCAGCCTCTTCTACACTATACGCCTACAAACATCCATGCACTGAACGGGTTCGAACCAGGAAATCTTCTATCTGGAAGCAACACCTTAACCGTTAGACCTGTTGGTCGGCGTCCAGTTGCCAGAATTCCCAAGTAATATTTTTCTGTTGTCCTCGCATCCTTCCCTTTGTGATCATTCCAGATCGTTGCATTACCCGTTTTGTTGTTTCAGTGTGACGCTTATTAAAAATAGATCATTCCTGATCGTTGCATTACCCGTTGTGTTGTTTCAGTGTGACGCTTATCAAAATAAATCCCTACCTAATCGCTATGGAGAATTTTTTTTTTTTTTTTAGTTAACGTCGTACTAGAGCAACACAACGGGCTATTGACGACGGTCCGGGATCAGTCCCTTAAGGGAAAGATCCGAGGACAACACTTCGTAATTTTGAACCACGGTCAGATGACGATAATCGCTATGGAGAATAGTTAAAACATCAAAATTGGCGGCGGAGGAGTTGAATTAATGTTATACAGGATCAACACAACGGGCTTTGCCTACGGTTTCGAATCAATCTCCCCAAGGGAAAGATCCGAGGACAACACCTCGTAATTTTGAACCACGGTTAGATGACGAAGCAACACCTGAACTGGCACCCCACTCTCCAAACTTCCACACCAGAACCACTGTCGGGTACCGAGGTCAATGCCTGAGCTGACACCCCACTCTACGAACCTCCACACTACGACAACATAGTACATTTGAGGCCACGGCAGATTTAATGTTCACTAACCCTCACGTACACTACGGTCTTTTGTTGGATCACGTTCGAACTCACAACCATGCGGTTGCTAATTCGCTATTCTTCCAACAGCCCCATAGAGAATTTTGGGCCCGAGCCACTCATATTTGGTACCATGAAATTATGAGCCTCGTTCCAATATACATGACCTTTTCTAGACATGTGAACGGGCACATCTAAACTCTATCCTTCGTTCCGGGCCATAAAACATTTCCAACTTGCTCAAGATGTAACTAATCGACAAAGAAGAAATTTCTAAGGATTGGATCACAAGAAAAAAATATCACCCTATTTTAGGCAATATTCCGGATTTATCAAATATTTGCAAATGGTCAAACAACAGACAGGAAGACGTTATATTAACTACATGCAGCATTGAAATGTTGATCACACCCTCCCTATTATTACGTTTCAATCTAGAATCATCTGAATGCACATCATGTAAAATAGAACACTCAATAGACTACGTTTTATTTATACTTGCACTAAATACAACAAAGAACGAAAAAAACTTTTCGAATCCTTAAAACTTCAAACAACAAATACTGAAAACTTCTGCAATCTGATGATCCGAGCATTCGAAACGAAAACCACAACGCACCAATTAATCCGATTTCGAATCTCTACTAAAAAAATTTCCAAGTCACAACTCCACTCTTTTGACAACCAATAAACAAAATCAGAAACCTGAACAATAGAGGTTGACACGAAGTTGACAACTGTCGTAACCATAAACCTCAAAGTACTCAACGATCTTAGAAAATGTAACTGAACAAGCCTCCCGATTCATCTTCTGATCTGTGTTGGTATAGCAAGAGCAGATCTCTGTGGAAGTGCAGATCTATTGGTGATTTCAAGCGTGTACGGACTCATTGACGGTCTAACTGTTTAAATGTGCTTTAAGACAACTGGAGTACTCTATACAAAAAAAATCGACGCACCAAGAAGGAGTTGTCCGATGGAGACAAAAATTGGTGGATAGGAAAATTATGAAAATGATTAAAATTTCAGAACAATTGAATGATTTATTTCAGAGTTACAGTAACGAGCTCAATAAGGTGTTGACCCGCCTCTAGCCTGGAAGCAAGCTGCCACACGGCGTGGCATAGACCTATAAAGCTCCCGGATGGTCTCCTGCTGTATTTCTTGCCAAATTTGTCCCAATTGTCGTACTACGTCATCAACATTCCCTACCGGATGCAGTTGCCTTCCCATCATATCCCAGACATGCTCGATGGGAGAGAGATCTGGTGATCTGGCTGGCCAAGGAAGTGTTTTACAAGCTTGAAGACAGTTCATAGCAACACGTGCCGTATGTGGTCTGGCATTGTCTTGCTGAAAAATAAGCCCAGCGTACTGCGAAAGAAACGGTAGCAAAACAGGTCTCAGAATGTCGTCAACGTACCGCTGTGCAGTAAGTGTACTTCTAATGACGACCAAAGGGGTCCGGCTATCAAGGGAAATGGCACCCCAGACCATAACTCCTTGTTGAGGGCCCGTGTGGCGTGCAATAGTGAAAGCAGGATCGGCACGCTGCCCTGGGCGTCTCCAGGCACGTCTTCGATGATCGTCAGGACACAGTTGGAAGCGGGATTCGTCGCTAAAGACTATACGTCCCCATTCAGCATCATTCCAGCCTGATCGAGCCAAGCACCACTGTAATCTGACTCGACAGTGTGCAGGCGTGAGTGGCAGGTGGCGTAACGGTCGGTACGAGTGTAGATTTCGCTCTCTCAGCCGTGTGTGAATGGTCATGGTGGACACTCGTGTGTGGGTCGCACGACTGTTGGTTGATAGCGATGAATCAGGCTCTGTGACAACTGATCTGACAATCACTCTGTCCTCGCGATCTGTTGTGGCTCTACGTTGACCGCTACCATCATGAATCTGCCATTGTCCACCCACTCTTGCCAGCATCTTCTAATCGCCGCATCGCTTCGACTCACATGACGAGCGATTCTCCAATTTGCCCAACCTGCCTCTTTCAATCCAATGATACGACCTCTTTCAAACTCTGAAAGTTGCTCGTAATGATCTCGAATCCTGCGGCAAAGCATTTTTTTCAGTCGTTGAAAGGTATCCTAAATCGCAATGCAGCAGAAATTTTTATCAACAGTTCAAGAACAACTTCTTATGTACATCTGCTGGATGCGCAGTTCCGATGCGCTGGAGATCGCACTATTCATTCATTGGACACTAAATTTTAATCATTTGCATATTTGGTCAAAATATTTTTACATACGAAATTTCAAAGCAATCGGATGATTCCTTCTTGGTGCGTTGATTTTTTTTTGTTATAGAGTGTATTTGCTATAATTTATGTGGTAAAATAAATAACTCAAGTAAACTAAGTCATGTTAGCTCGGCAGCGCGTAGCAATTGACAGTTCGAACGATTTGGGGCCCGGTAGCTCGGTTGGAAGGGTAGAGGATTAGCAACCGGAGGGTTGCGAGTTCGAAACTACCCAATCATAGATCGTCGTGTACATCGCCTCAAATGTCCTCACTTTGGCGTGGTGTGGAAGTTTGCTGCCAGAGCTCAACTGTTACCTCCTCATGTCAACCACGGGATCGAACCTACCCCGAAGTATTTATAGCCCGTTGTATGCTCCAGTGCGACGTTTGTAAAATACCTACCTACCTATCTCATCACAATGATTACCTAAATTTCGATTAGCGCAGTTAGACTAATTTCAGTGTGTTCTTTTTTTTTTTAATATTCCGAGGAGGGTTCGATCCTTGTGGGCAATTCACTTAATCCGCCTGTTTTCCAAAAAGGTAAGAGATTGATTAGCATCTCAAATCCATCAAAGTTTTCGCCTTTGAGAAATTTGAGTGCCATGTACGGTCACTTATTGGGGTTTTAATAATCGCTCTTGGATACTATTGTGCGCTCCCGTTTAGCTTTTTCTACCTTTTTAGTTTTCCCTCCGCAATGGGCGTAATTTTGAAGCATCGAATGATGGACCTTTAATGACACAAAAAGAATTCTGAGTGAGAAGCCACACATCGTGCGATTGTTCTTCCATCGTGCCTATAATCAGGCACGCATTCAGGAAATAATTTCAGATCAATCTTCTTTCTCGGCTTTCTATTCCAATCAAGCGGATCTAACACATAAATTTACATGTATTACGATCTTCCATTTTAATCTTTTTTGACATGCAACGTCTTAGCAACTTAGCTTTCTTGACATGCAACAAAATAGGAACACTATCCATAAAAAATCGAGTATTACAAAAAAAAAAGAGCTTTAGAAATATTTTATCTATGATTTCAGAACTAGAAAAACATCCAGAAGGTAACTATTTGGTTTGGTTAGGTTACCACCCCGCCTATAGGCATTCGGTTTGTTTTGGGTTGAATCAACTTTTCTGTCCCGTCTCTTTCATTTCTTGCAATCTATTGTCCAAATTTAGTCTTCTAAAGCCTTCTCAAGTTATTTTATCAGAAACTAAAAGTTTTCTATCAAAATGTTTGTGTGTGTAATTTTCACTGGAATTTTTTTTTCTCTAATAGCGTCCCATTGTCTGCACCTGTAGATAATAGGATCCACCGTCTCTTACCCTACTCCCCATTTACTCATATTTGTCTTTGCAAAAAATCTATGTTGGTAATCCCCTAGGGCTCCATGCCCCGTCAGCAGTTGATTTATTTCGAATGAACCTTGGAGTCTCCTACTTGAGACTTTGTTGTTTAAGTTATGTACTGTTCTCTTCACGTGGTGGAGTTATCCCAACGTAATTGCCACTCTTTTAACTGCTCCTCCTTCAGAAGTCCTTTTATGTTCTCTCTGGATCTCTTAATCGTTATACCTATATTCGGGCGCTGAGTGTCTCCTTTTGCGATCTCATCTGTTCGCTCGTTCCCTGCATATCCAGAAGATAAATATAGTGTCGTGTACATTAAGGACATCCGTACCCGACAGGACCTTCGGGCAGAGTAAGCAGTCGCATTGAGGGCAGGGAAGGATTTCGCAAACTGTCGAAACTACGGTGCTGGTCGAGCTTTGGGCCAGTGTCACTTTGGATTGCGTGGGGTTGAGGACTGCGTAAATGGTGCCATTCGAAAGTTACCAAAGTACGCGACACTTAATATTCATTACCTACCTTCCTCTTACATCGAATATAATATTGCACACTTTGAGTTAAAGGTAGATAGCTAGGTATTTTAATTAACGTCGCACTGGGAGTAACATAACTGGGCCATTGGCGACTATCCGAGATCAATCCCAAAGGGAAAGATCCGATTGAGTTAAAGGAATTAATGAAATTGTTTCGTCTCGAAAATCTGGTCAGGAAACCCAAGCCAGTTTCTCCAAACGCCGGTTGGTATTACCCGGCAGAGTCGTCCTTCACCGAATGTTTACCCGATCACTCCAGAAAACCCACCTGCTTGCGGAGAACAATCTCAACACTTGTTACGTATCATCAAGCCATTACCAAAGCGTCACCTCTCTGCAGCAGCCTTTATTTCCGACCTGCATCGCAGGATCCTCCTGACACGCCTCGCATAACACAATGGCCCGAATATGCTGCAAAAAAAGGGAATCGGATATTGATTGAAGGGAAGCTCCTGCTTGTAAAAACTGATTTCCAATTTCACAATCGCACGCTTGTGCCACCGTAACAACTGCAGACGTTTAAATTTTTAATCGTTCGTTACAAGCGTTGACCCGAGACCGGTTGGATGTGTTTTTTCTCACCATCCATAGCGCATGGGTCGAGTTTTCACACTTCAGAGCGCACACGGGGTGATGGTAAATTGGAGAGAAATAATCATCTTTCGAAGAATCGAGGTTGGTTGAGCATCGCTCCACTCGTCTCTGGGTTAGGCAAAGGTTCGTCCGCTGGTGCTGGTGGCTGAACTTTTGCTCCAGGTTGCTGTGGAGAGTTCAATTGTTGGACACTTTCTAATGATATCTTTGCGTGAGCATCATCTTCTCCGGATCAATTAAACCGAAATTTCTGCTCAAATCGGAAGGAGGAATCGGATGCATGCGTCTTGGCCTTGTTGCCTGTATTCGTCTCCGGAACTTTCTCAGGAGTTAGAATGTTTATTTTAATTTATTTTTTGAACTTTTGCTCTATAAACGCAAAGCGCAAGTAAAGAGCAATTACGGATGGCATCATTTACTCATATGAATTAGACAACATCTTTATGAATGGAAAAGAATTAAATACATCTTAGGAATTGCCGGGGGGGGGGGTATTAGCCAAAATTTTTCTCAGAAACTGAAATGTTTTCTTCCAACAAGCCTTCTCAGATTAAAGATAAGGCTCTCTTGGCATAGTCGCCACGACAACTGAATTTCAGCTAGCGAGGTGTGAAGACTCGAGTTGATCAATTCTTGTCAAGAGGACCCGTGAAAGAGCTATACACCAAAAGAGCTACAAAACAGCTCGGGGGATGGAGGTGTGAACTTATAACTACCACAATCTTGATTTTAGGCTGATTTCATACTGATTTTTTTTAATACCTGCTCATGCATCGTATATACAGTCACGGGGAAAAAAACCGAACCAGCTTCTTTGTTTCAAGCATTTCATACTAGAGAAAATTCTAATAAATCATTCAATAAGGAATAACATCCTGTATAAATTCAAATCCAAAAATATTGCACAAGGAGACATCTTTATATCACATTTTGTACAAACCTAATTTCTAATGGAAACACTATGTTTTGATGCCATAATCAGGTTCTGTATTGTTAAATCAGTCTAAATATTAAAACTCATCACCTCTCTCTCTCTCCCCCCCCCTCAACACCTACAAGCAGAAACGTAGTCGTTTCAATGTCTTCCATGAATGGCTCCAAAATATATAACCTCCCCTACAAGCTATTCTATATTTGCTTGAATGTTTGGACAATTTCAAACTCTTCACCGTTAGTGTTAGTCAATTCTTTCAATTGTTCCCCATCCTCGCTGTCCTTGAGTTCTGATTTCCTTTCCATTTGCTTCTTTCTTGCTTACTCCTGGCTCTTTCCCTTTCTTCTCACTCGACTTCATTTTGTTCTTTTTGTCTTCTGCCTCCTTCAAGGATGACAGTACTTGGTCAGTTGTAACCAGTGCTGTAGTCGTAAAAGAAACAGAGGGTATACCATGGGGGTACGCAGACTTTTTTACATGGGGGGGGGGGGCGTGAAACATTTACTTACTACTTACACTTTCAAGTTGGGTGCAAAAAAAAACATGCACACATGCACATACGTACTTGTATATATTTCTAGGAAATCAATAAGTCGTTTTCATTGTTTCCGCAAACCCTGAGTAGTGCACATTTCATCTATGCCAAAACGTCGACAGATTCTTTTTACCTCCTTTTCTCAAGAGCAAGTATCCCCTGTATTTATATTTTCTGGATCAAGCATGGATATATCCTTCAAAAGTTGACAATTTTCTTCATTAGCATCAGAACAAAGACTGTATATTCAATCGGCAATACTTTGAGTGAATTGCTTTTGATTAAAAGGTACGATTATGGAATTATGTACCCCAAGATGATATCTTAAAATAGAAACTTTTCTTTCGCTTCTACAGCTATCTGCATTTCACGTGATGTTTTCTACGAAAAGCAAAGCGTGAACGCAGTTTTTAGAAAAAGCTGAGGGTATACGGAATTTGCTAGAAAAACCAGAGGATATACGGCGTATACCGCCGTATACCCTCCACTACAGCCCTGGTTGTAACAACTTCACCATGTGTGTGACGTTTAAGTAAATCAGTCTTCCTGCTCTCCAAGAACACGATAAATGCAATTAAACGCACTAAATACGATTAAATACAAAATTACACGAAAAAACAGATTGGTTTTCTGGCAAAATTGAACGAAACTATTGGTAAAGTTACTTTCCCGTCCCTTAAAAAATATGGGGTAGTTGTAAACATTCAACTGTAGATTCATTAAAGTTCCCAGAAGGAAAAGTCAATGATTTTCTGTTCGATAGAAACATAAATGACCGTAGTAAAGAATTTATTTATCAATATATTATGGAGGGCAGCAGAAAATGCAACACACAGCAACTTTAAAACCCAAACTTTCCAACCACAAGTTTTTCAACTAAACAGATTGCTATTAGCTGTGTGTGGTTCAAAGACAATCGAGATCACCATATTACATCCTCAGGGTTGCCATCTTTCATGTTTCACAACTTTTTAGTTTCTCGTAATTTTACGTGGGCGCTTGTATAGCTTGTTAACAACTACCCCTTATTTACAGTTACCACGCTTGACCCTAATCTGAATTAGCTGACATTTTGCAAGACTATATAAGACGTCATTCTGAATCGATTACCATCAAAATGTAATATGGTTCGAATTAATAATTTTTTTCGGACATTAATTTTATAATTATTCCATACTAAAACTATTGAATAAAAGATGGATTTGGATGGAGAGATGGATTAAAAAGATGGATTTTGTTTGTGTTGTTTCACAGTAACATGGTACAAAATATCAGTGCTATAGAAATATTAGTTAGGAAGATATAGATAAAAGTCTAAGAAACAGATCTAACATTAGAAGCTCCAATATTTTGTACTCATAATTTCGAAACGGTAAGACCTAATGACGGGAAATTTGGTATATGAAGTTACATTTTGATATAGATTCGAAATTTTGTGTCGAAATAAAGGGTTCCCTTTGGAAATCATGGAGTTGGGATCCAATTTAATATGAAGACCGCCCTTATGGAAATTTTATGCATCTGAATTTATTGACGTTAATTTCTGTTAAACTCCCTCTTCGGAATTTTCTCTTCTTTTAGAACTGCTGGAATCAAGAGGGGTGGTTTGTTTTTTCCCCCACGAATGTACCTTCAAGCATTAATTCACGAGAATATGACAGTCTGCATTACTTGGTTTGTGCACTCTATTAAAGATAGAAAACATATGGCTTGGTGTGGAAGTTTGTTGAATGGGGTTGGTAGATCAGGTTTTGACCTCGTCATCTGACCTTGGTTCAAAATGATGAGACGTTGTCTTTGGAATTTTCCGCAGGGATTGATCCCGGATGGTCACCAACAGCCCCGTTGTGTTACTCCAGTGAGACGTTAGTTAACTACCGAAATATCAGAATGGGCACATTTTAATCATTCGGTCCATTTGCCACTTAACGGTTGCTTCGAGCTATACCGGAATAATTTTTAAAAGGTCTACATATAACCGCTCGAGCACAAGTGAATAACTTATACACTATCTACCAATAAGTATTTGGACACCTGTGATAGAAAAAAAAATTTATTCATATTCAATAGTCGGTAGAGCCTCTACGAGATGCAATTACAGTCGCAACCCTCCGGGGACATGCTTTCCACCAGTCCTTGTATGACGGCTAGTGGTATTTTCTCCCACTCGGCTTGGAGAAGACATGTAAGTTAATTCACCGATTTTGGACGGTTGTTGCATCCCTTAATTGGGCGATCCAACTCGTCGCAGAGGTTCTGGATAGGATTCAGGTCTAGGCTGTGGGCAGGCCAGTCCATTCGATTAACCCCATTGTCACCATACCAATCCATGGTGGACCTCGCAACATGACAGCTGGCGTTGTCGTCTTGTAAGTAACATGGGTCCAACTCGTAAAACTGCCACAACGTAGGAAGCAGACTGTCATTCAAAATAGTGCAGTAGGCCTCGGCGTTGAGCGTACCATGAATTTGGACCAAGGGTCCCAGTCCTTACCAGGAGAAACAATCCCAGACCATAATTCCACCACCGCCGAACTTTATTGTGGGGACAATGCATTCTGGCTGGAGGCGTTCTCCAAGCAGACGCTCTGCCATCCGAACTGTAGAGGGTGAACCTTGAAAACCGAGAACCCATTTCCACTTATCTACGGTCCACTTTCGATGTGCTGTGCACCACATTAACCGAGGAACGCGGTTGGAACTTGTGATCAAAGACTTGACTTATGGGCGGCAGCACAACCATGAAAACCAAGCAGATGTGTTTCCTTAAGGATGGTATTCATCGAAACAACACTCCCGGATGCCTGTTGAAATTCCTGGAGTACGTGGGCCATCGGTTGGTTGCGGTTCTTCCGAATTTCTCTGGATAGCACCAGTCGGTCTGTATCTCCCAGTTTCTTGAGTCTGCCGACTCGGGGCACATTCCGACAATCACCGCTCGCCTTCCACTTCTGAATCCCATAGGTCACTGTCGATTTTGAGTAATTCTGCCAGCTATATATGTCCCTTAAGGATCTACCATTTCTGTGATACCCAACGATTACACCTTCTCGAAATCAGATAACTCTGCACTTCGTGGCATCTTGCATGCGACTAATGTACATGTTGTTTCATATACGATATTCAGCGGCGGAGGTCGTGACGTATATCAGGACCGTAGATATCGTCATTTGCAGAGGTGTCCAAATACTTATTGGTAGATAGAGGATACCGCTATTTAGATTGAACTAAGTCCAATAGTATGATAGAATAAAAAAGAATTTCATTAAACAGCTTTTATTTTTTGTCAGGCACACATTTATTTTGACTTGGAAAATACATAGAATCGCGTATTTATTTTGACTTAGAAAATACGTTTGTCCTTTCGCTGCTGTACTGGTCCCAAAAAGTGTGGGCCATGGTAGCTTGGTTCTAAGAGGATTAGCATCCGAAGGGTTGCGATCTCGAATTCAACCAAAGGGTGTTAAAAGTGCGGTTGGTGCACGTTGAATCTATCGTGGCTTTGAATAATCCTCACGTTGGCGTGTTCTGGTAGCTTGAAAAGTAGGGTTTCAGCTCAGGACTTACCTCGCTATCTGATAGTGGTCCAGAATTACGAGTCAATCGCAAATAACCCGTTGCTCCAGTGTGACGTTAATTCAACTACCTACCTATTTTGATCACGAAATTAGGAAAACATGAACAGCAACCTATAAATATTTTTTATGGAAATAGATGAGGTACGGCTGAACAATTTCTGCTCTTTCATTCTTTTGTTTCCCCCTCGTATTAAAGTTGATCGTTTCTATTTTTATGCATGAGTTAAAAAAAGAACTGACAATTATTCGTCTGAAAGAAAAGATTAAGCAATTTTTCGAAGGAAACTCACAAAGTTTCATAATGTTTTCTTAAGCGTCTAAAGAAATTTGAAATGTTTCGAGTTCATGTTAATAATAACCATGCTGTTTATTTAACATTTGAACAGAAGCACCTAATTAGAATTTAAAATAAAACAGCACAGATCGACCGACATTACAGGAAATCGCGAAGGAGAATAATGCTCTTGAATCTAGGTTACATTTTAGTTTATTTAATTTTAATAAGCGATTTATATCTGATCTATGAATCTATCTCTTCGGTACATAACCGCATAATATCTTAATCTCAACATTTTTCGGCTTTGGAGCACCCATTACAGGACTCTCGTTTATCTGGTCTTAACAATAACCCAGACTTAAGCGCTTAATGTAAAATCAAATTATGTCAGCAGAATCGGGGATTATTTACGAACGCTGAATTTCCTTATGACGTGAGGGATGTCATGCATCCCGTTTATGAATTTCTCTGGCTCTGATTTTAGCGGCATTCGATGTTTTACAGAATACGAGTGCGGTCTACATGCGATTAAGGTAGGTAGCTATTTTAATCGCACTGAAGCAACAGAACGGGCTGCTGGCGAAGGTCCGGAAATCGGAAGGGAAAGATCTGAGGACAGTACTACGCAATTGTGAGCCATGGTCAGATGACGAGGTCACTTCTGAGCTGGTATCCAGTGACGAATTTATACTTCTGACACCTAGGCGCTACCGACAACGTGCCAACCCAAGTTTAAATTTTCATTTTGATTATTCTAGAAAATTCTTTCAAAATCCGTTAAAATCGTTCGATTTCATTGATTCTTTTGAAATTTTTTTTCTTTGATTCCATTGTTTATTTTAATTAAAAAATATCCTTTGATTGCATTGGTCCTTTTTAAATTTTATTCTTTGATTTCATTCGTTCATTTAATGGTTTTTCACCAGTTGTGGAATTTCTTTTATTACAATTTTTTTTAACGGTACCGTTCTGACGTATCAGGTTGTATTATTTCTTGCATTCCGATAAAACTAAATTACTTCCTTTTGAAAAAATAATTTCAGTTTAAACTTATTACTTTTTGTGAAAGTTTAAAAAATATATATTTTTCAAAACGTTCTCAAATGTGTTTTGAAGATTTCATTTTCCATTGCATAAAGAAAAATATTTGTGAAAGAAACAGATGTTTGAAAAAATTCCTTCCTTCGCGACTTTATAAGTGCGCCAAAAATATCGCCAAGGCCGTTGCCACCTTTATAAACTTCAGCTATACCCAAAACTGCCCTATAACTAACTCCAAGGTGGAATGAAGATCCAAGAAAAAAAACCAGTCTCTTACATAGAATTGATGAGAGTTTGGAAGAAGTTTTGTAGCAGAGGCTCACCACTACAGGGCAATTTTGACCAGAGGATAAAGAACCAAGTGGGCTAATCTCTATTTGAAATTATATTTGTTAAAAACAATGTTGAGTCACAAATGGTTACCGGATGGTTTCAAAATTCAATTGTTTTTTATTTATAACTGTGAACATATCATTGGATAACTTTTTTCATGTTTTCCGACACATTACATATAATTTGAATCATAGAAGCTGCAGCTGAAGTTCGTAGATTGTTAAGGGTCTTTATGGGAATCTGCACTTTTAGCCATCTTATTTATAATCTAGAACTGTTTTGTTATTTAAAAAAAGGTCCTATTGATCCTCAGAGGTCATTTTTAACCACATCCGACATGAGATACTCTGACTATTTTTGAACGAGCAGAACTTTCTTCTAAGACTTCAAAAACTCACGACGCCATCATTTGAAGTCGAAATAGTAGTCACATAATATACAACCAGCAGGACCCGGATATTTTGTCGATAGGTCAATTTTTAAAGCACTTCGTTGACAATGGCCACTTTGCTATCTAATTTTTAAAATTTGGTCAATTTTTGTCGTTTTTTAATGATTTCGTTTTGTTTTGGGTGTTTAAATGCTTTAAAACCATCCCAAGTCGGCATCTTCAATTCCGGATGTATATTTTACTTTTGATAGTTGTGACGTCATGTTTGTTTTGTTTTAAATTTAAACTGTAAGATCATGAACACGCTCTCTTGTTCCATCTTATCAGAAGACCCTTTCTGACTTAAAGAGCAGTTTATTGACTTAAAGAGCAGCTGAGGGGTCTCGTCCATCAAGATCGGACCAATTTTTCAAGTGACCAGCTATCTCGTCACGATATTTTCTTTCACAAATATTTTGCTTTTCACAATGGAAAATGAAATCTTCAAAACACATTTGAGAACTTTTGAAAAATAGTTTAAACTGAAAATGTTTTTTTCAAAAGAAATAAATTAGTTTTAACGGAATGCAAGAAATAATACAATCTGATACGTCAGAATTGTACCGTGAAAAAAATTATAATGAAAGAAAATTCTACAACTGGCGAAAACGCATTAAACGAACCAATGAAATCAAAGAAAAAAAATTTCAAAGGACCAATGCCAATCAAAGGATATTTTAAAATTAAATTACCAATGGAATCAAAGAAAAATTTTCAAACAAACCAACGAAATCAAACGATTTTAACGGATTTTGAAAGAATTTTCTAGAATAATCAAAATGAAAATTTAAACTTTCCGTTTGCCGGAGGTTGCCACGAAAACTGCAATAACCGTAAATGCAGATGGGTTACCTTAACCTACCATAGCTCGCTACTAGAAGTGCGCCGTTGCCACCACTCTAAACGTAGACTACAGCTGTATCCAATTTTACAACGACGAGATACTTTGCAGTGCCAACTACCAGAAGTATTACCATGTACCCATCTCTTTAGATGCTTACTGAGGTTTCGATTCAGGTCTTTTCTGGATATCGGGGAGTTTCATGTTATCTCGTGATACAGTCCTCTATTGTGTTGATGCCACATTGGAGTAGATTAATCTGGTTAGGGTAGATTATAGCCCAATTTAAATGAAAAAAATACTCAATTTAATTTTTTTTGTAAGCTTGATTGCATGTGAGGATTGTACCACTTTGTCGAAACGTTGCATGTCGTACAGTTATTTTTTGTCTTTTCCCGCTGTCATGTAACTGGAGCAATCTGCTTGGAAGTATGAATAATTAAAGGATAAACGCAAAATAATTCAAGAATCCTACATCTCATTCACCAAACAGGATGCCCACAAGCGATCTTTCTCTTATTTACTTTACTCTCCCTCTTTTCATTTCTTTTCACAATTACTTAACTATGCATATCTAGTGTTTGACGCAGCTTAACCAAATATGGACCATGTGACATAAAACTAACAAATCTTCACCAAACAGATCCCTTTTTTCATTTATATTCCTGCTCCAATGAGCTAGGTTCTGCTGAGATGACCAACTGTATATACAATAATCCCTCGATAAATTGTGGTTCTTTGGGAACAAGAATTCGCGATATACACTAAAGAGGCGATAGAGTATGGGCAAAGGAAAAATGGCTACCAAATTTAACATTATATCACGCGGGTTCTTTGGTAAAAAGTATGTAAAACTACAAGTTTTACACGAAACGAAGGTAAGAACTTTAGAAAAGAGGCGAATAACGGCAGAACAATTTTGAAAGCTCAAATTTTTGAGGCACCCAGATCATTTTTACCATTTAACACGTCCGCTGTCGATCTCGCGGCAACGCGTGTTAGTCTCAGTAGCCAGTCACGCGTTCGCGCGGGAAGCGCTGCGCTTCAATATTGGCGTGGTATTGTAACACACTTTTCAATCATATTTGTTATGAAAATTAAGTCGGCTTCTGAGAAAAACCCATTTCTACGTGACCGGCAGCGGTGTTAAGCTAAGTCGTTTCACGCTGTTTGGTATACATGTTGTACCCTATTTGTATATTCACACTGTTGTTGTTGTTGTTTCTCATGCCTACACTGGCAGACCAGAGGAGTGCCAGGCCCGTCGAAGACGGCAAGAGGCGAGGGGGTGCGCCTTCCATGTTATTGAGCCCCATTGGGAGGAAGTCCGACTTTGCTCGACATACATGACACATCCGTTTTACTGGAAGGTCCTTTTCATACATCCATTCACTCACACATATCGTAATTTAGATCCCATTCAGAGGCCGATAACCCCCTGATCAGGTAGCCCCAGAGGTATTGATTTGGTATTTGAACATGGGGGACTTTGTGACCACGACCTATTTAACGTACCCCAGTCACCATTAGTGAACACGACGGTCTTTAGCCAGGTCGAAGCGCCGATCTCGCAATCATCAGAATTGCAGGCTCCGTCGAGGACAGAATCCACAACCCTTCTGATGCGAGCCCGACGCTCTACTGACTGAGCTACCGCGGCTGATGTTCACACTAAAGGGGCGGAATACATCTCGCTTCTGGTGGGTAGAACAGAGATTAGTGTGAGAATGCCTCTGCTTCCGTAAACCGAAAGATTTACGGATTACTCTGCGTGTACTATCTCTCTTCTGTGTCAGTAAAACTTCCTTATATGTGTATGGCCAACAACATGACATTGCATGTCTTAGTGTTGTTTGGTCTCTTCTGTGATAAATACCCAAACTAAAAATTCATCGAGAACAATTTAAAAGGAATGATAACCAGACCGCTCGTATGACCCAATGATAACGATAGTGTACCGCTCGGTCTGGGATTCCGATCGCCCTCGATTGGAAAGGAAGTTTTCAACACCTAAATTATCTTAGGCCCTCCATGAGGAAAACGCAGATAGGCCACCCCCAGAAGAACAGGTGTGTTTACAGTACCAAATATATTAATATTCCAAATATATTATTATTCCAAATATATTATTATTCCAAATATATTAATATTCCAAATATATTATTATTCCAAATATATTATTATTCCAAATATATTAATATTATAATTATATTAATATTCCAAATATATTAATATTCCAACTATATTAATATTCCGAATATATTAATATTCCGAATATATTAATATTCCAAATATATATTCCGAATATATTAATATTCCAAATATATTAATATTCCAAATATATTAATATTCCCAACTATATTAATATTCCAAATATATTAATATTCCAAATATATTAATATTCCGAATATATTAAATATGTCTTCGGGTCGGAATTGATTCCGACTTCTTGCTCTGTCTGTCACACACGTCCTTTTTAGAGATTCCGAGATCAAAAGAAAGGTCTCGCACATGTGGCGTTCAGATCGCCTTATGTTACAGGTGTCATTAAAGCCCGGTTTACACCTAGTGTTACAGAAATTTGTCTGCCATTTTTGGGTAGAAGATGTTTGACGACGACTTTTGATTGCAGACAAAATACTAATGTGCTTGCAAATTCTGTCGACAACACAAAGGGATGGGTCCCGAAACAACGTGTTCCCTGGAGGTACTGGGTGAGGCGAGGCCATCGTGAAGAGCGAGAATTCGGGACAGTGGAAGTGAGGTGTTAAAAGATTTAAATAAAGAAGATTTTGACCCTTTGTCAGGTGATGTAAGATCGGATGGAAGTTTTAAGAATTTTTTGAGCATGGCAAGCTGAGTATATGATTGTGATGATAAGCATAAATGAATATTTGATTGTGATGATAGGGCATAAATGTGTGAAACAGGAGACCAATTATAGAGCAGCTATTCCGGTTAAAGAAAAAATAAGTACCACCTTTCATACACTAGCGTCAGTTATTTGTTCAAGATATCTCTAAAAGTACAATATCATTGTTTGTGAAGCTTTGATAGAACTGCTCAAGGACAACTTGAAAGTAACAACCAAATGAGCCGTTATTTTTGAAGTGGTTTAAGTCCACTTTGAAAAAAAAAAGATTCTAATTTCTTTAACAATTTTAATAACTATTATTGCATAGTAAAATTTAACAGGTTTGTAGTGTTAAAAACATCATCCAAACTGTGTAAAGTTTGCCAATATTTTAAAATAAATTTAAAGGCAAACCCTTTAATATCTCGATGTATGAAAAAATGGACATACACCACTTTCAAAAATAACAGCTCAAATGTGAATGTTTTCTAGTACTTAAGAAAGTATGACTCACGTTTTATAAGGTTAGGTCGCAACAATGCACACTCTTTTTACAAAATCTCAACTCATTGATTCAATAATCTCACAAAAAAAATTAAAACAATAGAGTATTTTCAGAGAAATGTTTAAAATAGCACGGTCTTGTCTATATTGTCTACAGAAAATATTTTTTCTACAAAATAAAAAATACTAAACTAAGTAACTTCTTAGTATTATTTAAATTGTGAACAGAATATTTAAAAAATATTTCAAAATATTATTTCCTGCTTAAGTACTTTTAAGGAAGGAAGTAAAATTAATAATAGTAGGCACACTCAATACGGTTATTTTACCTCACATCAGTTTGTTTACACATCAGATTACAGTTTAAAAAATACAAGGTACTAGGGGTCCCGCCCCCTGCTCGCTAACGCTCGCCAACCCCCGGAGGATTGCTTCCCAATCCTCATTGTTTCTCTGCGCGAACCTATGCTCGCTTCGCTCGCATCAATGAAGACATGTGTCCTAGCAGACGGGATTATTTACAAAATCTGATATTCCAAAAAAAATGTTTTTCAAATCTAAAATCGCTGTATCACAGAAAACATATATACAGTACCTCTAAAATCAAAATTCAAATGAAAACTTTGAGTAAATTTGTACTCGAAAAGTGAGCGCATCTTTGGAAATTGAATACCCAGTATGTTGTTTGTGTACATTTCCCCAGCTCTCGAACCACACACACTTTTTCATTGAGTTTGTTGCCGAAAGTTGTAGTGCAAGAGTCTTGTTGAACTATAATTGCTGGCCCTGAAAAGGACCTTTTTAAAACGGCCCTGAAAAGATCCTCCGCCTTCTTTGATTTCTATTATAAACTGCAACAGCTCAACTAAAATTCTTTTTTTTTTTCAATAAAATTTCAACCGATAACGCTTATAAATTCAACTAATGCGCGATGCCTTGTTGTAAACAAACAATCGTACAATGTTGCCCAAACGCATTAACAAATAACGTCTTTTTTGCGTGCCACGTAAGAGAATTATATATATAGATAAAGTAATATCTGGAATAAGGCTAACGAAATCGGATTATTCTACTTTTCCTCAGGTGTTACATTATTTAACGTTACAGTTTGAACGTTTCTGAAAAAAAAGGTAAAAGTTATATAATTAAAGGATGTTATAATCATTGTCCTCATTATTAACGTCAGATGAATTGTCCTCAATAGGCCTATGGTCAAGTCCGTTGCCCCTACACAAATTCCATTTAGGATTGAAACGGAATGTTCAAGTGACTCTTCTTCGTCTGGTGACAATTACAAGATTGAGTCGTGGAAAACTCCCACTCAAATCTTTTCGCAATTTCACGTTCCATTGGATTTTTTACAGTTCATCCAATTTTTTTAAAATTTTAAATGTACATTTTATACTATACATCATGTTGCTATATAGTCAACATGTTTTAAAGTACAATTCGGTACATTTATTTTTGATACACATGTTTTAACATGACTTTTATTCTAATAAAAAGTTTGCGCTAGATTTCTCCAAGAATTCCTTAATTAAAACTTTTTTTGTGCATAGTTTTTATTGTTTTATCTTGTGCTTGGTGCAGCTTGTCCGTTTTTGGACCTTGCGCCTTAAAACCCCAAAATCCATCCATCGTCTGGTGACAATGCATAAGCAACCAATGAGTGCTGTTGGTTACTGAATGAACACTGCGCCGATGATCACAAAGGAGGTAACGGGGAATGTCTTGGCAACACCGAAAAGGCAAGCCAATCAAAGTCGAAGTCTTTTTATCTTTACCGACTCCTGGTGGATAACAATTCGTGTTGCACACGCCACATTTGTCGATGACAAAATTAGTGCCGTTTCTCAAGAAGTCCTCAATATTTATCGTCAACATGTGTCTATAACTTCAATGTAAACGCGGTTTACGACAATCGGGATCAATTTTCCAAGATGGACTCTTACCAAAAAGAGGAGATTAGATTAAAATATTGAGAGGAGCAGACGCATCCTGCAGTAAGAGATTAGAGCTTACCAACCGGTTAGGTGCTAGCCTATGGATCGGAAGGTTCCTGGTTCGAATCCTGGTCAGTGCATGGATGTTTTGTAAGCGTATGGTGTAGAGGCGGCTGGTGAACCTTAAATCTGTTGTGGCTGAAAGTCCTCACTTTGGGCTGGTGTGGAAGTTTGGAGAGTGGGGTGCCAAATCAAATGTTGCCTCAAAATGACGTGGTTTTGTCGTCGGATCTTTCCCTTAGGGGATTGATCCCGGACCGTCGTCAATAGCCCGTTGTGTTGCTTTTGTACGACATTAATTAAAATGACCTTACCTGATATTTAAACGAGTCTCCAAACTTCTAAGCAGATTTAAATGATATGCTGTATCCTCGTACTTCAAAAGTTAATGCTAAATTTTTCAAATTACTTTGCAAATAAATATTTTATTGCAATTTAACAAGTGTTTCGTCTAAATAGAGTTACAGTATAATCACCGCTCAGTGTGAATTAACCGTGCGGAAGTTGGAACTTTTCCGATCAGTGCGTTCGTTCCCATCGGAGGCGAGAGGGGTAGGTGGGTCAGAAACGTCAGACGATAACCCTGGCCTAAAAATGAAGAGGCAGGTATGCGCATACCTTCCTCCGAAGCGGAACACACTCCCACAACCACCTGTGAAAGAGTTTTGGGACAAAAATCTCAAGGCAGATGTGCCGTCGCCGAGAGATTAAGGACGCTGGTTACTCCGCGGATTGTTCTTTTTCGCTCTTTCTCGGAGACAATCTTCTTAGGTGCCCATGCGATGGAACACCCCCTCATTTGAATACCACGCTCTTTTTAACGCACAGGTGTTTAGTCACAGGGCAATGGTGGGATTAGTAGGACCCGAAGTACTGATGCGGCGGTGCTAGGTGAGTGATTTCGCCTGCAAATGATCGATTGGGTCTTAGATGTGGCAGGTGGCTCAATCTCACTTGTACACCTTTGAAACAAAAATACCTTTTGAAAGATCGTCTTCTGAAAGATTTTCAAAATATCTTTCTTTAAACACACCGGGCAGTTTGAAATTCCCTGTCTAAACTTTAATCTTCGCCGACCGACCGGTATAGTGGTTAAGGTGTTAGCCTCTAGATCGGAAGGTCCCCGGTTCGAATCCGGGTTCGGGCATGGATGTTTGTAAGCGTACACCCGCTCAGGTGTTGCTTCGTCATCTGAACATGGTTCAAAATTACGAAGTATAAATTGTTAGGGGAAATGATGGTCCTCCCACTGGGTGCTCCTTCACAAGTGGCCATCACTTCCGGCCTTGTAGTGGCCAATGACTTAGGTCAAATGTGCCCGCCATTAGATAACAAAAAAAACTTTAATCTTCCATTGGTTTCAACGAGATCTCTCATCCATCAAGAACTGATCAATTTTATCAATGATGAGATATATCGTCATCAAGATATTGACGAGTTTGGATGATGAAGAGATCCAGATCGGGTCTGTTTCCTTCTAATGACGATATATATCATGCATCAAGATCTAGTCAGCTCTCTTCTAATGATGAGACATATCGTCTTCAAGATATTGATGTTTTTTGGATGATGAAGAGATTCAGATCGTGTTTTTTTTTCTAATGACGATATATATAGTTCACCAACCTATCTGGTCTGTTTTCTTCGAATGACGAGATTTATCGTCTATCAAGATCTGATCAGTTTACTTTTAATGACAAGATACGTTGTTGAGACAACGATCAGGAGAGTTAAAAGGTGCATCGAAACAAATATTATTATTTTCTTAAAAGGGGAGTACTTGTCTGTAACCGTTGCGTGTAGGTGTTAGAAGGTTCTATTTTTTCGTTATTTGACATCGTTGTATATTTTAAATGTTTCGCATTCGTAAAGCGAATTTTCACGAGATGGATGACACGTAGCGAATGTATGGGGGCGACGATGAGAACGGAACTTGCTCTAAGACATTGCCCTGAACGTTTCTCTAATAGGCAAATATCGAATCGACGTTTACGTTTGATTCCCTTCTGACCGACACTTTTCATGACGTCATTTGGAAAGCTTTGTAATCATTTACAGTGATGTGGCGTACATTATAACAACTCGGAAGTCCGGCTACCCTGGTCTATACAAAATAAAAATTCGGTGACAAAAACAATGTAAATCGTTCAAAACTGAAGCAGAAACGAAGGTTTTCTAACCCCAAAAATGATTTCGTTAGTAAAATTATGACCAATCTTATCAAAAATTGATCAGATTTTAGTAGACGAATGTATTCATAAAAAATCGGAAATCTTTTGATAACAAGATATGTATACATTATCAAATTGGAGAGGTATCAGGAAGATTCATGGAGGAGATAGCCCGTCGAAACCACTTGGCGGTTTAATTTAAAAAGCTAAAAATTATTTGCACTGTATTGTGTTTGTTGAAAAGAATGCTATGGATGGAGTTGAATTCTGGTTGTTCAAAGCTGTCATAAGTGTATTTTTTTGGCCTTCGGACCAACCGCAGTTGCCAATGCTACGTCACTTTACTGGTAATTTGGCGCATTGAATAGAGAAAGCTTAACTACCCTAAAATTCGCCAACTGGTAAACGTTTTGCAGAAAATGTCTTCCAACGTATGCAACAAAATGCCTAAACAACTCTAAATTACTTAATCATAATGACCACAATCGAAGAACGTTTTGAGGAAATGGCCCGTTCAATGTTTGTTATTCGGGACGAAACAATATTATTATGAAATAAATAAACATACTTTTCTGCTTCTATTCTATTATAGCGTGTGTTTCGCAAAGCAAGGTGTAGTGATGGCAATAATACATTGGCTGGTAAATTAGAGAAAAAAAAGACCATTGTGGCCAAACATTTCTACTGTTGGTTTGTTTTGAAATGAACAAGAGTCAATGGTTTTTATTAGAATGTTAGACTATAGATATTTTTTCTTTTGATTTCGGTCCCTTAATTGTGTGCAACGGCAAGTTCAATATAATGTTTCTGAGTCATGTGTGTTTCATAAGACTAGGATGACCATACATACCGTTTTCAACTTAACAGTGTATTTTCTGTCGTCCCCTCAATTTTATAAAAATGAACATTTTTTCCAGATTTTAATAAAAATTATAAAAAATATACTCGATAACAATAAAAAAAAATAATAAAAAAAAATATAAAAAAAATCGACACACCAAGAAGGAGTTGTCTGATTGCTATAAAAATGGGTAGATGTGAAGAATATACAAAGAAAATCAAACGATTAAACTTTCGGAACAATTCAATGATTTATTGCAGAGTTTGACCGTTACAAAGGGAGGAAGTTCATAAGGCGTTGGTCCAATTCTATCCTGGATTCAAGCTGTTATCCGGCGTGGCATAGACTGAAAAAAGTTGCCGGATGGAGTCCTGTGGAATTTCTTGCCAAATTATCTCTAACTTTCGGGCTAAATGGTCAATTTTCCGGGATGGTTGCAATCGACTTCCCATAACGTCCCAAATGTGCTTTATGGACGAGAGATGAGGAGACTTAACTGACCAAGGAAGTGTTGGGAAAGCTTGGAGACAATTCATAGTAACACGTACCGAGTGCATCCGGGCTTGTTGAAAAGTAAGTCCGGTGTGTCGCAAAAGGAACGGTAACACAACCGGTCGTAGAATGTCAACCAAAATGGTCCGGCTATCGAAGGACCCAGACCATAACACCCTGTTGTGGGCATGTGCGGCGTGCGATAGTAAGGGCAGGATATCCCCACGCTGCCCTGGACGTCTCCAGAAACGTCTGCGGTTGTCGTCAGAACACAGTTAGAAACGGAACTCGTCACTAAAGACTATACGTCCGCAGCCAGCGCCGTTCCAAGTTAATCGAGCCCGGAACAACTGCAGCAATCAACGCACCAAGAAGGAGTTGTCCAAAAAGCCTGGACAACTCCTTCTTGGTGCGTTGATTTTTTTTGTTATAAAGTATATTTCATAATCTGTCAATTTTAAATCCTTATTCATTACATAATATCGTGTGGTTCGTTTTGATACTATAGATATTATTAGTCCAAATTCCATACCCATTTTTTCGTAGTTCTCAACTCTCCGTACAGGCCCCCTAGTACTGTTTTTTAAAGACGTATCCACGTCGAGAGGAAAAAACAGTACCTAAAACAGTTTGTACTTTTCTACGATCTTATAATGGACAGACACAAGGGCGACCATTCGCTTAAGCACTTCGCACGCATCCGCTTTGACTCAATCGGAATATTTTTCGTCAAAATAGGACGGAGATTAAACATCTTCGATGCAGCCAAAACATATAAAGAGACTGTAAGTTATGCAAAAAAAATGTTGTGCTTCACCAGGTTCGTATTGAAGTGGGAATGTGATCCACAATATCGATCAAAACAACCTCTCAATCATCGTTAACTGACGCATACTTTGTAAGATTGGAAATGGCCAGCAATTTCGAAGTTTTCCCAGGGTGATTTAGGCTACTCTTTTTTTTTTTTTTTGCAGCCCCAGGAAAATTATAAGCATTTTATCAAGTTCACGATTTGCACTCCAGTTGTAAGTGGAATGTTTCTAAGGATCTAGAGAATTGTGTTATAAATTTTCGTCAAAATATGTATATACACTCCCCATCACTAATGGACCGGACGTAGAATGTCACTACTTGTTTGGGGGTGTTTTTCGTCGTCTGGCCTGGGATCTTTGCATGTTCTTCCTGATCAATTGAGCGCCTACATGAACATTTCAGACAATCAGGTTCTACCTACGCTCTAGCAATTTTATGCAATGGACAAATGTTACTTCCAGGACGACAACACTCCGTGTCATGTTGCAGCCTCTGTCGAGCAGTGTATCGATATATGGATGTAAAACGCATTCACTGGCCTCCTCTGAGTCCCGACCTAAAACCCATAGAACATGTGTGGGATGCGTTAGAGCGACGCGTACGGACAGAGGAACCACTTCCGAAATCTACAGCTGAGCGGGCGACATTCTTGCAACAGGAATGGACACAAATACCCATGGCTGTGTATCAAAACCTTGTTGAAAGTATGCCTAGTGTAATTGCAGCACGTGGCACCTTCCTTAGCTTTAATATAGTGGTACGTCCACAGCCTTGTTAAGTTTGTTGTAAATGAATATTGTTTTGTTGTAACAAATTCTGTTAATTAAAATACGGTCCACTATAGAGCTATCGTATTAACATATGCATTAGTTTTTCAATATAATTTCCATCTGACAGCCATCAATGGTGCACGCACGCACAGTTCAAAACTCAATCGAACCAAAGACCATCGTAAAAATGGGGGCTAGTGCACGTTAAATGTGTTGTCACCTCAACTGCCCTCAAGTTTACATGATATGGAAGTTAGGAGATTTAGGTGACAGCTCAGGTGTTGACCTCGTCATTTGATCATGGTTGAAAATAACGAGGTGCTGTCCTCGGATTATTCCCGTCAGTATAAATCCCGGTCCGACGCCAATCTATCCCGCAAGGGAAGATCTGAGTACAACATCTCGTCGTTATGAACAACGGCTAGATGTCGAGGTCAACACCGAGCTGACCGCCACTTTCCTACCTTCCATATCGAGCGCCAAAGTGAAGACAGTTAAAGTCGCGACACATGTGAAGTGCATCAGGTTCCCCCATGTACACGATGGTCTTTGGTTCGACGTTGTGCGAGTTTCAAACTCGCAGCACTTTGATTGTCAAGGTACTACTCTTTCAAAGGAGTCCCGCCAACTTTGAAATCGAATTAATCGATAAATCGATCTTTGAACCGATAAATCGATCTTTGAATCAATATATCGATCTTTGAATCAATATATCGATCTTTGAATCAATAGATCGATCTTTGAATCAATAAATCGACGAAATTGATTAATTTGATTGCAGAATGAATATCAAAGACGCCAATGGAGAAGAGACTTTTGCACCAGTCCCTGAATTTGACTAATAGACTTGTTCAAAAACACCTGACCCAACTGCCTTCTCGCGAATGCCGGACTCTAGAAATGTACGCAACCATAAAAAAAAATCATTGCATGCAATGTTCATTTAGCACTACGTTCTTTCGATTGGAATGTAAATCCGAGACGGAAGACTAGAGCCCCTATGAAATTATTTTCTGAATGCGGACCTGAAATTAATCTCGATGTATGCGAAGTTTTTCATTATTTCTGATAATTAGAACTTACATGGAAATGAATGCGTTATTTAAAATTTTAATATTAACTCTCCTCGCACAACATTGTCTCGACGACCTATTAGATACAAATTATTTCTTAAATGTTCACTTCAAGTAGTTGAACGTTTACTGGTTAACAAATATTTTTATATCAATAATTTTTGCAGTAACCTCAGGCTTTAGAATGGACAATATGCATAATTTTCAAATTCAATTTAAAATGAAAGAGCACGAAAAACTACGTAGAAAAATGCCACTTAAACTGCAATCTGACGACATTAATTCGCTGACGATTTTTGCCTGTGACGTCATAGTACATGATTTTCCCATCAAGCTTTCCTTGAACTGTGTTATCTCTACGGGTATCTTTTTAGTGGTCTTATATTTACAGATTTTTGATTAATTCAGCAATGCAATGTTCGAAAATAGTTAAAAAGAAGAATTACAAATATTGTATTGTTCCGTTTGTGTCATCATTCAATGATTAAAACACCAAAAAAGTATTTTTTTGTTGTACCAAAATATGAACAAGTTCGTAGAAGATGGTGCCGCGTTATGAAAAGAGATTAAAAGAAAAACAAAAAGCTGTGTTCTACTTCTTGCTTGCATTGCTGTGAAGATAATTCTTGGTAAGTTTAAAATACCAAAAATTATTTTTATTTTTAATTGTTTTTAATTAAGAATTGTGTGATTTAATCTTGTGGATAACTACTAGTGTTTTTGCTAAAACGAAAAAATATTCTTTCAGTATCAAGTCACTCATAATGCAGAATTTCTTGTTTCATGAAAAAGAATTTAATAAATAAATATAGGAATACTATATATTTATAAATCAAAACTGGTTAAAAAATATACAGAGAGCTAACATCAATAAACATTGAATTATTATACTCATGATAATTAATTTGCAGTTGGTAAAACTGTGTAATATTTCTTCTTTAAACTGAATAATAAGTATTATAGAATTCAAATTCTTGCAATTTTAATCAAATTATCACATTACCTTCTTCATGGTTTAAAATGTAGGACTACCAAATGTTGTGTTCAATATTTAATGCAGTTGCAATTCTCGCAATAAGTTTCTCTACACATATTATTTTTGGATCATCTTTTAGTGCATTACGTTTTATCGCTTAAATATATTTAAAAAATTATTGTTCATTAACTAACAAAAATAATGTTGCTAAAAATTAATGTAGAAAATTAATTTTAATTTAGCTTTCAAAATTCACTATTTTAAATACCCAACAATTTTAATCTACTTTGAAATTATTTTCCTAATATAAAGCTCTTATTTGATATACTATTCTAATTATCTATACAAAAAAATCTGTTTCAGAATGAATTGTGTTAGTTATTAAGGAAAAGAGAACAATATAAATATTATATTTTCTTAAGTACAACTTTTTGATAATAGCACTACTCTTTAAAAGCAATATAAAAATACATGTTTTTTAAAAATAAATATGGTGTACAAAATATTATCATACTCTTCGCTTTTACGCCTTTCATTTCTACTCCCATAAAATTTGGATGGTTTCGCAAAAAAGAAAACATGGATATAGCATCCAATTTAGGTAGATTATCCGACTGGCCTTTTACAAAGCCTTTTTCTACAGTCGTCGTTTTTAAAGAAGAAATCTGCATAATAATAATATTGTAAAGACACACATAATATTGTAAGAAGACTGCATAATAATAATATTCAACACAATTATTAAAAAAAATAAAATTAGCGTAAAATCAATGAAAGCAACCTGAAATAACATGCAGCCGGCGAATGTAGCGAGAGATTTCATGTAATATGACGTCATACCAAGCTCCTCCCCGTTTTCAGTCACGTGACTTCAACGTTTTTTAATCGCTTATCACGCTTAAATTAAACTTTTTTGAGATTTTTAAAGTTGATTTTCGGATTGTTCATGATCGAATTTGTAAAAAAAGTACCATTTTAGGACCTTTTGTGACATAGTGCATATTCCCTATTCGCAGTTGTGATTAAAAAATGTTTTTTTCAGAGCCAAAAAAAAAAAAAAAAAAAAAAAAAAAAAACACCTTATCATTCAATAAATTGTGAAAAATTGAATTAGTTACAATCCTGCATGGAAACTTAATTTGCAATGCTTCTTTTGTTTTCAAAGAACTTTTGGGTTTGAACGTGGAAAGCAAATTAACCTCCACTTAAATAATTAAATGTCAAAATTTGCTTTGTAAACAAATTCAACTCAGAAATTATATTGGTTCGTATATAAAATAACATGGGTACTTGAATGTTCGAAGACTTGAATGGCACGGTAAAAAAAGGGTGGCACTTTCAATCAGTAGTATTTGAATCTCCTCGACAATCATTAGAAAATTTACTTGTGTAATAGCTAATTGGCATGTTTATAGACCGTTGTGAATTGCACTGTTAGTCAAGCAATCTAGAAAGGGCAATCAATACGACGAAACTTTCGTGTATTCGTAACCTGCTATAATCTCTAAATCATTTCGTTTTCTCATTGGAAACAGTACTCGTTTCAAAATTATAATTAGTTAAGGAAACATACACCATGAAAAGAATATAATTAGTATAGTAGACACTTTCAGAATGTCCTAAACAACAGTTATTTACTGATGAAAAATAATCTATTGAGGAAATTCATGTAAATTATTGATGTCAATAAACCTTTGTTTCTGGAGGGTCACTCAATTGGAAAATGTCGTAAGCGTAGGAACGAGAGACGTTATTTGTACATTCAAAGATTCGAAATTAAACTCCTCGATGTGTCTTGGCAACACAGCCCTTATTTGGCGATAGAAATAGTCATACAAATGCAATTATCTGTTGCTATATAATGCTTGCTTTGATGTACCGCTCATTCTGCAATATCGATCATTTTTTTGCTTGTCTCTGAATGAAATTTTAAGTTGGAGAACAGCAGAGGAACTATCTGCTTCTTTAGAATTGGGAATTCAAAGCTCAACTGTTTCAACCAAGTTTCTTTTTTTTCCAGTGGTTTTTTTTTTCACATAATGTGATCATTTGTACGGACACATTTAATTAGGGAAGAGAGGCTTCAAGTGTCAGTTCATTCGGAGAAAAAATGTTACCAATTGTTCCTTATTACTGGAATTTCTAAATTTTTCGAAAGCTGTTTGCACAATAATTTAATTCAGGTTTTTAAAGAAGACCCAAACCCCGAATTTCGAAAAAAAAATTTCAAAAAGTGTTTTTTGGTTTATTGGATAAAACGATACATCAGATATGCAAGAATAAATGGACAAAATTACAGAGTCGAAGAAAATTGCTACCAGCTGCTTTTTAACTTTTATTTGACCTTCCAACTACATAATTGACTGCCAACCATTGGCTTCGTTTTCCGTGAAAACTTCCATTTATGCAACATTATATATCATAGTGTATCTACCGATGATTATTCCAAACATTTTAAATATCTTTAAGGTGTAAACTCCTGGTTTTTCTATTAATCTGCGAAAGCTAAATGACAAAATCCAGAACCTCATGAAAAACATGTGGTGACGCCATTGAAGGAAACACATTGAAAAATAGCGCTAAATTTCGTCGCATGCGTATCACTACACAAAGGCTAATTTACAGAATAAAAAAAATAGCTGTAGAAAAAAGAAGGTGTGGTTTATACAGTGGTGATTTATTTTAAAATGGTACTGATCCAAAAAAATATATATATTTTTTCAGTTCATTGAATAAGAAATGTATAATTTTTCAGTGAATTATCACAAATCACTCACTTGTCATGAGAGATAAAACTGGCTTTTAAAAATATATACGAGTTTACGGTAAAATTCTTGTTTTAATAAGAGTCTCAATGTAATAGAAATTACAAAAAAAAAAAAAAAATAGTACTTTCAAAAAGTAAGTTGTTTTTGTTAACTTCTGTTGTATTTTGCACTAAAAATGCGATTAGCTCAAAATCAGTTTTTTTTTGCAATTTTGCCAAAGTTTAAAGTATTAAGGCTTTTTGATATATGCATTTAGAGTTATACTGTTTACATTTTTTAATTTTTGAATAACTGTTTAACAGACACAAGGATAGCTTTTTTTATAAATAGTTCAGAAAAATTTATAAAAATTAATAAACATAAAAAATTGGAAATTTTTATAGAAATTTAACGTATAATGAGTAAATATTTTTTTACGAAAACTTTTAAATAAATTTTAGAAAATCTCTCCCTGAGTCTTTTGCATATACTATAATATACTATAACGATATTGTAGAAATTTATTTCATACAAAAATATTAAAAATTGACAGAGGAGTAGGGTTTATAAAAAATGTGTATTTCGGCCTAAAAAACATATTAAAATCGTAATATAAAATATAATTGCAAATAAAAACTAATTTTTTTATTGATTATTGATTTAAAATATGTGCTTTATTATCACTAAAAAAAATTGGTTTGGTAAAATGAATAATAAGAATTTTGAGTTTTTCCTTACGGGTGTCCCTTGAACCGATGAAGAAAAAAATTGTGAAGACATCAATGCTGTACGAGTAAAGTGAATAAGCATGGGAAGATTTTTAAATCTCGTGCTGCCATCTATTGACAATATTCGGATTTATTTGTGTACCAATTGTCAGGTATATCGTGCTGCCATCTGTTAATAAACCTTATAAATATTTGTGTTATTACAAATTATAATTTTTGTAACCTTTATACAAACTTACGTTACCACGTAATGCAAATTTCTACTGTCTACGTCTTTCTTCAAAGTATGAAATTAAGTTTACGAAATTGTGCTCTGCGTCATTCAAAACATTACAGTTTTGATTTTGACGCCAAAAGTTTTGAATTCAATATTTTTAATGACGTATTTGTATTATACTATTATCTGTAGTTAGAGAAATGAAACTTAACAGAATTCATTTTCTGGAACGCATTAAATGAAGTGCTTATGAAACTTGAGAACCAATTCGGAATAGATCAATTATTTCTGATTGTTTTTTTGTCAATTACAGTTCTGTTCAAGTGTCATTACAAAATTTAAACATTCGGTTACAATTAACTGTAATACTAATGTTGCTGAAACTATCCATCTTTTACTACTTAAATTTAGGGTATATCTCCATCTACTAATGGTTATCGTCTTTATACTAAAATTAAAAGTATTGGAATAAACAAAGGTTTCGCTTGAGTTTCTTTACGTCTCGATTTAAAAACCGTGATTACAGATATACTATAACGTGTACATGACTCTTAGATATTATACAGAACACCAATTACCTTAGCTCAATGATATTAGGATGTACTACACATGAAACAATTCAGGTCAATAGTTACAAGGCTTATAACACGTCACTTTTTGTCACATTTTCAGGTTTTAGTTCTTAAATTCTACTTGGACAAGAACAATTCTTAGTGCAAAACCTAAAAATTCATTTTTTCCTCTAAAAAAAGTCACATTTCAATATAATAGAAAAAATTGAAATTTTTCTGTGTACATGTATTTTTTTTGTAAAAAAAAAGACAAAAAAAAATGAGATTTTTAAAAATTTGCCAGCAAATTCTTCTTGGGCAAAGTGATAGAGAATTATGAGAAATTGTTGATTTCCTTTTGAGAATTTGGAACCTGAAAGTGAAAAAGTGGTTGATACAATGGGTTGTGCTCTGAGACCAATATCAAAGCCTAACCCAGTAGGATTGAAACGTTTTGTACTCGCTGCACAGGATGGGCTAGTTTTAGATTTTGTTATCTATACAGGTGAACATACAGTGCCAACAGATGAAAAGGCATCCTATGGTGAAGGGGAAGCAATAGTAGTAGTGTTGGGAATCGACTGGAATCTTAGTTCCGGGAACACACTTGGCTGAGGGCGTAGGTGTCGAGAGCGCATGGCCTTGTGGTAACAAAGTAGTGAATACGAAAGAAGTGTAAAAGTAAGCGAGTAACGCTGAATTGAGCTTGACCGAAATTGAGGGATTTTTATCGAATATCCCTCTTGACCGCTATTCACGGGATTTAACCCATGATGGACATCTCGGCAGCCCAACCCATGATTTACCTTTTTCTGTAGATAATGTACGAACAGCGTAGTTAAAATAAATATTGTGATTGTGATCATCTTGAAAATTATTGCTCTCCCTCTCTTGACACTTGAAAAACTTGGATTACTTGGAAAGTGTGTGATGGGAATAAACAAGTAGTATATAATAGTTAATACAGTGCCAGAAACATAAATTTTTCATCTATTTACCTACAGGTTTTTCACAGGTATACCAACTCTTGATTACCTTAGTACAAAATTTTTTTTTGACTAGTACCATAATGAGCAATTGAACTGATGGTGCTGCAGCTAATTTCCCACAAGATTGAGATATGGAAAGAGGCTCTTCTAAATTCCGAAATTTTTAGGTAAAGGTAATTTTAGTTAACGTCGTACTAGAGCAACACAACGGGCTATTGACGACGGTCCGGGATCCCGAGGTGTTGTCCTCGGATCGTAGGTTGTCCTCGGTTGTTAAGGGAAAGATCCGAGGACAACACCTCGTCATTTTGAACCACGGTCAGAAGACGAAGCTGGTACCCCACTCTAAAAACTTCCACACCAACCCAACGTGAGGACTTTCGGTCACGACAGATTTTAAGGTGCACCAGCCACCTCTACACCATACGCTTACTAACATCCATGCCCGGACCCGGATTCGAACCAGGAACCTTCCGATCTAGAGGCTAACGCCTTAGCCACTATATCGGTTGGTAGGCCCGAACTTTTGTAGATGAAAAAGTCTGTTTAGTCAAATGGAAGGACAATATGTCGGTATTGATGTTGTCCAGTGCATTTAGCATCAACCCAGAAGGAACTTGCAAGAGATGGAGCAAGGAAGCAAATAGGAAAATAGATTTCAAACAACAAGCTGCTGTGAAAGCTTATAATACTTATATGGGTAGAGTAGATCTAATGGATAGATTTATTTCATACTATCGCATTTCAACACGCACCAAAAAATGGCTAATGCGTATTTTTGCACATTTCCTTAAAATGGCAATGCGTAATGCATGGATTCTCTACACGCGCCATTATAAACAAAGTCAGGTGCGAAGAAAAGACTATCTACAGTTGATACAATTCATACTTGCGTGTGTATGTGCAATTGCAGAAAGTTGATTCGTAAAAAAACCTCAAAATTATTAGAAGGCAGTCCAAAAAGTGATTCCCATACCTGGGAATGATATAAGGTATGACAGAATGGGCATTTCCCAGAGCATGTCAAATTGCAAAAACAAATGAAATGCCGCAATAGGGTCTATAAAGGTAAATCTATAGTTAGATGCATTAAATGTAATCTATTTTTGTGCTTGCAAAACAGAAACTTCTTGTTAGAATCCCATGAGAAATAAATGATTTTTGTTTGTATGCAAACCCAAGGTACTCCATTTGGATACCAGTTAATTAACGTAATTAAATATTTTGAATTGAAATTTTTTGTTTACATTTATTTCACTTAATGTTATTTGTGCTAGATAAAATTAAAAATTGTGAATGAAGTGCATTATTTTAGGTACGGGTCTTAAGAGGTTATTAGAGGTCAGTGTTAACTCTCAAGATTCCAGCCCCAGTGGGTTGGTCAAGCAGTTCTTGGCTTCAAGGAATAAGAAAATAATCACCATTTACTATCGCGTTATGCATCCGTAACCCATGTTTATGGCATTTTTCAAATCCCCACAATCTCAGCAAACATTTTAAATGTTACCTATTTTTTAATTTCTTAACGGTTTAAGAGTTGTGGGTCTTTAAACATTCGCTAAGAAACAAAAACTCGTAAAATGTACGTTCCAGGCTAAATATCAGGAATACTATTACACTAATGAAATATATTTGCATCACATAAAACACACAATGGCTATTTCATTTCGAGTAATTAAAAAAAAAGAACAATGCTCTACGACACTTCGCTGAGGAGCTAGGTTCGTTTAAGTAAAGAGTCACACGTTGGCGCCGCAGCAAATTGGTGACGTCATTACTCGCCCCCCCAACCTTAAGAAAGGCTTTTCTGAAGACTGTAGGTTATGGATATTCTTATGGTAAACTTGGGGTGGATAGAAGCTGTAAATAATAGAAGAGAAGGGAATTTCGTTTGGACAGGTTTCTAACACTGGGCCGTCAGTCGCTCATGTTGTTTTATGGTGGTGACTTCAACAGATAAGTCATATTTTGTATTTTTCTATTTTTGTCTACCCTAAAGTAAGATTTTAAAGTAGTGAGACCGTTGCTGAGAAATTCCTCCTTGAAGCGGGCGAACAAGTGACAAACTCTCATTACACTCACAAACATTAATTAATCTAATTTACATTACGTGACACAATATATACTGTTTACAGAAGCTTTCATAACTACCCGACTTAACGGACGCTACGACATGTCTTCATTCTACGCCGTCGATAACTCCCTGACCTCCTGAGGGTGTCCTTGATCGGAGCAGGGGTTAGATGTAGTTTTGGTTCTCACTTTTAGTTCGGAGGTTTATAGATCTGCAGCTGACGCTGTGCTTATAGTTCACTTGTTACATTAGTAGTTTTTCTCGTGTTTTCATCATTCATCAGTGTACTTTGCAGACACACACGGCTTAGAAATCAATTATACTGCTTTTCAAGAGTGAATTCGTATTTTTTTGGATCGATCACTCAACTTCAACCCTGCCATATTGACGATCGAATTCAAAATGTCCAGCTGTTGTACCAAGGGACACTTTTGAATGTCGTACCTAGGGACAAAATACACTTATGTCCCTACGTGCTACAGCGGATCGTCAATGATCTGTTTCCAAGCTGCTTTGAAAATTTAAGAAAGTAATATAATTCACATTTAAAATGATTTAGTATGTGTGTGTGCTTACAGTGTGTAAAATAAAAATTTACTGATAAAATGATAGAAAACTTCAGTTTTCAGTTTCTTTTACCAGTTTTGTATTGGGATTAGGTTTTTACATTTATCGATGCTCAAAAGTGACATACTAAGAAAAATATCAGTTCCTTTGCTGCAATTTATTATTATTGAAGAAGTCTGACACGATTGGGACCATGAAAAGACATTTCACTGAGCTGTGATTTTGTAGTAAAATTTAAATCTGAAGCTTTTAAGTTAAATCTTAGCCTTTTGATAATATTTTTGCATAAGTATTTAATATTTCTGTAAAAAATCTAAATTTTTTGGATAGCAAAAATTTTTTTATTTATTGTTTAATAAAAGTTTGAGTTGAAAAATTTGTTTAAAGGTTTCTTCTACACACCCCTTTTCCTAGGTATGGAAAGAGGTGAACAATTTTCCATTTTTCATGTTGATAAAAACGAAAATAGCCACCACTAAAATAAGATATATGTAGCAAAATGACTCTAGTTCATCATAAGTAGCAGCAAACCCTACTAATTTTGATTTAAAAAAAATAATAAGAAAATTAAAAATAAAATTTTGTGCCTATGGTACGACACCTTCAATAATATTATTTCATTTCAATTACGTCTTAAGTATTTATTATTGAGTTAGTAGGTCGTTCTACGATAATTTTTTCTTGAGCTCATTTGGCCGGGAGTATAATATTTAGAATTGATTAGTTTTAGTTATAACATAAACAATATGTGTGCACGTAATATTAATAACAAGAACAGTCAGTGTATTAATATTTCAGAATAGTAATGTTTTCCCTTTTTAGTTGTATTACAATAACAAACGTGTACTAATATCATGTTCAAAACAATAAACTGAAAAATAATTTGTGAAGTATTCGTTTAACAAAGATTTCACTACTTAAAAAAAAAATTTCTTTTGCTTGGTACCAATTTTGTATAATTATACTCACAATGTAATTGTTGTGGAAATAAATTGAAAATAAAAATAGATAGTATTAAAATGAATTTTCTTTTAAATAATGTTTACTTTACACAAAAGATGGCGCCACATACTAAAGTAAATTAAAGCCACATACTCAAAGTGAATTAAATTGGAAAGTGCCTGGTATTTCCGATTTGGCGTCAACGATACTACAAATATGGTAGGTATTTTAATTAACGTCGAAAAGGAGCAACAGAACGGGCCATTGTTAACGGTAAGGGACCCTATCTAAAAGATCTGAGGACAATACTACGTAATTTGTCACCACGTGTCAGATGACGAGGTCATACCTGAGCTGGTATAACACTCTCCAAATTTACACACCATGCCAACGTGAGGACATTTGAGGCCACGACAGATTTAACGTGCAACAGCCCCCTCTGTACACGACTGTTTTAGTTGGATTCGAAGTCACAAACCTCCAATTGCTAATCCCCTACTCTTCCAACTGGGCTGCCACGTGATTCTTAGTGAAAACAAAAAGTGCTCATGGGTCCTCGAATCCAATGGTCTCAGCTCGGGTCCTGGGACGCGATCGTCATCGTCATTTCCCCACTACATATATGATAGTAAAATTAAACCAAAAGAATGAATTTTGTCATAACTAAGTTTCAGAAACACGCAGTACAATAATTAAAGATGAAATACCGTCTCTACTATTATAAAAGGAAGTGGTTTGTCTGTCTGTTTGTTTGTTTCACGGCCGTAAAAACCTGACGATCTATGGCACTTACAGCAATGAGATCTGGCACACAGGTAGTCCGAATTATTTGCAATTTTGGGTCGCGGCGAATTTTAAAATTCAATCTATAAGATTTTTAAATGAATTTGCAGTCAGGGTTTGGAATCATGCCAAGTTTTTTTCATCCGCAGAACGCGATGAAAATTATTTTTTTGTTCGTTTCCGCTTTGATTTTGCGCGATTGATTTCCCAGCCAGACTATAAATCTTTTAACGGAAGTCAAAGTTATTTTTCCGATCTCCTGGACCGTTAAAGACAGAGTAAAAATTTCAACGGATTTGAAATCGGCGGAAAATTTCAGTTTAGATTGATACCTAAAAATATGATTTTCTTTAAATAAATAATTTTTTAATTGAATATATCTGAAACGGATTTGAAATCTGTGGAAAATTTTACACAAGCCATGCAGTGGCTAGTACTTAAAGTAATACAGTGCAACAGGGCTCGAAATAAGTCGCGGCCACCACGGCAAGTTTTGCTGCAAGGATTTGAAACCGAATGTTTCATTATTTCTCTTTCAAATACCAGCTATTAAAAAAATTAAAAAGAAATTAACTGTCTCAATGAAGATAAGTGCGGACGGTCCTTCGCTTTCAGATTTTATGTCTGATCGAGCAGTTCTGAAATGGTTTCGTGCATGGGATCGCAGTCCTTGCTTTTAGCTATGTAATTATGAAACAACTGAAATTTTCTATAGCCCATTTATTGATTGATGCCTTCGTAAACTTGATAGTAAGGAAATAAACGTGTCCACACTATATTATTTGAGTGTTTCTTTTTATCTCAGATGTATTTTAGTGTTTCATATGAAATTGCAGAAAGCTTACAAGAAAAGTGGAATGTTTTTTTCTTCTTATTGCATTAGTTGTTCAATTGTTTCAAAGTTCAGCGAAAAATATGCAACTGCAATTTACTGTTATTACGGACATTTTTGGTTTTGCTATAAGAACTGAATAGTTTTTGCTGCCAGCTTCAAAATCTTATTTCGAGCTTTGCAATGCCCAGCATGTTTTACTAGAATTACAAACAATGTCATTTTTGAGTAAAAATCTCTGAGTGCTCATTTTGCATTCAAAAACACTATAACCCTTTTGATTTGACTTACCGTGTGGCTAAAAATATAGACCTTGCGTTGTAAAATCCTAAACCAACCAACTAATCACTAGGGGTGCTGGTGTCACACTTAGCAAGAGATTGGATATTTTCATTTTCTAATATTATTTCAACTGAAAGTCTTCAATTTAGGCTGGTCTGGTGGTTAAAATGTTAGCCTCTTGATCAAATTGTTCCTAGTTCGAATCCGGGTCAGTGCAGGGATATTTGTAAGCGTATTGTGAAGAGGCGGCTGGTGCACCTTAAACCTGTCGTGGCCGAATGTCTTCACGTTGGGTTTGTGTGGAAGATTTGAGAGTGGGGTGCCAGCTTAGGTGTTGCCTCGTCATCTGACCGTGGCTCAAAATTACGAGGTGTTGTCCTCGGAATTTTCCTAAAATTGTACACCAGATTATTAACTTACACCACGGGCACGGGCAACGCCTGGCTAGCCACGCAGTGGCTAATTGACGATATAAGCTGATGTTTGTTGTGCATAAAGAAAGGTAAGTGTTGAGTCAAAACCGGCTTTTATTTTTCTATGATGCTTCAGGGGATTTTCATCTTTTGTTTGATTCATTTCTAATAAATGATATTTCATGGGTTTCAGAAACCGGAGTAAAGATAATCTGAGGAAGATATTTGATTTGATATCGAAATGATCTATACAAATATGTATTTTGAAGTATAACTAATTCCATTTTTTAATTATTTCTGAGTTTGTTGTTGTAAGTGTGTTTTTTATTTAGCCTATACGATGGTGGATATCTATCCTAATTTTATTATCTTTAATAAATTAAATAAATTAAAAATAAAATTTTAATATATTATCTTTAAATTTCCTTTCTTGAAAAAAGTGATCTTTCCTAAGTGTTCAGATTTGCTTGACTTTTGCATTCAAAAATAACACATAACATACAACCCACCCTACCGCTCTCATCGCGTTACTATTTTCCTCCTTTTTTACTTGACATTGTTTTGTGTTTGTCGCAGTTTGGCCAAACAGGGCGCAATAAAAAACAAAACCATCAAAACCAACATCCACATTTGGCGCTATCGACCACTATTGAACAAATGGTGTTGACAAAAGTCAACATTTTTTAAATATTTCCAATGGTCAGGGCAAGACACATTCCTTGGATAACCTTCTGCTTTTATGTCCCAATCTCTCTTTAAAACACCTTTCACGAAAGTTTTTACTTGAAACTGTCTTGTGCTTGGGCTAGCTTAGCCACATATGGCCCTTGAGCTGTAAAACGTCAACATACACTCTTGGGCCTAGTGTCGTGAGACACTGTACCAGTTTCAATAAGTGGGGTTGGATGAGTAGCGCATGCTACCAAGATGACATGTTTACCCAGAATGTTAGAGCACATTACATATGTATGTGAGGGTAGGAAAATTCATTTTTCAGTCAAAAGCAGCAAGAAACTCATCTCTATTTCAAAGATTAACCGTTGAGATGTCATGTTCTAAACGGGTGAAAAACGGAGATGCTATGCGTCATCTTGAGAATCTGTACAACAAAGTTCTCTCATTTGTCAGATGCTCTAAATTATAAATGTACCGCTTCCAGAGGAAATGTCGTGAGTGCTTCCTTCGAAGGGTGTCTGGTGTATGCTAATTTTTAATTGTAAGATTCTGATTGGTTTCGGAGTGTCACATGACCCTAATCCCCTTTCAGGGTTTTGGGCTAGCAACAGAAGCCAAAGCCACACTTGTAATGCTGTAATCTTGCTGGCAAAACGCTTGATTGCGTTCCTGGCGATTTTGGTCGTTGGCTCGGTCTTCATTGTGTAAATATTCATCCTGATGATGTTGTAAATAGTGTCGGTGTTTATTAGTGAATAAATAAATTTATTAAAGAGAATGGAACTCTCATTGGAACGACTGCTGTAACACCACATGTACATCATTACATCTATACCAGGCCTCGAAATAGATTTTTTAATATAGATGCACCCTGTGCGCATAAATTTTTAAATTAAGTGCACATGTTATATGTTAGGTTCACATAAAAAAAAACGTAATATAAGAGTATTAATGTAATTTAAACACTGTATTAGATGGGTATATTTATACAGGTTCGTAGTAGATAGTAAATAAAAAATATTTTAAAGTATCGAAATTCTACGGCACACGACTGTCGTGACAACAGAGCCATCTGGAAAATGTTTCGATCATCGGAAAGTTTTGGTGACAGTGACACAAGTAAACCTCCCTCCTATATAAACCCGTTACGGCCCAGCAATTTTGTTTTCGCTTAGTGTGTATTTAGGAATTTTAATTACGTTCCTTTAGTTCTTTACGTTCTTATGTCGATACTAATATTTTGTTCAAACATCAAAATAACATAAACACGTCCCCCCCCCCTCTTTTTTTTTAACGTTATGTGCACAGTGTGCACCAAGCTGGACAAATTAGGTACACAATTTCATTTTCTTGTGCACCTGTGCACCCGGGTATTTCGAGCCCTGATCTATACAGTAATTATATTAAATCATTATACTAGGTTACGTTATAAATATAAAAAACAACATGCAAGAGGTGAGAAAAAAATGCGCCTTTCTTTGTATCTTAGGATAATCAAGTCCTGATGATTTTCAATAAACCTCACTGTGAAGTTCCGTGTAACCTCACCAGGTTTGGGTAAGGTCGATGGACAGGGAATCGAACTCCACGGGGGTCCCCCCTCGGGTTTTTGAAAAGGAACCCGTTGAGGGTTGAAAAGAAAAGGGCACGAAGGCCAGCGAGGAAGCAGGACGCGTTGTTTTGCGCTGGAGATCGAAGGGGATTATTCCCGACCATGTATTATAGACTGAATGATCCTGTATATAATATAGTCAAGAGTGAGTTATAAATAAATATTGAAATATGCTCATAGACTAGAGTTACTGTTTGGAGGACGCAGAGGATTAGGAAATCAGCCTAAGAAAGAACCGTCACACTCACCATGTTAATAATTTTAACCTTCGAGCCCTTGTTACATGCAATGTTCGTGAACAATGCAATATTAAGTTGGTCGGCAGGCGTTCTCCTATGCCATGAGTGTAAAACGCCAAAGCAACCGCTCCATCCCTGGGTTTATTTCTTGGATTAAAACATTTATGGTGTGTCTATTACTTGCTATTGTTCGTCGTGTTTGGCGCAACATTGCCCAATATGGCCCTTGCGCCATAAAACCCCAAACCAACTTCACCCAAACAATGTACTCAGATGGCATTGAGAGACTTGAGTGAGATGCGGCTTCGAACAAAATCCACCCCCCGTTTCAGAAACCTCGATACATCAACACAACCGAGCCTTCCTCTCGATATCCCAATCCTCGGGCATCTCAATAACAAATGGCCTGGCTGGAGAACCGATCCATTAAAACCGGACACGGCGCAAATTTGCCCGGCCAAAAGCCACCGCCTTCGATAGCCATTTCATTTAAATCCCGTCTTGATGGACTCTCCATGTCGCTGCAGTGGACTGCTTAATTCCTCCGAATGTTGACACCCGCCGGGATTGCCCGAGATCACGGACGATGCATCGCGCACGGATGGAGGTACTTCGCAGAATCGCCGTCAGGTGGCGCTCCGCGTTACTGTGCGTGACGATTTCTGTTTGCCGAAGGGGAATGGCTCCCCTACGTGTCATTGCGGCCGATTTTATTCGGGGGTTGCAGTAAAGGTGTGGAATTGAAACGCAGACGTTAAAATATGCTTTTTTATGTCCCGGGTAATGTATGGCGGCAATGCATTACCCTCTCTTTTTCATTTTCGCATTTCTGTGAGAGGGTTATCTGCCGGGTAGTTTGTGTGTGTGTTCTTTTAGGGACGATGGATGGTTTATTTGAATGTTGCTAGCGGATCGCATTTCGCTTGAAGTTTCAAGGCAGTTGGGAGGGAAGTACTGGAGGTTGAAGTCGGGGTTTCTGGAGCAAATGGGGAATTGGTCAGCACATTTGGCAATTTCATGAGGTGTGCAAATGAGCATTTCTTGAGGCACTCGTCATCTCGCCTGGTATCGAGCCCAGTGCTGCGGATGATATCCTCCCCCCCCCCCTTCATCAAAATTATAGTTCAGCCCTGGGTATACCAAAAGTGGAAAAAAATTGTTAAGGGATGTTTCCTTTCAGTAAAAAAAAAAAAAAAAATTGTATCTCTCGTTCAACATTTGCACGTTGCTTTCATTTCTCTTTGTTTATAGCAAGTACGGTATTTTTTCTGTTGCTGGAAGATGCATGTTCTCTCAAACATCAAAGTTATTTCAATTATTAAAAAAATGACGTTGCATTTCGAAATTGTCATGTATAAGAAACTGCAACAGAGAAAAACTTCAATTTCTTTCACATTTACATTCAGTTTTTCTTTAAGAGAACATAATCATTATCTTTTAAAATAAAAATTCAGTTTCATGCCATTTCTGTATTCTAAAAAAGACGAAAGATAGTATAATCAAGAATATTGCTCGACACTATTCGAAACATGTTTGGGAAAAAAACATGCTGATCAAGAGCATGATAAAGAACAAATGAAACATAAGCTTGCTGAAAAACAGATAGAAAATGTGCTCAATAAAAACATCGCACATAATGGACGACTCACATACATAAAAACAGACGTTTAAGACGGAAGTAGTAGGTAGATACTTTGATTAACATCGCACTGGAGCAACACAATGGACTATTGGCGATCATTTGGGATCAAACTAGGGATGCGACATCGAGAACAAAACATCGATGTTCAAAATTAAAACATCTATTTTTCAGATGTTCAAAATTAAAACATCGATGTTGATGGTTTAATTAATCTATTTTAAAATTAAAACATCGATGCTGATAGTACATCGCCCCAAAACCATCGATGTTTCTAAAAATCTGTGTATTTAAACTTTTTCCCCATTTCTTAAAACTGGTTTAGCAACCTCTAACATTGATGTTCGCCCCCCCCCCCGGGGGGGGGGGGGTGGAAAGATGTAAATTTTCATTTGCCGTGTTTATTAAATTTAAAACTAAGATTTTTTTTAACTGTCAAAGTCCAAAAAATTAGTATGAAAAATTGACAAACCTTTTATTTTTAAATTGAATAATACAAAACAAAGTATTATTTACAATAAATTGACATAGGTGTTACTAACTACATAAGTATAATTACGTAGGTAGATAACAGTAATTATTGTTACTTATTATTACTTATTTAACCTGTGGGGGGGGGAGAACATAACAAACACATTTTTTATTTACTGTAAATAAAAAATATTAATTATTACACGCCCCAATATTTGTTATTTACAGTTTGTAAAAAAAAAGTTTGTTAACTTTCTCCACCTTAAGTGGACTTTTTTTTTCACTATCCCACCAGTTAAGGAAAAAATTCTCTCCGATGGGATGGATTTCGCCATCATTGACAAATACTTAGTTGCACGGTAATTTTCTTAACTTTTACTATGGTACTTTTTTCATTCAAAAATACAACATCGACAAGTATAAACATCGATGTTAAAAAAACATCGGCTGCAATACATCGATGTTTTTTTTATAAAGCATCGATATTTTGAAAACATCGACATCGATGTCGCATCCCTCGATCAAACCCGAAGGGAAGGGTCCGAAGAGCAGCACCACGTAATTTTGAACCACTGTCAGATAACAAGGTCAACACCTGAGCAGGCATCCCATCTTCAAACTTCCACAAAAAGCCAACGTGAGGACGTTTTAGGCAATACAGATTTAACGAGCACCATCCACCTTTTGCACACGACGACATCTTGTTGATTTTCATGAGAAAAAACCTCCTAGTCGAAACACGATTTTCCCCGAAGCATCGAAACCTTGAACACATTTTTGCAGAAACGTCAATTTTTCAGATAAGTACCTTTGGTGTATTGGTAAAGATAAGCCTAATGCGACGGCGAGTCAATTTCACATTCGTCCCTCGAATTTGGTGAAACTGGCAACCGATAAACAAACAGAATTGACAAAATGCAGCATTTTTATTACCAATGACCAGTGAGAGGTAAGGTAAGGTCATTTTAATAAACGTCGTACTAAAGCAACACAACGGGCTATTGACGACGGTCCGGGATCAATCCCAAAGGAAAAGATCCGAGGACAACACCACGTCATTTTGAACCACGGTCAGACGACGAAGCAACACCTGAGCTGGCAACCCACTCTCCAAACTTCCACACCAGCCCAACGTGAGGACTTTCGGCCACAACATATTTAAGGTGCACCAGCCGCCTCTACACCATAGGCTTCCAACATCAATGCACTGCCCCGGATTCGATCCAGGAACCATCCGATCTAGAGGCTACCACCTTAACGACTAGACCGTCGGTTGGCAAGAAATGCATAGAAAATACGACACTGGTTGCATTTGGTCTGCGTTTATACGCAACATAAATCTGTGACTCTACGTGCGTTGATTCCACGCGTCTTGATTAATTTGCATTATTTGTGATAGGGCGAACGAATGAAAATGTCGATTCGAATAGGAAGGGGCAGGGCTTCTTAAAGCGCTGGAGAGGCATTTCCCAAAATCTCAGGTGCATTCTTGAGAAATGCCTTCCCCCTCAAGACTGCCCGGAACGACTGCTCCGATCGGTTTAAATTATTACTAATGAGCCTGGATTAGCGCTCATCCCCTTAATCCCCGGAATCTCTCAGTTCCCCAACAAAATCGGCCGGGATTCATTTATATACCGCAAACGCCGCTTCGCCCTCTTGGCGATTTAACGGCGCATTTATCCGCGCCAAATGGAGTTAATGAGCGCCGGCTCTTTATTAATGTGCACCCCCCCCACACACACACTTTACCCTCTGATAGGGGAATAGCCTCAAACCCACAGCGATTTTCTTGCTCTGAGTGCAGGAAATCTGAGTTCGTGGGCTTAGTGAGTCGCAAATATTTTTCTCACCCTTTTTGTGGCGAGGACGTTTTGCGTTCCCCTCCGCTGACCCCTATTTTTGGCCCACTCTCCGGTGTCGACTTTATTGGCAACACCAAGGGGTGAGCACTTTTCTCACTCCTTTGTGGAGAAGAGTGATCATTCACCACGACCAGTTTGGAGGAAGAGGTGGTCAAGGCAAGCGATAAGGGCAAAATATCACAATGAGTGAACAAAAGACGGCGTCAGCGACCACGGGGCGCCGAAGGGCAGATGGGAGCGGTGATTATCAAGCAATACCGAAAGGGGACGAAATAGAGGAGCATTTTCTTCCCAATTTTCTGCTCGCGGAGAAACGTCTCCAAAAAGTTGCAATCCTTTGATCTTTACAGACTCCTGGCGGGAAACAGAATTGGAGTTGAAAACTCGCCACTCCGACACGAGATCTTGACAATAAAATTCGTGCCGTTTCTTGGAATAGCTTCGAAGTTTGGTTCTTCGTTTTAAACGCGGCTCGTACTAAGTTCCAAGTATGGGAGAATGGTGATTTCAAATGCAGAGTTTAGGAATTGAACTATGACCTGTTAATAATTGAAAGCCACGGTAGTCCGGTTGGAAGATTATCGGACTCGCAACCTTCCGGTTTCGAGTTCGAATCCAGTTCCAAAGACCGTCGTGTGTGAAAGGAGCTGGTGCAGGATAAATCAGTTGTGACCTAAAATTTCCTCACGTTTGCGTGGTGTGGAAGTTTGGAGAGTATGGGTGCCAGATCAGGTGTGACCTAATCATCTGATCATGGTAAAAAAGACGTGGTGTTGTCCTTAGAGCTTTTCCTTAGATATTGATTCTGGGCCGTTGTGTTGCTCCAGTGTGACGTTAACTTAAGTACTTACCTATAAAATTAAGAAGCTACCAAATACTCTCTCAGAGTCACACCTTTAGTGTGTACAGGTATAAAAAAAACTGAGGTGATCTTTTCTCCTTTCATTTTTACCCTTGCCTACTCTACTGTTTTCTCATTTTCGTCCTCCCTCATTGTGTGGTCTGTCTTGTGTTTGGCGCAGCTTGGCCCCAAACAGGCCTTTTCGCAAAAAAACTATTAAAAATCCCAACCCTTTGGGATTGATGCAGGACCGTCACCAAAAACCTCTTTCCGTGGCCTCAAATGTTCTTACGTCAGAGTGGTGTTGATGTTTGGAGAGTGGGGTGCCAGCATAGGTGTGACCTCGTCATACGACCATGGTTAAAAATGACGAGGTGTTGTCCATTCGAGATTGATCACGGAGAGTCGCCAGAATAACGCGCCGTTCTAGTGCAACGTTAATGAACTTACCTACTGTAACGTCGTGAGAAGAATTGAAGTGGCGAGTGACTTGTAGGCAATTAACCAGCTTTGCGAAAGACACTCATTCAATTAGATATTAAACATATCGCACCCCGTCTATAAAAGTGACACAACTCAAAATTGCAGAATTTGAGAAACATCAACTTAAAGGATACTATAAAACTTATATTGAAATAGTATAAGTCTTCTTTTAAATTTTAGGAAAGTATTTATGGTGGTAACTTTTATAAGATTCTATAGAATAGTACTAGAACACGCCGGGGCACCTCATACCTATTTTTCAATGACATAACATCAAAATTTTTATTTTTTGACTTGTGTCACTTTTCTTGCCGGGGTGCGATATGTACAAGACAAACAATTGAAGGCAATTTCGAGGCTAAAATACGTAAGAGACAAAAATGGTTGCAGTCCCGCGGTTTCCTCAGAACAGACCTGCTCTGCGTACGTTCACGCTTAACGATCCTCCTATTTTTCGAGTGGACAGGAACAAGCGTCACTTCGTCTGTACCTCGTTTTTACGTCGCTCGACAGTTCAAAAACGAGAGGCTACATCACAATCCTTCACCCCCATCCGGTCCTCCAGCCGATTCCCATATCGACGACGAATTCACGTAAGAGAGGAAATCTCAAAGAAGGGGGACCATGGCGCTACACTAACTACCAACTTAACTTCTTTGTCATTTGACATATTTTGCTTCAAGTTGCTTCACGCAGCTTGACCCAAAATGGCTCTTGCACCAAGCAAACCAACCTTTTGGGAATGATCTAGGAACCTCTTCCCGAGGCATCAAATGTCCTCATGTGGATGTTTGGAGGTGCCATCTGTGCACCTTCTAGTGGTGTTCAAGTGCTGCGAATTGAATTCGCTTCCCACCTGCATACTTACTCTCTCTTTTTTTAATCTGTTGACATATTTTACGTTGTTTTTTCCTTGGCGCCAAATGCCCCAAAAAACTCCAAAGAAACCAACAACCAAACCTTCGGGATTGCCACTGTAACGTAGTGGGCCGAGTGGTGGGCCTTTCTACAAAATGAAACAGCCTAGCTTAAAAATAACTTGCATTGATTTTGCAAAGAATTATATGTACACTTTGTACACTAGAGATTTGCATCCCTATGACATGGGTGGTGCGAAACAGGCAAAAACTCAACAGCCTCATCAACGAGCACCGCAAAACAAAAACCTCCGCTTCCCTCGAGCAACCGATCTCCAGACCACCCAGCGACAAATCACCCCAAAACAAACGGGACAGCTGTTGCGACATTCATCAGCAGGGCATAGGTTTCAGGAATTTGGAATCAAAGGTCAGTGGCGGTGTCTGCGACCACCAATAACCCGTTGTGCTGCGCAAGTAAGATGTCAATTCAACTCCTAACGCATAGATTTGAATGACACAAATCGACGCATTCCTTCATCTCACAACGCATCATTTATAGGAAACGGTCCGCGAAAGCAGTTTCTGCACACTAACAGTGTGAACATCTTTCGGAACCCTAATTCTTCCCGCGCGTAACCGGTTCCCCGAAATACAAATTGCGACTCGAAAAAAAGCAAAGGGAACACCGGTGTTCGGATGGCACATTTGGCGCCTCGCCAGCAGGTCGGAATCACTCTCGATTTAGGTATGGCTTCCTCCTCCTTCATCTGCGCCTTTTAACAATAGCGAGTCAAGAACAAACACCCCCTGATTTAAAAATAACAAAACAACCACCTCCGAGGAGTTATTTTCGGAACCCGCTCCAAGTGACATTGAACGCTCCGTGGCGAAGGGTGCGTCACGGGAACCAATTCGAACCCGGGATCTCCATTCACTCCGGTCTGCCAAGTCCCGATACCCCGATTATGCAATCCCCGCTTTTCTTTGTTTTTGAGGAGGAAAGCGCGGTGTGGAAATGTCGGCTACACTCGGGTGGCCCTGCCAGCATCCAGTTTATGCTCACCTGAGCTCATAATTTATCTCTGCAAAAAACCGAGAACAGGTGAGGGAGTGTTAAAAAGAAGGTGTTTATTCTGATGTCCCTCTTTTTCATGTTCTTTTCCTTTATGTAAACGCTTGTTAGCGTTTTGAGACAGGTTACTCCTCGGAGTCGTTCCTTATTTCTGCGGCAAGAGTAGTTCGCGTCAAAAAATATTTTCGGGACACTTTTGAATTTTATCTTAACGTGCCATAATATTTAAGGCGTGGAATAAATGAATAAATTTAGGGTTTTATGCCGCTGGGTCCTGTGAACAAGGTTGCACCTTTTAAGGCTTGAGACTATTACTTTTATTATTTTTAATAATTATAGGTTAAGTTAGGTAGTTAAATAACGACGCACTGGAGTAACACAACGGAGTACTGGCGACGGTCCGGGATGCATATTACCAACCTTTACCTGGAATAGAACACATGGGGAAATTTTAAGCCCGCTGATTCGTTGCTATCTCTTTCTGAGATCTATGACGTCACTCACCCATAGTGCGCACTCCGCATGTGTGAAAACTATCACTATTTACTTGCAAAGTGCGAAAAAAAAAGTTGAAACTGCTTCGAACTAAAATAGAATACTAATAAAAAAGAAAGCGATAGCTTTTAGACAGTTCAACGGCTTGTGCCATGTACTCGTAATTTGATCGTAAATGTTTTGTGTTTAGTTTTAATTCCAGTATAGATTCTACACGCATGATTAAAAAATAATCCATTTTCGAACTTTAAAGGACACTTGGAACCTTGAACAGAATAGAAGGCAAAAACAGGGGAGTTTTTCGTTATTACTGGGAATCTGTTGTATCGATTCGTTATTTATGTTGCAGAGGTTTTGCCACCGGCTTTCAGTTCAAGTAGAAACTACAGAGTAATGACAGAGTCCACGTGAAGGAGGGCATCGCCATTAATGATGATGTCACGTAGTGATGTCATAGTCGACAGTTTGAAACCAACGAATCAGCGGGCTTAAAATTTCCCCATGTCTTCTATTCCAGGTAAAGGTTGGTAATATGCGTCCGGGATTAAGTCCCAAGGGAAAGATTCAAGGACAAATATTTAAACCATGATCTGATGAAGAGAAGAAAACCTCATCAAACTTCCACACTATGCAACGTGGGGGCATTTGAGGTTGACAGATTGAACGCGCTCCAGCCCCCGTGTACACGACAGTATTTGGCTTTACCTAGTTTCGAACTCACAACCCTCCGGTTGCTAATTCACTACACTACCAATCTGGTTATCTCTTCCCTTGGTATGTTTGGAGACGTGGTAGCCCAGATGGTAGATCATCGGTTTAGCAAACGGAGAGTTGAGAGTTCGAAACTTGGACCAGCCAAATACCGCGTCTATCTATATAAATTGAAGATCAGGGATGAGGATCGCTGCAGTTGCGGTTCTGTGGGTGACCCTGACCATTACCTATTTGACTGCGTTCACTCAACTGGTGATCACCTGTGTAAACCATGGCGCTAATAAACCTATTTGGATGGCCTCGGTTCTGGGCAATCCTTCATCTTTGTCCAGACTGAGACCATGCATGTGCGTGGCCATGGAGGTTGAATCGATGACAGATCCTCCCATTGATGATGGATAACTAACATAACTGTCGTTCCCTTCTTCTCCATGTGAAGATTTTTGTGGTAGGGGATGTTGGACTAAATCCCATTTTAATATCTCTATGTTCCTAAACTTTTAAAATTTTATAATCTTAAGGTTTGCCTGACTTGTTGCTGATTTTTACCCATTGCACTGACGACTTTCTTTTTTTTTGTCTTTTTGCACCTAACTCTAGAAGTTCGCTTTTTGGAAACTCTAAATGTTCGCTTCTACGTGATTTCTCTGACAGGTCTTCCACTTGTCTCTTTTAGCCTTTTTGTTTTTTATCTTGTAAATCCTTTCTGGTCGCTGCCAAATTTAAGCCATAGTAGTATGCGGCAACCGTTTTTCATCTACCAACATTTTCGTAAAACACATTGTTGCATATGTTCATCGAAACTAATGTAAAACTCCACTCAGACAAATATTTTTGCATAGACACCATTTGTGTTCTTCGGGCCTGTTGCCAACCTTTTAAAAGTTTTAATAAATCTCGACCGCGGGTGTGGGTTTCCCACTTGATCTTCTTCGTGTCTGGGTGAATTGTTCAACAACCCCCCACTCCTCGCTGTCCTCCAGGGCTACTGCTTGCTCACGACGTTGAACCCAAAAGGGTAAGTTGGAAGGAGGAGGAGGGTCGAGAGAGGGAGACATACCGTCATGTACACGAGGGCAGGTGTTGACCTCGTCATCTGACAGTGACAGTGGTTTAAAATGACGAGACGTTGTTCTTGGATCATTTCATTCCGGATTGATCCGGACCGTTGCCAATAGCTCGATGTGTCAGTCCAGAGCAACGTAAATTCAACAACCTACTACCACCCAAATTTAAAAGCCATCCCCTTTACTTCGAATCTGAACCCACACTTTTGAACAGTTCACTCATTTGTCAAATTGAGTACATGATTACCTTTAGTGATCTCAGATCTGCAATGGAAACAATTCAAATAACAACTCAAAATGTATGCAAGATGTTCATTCACTTGTTCACCAACTTATGAATTGCAAAAAATCTGCAAATTCATATCTGGAGCAAGCACATGTGCACATTGAAGAAAATGAAGCTGCAAATTAATTGACAAAGGAAACCAGAGAATTAAATGTTGATGTCCCCAACAACTTTTACTTTTGTTAACAGGTTTACAGCTAGAAAATCGACATCCCCTAAGATGTGCAGAATGCACACTGCGACATCTGACTCAGAAATGGACGCGACAACATCTGAAAATTAACGGTGATGGAACCAGAAGGTTGTAACACAAATCTAGTCGCTAAACTCACACCTAATCATATTCACCTGCTCTCCAACAGGAGCTGCTCTTCAATCCATGGATAACTTTCATCCAGAGAAACAGCTTTACAGCCAGAAAATAATCTACATCTTCAAAGCTGTGCAAAATGCACACGGCGACATCTGACGACTCTTTTAGCAGCAATTTCCAGTTTTACCACAGTGTCTTAATTCTTGGTGATATACACAACACAATTTATATCCCCCTCATCTAAAACGCTACATTGAAGAAAGACAATGACTTCGCAGTCCGGATTCTCATCCGGCAACAGCAAAACGGGAAAATCCGGAGCACACTATTATTTCCATAAGACCTCCCACACCTCTTCCTTCCACGCCCCTGGAAAAGTAAATATTCAAATATCCCAAAAAATATTTTCCCCGGAATGCATTCTGGCGAGAGATCCCGAAATGTTCCGAGGGTGTGGGGGGAAAGGGAGATTGAGCCGCCTAAAGGATCTACATAAATAAGTCGTTATAGTAGTTTATGAATCCCCCAACTCAGCCATTAGAGGACTTGATTTTCTTCGAATTTTCGGCGATCTGCTTTTACGAGTTTCCTTGCTGCGAAGGGAAGAGGTTTTGGTGGCAACTCCACACAGACATCGTGCCTCTTCGTACTGTGATTCGGTGCTGTAGCAGTTTAGAACGATTTGTCAGCAAAGCTATGCGAGACCATGGCGTCTACTTTAATTCACAACAGTTTAAGTACGATTGGAGGAAGGAATAAATGTATTGATTTCAGGTGGCACTTCTGCTTTTAACCATTTCTTTAGTCCTATGTGCAGTCTATGGCGTCTACTTTAATTCACGACAATCAAGCGCGATTGGAGCTAGGAATAAATAAAATGATCTGATGTGGCACTTCTGCTTTTAACCATTTCTTACTTCTCTATGGGCAGGCTATGGTGTCTACTTAAATTCACAATATTTTAAGCGCTATTGAAGAAGGAATAAATTGATTTGAGGTGGAACTTCTGCTTTTAACCATTTCTTACTTGTCTATGAGCAGACTATGGCGTCTACTCACTTTAATCCTTCAAGTGGTTTTCACCAGATATCTCGTCCATCAAGATATGTCCAATCTTGCTAATAGATACTAGATACCTTGTCGAAACAACTTGATAGGTAAATTTAATTAACGTCGTGCTTAAACATGTAATCGAGACATTCACCAATCAAATATGACCAACCGATCTGGCGGTTAAAGTGAGAGCCTCTAGAATTGGTAATTTGGTAAGTTTTAATTAACGTTGTACCAGAGCAACACAACGGGCTATTGACGACGGTCCGGGATCAATCCCCTAAAGGAAAGATCCGAGGACAACACCACATTATTTTCAACCACAGTCAGACGACGAGGCAGCAGCTGAGATGACAACCCACTCTCCAAACTTCATCACGACGCCAACGTGAGGACGTAGGATGCCACGACAAGTTTAACGTGCACCAGCTCCCCTTTATACGCACCGGTTTATAGTTGGATTCTAACTCTCTAATTCGTTACTCTTCCAGCCTGACTTCGGCGGCCCACAAATAGAAAGAAAGCAGCAAATTCAGAGGCCTTGATAAGAATTGAAGCACGTGGGAAACTTTTATTTTACCCATATATTAAGTCACATTTCCTATTACACACTATTTCCTATTACGTGATATTGTACAAGGTGGGGTCAAAACTTAGAAAAGGGAACCAATAACTTTTATTAGTTACCCAATTTCGATACACTGAATGCTGAATGGATATTTTGCTAGGTTGGAATACCCAGGTGCTGAATTCTATTCAGTGTTCTGCAACACAACTCCAAGCAATTGCAATTGTTCTGTAGGCATTTGGTCCGAATTTTTAAAACTGCAGTCATGTCAAAAACAGACGTAAAACACAATTATCGGGTAAATATGTATTACATACATATAATAAAACACATAAGAATGAATTTACTTACTTTATTTGAAGCCAAGGCATACTTTCAGATTTGCAATTCTGTCGATTACTTTTGGAGTTAAATATTCTGTCATTGACATAGAAGATATGTTATTTATAAACTGTTTGTGGTCATTTGGGTGGTGTAGGAAGGTTGTTCCGTAGCTAGAATAGAAAAAAAAAGGTGTGTCAAAAAGCGCGCTTTGATTAAGATTAAAAAAAAAAACATCGGCCAAAATTTTGATAAAATTAAGAAAAAAGTGTCATGCAAAGACTTTGTTTGTTGTACGACGAACGTCGCAGTTTTCAGCACTTTCTGCTCCTGGGGACTTTGTACTCTCGTGGTCGCTTTCTTGACGCGGTGTCCCATTAACAACATCAACAGGATCTTGAAGGAATGGACGAGATATTTCATCACTGGAGAAAAGACTGACTCGATCTTTGTCAACATCGCAAAATCGGCAGTACCTTGATGACGAGCGATCACGTTATTGGCAAAATTGATCTTGATGGGCGAGATATTTCGTCGAAACCACTTGGAGGGTTAAATGAGCTCCATTTATCGCAAAGTAGGGCTTTTTCGATCGCCCTGTTCATAACAATAGTTTATGTTTCAGGCTCGAGCGCTGGAATTCGTGTGCATCGATACTTCCTTGAGCTGCCCGAGTATACTCAGTTCGTTCACGTACAAACGCTCCTTTATGTATTTCCTCCACAAGAAACGAACTGAAACGGAGGTCGCAGGCTTTTTGTGTAGAAATAATAGACCCTGTTTAAAATGAAACTCCACCAGTCTCACTCGTTGTTCTTTCGTGAGAGTAGCGGTGATGGATCTCCCAGAACTCAGTTATAATATGCGCCTTCAGAAAAAATATGCACTAGTACAAGAACACTATTTACGTGTCAAATCGCACATTTAATTTTGACCCATCTTCTAGATTTGTCCTCAAAGCTGTTCGAGTCACAACCCCTCTATTTTGTTCTTAGAACTTTTCGAGTCACAACGTCTCTTCCGCGCGTGTGTTGTATTTATCATTTATTAGAGAGGGTTATACTTCTTTATGGGGTATATTTTTTTACACATTTAATGGTTATAATACAGGAACAGTGAAGCTCGCAGCGGCCTCGTACGTCCGTCCTCCGCTGATTACTCCATTTACTACTGTATGAATCTGCACATGTATAACGTGAAAACTACTGTTCACCGCTGGGCTACACACTATAGTGACAGAGACGAGTGTGCACTCTGCCATGCACCAGTAAAGGCAAGAGTAGGCCATAAGGACTAAAGAAATCGGTGAACCCAAAGTGCAAACTGTTCTGTCCGAAGCGATGTAGAGGAAGAAGGAAAGCCAATGGGTATTAAAGTTCCGTGATCAGGACAAAAGGATCAGGGGAGGCGGATATAGGGCGACTGAATCTCAACCCAAATAACGACAGACTCTCTGTACGTTTACGAATGGCGAAGTGGGAGCGCTCCAGTATTCTGAAAGTGAAATCCAAGAATAAAGGCTGGTTGCCCAACCAAATCGGACTAGGATATCTACCAACAGTACCGTCGGGGGCCTCGAGATTCTGGTGTGCATGCGCCACAAAAGAGCAATGCCTAATTTGCTTGTATTTCTCGTCTCGATCATGTACCCTGCTTAACCGATGATGGAGGCAGAGGCTTTCAAGTAGAGGACCAGGGCAGGGGTACAGAAAGTCGCGGGTCATGCTCGTCATGATGAGTGTCTTAAGCGCGTTTACACGGGAGTTCCAAACGCGCGCCCCTTCCAAACATTGAAGGTATTCCGAGAAAAGCCACTCATTTTATCGTCAAGAGATTTTAACGTCAAGAAGGTAGTTGGCGAGTTTACAGCTCGAATTTTGTTTTCCACCAGGAATCGGTAAAGATGAAATAACTTTTAACTTTTGAGGGGACAATTCTCCGAGACGAAATTTTGGATGAAAATGCTCCCTATTTGTCTCTTTTCGGTATTACTTGACAATCACCGCTTCCTTCCGCCCTTAAGAACCCCGTGGTCGCGTATACCGTCTTTTGTTTGCTATCTGTGACATTTTGCCCTCTCGCTTTTAACGATGGTCTCACCCAGTACCTCCGAGGTGCCCGTTGTTTCGACAAAATTAAGCTGACCGACATCTTGATGAACGGTGATCACTCTACTCTAGAAAGTCTCACCAAGGGTGAGACGAGAGCTCACCCCTTGGTGTTGCCTATAAAAGTCGACAAAATGTTTACTCCGGAGTGGGTCGAAAAGGGGTCAGCAAAAGGTGTCGTAAAACGTCTTCCTAACAAAATGAAGGATAAAAATATTTGCAACTCTGGTGTAAACTTTAGAGAAACCGAATCCCCAATTTCTTCATTTTTTATAATAGAGCCTACCAATGGCTAATCCGTTATGTCCATACTCCGGGTGCCACCAAGTCCCTTTCTCTCCTCCTGGCCTGGATGAACCTTCAAGGACACTCGAAGATCCCCATTAATCAGCGTGTTGGCCAGAGAAACTCACACTATCAATAGACATTTCTATCTGTTTCATCAGTCCAAACAAAATAATAACTTATACTTTACAGTTTCCAATCAATTCAGGAAGTGAAATCATTCCAAATCGGATCGAAACCATTGGTTAACAGAAGACCGTCGTGTACGTGAGGGGACTGGTGCACGTCAAATATGTAGTGGCCTCAAATGTCCTCACGTTGACGTGGTGTGAAGTTTGGAGAGTAGGGTGCGACTCAAGTGTGACTTCGACATCTGATCATGGTTCAAAATGACGAGGTGTTGTCCTCGCATATCTCCCTTCGTTATTGGCACCCGACCGTCACCAATAGTCCCCTGTGTTGCTCCAGTGCGACGTTACTCCCTGTTCGCCAACCTCCGAGGATTGCTTCGCAAACCAACACACCTTTCGCAAATCCCAATTGGTTTGCCTCGCAAACAAACACTTCTTTCGCAGAGTGAATTTCCTGGAACGGCGAAACATCCGCCACCTGTTAGCCTACTTACGCTCCGTAAACCAATACTCTTTTTGAGGTAAATTAAAAAAAAAAAACTACTTTTGCAGAGTTAATCTCCTGCGAAGGCGAAACTATCTTAGTAATTCGTATAATCTTGATTTTTTTCCGGTCCATAACGTGACAGCGAGAGCTTCGCCCCCTGCTCGCTAACCCCCGGCGGTTGCAACGCAATCCCATTTGGTTTGCTTCGCAAACGAACACAAAATTTCACAACTCTGATTTCGCTTTTTTTTAAAACTTAATCACATAATGCATCCTAAACTAATAGTATCATAGTAAAAACCTTCGCGATCTTGTTCCTTGTACAATTTTGAATAAACCATGTTAATCTGGAAATTTTTGGATGTGCGCTTTCTCGCGAAACCGTATGAGAATCGAGGGAAAGCAAGTTAAGCCCTTTGGTCTCCGGGCCAGATGTAACAGTGAATTTCAACTGAAAAATAAAAAATAAATCGTTGCTATGGGGACTGTAGCTACGATAAATATGATATCTGGCAAACTCATTAGTTAATAAATGCAACCTTTCGTTTCACAGTTTCCTTTGTCACTGATTCTGAGCAATCAACAATTCGTACACCCACGAAATTATACTTTCCTCACATCGAATTTAGTTATGAACCAATTTGAAAAATAATTATACCATAAGAAAGAGTGTAGTCTAAGCTTTCATTTGATATTTTCAAAATTTAAAGCAAACAGTATTAAGCTAGAGATATGACTCAGAAATTAAGATATAAAAGTTCCGAAATTTGCATGACCAACTTTTAATTGCATTTTATTTGTTAACCAACTTTAAAAATAATTATACCACAAGAAAGAGTACATTCTAAGGTTTTTATTGATATTTTCAAATTTGAAAAAAAAAATAGTATTATTTTATAAATATGATAGTTTTAACAAAAAGTAACGAAAATTTCCCAATATTCAGAAATTTATCTGGCCCACTTTTGATCGCATCGAATTTATTTATTCACCAATTTCAAAAATAAATGTACCGCAAGAGGGAGGACATTTCAAGGTTCTCTGCGATGTTTTCAAATTTAAAAAATAATAGTAATAATATATAGATATGACAGTTTACCAAAAAAATAACGAAAATGTACCGGTTTTTCCCGAATTTCAAAAAAATATTACCAGGAACCAATTAAATTTCTGAGAAAACTCGACGTCCTGCAAAAATTCATATTTAGAGGTAGTCTAATATAAAAAAATCACGGCTGAAGCCTTTTGGCTCACTCGCATTAGAAATTTCGCTCTTTCAAATTTGACACTTAATTAATGCTAAACTAATAGGCGCATCAAAAAAATTTTTATTCGTCTTGTTCCCTGAACAATTTTGAACAAACGATTTGAATTTTGTAATTTTCAGAAGTGTACTTTCTCGGGAAACCGTCTAGGAATCGAGCAAAAAAAGCGACTTTTCAATCCTGAGGCGGCTGATGCGGTAACATTTTTTTAATATAGAGAGATTCATTCCATTTATAGTAGCCCATTGTGTTGCTCTAGTACGACGTTAATTAAAATTAGCATTACATTTATTCTCATGGCTGCCATACCATAGATACTGAAAGAATGCAAAACACTTTCTTGAGATATAGTTATTTTAAGAATTATGAATCTTCAGGTTCTTTTGAATTGCAAATCATCTCGGTTTCATTACCGTGAAGCTCCATCGAGACCTCTTTTATACAACCTTGTTCATAACGAGTATTATGTGTTGCATTGTAACTACTACTTGTATTGACTTAACGTCCCCAGGTATATCACCAGGAACTGTCGATTAAGTTTTGTTTAGCCTTTTAAAAAGCATGCATGCAACAAATAGATTTTTCTAAACTATAATTATTTCTCGGAGGTGGATATGTATTTTAAAGATTTCAATTCAATAAGTAATCTGTTTCAGAGAGTGAAGCGTTTTGTTTTATACTTTCTACCAAAATTATATTTCTCTTTTTTTTCTTCTTCTTGTATTTGTTTGGTTGCTTTTGATCATATATATTTTTTTGTCTCTGTAATTGGGTTTTTCTGTTGTGAGAAACATCAAATAAATAAATAAAAAAATTTAGATTCAATTCAAGGAAGGATTACAGAAAGAAAAGGGCAGGATCATGTCTACGACTACTTTTGCTGTATTGTATCGATCAATGTGTGTTGATAACTCTTAACCATTCCATACCCTCTGCTCTTTGCTGATAATAATTTCTCTACATTTAAGAACTTTGTTCCTAGAGCAATTTTTTATAAAAAAATGTGTCACTGTTAATAGTTTTTCCGATCAACGCTTGTTATATTTTTGTGTGACAAGACCTAAACATTGTTTGAGGTATCAAAAACTTCATACAGATGTAAAGCAATCAAAATACAAACTGAAAATGATAAAGATTGGTTAATTGTCAGTATTGTTATTAGTCCAAACTAACAATTTCCCAGCCTGATATCGGGTCGCGTATCCCGGATGGAAGAGTTAAGGGCTAGCAACCAAAGGTTTGCGAGTTCGAATCCATCCGAAGAGCGTCGTGTACAAAGGGTGCACGTTAAATCTGTTGTGGCCTCAGTCCTCACGTTGGCGTGGCGTGGGAGTTAGGGGTGTCAGCTCTGGGATGATCTCGTCATTTGACAGTAGTTCAAAATTACGCGATGTTGTCCTGAAATCTGTCCTTTCGGGGGTTGACCGTTCCGAATAGCCCAATGTCTTGCTCTTGTGTGACTTTAATTATTTACCTACCTGCCTAATGTACTCATTCGTTGATCGCAAAAGGTGTTTTTGAACAACTCTATTATTTGACTTATTGAGAACTTTCTTTTATCCCTGTCCTTTTCTAGCCTATAAGGTTATCAGTCAAGCAGTCCAAAAAAGGTCTGAAATGATAAAAGCACTGCCTACAGTATTGCAAATGCACTGTCAATAATTTTCGGGCAGCTTTCGAGGTGGTCATTCCGTCCAGCTCGTGAAGAGGAGATTTCGCTACTCGAGGGTCTTTGCTGTTATCTGCGTTTACACCGGAGTTGAAAACTTCTCCTAACATCCAAGTTATTCCGAGATCATTTTAGTGTCTCGTGAAGGGAGTTTGCAACTCTAATTTTGTTTTCCACCAAGAGTCGGTAAAGATCAAAGGTTTGCAGCTTTTGAGGGGACATTTCACCGACACGAAATTTGGGATGAAAATGCTCCCCTATTTCGTTCCCTTTCGGTATTGTTTCACAATCACCGCTCTCCTCTGCGGCACCCCGTGGTCTTTTGTTCGCTCTCTCTGACATTTTGCCCTCATCCCTTGTCTAGACCACATCTCCCGCCAAACTGACAGTGAGTGACCTATTCGTTTAAAATGGCTTGATGAATTACACCGGAGTGGGTCGAAAAGGAGATCATAGGGTGAATATAGGGGAACGTAAAACGTCCTCGCCACAAAAAGGGGGATAAAAATATTTGGTGTAACTATATAATATAAATATAATAAAAATAATAACTATATATATAAATATTTGGTAAAACTCCGGTGTAAACACTGCTTAAGACAAATCGAAAGCAAGCGATTCTATGAGCAAAGTGCGCGGAGTACCAGTCGAATTCTCACCGTTAATTTGCTTGAAAAACGTCGCACAGGGCGACACCCCGTCAAGGCCCGTTTACGATTCTCCGTATGTGTAGGCTCCGCCTTAACGCATACGAAGCTACAGATACCCATCTGTCAATCACGTGGTTCTCGTCTCTATCATTGGTTCGACGCATACAGACATACGGAGAATCGTAAACGGGCCATCAGTCGTTTAGTCAGTACAGGGGACGCAAGGAGTAGGTGACTGACGTCGATACGTGACTGACCAAAAGCTGAGTTACTCGTTGCTCATTTAGTAAAACATGAAAATGCGTTAAATATAGATTTTCGATGGAAAATGAGTTGCACTGGAAACAAGAAATAACACAAAGTGCTACATCGCTTTGGAAACATTTTTAATCCTATTATACTTTTACGCAGCTTTCAGATTAGTGACAAAGAAAGCCGTAAGATATAATTGCCCAGGATCATTTCGTAAAAACAGAAAAGAATGCATGTGATCAAAAAATAGCGTACTTATAGTACTCCTCCTACCGTAGTAATCAATTTACCACGGATATTTCAATTACTTCAATTTTCAACGCCGGGAGATTAATAAGAAGTAACGCACTAGTCGAAAACGCGAAGAAGTGTTTTTCTAAAAGACAATGAACTGTTCGTGTTGAATTATTCCCAATTTGCCCGAAAGGTACGAGTGAATAATGTATATGATTATAAATCGTCTGTCTACCCTCCGCTGCATACTATCTGAACGCAATCTTTTAAGATTAATTTTAATTTCTGAAGTAACTCAATTACTTTTTCCGGATTTTAACACTTTTCTTCATTAAATGGCAGATTTTAAGTGCTTTTTTTATTCCGTCGATCCTTTTGAGCTTTCGCAAGAGTGTAATTGTATTTAAGATTAGCGGAATAGCGGAACTGGCTTTCCGGCTAAATAATGCAAAAAAAGGATTTTTTCCTCCGTTATGTATAACTAAGTTGTTTTAAGTAGCAAAACCACGGCTAGGCCGAAGAAGTGAAAAATTTAATTATTTCTGTGTTTTTAATACGCATTCTACTTTTATCCTTCATTTTGTCGGAGATGCATATTTTGGAATAATACTTTTCCAGGTAAGGCTTTAGGTTTTGGTAAAAAAAAATAGTGAGAGTGCGACTTACGAAAAATATACTTAAGGTGTGAAATTTAATTTTACGAATTCGCGGGAATATTTATTTTCAATTAAATTTATAATTGCAAGAATTCTTTTTATAGTGTGTTTAAATTTCGCACTCCTTTTAATTTAGAGCATATCGCGAAAAAAAAATAAATATTCTATCAAGAACAATGCTTCTAATTGGCTTAAACATTGTAACTTCTTTAAACGGATTAATGAATTCAAATTATATTGATTAGAGGCGAAATCGATTAAACCTTGCTGTGATCGGTCATTTTTAATTCATTGTATTACTCATTTAAGATATTTTAAATAAGTAGTTATAAACCAACATATCTTGACCGAGCCTGTATCTGAAATGCAAATTTCAACAAGTAGATACATCGATGGAACGGCTCATTAATTCGGTCCGGGAAATGTAAATCATCAACCGGTTTCAGGCTATTTAGAAATGCTGTAGGTAAATTAAGTTTTGCAATGATAAGCAATTTAACGTTCATAAATGAGTTGGATTTGGGCATAGCATTTGCCCCGCCTAAAATATATTCATTGTATTATTATGCGAGTTGTAGGTGGCGTAGTTTCCATTTCTTTGAATAAACTTTGTGGATACGATAGGGTGGGCCTAAAAATTTATTCTTCGAACTCGCTTTTTCATTAGGATAGGAAAGTTGCTTCTTATCCGTCTAGCCACTGCGTTGACCGTCTTTTCGTGGGGTCAGGTGTGACCACTGCTCGCTAACCCCCGGTGATTCCACGGATTCGCATTTGGTTTGCTTCGTCAAGCAACACCACAGGCAAAGCCGTGATAGCCTCGTCATTGTAAAATGCGGTCAAATTCAAATTGCGAAGAGATCCGATCGGTGTGATGTCAATCTTTTGCGAAAATATAAATATTCGATTGAAAAATTATTTATTAAGAGAAAATCAAATGGTATAAGGTTCGATCTATTGTAAATATTTAATTGCCACTGACAGATCTTTCTGTAGGTGTGACCACTGCTGACTAACGCTCGTCAACCCCGGTGATTGCTACGCATTCCCATTTAATTGCGAAGAGATCCAATAGGCGTGACATCACAATCGCTTGCGAAAATATCAAAGATATTCAATTGAAAAGTTGTAAAAGAAAATAGAATGTATTAATTATTGATCTAATGTAACATTTTCCGCAGATTTCAAATCCATTGAATTTTTTACTGTATCTTTAACGATCCAGAATATTGAAAAACGAACTCCATAACTCCATTTAAAGTGTTTATTTATTTTGTTCGTGCACGGAAAATGAAACGAAACAATTACATTTCTGTGATCTCTTTCTACTGTTGTCATTCTTAGGAAAACAATACTAATTAAATTCCAATCAATTGATTTTAAAATGTTCTCGATTCGATTTCAAAAATCCCAAACTATTTGGACTACCTGTGTGCCAAATTTCATTATTTCAAGTGCCATAGATTCGGCGGGACACTGCATACACAGACACACGCACGCACACAGACACACGCACGCACACTTCCTTTTATAATAGTAGAGATAAATGCTGGTATTTTTTAATTATTTGTTTCTTAAATATGAAGTATAAAACCAGGCATTCAAGCAACACTCACTGTTGTGACACGGCAAGGCACAGATGAAGATATAAAGTGCTTGGTACTAGTGTTCTGTCGTAAAAATTGGACTAGTAAGATGAGCACCAGATTTCACAGTGCCTTGTTGAAAACTTTAGTCCGAGGCGGTCGGTGCCACACTCGAAAACTCCTCCACCAGTTCTTAACAACAGAAATCCTACCTCATTTGACTAAGCAACGTCTAGGGTTCAACCGCTATGTTCACGAGCCTAGAAGAGGCGCTGCAGCAGATGGTGTGTTAGTATGGGTACTCGAGTCGGTGTTCTGCTGCCACATTCTATCAACACCAAATTTCGCTGTACTGTTCTCACGTCCATCATACGTCCTACATTGATGGTTGCTGATATTTGACGCACTGCTGCTTGTTAATGACTTTTCTACGCACACGTTTCTGGTCTCGGTCATTAAGTAGACGTGGTCGGTCACTGCGTTGTCCATGGTGGGAGGTAATACCTGAAATTATATTTTCTCAGCACACTTTTGACACTGTGGATAGAGGAATGTCGATATCCCTAACAATTTACGAAATGGAACGCCCCATTCATCTAGCTCCAACGATCATTCCGCGTTCAAATTCTGTTAATTCCCGTCGTGCGGCCATAATCACGTCAGAAATTTTTTCAGACGAGTCGTTTGCGTACAGATGAAAGCCCTGGCAATGCACTGCCCATTTATGCCTGTCAACACAACGAAGCCTAATTTACAGTTAATTTGCGTTTATTTTACAAATAATTATATCCCGGTGTCTCGATTTTTCAGGGAATCGGTTAATATCACCTGCACCCAAAACTAACGGGACAGCTGTCGAAGACCAAATGCGCTGCCCCTGCGTACATCGAAAACAGTTTTTTTGCCTTTCTGAACGGCCCTCTCTAATCTATGTCCACTACTAGATCATGTCTGGCGTTTGAGGCAGCTTGGCTAAATATGACCCTTGCGCCAAAAAATCCAACCAACCATATAGTTTCACGACATGACTGTAAAGAAACTTATTTTACAATTCGACACATTATGTAAAAAGTTTATGCCCCAGGAAATAAATTTCGCGTTTGACGCCATATGGCGAAATATAATATTTCTGATTTAATTTGAAATGGAAGTAAAAAATATTCGAGAAAATTCACCTATCAGTATCCTCCAGAATTTCTTGTAAAACGGCTATTCTGGAAGATGATCATTTGAGGAAAACTCTTACGGTTCGTTCTTTTCCGAGCTCCGGCATCGCATAAAACGGCCATAGTGCTTTATACAATATATTTATGTCCAGAAAAAAACCCCACTAAAAATCTCTTCATGTTCCCAAACTAAATAAACGGAAAACTACAAACAATTTCGAAAGATATCTTCGATACCTAATTCTCCCGAAGAAACAACAATAAACTCTGAGGATACACTTCGATTTTTTTTTAAAGTTTCCCCCCTTTAGACGAAGACAAAAGTTGTGCCCCCTATCTCTAACTGAAAATCAGTACCCTCTCAAAACAGACAATAATAAAGCGTAACAAAACACCGCGATCTTTAAAAAGGAGGGAGGTATATATAATAATAAAAATAAGAAAGAGTTTAGAAGTGCCCCTGAGAGACCCCTGTTAGCCGTTCCGCAAGTTTTAACCTCGGAAGATAGTCGCCCCCTTCCGTGCTTGTTTTACAACCCTTTTACTTTGCGGAGAAACACGGGCGTAGAACCTTTTACCCCCCTCGGGAGGTCAAAATATGATTTATGGCCAAAGTGAAGCTTTTTTTGGTTTCGGATCTTTCGGTTTTGTTTCTCCCGATGTTGTTACCGAAGTTGTACCTCGCAGCTTAGAGGAGTAGGAGGGGGTGGATCCGGGATTTGTTGGGGCGCGACCACTTTTAAGCGCTTTTTGTTTTTTGTTTCGTTACGCGGGTCTTTTCCTTTCTCGCGCACACGAAATCCTTTTCTTGGTCTGGCCGTAAAAAAAGGCTTAAGCTCCATCGTCCGTGCTCGTGTCCGTCAAATCGCTAAACCCTTTGCCGGATCGCGGCGAGAAACTGCAAAATATCAATAAGCTGGGATGGGTCTGTCAGGTTTCGGGTGGTGGGCAGAGGAAAAGAGATAACGCGATTTCTGTGAGGCTAGGCCTTTTGGAGGGCCACAGTGTCCGGCGGTTACGCAATTGTTTCGAAAAGTAGCATTTAGGCCCCTTCCAATTCCATCTTTAATCTTGTATTATCAGAGTTTTTTCCAATCTGCTCTGCTACACCTTTAAACTTTTTTATTCTGTCGCTCTCTCCCATTATTTTCGGGATTTATCAGGTCGTTTAAATTCGCTAGAAGTTTACAGAAAATGCAGTGATTTTGCTTCTGAAGAATATGAACGCAACGAATGGGGGCTAAATAGTGGGTTTAAAGTGATCTCTGATATGCAACGACAGTGTTAATTACAGACCAATTCCACTCAACCTTAATCTAGCATTGCTGGTTTTAAGTTATGCATTTCTATTTTTGAAATTTGTTCGCGCGCGCGATACGTTTTTTAATATATTGAAAGTTAAGATTTTTTAGGTATTAAATATCACATTTTTTTACATCTAACATGTAAAGATAGTATAAAACCTACTTTTAACAACAATCGCTTTAACGATAGTATGGATTACATACCGGTTCCATTCAACCTTAATACGCATTGGTAGTTTTAACTTATGCATTTCTATTTTTGAAATTTGTTCGGTAAGTTTTTTAATATTGAAAGTTAAGATTTTTAAGGTATTAAACATCACATTTTTTTACATCTAACATGTAAAGATAGTATAAAACCTACTTTTAACAACAATCGCTTTAACGACAGTATGAATTACAGACCAATACCACTCAACCTTAATGTAAGAGTGGTAGTTTTAAATCGTGCATTTACATTTTTGAAATTTGTTTGGTTAGTTCTTTAATGTATTGAAAGTTAAGATTTTTTAGGTAATAAATATCACATATTTTAACATTTAACATGTAAAGAAAGTATAAAACATACCTTTAACAACAATCGCTTTAAAAGTTAACAAGTAAATGTAAAATTTAAACACAAAATTATTCTAAAATGAGAGTAGCTTTTTCGCATCCGGAGGATCGCGATTTCGAAACTCGATCCAACCAAATACCATTCTGTATGAGGGGCCTGATGCACGTTAAATCTAACTTGAGATGTCTTCACTTTGTTGTGGAAGTTTGGAGAGTGGAGATGGCAGCTCGTCCTGGTCAAGTGTGGCCTCGTCATCTGACCGTGGTTGAAAATGACGAGATGTGTTGAACTCCACTGCGACGTCAATTCAACGACCTACCAAGCAACCTAAAGTAAGATGTTTCAATAACATTTGAAAATTCATCGAACAATTTAAATTGTGTAAGCAATCGAAGTTATATTAAAAATATGTTTTTGTAAATTGGACCAGGTATGCCCTTTTAACTGTATTAAACTGTACAGTGATGTTTCATAACACTGCTCTTTAAGTTATTGGAAACTCAAGAGTGATTCTTTTAGAGCAATATTTTTAGAGATATTATTAATCAGTTGATGTATGTGTTTAAGAGTAAGATTTTATGTAGATGTATTACTAAGCAGTTATTTTATGTGTTTAGGGGGTGGGGGTGGGGGGTATCCAAGCACGTTCGAGACCATTTTTTTTCAAATGTGGTATAGAAACATTTTAATGATATTTTAATGTTTAGTGTTTTTTTACAATTGCATTGGGCTATAAATATTAAAAATATGTATTAACAATTTTGTAAAAATGATAATTATATATGATATTTTAAAGACATTTATCAAAAACTTCAAATGTGCTACATAAAAATCTATGCAACCCATTTGAAAAATTATGCTACAAAAATAAACTACATACATTTTTCTAGTAAGTGAACTAGAAAAGGATATTTAAATAAAAAAAATTTACAAGCGATCGTAAAATGAATATAAGATTTTTGATAGTTTTACAGTCCTATTTCTTAAATAAATGACCATAATTTAAAAACTTTTCAAATCAGCATAATTATTCTTCAATTTAATTCCGTAGACAACATTATAAAGAACAAGTTCTCAAAGTTTTACGAGAATCCATGAATAACTCTTTGTGTTATAACATTTGAAGTGAGGAAATAATGCATAAATATCAATTTAGAGTAAAAAATATATGTGTATCGTTTGCTCTCTCTTGCTTTTACTTGTTTGTGCAAACTATGTTGTTCTTCACTTTTCATTAAAAATGTTCATACTATTTCCAAGAGAGAAACCAAATGTACATTTGGTAAAACTTTCTAAAATTATATTTGCAAAAAAGGACATTTAAAATTTAAATTTTAACACATTTTTAGTCTTTTAACGGCTATTAAATAAGATCAAAAACGTTTTTTGGAATGTTTGGTCAAAAATTACATTTTGAACGTGTTTGGATACTTTAAGAGTTTTTTAACTTTTAGGGATATTATCAAGCAGTTTATTTATGTGTTTAGGAGCAATATTTTAGGGATATTTTTTAACAGTTTATTTATGTGTTTAAGATTAATATTTATAGATATATTATCAAGCAGTTTTATTTGGGTGTTTAAGGGAATTATTTTTAGGAATATTTTCTTAACAGTTTATATGTGTTTCGAGCAATATTTTAGGATATATTTTAATAGTTTATTTACGTGTGTGTGTGTGTTTAAGAGCAATACTTTAGGAATATTTTTAACAGTTTATCAATGTGTTTAAGAGCAATATTTTAGGGATATTTTTTAACAGTTTATTTATGCGTAATACAGCTGTATTTTTAGGGATATTGTTAAACAAGTTATTTATGTACGAATAATATTTCTAGATACATAATTAAGCAGTTTATTTATGTGTTTTCGAGCAATATCTTTAGACATAATTTTAAGCAGTTTATTTATATGTTTTTGAGCAATATTTTTAGATCTATTATTAAGAAGATTATTTATGTGTTTTCGAGCAATATTTTTAGGAATATTATCAAGTGGTTTATTATGCATTTAAGAGCAATTTTTTTAGTGAGATAGTATCACACTTCACAACGATCACAGGTTGAGTTTTCTTGAAAGTAACATTTTGCGTGGCGTTGGAGTGGGTGTCCAACAGTACACCTTAGCAGCAACAAAATTAAACAACGTCGACAAGTAACTACATAAAATACGAAGGAAGAATCAACCTCCGATTCCGGGCCAAAAAGGAAAAGGAAAAAATTGGGCACAGGAGACTCGTAGAGTCGTGATGCACGTTCCTACGATATCCATCCCTATGCCACGGAAAAGTTCAGTGACAGTATTTTTATTGGACCAAATTTTCGTTTCGAGGTTATACCCCAAGAGCTGTTCGGAAATGGGGCTTTTCTTCCTGTTCTTTTCTGAGATATGGGAAGGAGACACATTTTTTGGAGTCCCATTTCTTTCCCTTCCAATACGTGTGTCATCCGTGACGCACATTCGCAAGTCCAGGGCAATGATCTGTGAAGCGCTGGCTGAAATTAGAAGTGGGAAAAGATGCGCCAATGATGAGACGCTTGATCTCTTAAACCCTCCGAGGGGTTCACACGCATAATTCCGCTTTAAAAAAAAACCTCCTTGCATAGCTTATAATGAAGTTTTGACCTCCCTACACAAATAGAATCTATCCGAAGAATTTTATTATAAAGAAATAAGCAATAGAATATTTCCAAAGGCTCTGTTTTACGGTTAGAACCAATAGAAGGTTCCAAGAACTTAATTCAACTCCGCACGTAAGGTAGGTAGGTATATTAATTAACGCCACACTGGAGCAACACATGGGATATTGGCGACGGTCAGTGAGCAATCTATATCCAAATGTACAGTCTGTTTAAAATTTCTATTAATAAATTAACTGTAACCAATATTATGTTATTTTAACTTTATCACATAAACAAACTACGAAAATTATAATTTAACAATGGGCAGAACCATTACAAATACTGACAAACATCAGAAGTAAATAATACACCGACACATAATTATAACACACCGGATATTGCGCAGCAATCATAGGATTTAATGCTAAAAGGTGGCTTTGTTAGCAACGCAATTTCCTTCCAAACTAAAAAAGGCAGAGAATCGTCTGTCTTACTAATTCATTCTGATATAAGAATAATATTTCTTATTCTTATTATTCTAACACGAATCTAAATTCTTATTGGTTTTCTATTTGATCTCCTAATGAGACGTTTTAACATGGAGCTCAATATACATTTCAGGTTGAACTTCCTATTATACGTTGATGCGTTTTAATAATAAGTACGATTTTCGTACTATGTACTAGATCTAGTACGTATTTGAACAGCTGTGGTTTACATAACGATATAGTATGCAATGTGAATATATTAGTGTCTAAAGTTTGAAACGCGAAATATATTTTTTAACACAATCCGAAATAATGAACAAAGAGAACAAAAAGTGAACAACCGTAAAAAAGAGGACACAAAAAGATCCGACTTAAAAAAGAGAGTGAAAAAAAGAAGTGGACATGTTCTCTTTAAAAGAGATGTTCTGGCAACCTTAGCTGAGGAGTAAAATCATCACTATTACTCGAAAACCTGGCAACGCTAAGAAGGTTATTCCTCTTCAAGTCAGAAGTGTTTAATTAAAGAGGACGAAACAAACCCCGTGATCAAATAATTAAACAAAAATTGAACATAAATGCAACTCCAAACGAGCACTACTTACATGAAACATAAATAAAAGACTGTAATAATTTTTTTTTGTCCTTAGCCAGCTCTCAGACTTTTTATGTCTCAGACACCACAACCAAAGCGGACTGCATATGCGGATAATTGTGCACTCCCGATCACTATCTCTTCGACTGCCCACCAACACCAGCTGACCACATCAAGGAGCCAACTCCCACGCACATTACAGCATGGAGACATAACACGGTGACGAATAACCAAGCACAAGAAAAGATCATGAAAATAAATTCACTTCATTTTACACATTATAGACACAATCATCGGCCCACCAGCGTAACATAACCATACCAACAATCATCCACTATCAACAAAGTCAAAGAGAGGAGGACAACCAATTCTCCTCTGTGCCTTTCAACAGTATTTATTCTTGTATACCATGTCATTAGCGAAAGATCTCAATGTTTAATGCAATCTGTTCAATGTTTAATGTGATGTATAACGAAACCCTCATTATGAGTAGTTCCCACCAAGTAACTAAAGCAAGAAGCAACTAAAGAATGCAGTCACCTGCCCCGCGTTCGGGGCAATAGGAGGCAGTACTCCTCACAAAATGTTCTACCCTCAAATTAAAAGCATAACATATCGCGAAAATGCTCCTTATTTTCTGACATTTTTAATGCTCAACAAAATTAAGAAAACAATTCAATAACACTATTGTTTTTCCCAAGCACTCGCTGAAATCTTTTCTTGGCAACAAGATCAGAAGTTTTCCGCGTGAAGCAACTAACGCTTCGGTTTTGCGATGTAATGCCATGCATCGCGAAAAACGAGACTAACTTTTGCATTCTCAATGCATCGTGTTACAAAGGGGGTTACCAAAGAGCCAGAGAAAGTATTTGTGGTGTGAATTTTCTATTGTGATCGGACCTTATTTGACAATGGGTTGCTTGGGTTGGTTTGAGGGTTTTAAGGAGCAATGGCCATATTTGGTACATACAATATCAAGTAATCGACAGACACACACAATGAAAGTTTTATTGACACAGAAGAGAGGTATACACGTAGGGAGGAATGCACCTATTTTACAATGGAGAACTGACAATTATATAAATCCCTGAGTCAGTAGTCTTCTAATGCGAGGATTGAGAGGATAGATAAGGCGATAATAGATAGAATACTAAGAGACGTGAGCTCAATTAAAGGCGGGGGGGGGAGTTTTAAGGCATGACATGTTTATATTAATAGCCGATTATGTATGATTAGAATGGTATTTTAGGAATTTGCTTTAAAGTACGAGAGGAACTATTAGTTCTTGCGTATTTGCCAAGAACGTAATTCCTTCACCAAACAATTCTTCCACTGATGAAAGGGTTTACTGAGATTAAGAAGGGAAAACTCAACCTACCAGAAGGAAGAAGAACAATTTTTGACATGCCTGTATATGTTGGTTCTTTATGCGTATATATATATATATATATATATATATATATATATATATATATATATATATATATATATATATATATATATATAAATATACGCTACCTATTTTCATAGTTCTGAGCTAACAGAACCTTAGCGACGCAATCATTTATTGCTAGATATTATGGATGTTTTACTACCAGCTGGATAAATTAAAACTGTACCCTAGTCAAAAATCTAAGGAAAAGCATTAACTTCTCTTGAGTTTGCCAACTTGGATTGCTATTGAATCCCTTCAGTATGCAAGTTTATGCTGCTGAAGACAGCGTCTGTTGTATTTATAGACTGTAATTATAAAAATACTTATTTAAATTAGGCATTAACTTTGATCGTGTCTAAATGAGCAGGCTGATGTTTGATCTGATCATTAAAACTATGCTTTTGGAAATTGTGGGGATTGTTGTCAACCTTCATTTATCATTCATATTCAAGAAAAAAATGCAATTCAGTAAATCCGTAAACTATACACGAGTGTGCAACTTGCTTAGCTTAAGATTAATCTAAGGTGTATGATGAATATGAGGTGGGATGTATTATACCTCCAAGTGCTTTCAACATGCAATTTCGTCCATCAATAGGTGATTAATCTTTGCTAATGACAACATTTATCGTCATCAAGTTCTGGCCAATATTTTTGTTGATGACGAGATCAAGATCTGATCAGTTTTACTTTTAATGAAGATGTATCTCATTCATTAAGAGTTGATCAACTTTTGCCATGACGAGATATATCGTCATAGCAAAAGTTCAAAAGCAATCGTCAAACAAGGGGACACAGAGGGCTTAAATTTCAGTAGGGATAACAGAACAAGGGGCCATGGGTATAAATTGAATACGACACATTTGAATCGGGATTTAAGGAAAAACTACTATTTTAATAGGGTAATAGACAAATGGAACGCGTGGCCAGAAAATATAGTTAATTCAAAGGGAGTGTACGCATTTAAGATACAATTGGATAGTCAATAATAAGAACAATAAGATACAGTGGGAATTGGGGAATTCATAAACAAAGGACCAGACTTGTTGGGCTTGAGCCTGTAGCTGGTCGTTAATATTTGTATTTGTCATCGAGATAGTGTCAATATTTTTTTAATGATGACAAGATCTGGTCAGTTTTTTTCGTAGAGATATCTCTTCCATCAAGATGAGCTAATGGTTTTGCTAAAGGCGAGGTACCTCATCAAGACAACCACCAAGGGGGTGCAAAGGATTATAATTAATGCGAATGATAGAAATCAGTCATTAGCAATCTGAGATGGATAGACGGATCAAATACGTGCCACAAATCTCCCAGACCTCCATTGATATGAGATAAACATCAAACAGCGTTCTTGTCCAATGTACCGTTCGAACCAGCAACAACAAGCCCACTTCCTTGAGCTCCTGAAGAATTCCATACCGCCCTGCCCCGGGAAAAACCCCCATTTCATTTATTTACACTCACACACACATTCGCATCGATACAAACGCGAGAACGAAACGACGAAGTTTTTGATTTCCAACTCCGGCAGGCCGCACGGGAGCCATTTTAAAAATGGCGGAATCCCTCCCCGTGCAAACGACGAATTGCCGTTGCCACCTCATTGCCTCGAAATTAAACCGGTGTTCCGTCAAAAATGTTTTTCCTCCCTCCCCCTCGGAATATCCCCGTCGCGTGAGGAAGGGGTGTAGGTAACGATTCTTCGCACCATTTGAGGAGTCAAGTTCCCTGGAAATGCTGATGGTATAGTTAAAGACTACTTAATCTGTTCTAACTAGCTGGCTCCCGGGGGACAGGGGGAAGTTTCCGGGAAAAGTAATATGGTCTGACGGTGCATGTCGCTGGGAAGATCAGCGGCGGACGAAATTTCTACGCCCCACCATTGCGAGAGGGATTAAAACGGCGAAAAGTCCATTTATTCTAATCTTCGTTTCGTTGTTAAATGGCAATGGAGTCATTGCCTTGACCCCCTCATCTTCGGGGTAATTATTCACGGGGTATTTCGGGTCTTTTCCAGGGGGAGCCCGGACTGGTTAATTTTGGGAACGTGCTTGCTGTTCATTATGGGAGTGCTGTTTTCAATCGAGAGTGTTGATTGGTTATTTTTGGCTGGTGAATTTTTGTCGCTTTGTCGTGCTGATTGATTGCGTATCCAGACTGTCGAGTCGCAAAGTGTGGAACTCTTTGACACTTTCGAAAGTGTACAGTTCCAAGTAACCTTAATACATTGACAGCTGGCAACTTGTGTACGACTACTTGGAGGGGTGTCGCGAAGAACCCAACGGGGTGTTTTGGAGAAGGAAGCGGAGTGGACAGAAGGGCCTTGCGTAGGCGTTTTGCTCGGACACCAATAGCTCTCCTGAAATTAATAATTTAAGTAAAAACTTTCCAGTTAACTTGAAACTTTTCTGTAAATTTTTAACCAACTTGTAAATAAACCTTAATTTTAACTTAAGTGCTCCGTTCCTGTTTTCATTGAGCTTGTATTCAATGATTCCTTCAAAATAGTACTGCAAAATGGCCACGGCGTTCTCATTCAAGCACATTTGAAGGAGGTGCGGAAGGAGAATTCTACTGAAAGCACGAGTATTTGTCTAGACTAGATCCCTTCACTTTTGCTATTCGTTTCTGCGATTTTGCGATAGAGGGAGTGGCCAAAAAAAAAAGGGGATTTAAACGCATTCTAATCCTTAAAATTGACTTTACGGCACCTTTGCTCTGGGGATCTATCTAAATACTTCAATGGTCGACCAATCAGTACGGTGATTAAGGTGTTACCCTCTAGATCGGAAGGTTCCTGGTTCGAGTCCGGGTCAGTGGATATTTGTAAGCGTATGGTGTAAATGCGGTTCGTGCACCTTAAATCTGTCGTTGCCGAAATTCTTCACGTTGTGTTGGTGGGGTGAGTTTAGAGAGTTGAACCTCGTCATCTGACCGTGGTTCAAAATTATGTGGTGGTGTTGTCCTCGGATCTTTCCTTTGGGGGATTGATCCCGGACCGTCGTCAATAGCCCGCTGTGTTGTTCTAGTGCGACGTTAATTAAAAATTATATAATTAATAAATATTTCACTAACGCATTTGGCACGGAAATCGACGGTATTAGTTCATTGTCGGATTTGAACACAAAAGCAAACGCAAAGTTTGCCGCTTAACCCTCCCTCCATGTAGTTACAACGAGTCTATCGAAATGTGACTAATTTCATTAATGACGAGATATCTCGTCATCAAGATAGGGTCAGTTTTACCGCGGCCCCTTTTCGAGACAACTACGGGGAGGGTTAAGTTTAAGTATGCTTGATTTGAGTGGGTGCTGCATACTGTAGGTTATAGGCCTAAGTACTCGCTAATCCACTGAAATTCTTCTGCGGCCTGACTACAGAAGACAATAAACAATCAGGGAGATAGAAATCAGAGCAGAAAAGAAAACATGAGCGAAATGGTTTAGCGTCAAATCAATGCCGAATCGCCTTTGAGCAAGTGAATTGAGATGAAATTAAAATTTTGAAACTCACTATGGCAACATGACTGAGGTATGGTTTGTAACAAAAAAAATCGACGCACCAAGAAGGAATAGTCTAATTGCGATTAAAATGGATTGATGTGAAGAATATACATAGAAAAACAAACGATTAAAATTTCAGAACAATTGAACGATTTATTGCAGAGTTCGACCGTTACAAAGGGAGGAAGTCAATAAGGCGTTGGTCCAACTCTGACCTAGATGCAAGCTGTTACCCGGCGTGGCATAGACTGAAAAAGTTCCCGGAGGGTGTCCTGCGGAATTTCTTGCCAAATTGTCTCCAACAGTCGGGCTAAAGGGTCAACATTCCGGGATGGTTCTCCTTCCCATAATGTCCCCAATTTTCTCTATGGGAGACCTAGCTGGCCAAGGAAGTGTTGGGAAAGCTTGAAGACAATTCATAGTAACACGCGTCGTGTGTGTCAGAGCATTATCTTGTTGAAAAGTAAGTCCGGGGTGTCGGAAAGGAACGTAACAAAACCGGTCATAGAATGTCGTCTACGTACCGCTGTGCTGTAAGTGTGCCAGAAATGACTACCAAATGGGTGGGCATGTGTGGTGTGCGATGGTATGGTCAGGATCCCCACACTGCCCTGGACGTATCCTGATGCGTCTGCGGTTATCGCCAGGACACGGTTGGAAACGGGACTCGTTACTAAAGACTATACGTCTCCAGTCAGAGCCGCTCCAAGTGGATCGAGTCCGTCAGCAATGTAATTCTATACCTTCTTAGTGCGTCAATTTTTCTTCGTTATAGAATATATTTAAATGGAAATAAGAAATAACAACAGCTAATTCATCAAATGTTGTTTATTTTAGGATAATTTTACTTCCTTTAGAGACATGAAATGGGAATACGCGTGCTATATTAATCATAAACGGATTTAAATTAAGTATGAAATGTGAGTAATGACTCTTTATCATCAATGGATAAAAGCACTTGTGAAAGCTTAGCGTATATGCTAAGTGCGAGTCTGAGATGGGATACGTTTTTTTTTGCTGGATGATTTCAGATTCGCTGAATCAACAGATTATTACGAAAGAAAAATCGATAAAAGTATCAAATCCAAAAGAAAATATCGACGTTGATAAAGGTTTAGAGAAAAGTAAAAATGATCGATACTGATATCGAATGTTGTGACATTTATTTGGATTGTTTGATTCATTTTTTCTCTTAACATAGTTCTTTTTGGGCACAAAACACTTTCTCAGGGCATACTTGTCGAATGATTGATATCACGATTCTGTGATTTTAAATTGAGTGCAAAAATTCCATTAATTAAAATAATCTTGATAATAGTTATTGATTTTAGCTCTCAATCAGAGAAGTATGGTGTATTCATTTAAAATAAATTTCTTGTATTTCTACAGTTTAAATATTATTAATAAAATGTCATTTTTTCTTTTGGAAGAACATGTACCCGTACCTATAATAAATAAGAAATATATCCATACCAATGTATTTGTATTGTACTTTAATAAAATAAAACTATTTTATATAGATTGCTGGTCTGAATGCTTAACTTATTTTTCGTGTTTGCACCGGACACAAACAATTATTTCAATCCACGAACCGAGTATTTGAGACTTCAAAGGTTAAGAACTGTGTGTGGCGATGAAGTTAATAAAATAGTTATCTCTGGAGAGTTTGTCGTGATGTAACACTTATTTTGTATCTCCTCTTGAAGCATATAAAATTATTTTTAATACCCAAATAGAGGGTAGAAACTTCAAAAGTTTGGATTGAATCAAAAATTGATGTAAATATTTTTTTTCAAGATTGAAAGGAAATTCATTTTTTTTTCGTCAACCCTGAAAGTTCATAAACCAAATGTTCTCTTGAATGTCAAACCACTTATTGGAGCACCGTAAAAATGTCATTATTTCACAAGATATATATTTTATTTTTAACTTCCATACTGTAACATTTATAAAATGTTTCGGAACGTCAGACCTCCTTGATGCAGAAACCTATACAGCGATATTTTAGTCCTTAAAGACTTAGAAATGTCTTCCTTTTCCGAAGGATTGATTATATGGTTTGTTTCATAATTATAACGAAACTACCCAATAATGCTAGCATAATTTTTTTTATACCTAAAATGAGAAAGTAAAACATAGAACAATGAAATAATTATTTTTATTGTGATAAAAATAACTTTTTCTTCCATTTAATAGTAGTTGTTACAAAAAAAATGTTAGTAATTATTACAAAACAAAGGAAAACAATCGGAACACAGAGCGCAGAAAATACAAAATCTTTTTACATTAACATTTAATTACAGAACAATTTGGGGAATAAGAATTTCTTCAGAACTTTAACACATAATATCTAAAGAAGGACTGATTTCGAGGCAAGCTCTGTTTCCTCCAAAGCAAAGTTTCTAGAAAAAATGTGAAAGACAATTTGCTTGTAAAATATCTGAGGCCTTGTCACAATATTGCTATTGTATTCTAGGCGTAGTAATGTAAATGTGTCAGCAATGACACTTTATAGAACATAGCATTTACTAGATCTCGATGGATATGGGGATCTCGAAAAGATATCTTTTCGAACCCAGGAGGGTTAAGTAAAAGCTATATTCTATGAAGTGTCATTGCTGACATTGTTCTTCTAGAACCAATATCAACATCGGGTGGTGAAAATTGAAGGAAAAGTGAATGCACAGCAGGATTTGCATATAAGCCCTTCAAAGGTAAGATTTCTTTTTCAAACTTTAAAGCAAATCGGCAGTCAATAAAAAGCAAAAGGTTCACGCAACCAAATGTTTTCATCAGCAATAGACGTTTGGATTTCAATAAAAATGCAAATAGCAGCTCCGAACGGAAGATTTACGACGCCACAATTAACAAAGCACAAAATTTTTCCCCCTGCGGTTGTACAACGGAATGATTGACATCCCACACCACTTGTTGATCCCACTTCGCGAATAATCCCGCTCGATTTCATCATCGGAATGACACATACGGAAGCAACACACCCGCGAGGTACGTGATGACGGAACGTAGCCAATTCTGCGACTTGAAAACGGCGAGAAGACATTATGCAGAAGGTCTCATTAATCCTCTCGGGACCTATTAGGAGGTAGCGATTTTAATTACATGTTTTGCGGTCGAACGCTTCTCAAAATTACAGCACTGCGAACCTTCCCGTAATCGTTCTCGTACCTCGGACCAGCCTCCAAAAGTGGGGACAATCGCTTGGGCAGCTAGGCTACCACGGGCACCCATGACATTCATAAATCATCGGGACCAAAACCGTATTCAAAGCGTAATGTCGACGGCCTTCCAGGCCAAGCACCGCGCTTGCCCACCAAGCGGGCAACTCCCTGTTACAAGAAAGACGAATAAATTCAACAGGTGGCCTCGTTCTTTCCGATCAGCTTCTTCGGGACTCGTATTTTAATGAATTGTTGATTAATGATGGATCGCTCCAGATCCGCTGTGCATCACCGGTTTGGCAATGATTAATGGCGGAGTTGCGCGTTTTGAGGATCGCAGTTGTCATCAAGGTTTTGTTTTCAGTTTTTTTCTCCAGGAACCAACGCCCTCCGAATGTTACGGAGGATTATGTTTGGGATGTTTTTGCCGGTTTTTTTGAAGGTGGTCGGCAATTTTTGCATGAATTATGTCCCACGAGGTCTGTATAAAAAGGCTGAAAGTAGCCATCAGAACTATCTTATTCTTTCAAGTTGAGTTCCTTGTTTTCGCCTCCTACAACCAAAGCCATGTTTGCTAAGGTAAGAATCTTTCCCTGTCTTCAAGCTCAGTTCCAAATGCTTTTGAGTAATCAGTTGCAATAACTTTTTAAGGTATTGCAAAGTACTAAGGTATTACGGTCCATGTGCGTCCAATGTTTCGATTCCGCTTTGAATGTTATGTCTCTTTGTCCGCAAAGCTTTCCTTGCATGTGTACATCCATTTGTTCGATGTTGTTTGGAGCAGCTTGGCCAAATATGGCTCTTTGCAGCCATAAGAAAAACTAACTAGTAGAAACTTAAAAGTCCAATAGCAAGTAGCTGGGGAAAATGTAGGTGTCCTTGAAGGAAAACAGACAATTTCAATTCACCTCCCATGATGAAAACCATTTGAAGTGGGGAAAATATCAATAAATGTGCCGAAGAATAGATTGCATAGCCTTTCTTTGTTCTTGTAGTAAATTAATGCTTATCGACGTAGTATACGCTTTTATACAGAATAACTAAACATAGAAGACAAAGTTAGATTACCTCGTTGAATAAAGTTTCTTTCTCAGTCTGTTAAAAACACTTTTGATCAATATAAGTTACTAAATATAATTTCGGATCGATGTCCAAATGTTAAGAACATCCGATTTCAAATTTAGTCAACTTTTCAACGCTCTATTTCGATTAAAACTTAGGAGATTAACTGCATGTTTGTATTCCTTGCAATATAACTCCCCCCCCCCTTCTAATATCTAGTAACTTAATAAAATCTTACTCCAAGTCATTTCTTATCTCTTTTATTGCAATTTTCTGATTAAGGTACCCGCTTAGATTGGAAGATATCTTTATCTTCTAGAAATGATACATAATTGAATATTAGATTGTACCCCGCTTAACGGAAGAAAATCAAAATTCAATCAGTTAATAGCTAGTAAAAAATAAATTATGATGAATATATATTTAAGAGATAGGACTGGGGATAGGACTCGAATATCAAATATGTGTTGGAGTTCTTGAAGTGCATTGAATGAGTTCTAATAGATTAGTTTTACCGCTAGAGAGTTACAAATTTCAACAAGGAAATTGCGTAGAGCAAAGAGAAGCATAAATGCAATCTCATGCTCTTGCCCCACTCATAATGCTATCAAATTACAAACAACAAAACAGTTCATGGTACAGTCCATGAATTTTCTCCTCTTGTCCTGGGTCGAGGTAGCCGAGTTGGTAGAGTCATGGATTAGTAACCGGATGAGTGCGAGTTTAAAACTCGATTCAACCAAAGACCGTTATGTACGTGAGGGCTGGCGCACGTAAAATAAGTCGTTGCTAATAAATAAATAATAATAAATAAAATAAGTCATCGCGTAAAATAAATCATCGCGTTGGAGTGGTATGGAAGTTTGGAGAGTGGGATGCCAGCGCAGATATTTACATCGCCATCAGACCGTGGTTCAAAATGACGAGGTGTTGTTCTCGGATATTCCCCTTCGGGATCGTGACCAATATTACATTGTGTTGCTTCAGTGGGACGTTAATTCAACTACCTATCTCTACTAGCCCCATGAAATAGAACTGAGAAGTATTTTCTAACATTATGGTAATATTAAGGCTATACAAATAAGAGTGTTTTAACCCTCTGACTGCTCAATTTGTGGACCGAAATCGCTACAAAAATCGTGTATTTTTTTTTGCATATTAAAAATCTATATGTAATGGAGAATTGAACTATGCATTTTTTTCTTTCTAGAAAAAACTTTTTATATAGATTTTTATCATGAGAAACTAAACTGTCAGAAAACCTAATTTCAGATGTTATCGCAAAAAATAAAAACAAATTTCAATTGAATTACAGTTAATTTCTATTTATTACATAATATAAAAAAGTAAAATGAAAAAAATATATATATAATGCACTGAGGAAAAAAAATACCTTAGAAATGTAATTTAGTATGATAGAGTTCAAAGCAGGGTTCAAGGCAAAGTCCAACTTCACAGTCCTTGCACCAGATTCGTGTTTCTTTGCGAATTTTTTTTCCATTGGCATCTTTTCTTGAACAGCAATATTCGTAATATTTGATCATCAAAAAAAAGTTCAAATAACTCAATATACTTGCATTGTTAGCTATATGCACAGTAATTCACGGATTTCCACGAAAAGGAACTGGAGGAGGAGGAGGAATATTCTTCATATCAATTTTGCACCACTGACTGACGCTTTGCAAGTTTATTGAATCATGATCAGATTCATCGCTATCTGAGGAGCAGTCCGAAAAATCTATATCACTATCACTATCAAAACTAAAATCACTTTCAGAATCTGATAAATCATCAGGAATACATACTCTGTCAATCGCTGAACGTTTTCTAGCAGCCATTTCTGATTAGAAAAAGGTGCCAAACAAAGGCGCGAAGTTAGAGCGGTAAATACAAAATACCTTCAAATGCTGCAATTTAGTGGACGACTAGAGACATATGTTGACCAAAGTCTAAATTTAAAGTCTAACACTGTATGTAATTTATTTCATTGGTTAAACGGTGAAAAAGCGGGACGCGCTCCTCAATAAAGATAGAAAAACACCTGCCCGCGAAAATCGCGGGATGAGCAAATTTTGCTACATTTGAGTTGCCCGTGGAAATCGCGGGATAATCAGCCAGTGGGTTAAACACACGTATTAGTATAGGGTCTTGGAATGTGGAAAAATTATGAATTTGGTAAGAATTTCTATGTGGAACGTAGCAGTCAGTAATTGGTTGAATAAAAACTTTGAAGATTTACTTACCTACATCTTATTCTATATAGCTAGTAATAATCCGTAATTTAGGTCTTTAAGTTTTATTCTTTCCTCAATGAATGGGTATGACAATACGAACTTTTTATTTTAGGTGCTTTTTATCTGCTCCGTGTTGGTTGCTGTACATGCAACAGGTGTTGTTTTCGTCAGCACGGGTGTTAGTTCAACATCCAGAACTCAAAATGTGAGTAGAATGCTTAGAATTGTTGTTTTATTCCCTCTTTTGTGTGCTCTAAAATGCCCGAGAACGTTCTGCTACCTGTGTATGGGGACTTTTATTTAATGCATGCAATAAAATAGCCACTTTGGTTTTTATTCTTAAATTTAGAGGTAATTTTTTAAATGCTGTGTTCTGATAGTAGCTTAGTAAATTAAATAAAACTGTCCATAATTTCTTTCCAAGAACAGTTAATATTACTTCTTTAAATATTCTCTTAGAAGAGAAAAAACTCTTTCGCCATTGGTTATCTTCCAAGTTAAACTACGGACATTTTGGAATGTCAAAACCGAGTGGTTTTAAATAGATTATTCGACGGACTAGATTGCTCACTACGGTCTTGAAGAATTGCAATTAGATCTTGCTGAAAAGTTACCAACATGATGCTTAATTACCGAGAGTTGCATGTTCTCATGAACGCATTTGAAAGTTAATTTTCTGTAGGAACTCCGCTTAACGTTTACGTCTAGCGTTCTCTTAAGCTTTTAATTAATTTTTATGAAATCGTATTTTACAACAGCTTTAATACTTAGGTCATATTAAAACATGTCGACAGCAGTAACACATTTTTCAATCTTACCGATAGACGCATGCAATGGAAGCTATAGAATTGATTTGTTTACAAACGATTCCTCTGTCAATAGTTAACGTTAAAGCCTAGGAAAGAAAAAAATTATCTATGATGGGTACGATGTCTCACGTCACGATGCAAAACGTGTTGATTGAGTTCCCAACCATTGGATCTACAAAATATCGTGTTTGTCTTTCCTCTCATAAACCTACTGTATCAAACTCTATTGATACAATATAGTAAAAGAGAATTTATTTTTAATTACATCTATAAAATAGAATGGAATAGCTGGTAAAACTAATTGTGGAGTAAAATGACTTATAGAAGCTATTAAATAGTTATATTTCAAATTGACATTATTTATATCTCTAGGGGGAAATCACGTGAAAGGAGATCAACCCATTACTTTAAAGTACATCTAATGAGTCAAGATATAGAAAAAAAATTAAATATTTGTGCTAGGCTCATTTTTGGATGACCTTTTATTATTTTGCAATGCCGTGAAAACGAAAGATGATTGGGTTTCCAGTTAAGAAAATTAATTTCCTAATTACATGTTTGAGAAAATTTTAAATATACTGATTTATATTAAAATAATTTGTCCTGCCTTTAAAGAACAGTTCAATATAAAAGTCAAAATGTATTTTTATGACGCTACTAAAGATTTACATAATGTTGCGGGCGAAGTATTTAAAAATGAACACATGATGAATTTGTAGTCAATCAACTCTACTAGCTAGTAAATTATCTGAAGAAGCATGAGAGTTAATGAAGCGATTCCATTTAAACGAATTTTTATAACCATAGGATACAGTACGAATCTTACATTTCATGCCTAATATATTTGCCTTTCTAGAAATCTTCCAAATTCAAAACAGATGGAGACTCTAAAATGTATACCTCAAATCACTTGACTCTCCAAGTGTTTTCGACGAGATTTCTTGTCCATTTAGATCTGACCAATTTTACTGATAACGAGATATTTCGCCATCAAGATATTACCGAGTTTTTATGAGGACGAATTCAAGATCCAATCAATTTTTACCTAATGATGAGTTAGCTCTTCCGTCAAGATCTGGTCAGTTTTATCCTAAGGTCAAGATATCTCGTCGAAACAACCACAAGGAGGGTTGAAGAAGTGAAACAACTGACCGAAATTGATTAAACTTTATTAAACAAATAAACTTATTTTATCCGTCTAAAAGTGAAACAATCTATTTTGCAATGTTTAATGATGCTGGCTATTGTAGACGTGCCAAGAAACGCACAAAGTCGATTGGAGACTATTCATACAAACATGGTTCTTGCAAAGCAAAAATTTTATTTCTGTGGTGGACATTGACGATCTGAAGATCTCCATTTTCTAAGCTAGAGAAAGGGAAATGCTCAAACATTCCGAAATTTCACTCAGCGTGTTTCAATTCTGAAGCTATTGGGAAACCATTGTTGAATGGTGTCTTAAATGTTGTCTTGAATGTCGACTTTTCGCATTTCAGGAGGACGGAAGCTATTCTTTCAACTACGAAATCGCCGACGCCAATGGAGCAACGAATTCTCGTTCGGAGGTCGGAGATGCCCATGGAAACAAAAAAGGGTCTTACAGCCTGCATGACACCGACGGTCGAGACAGACAAGTGGACTACATTGCCGACAAGAACGGCTACAGGGCTGTTGTCAAGACCAATGAACCAGGAACCGCCCTCAGCGCCCCCGCCGCTGCTGTCATCGATTCCCCGTACCCCGCCCCAGTTGCCCCAGAAATACCGGCACCTGAGCCAGTCGTGGCTCCAGTCGCCCATCCTGCTCCAGCAACTACAACGAAACTCACCATCGTCCATGATGTTCCAGTCGCCCATCCTGCTCCAGTAGTTGTAGCACCAGTTGCCCATCCTGCCCCAGTAGTTGTAGCCCCAGTTGCCCATCCTGCCCCAGTAGTTGTAGCCCCAGTTGCCCATCCTGTCCCAGTCGCCACAACACATTTCTCGTCCAGTGTTGTGCATGGTAGTCCAGTTGTATTTGGGTTCCCAAGAAGACTGGTCGCTCCCTTGCCCGTGTCTTTTGGATATGGAATCGCCCCATATGGAAAGGTGATCAGTGGATACAAAGGCACGCCATTTTATGGTTAAGTCCACGTACTGGACTCGCGCGAATCGCTACATTCATTTAAGTGTATTTTTTCATGGAAATCATAGCGAGTTTTGTTAGGCCCAGACTAGGAATCTGTGAAGAGCGTAACCGAATTTAGGAAATGTGTTTTGTCAATGTATAACTGTGCGCTTTACCACGCGGGGCTTTCACTGTGTGTCGATAAATGTGTTTAAATAAATTATTTTTAATGGATGATCTCGAGTTAATTATTGAAATTTGAAACACACAAAGCATTTTTATTCGTCTAGTAGATACATTTGCTGACATAATCGGAGACTCTTTATTTTACGAACATCACAGCACGTACACTTACAACGACAGAAAACACATCCCGCTGACTAAGAAGTAAGCCTTATATGCAAATGCGAACTGAAACTGAAAGTAACCCATAAGAACGGGATATAAGAAGTGAAACCAAGGGGAGATCTGAAATTGTAGTTTTCTTAACTATAGTTCGTGATTTCTCACCAGAAGGTAAATTGAAAGTGCTGGAGCTGTTCAAGGCATCGCATATTTAATAGGGATGCGACATCGACAGCAAAACATCGATGTTCAAAATTTAAACATCGATATTGATAATACAATATCCCCCATACCATCGATGTTTTTAACTGCGTGTCCAACTGTTAACGTGGTGGTTTTTTCAACTATCATATCAAAGTAAAAAAAAGTAATCAGAACAATTAACAAATCTTTTATTTTCAAATTGAATAATATGAAGGAAAATAATATTTACAACAATTTCACATAGGTGCTACTAACTGTAAGTATAATTTGGTATGTCCTAACAATAATTATTGTTAGTTATTATCAATCGTCGTGTTGCTCTAACAGGACGTTAATTAAAAAATTACCATTACCATTACTAGCATCCACTTGTGATAGTTGAGTCGCAATTTTGAAGCAGTCTTGTTCTGGTCTCAGTTTAAAACACTGCAAAAACTTGTTTAAAATGTCTGACAACGAATCTACTGGAGGTGATGAGGGACGAATATTAACAGTAATTGATACTGAGTTACTCATTAAAGAAATTGAAAAGCAGAATTTAAAGGAATTAAATATTTGTTATTGATGGATCAATTATTCCAATGAGTCGTGGTCCAAAATTACGTGTTGTTGTCCTTAGATTTTTCCCATAGGGGATTGATACCGGACCATCGTCAATAGCCCGTTGTGTTGCTCGAGTATGACGTTAATTAAAATTACCTTACCTTTTACCCAACAGTTCGCCAAAAACGACTTTTTGTCTTTCGGTAATAATGGAAAAACTTTCAGGCTGTTCACATAAATCTTCAAATAACTTGTAAAACTGCCCCTTCAACAATCTTTGACTTGTTATTGGATGTACCCATTAATGATCCTTCCTCCGTTTACATCACTCCCGAAGCAAAAGAGCGATCACACAAGTAATTTCAATGACATTCATTGGAAAACTGTTCTAATTCAATGATTTTTCTATCGCAGTGTGTGCACCTAATAGATTTTCTGCGGCAGCGATTTGTAGGTCACAGCGACTAGAAATCGAAAGAGGAGGCCTAGCCAAAGGACTCGAAATGACTTAATAATGGACAACTTTCTGTTCTTTTAAAACTATAAGAGCTTGGTCCAGAAAGAGATAAAGATTCGGGAGGAGGCTCAGTAGGTAGTACTTGAGTTAACGTCGTGCTGGAGAAACGCAACATGCTATTGCCAACGGTTGGGGATCCATCGGAAAGGCAAATAGCCGTGGACAACAGTGTGTCATTTTGAAACACGGTCTGATGACGAAGCGAACACTTTAGCTGGCACCTCGCTTTCCATACTTGCACACCACGTCATCGTGAGCACAGCTGAGGCCACGTCCGATTTAACGTGAAACGTCTCTCCATGTGCATGACTGTCTTTGGTTAGATCCAGTTTCGAACTCGTAACCCTCCAGTTGCTAATCCGATACTCTTTCAACCGGATTGGTATTGTAATGCTGGGCAGAAATATGCAACTTATCGACATCAGCATTTGACACTATTTGAGAAGAAAAACGTTTTTGGATTTTATACAGCGATAAGGCTCTGGTATACCTCAAATTAGCAGACTTTTGGATGGCGCCAGACATGGTAATGAACTCATAAAACAGCTTCCATTTTCTTTCAATTTCATTTTAATTTTCTTAACACAAAACCTGAAGACTTCCTTTACATACTCTTCCAACCGGTCTGGTGTTGTTGCTGTGCAAAAATCTGCAACATATCGACGTCATCATTTGACACTATTTGAGAAGAAAAACGTTTTTGGATTTTATACAGCGATAAGGCTCTGGTATACCTCAAATTAGAAGACTTTTGGATGGCGCCAGACATGGTAATGAACTCATAAAACAGCTTCCATTTTCTTTCAATTTCATTTTAATTTGCTTAACACAAAACCTGAAGACTTCCTTTACATACTCTTCCAACCGGTCTGGTGTTGTTGCTGTGCAAAAATCTGCAACATATCGACGTCAGCATTTGACACTATTTGAGAAGAGGATTTTATACAGCGATAAGGCTCTGGTATACCTCAAATTAGCAGACTTTTGGATGGCGCCAGACATGGTAATGAACTCATAAAACAGCTTCCATTTTCTTTCAATTTCACTTTAATTTGCTTAACACAAAACCTGAAGACTTCCTTTACAAATTTTCTCCGAAAGTTAGAGCAGGGCAAAAAAGTGATGAAAAAGTATCGAAGCTTTGAATTGAGATTCAATTTGCGATCGCTGTTTTTTGAACGCTAATTTGAATTTCAAATGTGACGTTAAATGGCTCTTACTTAGTGAGACTTGTTAACAACAGAAATAATTGAATTGTGTTCCTTAATTGTGTTTACCGGAGAACATAACGCATCGCCGGAATGGCATCAGCATATTTGCGGGTGTGTTGCCATTTGGTAAAAAGCTAAAAATGTCGGTGAGAGCGCATTAATAAAGGAGCTAATTGTATTATCAATTCAAATGAGTAATTTGTTTAGAGTGATTAACTTCGTGCGGGTAGAGAGTTCTTTTCTATACCAGGGAACACTTTTCTTCTGTTAGTGTCTTTAACTAGAGCATTAGTTTCACTGCGGCATTTCAATGAGGCAAATTAGTGAGAGAAGCCATTAATTATTTTAATACGATAGCTTGTCCGTTTTTCGATTCAAACTAATGATATCGAAAGAGAAAATTATTCAACTATTCCTGGTAGATTTAAATCCTTTTGGGTCGGATTTTTTCTTGAAAATTAGCATCGTTTTGATGTGCCTCACAATGCGTCTCCAATGAGAAGGCATTGGAAAAGTCAATTCCTATAAGAGTCGTGATAACACGGTTGAAAGATTAGCAGCCGGAGGGCTGTGAGTTCGAAACTCGATCCAACCAAAGACCGTCGTGCAAATGGGGGCTGGTGCACGTTAAATTTGTCGTGTCCTCAAATATACTCACGTTGGTGCGGTATGGAAGTTTAAGGTGGGAATACCAACAAGTGTTAACCTCTTCAACTGATTGTGGTTCAGAATTGCGAGGTGTTATCCTCGGATCTTTCTCTTCGGTATAGATCCCTTAACGTTGCCAATAGCCCGTTGCGTTGTTAGGGTGGAACATTAATTCAACTACTCCCCAAGTATACACTCCTAATCGATTTGATTTCATAAGAAATAGCTTTGTATTGATGTGCTTCAGTGGTTTCAATTCGACTCCTATGGGAAGACAGATGGCCTTAGCGAAGTCCATTCCATCAGAGGTGGCAAGGGGATAAAGAGCTGCCTTACACAAAGTCAAGTGTGGCGATCGCAGCAGATAATTATTTAATTTTTATTTTTTATTTTTAGTAACTTATTGATATTAATAAAATTAAAAACAATTTTAAAATTATTAGAAATGAACTATGTTTTACAATGGATTATTTGATTTACTGTACACAAAAGTAAGCATCCTATGCGTGAATTCATAAATGTAAAAATGCATTCTCAATTATCAAAGGAATGAAATTTTGAGCTGAAATAAGTTATTGGATAAACTGCTTGAAGTACCGGGTAATCTACTTTTCTTCGTTAACATATTTCATTAAATCTCCAGTTTATTGTAGTTTAATACTTTTATTTACTTAAATAATTGCTTTCATAGAATGAATGTGATGTATTGGTTACGCAACGTGCGAAATATATTTAATTTGAGGCAAACACCGTTTCTTTTCTGACTTCAAAATATCTTAATCTCCTGAACACATATTGGATATGAGTGTTCAGCAGCGTTTCTGAATTTCTTAATCTACAAAACATTTAAATGGAGGACAAAATTCATAACTGAAATAAATTGTTTTTATTGCATAACCCAACGACTTTAAGAGTTTGTGTTAAAAGAAAATATCTTCTCTAGAAATTGGAAAATTTAATAATGTTAAATGTGAATTTGATATTGAAATGAGAAAATCCGTTTATGAAATCATTTATCTTTTTCTTAAATTATTACAAGAGATGTTTGAAATAATTTTAGAAATCTTATGAAATAAAGTATTTTCATCGAATGAAATCCATTTTCATTATAGAAACGATAAATCAAACGTTTTTTTTTACTATAACATAATTATATATATATAATAATCCTAGCATGATTTTTGATCCAAATATATTAACGCTTAGTTAAAAAAAACACGAATTCCATCACAGATCCTATCTATTAATAGATAGGCACTCATTCTTTGTAATAGAAGCTATATTAGTTCTACATGGGGAAGGTTGCTTTACAGGGATCTTTATGGAATATTCATTCAGCCGCGGATCTATTGCATAGTATTTCAAAATGCAAAAGTACAAACTTCATTTATAGGCCCTTAAAACCCATAATGAATAAATCCAACCAATTCACTATTATATCTGCCCAATAGAGGGCATAAGGAGTATAAGATACTTAACAATGGAACACACAAATGGTAATGACTTGAAAATTCTACAATTAGATTTGAAAATACAAAACTTCTTTCAATAAAAAAAAAGTAAATTTTTGTGGTAAAGTTCTCTGAAACAGTATTTTTTTCATGTTTTCAAAGCATTAAAACTTTTACAATTCATGAATTATAAACTTTACTTTTCTTTCTAAGACATTGTGAAACCTCTCAGGTGAAAGAAGATAAGCTAAAGCTAAGCTCTTCTCAAAATTTGATTTCAACAGAGGACAATTGTGGTAATTTTCCTTCGGTGGAGACCGTGGTAATTTTCCTTCAGAACTGGATTGAGCCATTCATTGCTTACTTAACGGTCTTACCTCCAAAACCCACACTCTGCAGAACCAACAAATGTCCCCATTGTTTTGTTTCCAAATACACGTGATCGGAATTAACCCCACAATAACCACGCTACGCGATTCCTTGTCGCAATCCAACATGAAAAAAACCGCGTCATTCAATAGAAGCCTACATGGCGTACCTACAACTGATGAGCATTTATATCGATTCACATATTGGAATTTGCATATCCTTCTGGCGCTGCATTGTCGTCACGATTGACTCTCAGGTAGGTACGGTATTTTAATTAACGTCGTGCTGGAGCAACACAATGGACTATTGACGACGGTCCGGAATCTATCTCCTAATAGAAAGTTTCGATATGACTGTCAGGAGTAGTAGTTGAATTAACGTCACACTAGACCAACACAGCGCCTCACGGATGCAGGTTCCTCATTGGAATACGAAGAAGTCTATACCACAAGTTCTCTCACACAGGCACCTAGTTCGTGTGTACTTGATTGTTATTTACTCCCCTAGTGTTGAAGGTAATTTAATTGGTAATTTTTTAGTTAACGTCGTACTAGAGCAACACAACTGGCTATTGACGACGGTCTGGGATCAGTCCCTTAAGGGACAGATCCAAATCTAGTGTTGAAGGAACTGAAAATATTAAAAATATTTAACGGGTAATTGTAATTTTTTGAATCGTCGTACTAGAGCGACACAACGGGATATTGACGATATTCCGGGATCATTCCCCTGAGGGAAAGATTCAAGGTGAATACCATGTAAAATTGAACCACGGTCAGATGACGAGGCAACACCTGAGCTGTACCCCACCCGGCTTTGTTCTCGGACCTTTCCCTTTGAGACTCATCCCGGACCGTCACCAAAAGCCTGTTATGTTGCTCCAGAACGACGTTAATTAAAATACTTACCTACCTATCAGAAGTGAAGATGCGTTGACCAACTGGTCTGGTGGTTTAGGTGTTAGCCTCTAGATCGGGGAGTTCGTGGTTGAAATCCGAATCAGTGCATGGATGTTTGTAAGCGTATGGTGTAGAGGCAGCTGGTGCACCTGAAATCTGTCGTGAACGAAAGTCCTCACGTTGGGTTGGTGTGGAAGTTTGGAGAATGGGGTGCAAGCTCAGGTGTTGCCTCGTCTTCTGACCGTGGTTAAAATTACATGGTGAAGTCCTTGGATCTTTCCCTTAGAGGATTGATCCCAAACCGTCTTCAATAGCTCGTTGTGTTGCTCTAGTACAGGGTTTGCGAACCTATGACCCGCGGGTCAGGCATTGGCCCACGCAGGCTTTTTAAATGACCCACACGTTGATTTTTATAAACTTATCATAATTCATTATATACATAAAGAATTTTAATTATTTCTCGAAACCCTCTTTTAAAAAATATGAAGAAAATATAAGTGTTAATAAAGAACTTAAAAATGAAAAACAAATGCATAAATTACTTTTGTAAAATGTTTTTTAGATTTATTGATTATACATAATGCTGTTTTAATATTTATATGAGAATATTATGATATTTATGTCGAAATTTGACATCTTATTACTAGGGATTTCGAAATGAAAATCATGAAATATCTTCCTCAAATTACAAAAGCATTTTCCAAACACAATAACAATGGAAAATACGCTTGAAATTCAAGAAAATGCAATGATTATACAGGAAATAAAACAAGCCTTTGAGGAGATTTAATCAATTTAGAAGTGTGGAAAATACATTTCACTTTATTTTATATCCATACAAAACGAAATTCGAAACAATGGAGTTTAACGAATTTAAGTGGCTAGATATCAATGACTTATAAATGGAATTAGTTGAATTTAAAAGCAGCATAGTTTGGAAAAATAGATTTGACAACTTGATTTCCGAAGTAGAAAGGAAAATGTCTGAAATTAGAGCAAATTAAAATGATCCCACACTAAAAATTGAAAACATTATATTAAACGTATGATTCTTTACCAAATAATTTTGTATTAATGAAGAAATTTGCTCATGCTCTTTTAACGATGTTTGCATCCGCCTATTCATGTGAAAAATTGTTTTCTTCGATGAATTTTGTAGTCTATCAACAGAAATAAACTCGGAAATAATTGACTGCAAAATGCGTTAAACTAATGAATACTGAATATGAACCTAATATTAAGAAATTATCTGACAAAAAAAAAACCTGATTTCTCATTAAATATATTTTAGCTTTATTTTACTTTATTTCAAAATTTTGATATAGCGTTTCATTTAAAGACGATTAAAATCAATTAAATTTCATTTGTTTTTCGTGTTTCATGGGTGTTATTGAAAGCTGTATTCCATATTCCAGTAACTACATCTATCTTTCATTTAGAAAGATATATGTAGTTACTGGTAAATAGGTATGTGCTTTCCATTTAGAAACCGCTTTTCGGATCTTAAAAAGTATCATAAGTGTTCTATTTAAAACTATGTCTGTTGGAGAAAATTGAATTTTTAACAAGACTTCGTTCATCTTGGAGTAATACCACACTAAGTAATTTTGAAAATTTGAAATTTTATGTCTTAAGAGACTGTTCTTATGCAACTTAGATACGAGTGAAACCATTGTTGAAAGCAGTAATTTTCTTTTTGTAAAAGAGCTGTAAAATCAACCTTCTGTTTATTAAAAAAATTGTTGTCGATTAAGTTTAATTTGTCTACTCTGATGACATTTATTTCTAACAAGAGCTGTTATTCTCCATCCCACAGAAGGAAAATTTTCAAGAAAAATTAAGTTTGCTTCAAACTAAATTAGTCACGAATGCTGTAACAATTTAATTTATCATATTATCATATTGATGATGAAAGTGGAAAATATCGCATACTAGCCACTGCGTGGCTAGCCCGGCGTTGCCCGTGCCGGTGGTGTAAGGTATTAATATGGTGTAAAATTTTCCGCAGATTTTAATTCCGTTGAAGATATATCCAATTTAAAAATTATTTATTCAAAGAAAATCATATTTTTAGGTATTAATCTAAAGTAAAATTTTCAGCAGATTTCAAATCCGTTGAATTTTTTAATCTATCTTCAGCGATTCCGATTTTACGAAAAAAACTTAACAATCCCAGTCAATACGTTTTTTATTTCTTGCTCTCATTGGGGGAAATGGAATGGGACAGGAAATGTACTATGTTTTTTTTTTTTTAACGCGAAGGGCAGAAGATGCAATCTGTTTTTTTTTTTTTTGGCAAGAGAAAGTTCATGTGACGTTACACTCTCTTGTGAAAATATAAAAAAAGTTCACGTGGGTAGAAAAAGTCCATTTTCGGGGTTTTTTCTTCTTTTCTCCGGAAGAAACGCGTTTGAAGAACCAGGTGGAGAATAAAACTAGTAAATTCGTTTTAAAATCTTCTAGATTGAATTTTAATATTCGCCGCGACCCAAAAATTGAATTAAAAAATTCGGACTACCTGTGTGCCAAACCTCATTAAAGTAAGTAGATCGTCAGGATTTTACGGCCGCGAAACAAACAAACAAACATTTCCTTTTATAATATTAGAGAATAGGAGCAAGAATGGCACAAGTAAAACCTATTCATAGAAAAAATAAGTGTAAGACTATCCGCCGAAAATTCACCATTTTTACTAAAAATGAATGCAGGGAATATTCGTAGTCACTCGAAAACTCAAAATCAACTTCTGTAGTAGTCACTTCAGAAAAAAAACTTTCAGCAGAATTGCGACGAATATGAAATGGATTATATGGATGGATACATCATGTATGTATATTTGCGTATACGTCCGAAGTAAATTGTAGAAGGGATAGAGAAGTTAAATTGGATTTAAAAAATTTTTCCCGTTCACTTAAATGATAACAATTTTTTATGAAAAATAATAATAATGACTTTTTTTATCAACATATTAATTCAACTCGAGCAAAGTCGGGTATTTCCGCTAGTAGTACATACTTGCGTCTAAAGTACATTATGTAGAAGGGATGAAAATGTTAAAACAATATTACAAATTATTTTCCGTACACTTAAATGATGCTAGCCTTTTTTATGAACGAGAAATTATTGATTTGATAACTTTTCAATCAATATTTAATTTGTTAAACCCGAGAAATGCCAGGGAATTCTGCTGTGCTTTAATAAAACCCATGCTAAAAATCTTCTTAGATGGCGAAAAACAAATTGCTTCAATGTCCGAGACCTACTAAACATTAAAATTTGTACAAATCCCTCATGAATTCAAGAACTGTTTGTGACTGAAGTCTTCAATTTCTGTTTCTTGTTTCGCTTGTGTTGATTTTATTAGCTGAAGAGGGGTTCAGAAATATTCAAAAGACGATCTTGAACAGCTTCCGAAACTCGAGACACCACATATTAAGATGGAAATGAATTATAGGCTATAAAAAAGCCAATGCCCACAAAATGTTTTGAAAAATTCTTTTTTATCTTTTTGAGCAAGCGAAGATGATTATTGTGAGCGAGCATACAATTTCAGCAAATCATGTTTGCTTTTCAATGAATAGAATATTTTTTATCGTAGTGAATAAGTTTTGATAAATCTCAGCAGAGATCTCTGCCTACATCGAGCTAAATATGCAAACACGGAATTTGCATATTTATGTGCCTCGCTTTTAGAATCATAATCCTAGCCAGACTCAATCATTCAATATGGAGTAGATTTCATTTAATATGGTTTATATCAGCCAACCGTTCGCTTTCCTTCAGCTATTCATGTTTTCTGCGAGACAAACGATCTCAACACACACAAAAAAAATTAAGATCCAAAATAATGAGAAGTGTGCACTAACAACGGCAATGCATACAGCTTACAAGCCCAGCTCGTTTATTTATACATTTAATTACCTGGCGCGGCTTATAAGCTCTTGAGCGTGGTGAACTTGCTTATCAACTTTTATGCTAATATGCATTTTTCATCGTTTGATTTTACTGGGTAAACATTTGGGGTCTCCAAATGTCAGCTCTTGAAAAACGAAGCAATAACAAAATTGTTAGAGTCCTATTCGCTTCTTAAAGGGAGGAAATATACGCCTCATGAGGGTGTAATCTTCTATTTATACTGAGACCCGTCATTATTAAGGTAAGTAACTGAATCAACGTCGCAGTGTAGCAATACAAAGGGGTTATTGGCTACGGTCTGGGTAATTGGTAATTTTTAATTAACATCCTACTAGAGCAACACAACGGGTTGTTGACGACTGTCCGGGATCAATCCCTTAAGTGAAAGATCCGAGGAAAACACCTCGTCATTTTGAACTACGGTCAGATGACGAAGCAAAACCTGAACTGACACCCCACTCTACAAACTTCCACATCAACCCAACGTGAGGACTTTCGGCCACGACGGATTTAAGGTGCACCAGTCGCCTCTTTATCATACGCGTACAAACATGCATGCCCGGACCCGGATTCGAATCAGGAACCTTCCGATCTGGGCTACGGTCTGGGATCAAACCCAGAAGGAAAAAATCAGAGGAGAACAACACGTAGTTCAGAACCACTGTCACACCATCCAGAAGGGAAGGATCGAGGACAACACATCGTCTTTCTGAATCACGGTTCGATGAAGGTGTCACCACCTGTACTCTTCGAACTTTCACGCCAAGTCAATGAGAGGACATTTGGTGCCACTACAGAGTCAACTTGTCTACATACACGACGATTTTCGGTTGGATTACGAAATCTCAACCCTCTGACTGTTTATCCGAGACTAGGTTACTGTGGACTATAGTATGGATTAATAAGATTTATAGTATGGCGGCCTTGTTTTTGGTTTTGCTTAGAGCAAACCGATTTTGCGTCTCAAAAGAGAATTAATAATGTACTGGTGTTTCAAAACAACTCTCATACTTTGAGACACAAAATTAAACTGTATTCACACGTAGGGAAGAATATCCACAAGTTCTACCCCTATTGTTTTTGGCTGAATCTGGTTTCAAACTCGCGACACTTCGGTTGCGAATCCCTTACTCTACAAACCGGACTACCGAGGTCCGATTGTGAAGGTCATTGTTAATTGATAACTTTTAATTAACGTCGTACTAGAGCAGCACAATACGCTATTGACGACGGTCCGGGATCAATCACTTAAAGGAAAGATTTGAACCACGGTCAGATGACGAGGCAACACCTGAGCTGGCACCCTACTCTCCAAAGTTCCACACCAACCCAACGTGAGGATTTTTGGCCACGAGAGATTTATGGTGCCCCAGCCGCTTCTACAACATACGCTTACAACATCCATGCTCGATCCCGGATTCGAACCAAGAACCTTCCGATCTAGAGGCTAACACCTTAACCACCAGCCCGATTGTAGAGGCAATGGTAATTTTTAATTAACGTCGTACTAGAGCAACACAACGGGCTATTGACGACGATCCGGGATCAGTCCCTTAAGGGAAAGATCTGCGGACAACACCTCGTAATTTTGAACCACGGTCACATGACGAAACAACACATGAGCTGGCACCCCTCTACAAACTTCCACACCAATCCAACGTGAGGACTTACGGTCACGACAGATTTAAGGTGCACCAGCCGTCACTACATCATGCGCTTACAACATCCATGCCCGATCCCGGATTCGAACCAGGAACCTTCCGATCTAGAGGCTAACACCTTAACCACTATACCGGTTGGTCGGCTGATTGTAGAGGAATTGAGCTTTCAGAATTGGAAAATTTCACTGTTAAATACACCGAACTAGCCTTTTGGCGTTTATGAGGTTTTCATTGCTTGACGTTAAACTATAGACAAAATGTAATCCTCTGAATAATTTACACACTCGTATAAACCTGTTCTGCATCATGTAGTAATCTCTCTGAAAGAAGCCGACCAACCGGTCTAGTGGTTAAGGTGTTAGCTTCTAGATCGGAAGGTTCCTGGTTCGAATCCGGTTCTGTGCATGGATATTTGTAAGCGTATGGTGTAGAAGGGCCTGGGGCATCTTAAATCTGTCATGGTCGAAATTCCTCACGTTGGGTTTGTGAGGAAGTTTGTAGAGTGGGGTGCCAGCTCAGGTGTTGCCTCGTCATCGGACCCTGGTTCGAAATGATGTGTTGTTGTCCTCGGATCTTTCCCTTAGGGAATTGATCCCGAACCGTCGTCGATAGCCCGTTGTGTTGCTCTAGTACGAGGGTAATTGAAAATTACCATTACCCTATGAAATACTTCTAATCAGTTATGAACTTTTGGACCAATAGAATCTTTTCTAGAATTCCTGCTTGCCGCGGTTGCCCGGTCAAAAGAGTACGGCTAACAAATATGTTATATTTTTTGGCGACCCGCAGAATTTAAGTAGTTTACGAGTGCGATGACATGAAATAAGTTGGAAATTGCGGCCCCAACCTAAATTCTCAAGGCGGAAGCAGACAGTTATGGAAGAATGAAAACTAGTAACAGTAAAACAATTGCAATTCGTACACAGTGAAGTCTCAAAAATTATTAAAAACCAAACACCTACGCAACTATCGTTTCTAATTCTCAACACCTCTCAAGCTTCCCTTTCGTAACACAAGACGCGTGCTTAAATATTTGAAATCACGATGTTTCTTCATTATAAAACGTCGTCTCAGACTTCCCACTGTTTTCTTTTAATTTAATTTTGAGTTATTATCCTCTCGCGCTTTTTCTTTGAAACAGAATCAACAGATGGTACTTCTGTGGGGGAGGGGGTTTAAGTGTTTTGTTCCGCCGTCTGGGAAAATAATTAGTTTGCGGTGTGGGTATTCGCGGTAACAACGAATGAGATTTGGCTCCATGTCCCCTCTCTTCGGGATCGTAAAAATATGGGGATTTATTAAAGATTTCATTTTGAATTTTATGTCTTAAGCGTTGAAGTATTTTTATTAAGTATCAGTTGCAGTACTTTCAGCACAGCTATTGATGTAAGAAAGCCAATTACCGGTAACAAGAAAATGTGAATGTTTGTATACATTTTATGTTTCTCTACATTAGTTGATCGGCATCTGACCGTGGTTCAAAATTACGAGGTGTTGTCCTCGGATCTTTCCCTTAACGGACTGGTCACGGACCATCGTCAATAGCCCGTTGTGTTGCCCGTTGTGTAAAATAACTATTACCATTACTACCTTAGTTGAGGATGGGTCATTGCCCAAATGCGATGGTTGAAATTTGAATTGCGTCCACATATCACTTTTCGGTTAATGGTAGGTAGGTGATTAACGTCACGATGGAGCAACAAAGCGGACTGTTGGTGATAGTGCTGGATCAATCCCGATGGTAATGATCAGAGGACAGTTACTCGTCATTTTGAACCTCGGTCAGATGATAAGGTCAACACCTGAGGCACCTCACTCTCCTAACACCCACATCTAGCCAACGTGAATACATTTGGGACAACGACAGATTTAACGTAAACCTTCTATCGTGCACACGGCGGTCATTGATTGAACCGAGTTTCGAACTCGCAACCCTCTGTTTGCTAATCCATTATAAAACAAATAGGGTAGATTGCTTCGTAGTACGGCGGCGAGGCCTTTGCGAATACGTCTAGTTAGCGTTACGGTTTATTTGGGAGTGGTAAGTGAATGAAATTCAGTAATCAATTTAGTGTTTATTGACAGTAGCTCTTCTGCGTTCCGGTGCTTGGCATTTCGACAAGTATATGTCGACATTGCGACATTAAAAAATATTTCAACTGCGATTCTAAGTTTCACAACCAACACTGCATTCGATTTCAGTTCCAATGTTTTAAATTGACATATATCGAAGTTAGCTTTCTTTTCAGACCAATTTAGACGTCGCAGTTCCGAGTGATTTAAAGAGTATCCTCTTCGCTAGCAGCCAAATAAAAATCGAAATATGAATGACTTCAAAGTTCTCACGTCGATTCTTCTTTTAGATGGCATCATAGGGGGCTAATCATAAGCCAATGGGGAAGATCCGAGTACAACACCAAGCTCTTTTGAATCCCGGTTCCATGACGGGGCAGCAATTGAGCTTTCATAACACCCACACTACGCTAAAGTAACTACATTTGAGGCCACAAATGATAATATATTCTAGCTTCCTTTGTGCACGACGGTCTTTGATATGATTTGAACTCGCAACCCTAAGATTGCTAGTCCGTTATTCGTCCAACTGGGCTACCTATAAACTGTTTCTGTGAAGAATCATGGTGTAATTAATAGTTCAAGTAAAGAGAAACTCCATTGGCCGACACATTTATGTATCAAAATTATTATTTGTATTGGTGATAACTTATATATATAGCAATAATTTATCAAAAATATACAAATACCGTTACAAAAATACGTAATACAGACAGCTGAGGCTTAAATGACCCAAACACTTTGTGAAAAATATTCCATAGAAATTGAAATCATGTATGGTAGTTTGGTACTTTTTAATTAACGACCTACTAGAGCAACACAAGGGGCTATTGACGACGGTCTAGGATCAATCCCCTAAGGGAAAGGTCCGAGGACAACACGTCATTTTGAATTACGGTCAGATGACGAGGCAACATCTGAGCTGGCACCCCACTCTCCAAATTTCATCTCCCATCCAACGAGAGGACCTTCGGCCCTCTCACATATTTAAGATGCACCAGCCGACTCTACACCATACGCTTACAAACATGCATGCACTGATTGGGATTCAAACTAAGAACCCTCCATTCTAGAGGCTAACACCTCAACCACCAGACCGGTTGGTCGACCTTTGTGAAAAATATTCCGTCCAAATTTAATTCCTGTGTATGTAACGAAACACATAGAAGACCACTGACTATCAGAAGGAATGCGTTCGAATATCAGGTGGAAATTAGAAGATCAAACATATATGCTCTCCGCAAACAAGACGGCCACAAACCCTATTTGATTTTCTTTCCAGAACAAACACAAACTCCACCTCTCGCCATCCCTGGTTACGAAACGGAAACCAAAACTTTCCAATTACCCGTAACGATTTTCAAACACACAACTGCCCTCCCCAAACGTTCTTTACAGATTCGAATCACCGCTGCGCAATCTCCAGACAGTTTCAGAGAGCCCCGGCAGCAGCAGGGGATCAACTCATCCCAACTCTTCAATCCCTCTTCCCCTTAATCTGGATGCCACACAGTGGACATCTGTAATTTCGAACGCGGACTCGCCATTTTCTAATCTAATGCGTAATCCTCCGGCGATCCTTTGGCACACGTTATATCCGAGCTTAAAGCCTCACGTGATGGAGGGCTTTAATAAAAGTAGCACGTCCGGGCCGGTCCGGCCGCCAAAAATGTTATTAAAGGGGAGTCCGGATGGACGTCCTAAAGTCCGTGTTATTGACCAAATACCAGAAATGCGGGTTCTCGTCAAATATGAAAATATGGACCCTCCGCGCTTTATGCTTCCGCCGCCGATGTCTTTACGGGATATGCGGGAAGCGATAAAAGAACTTATTCCCTGTCTATGGAGACATAATTCTGAGGGAAGTATTCTACCCCGTCTGATATACAGTTGTGCTGCCCTTTCATTAGAGAGAGGGTTGTTGTTTCTCTCTCTGTCGTTCACACACCAAACAATCGAATCCTTTGCTAAAATTTGAAATATAGACCCGAGTAAGTACCACGGTCGACTCACCTTTTGGACGGAGGATTGAGTAGGTAGTTGTTGAATTCACATCAAATCTGGAGCAACAAACACAACGGGCTATTGGTGACGGTCCTGGAGCGATCCTGTAGGAAAAGATCCATGGTGGTCATTTTGAACTACTGATAGATCACGATCAGATGAGAAAATTTGAGCTACTTGGGTTACTGTTTTAACCATCAAACAACTTAACATTTTGACTACGGCTGTATACTTTAAAAGGCGCGATTCTTTCATTACGAACTTTCCAGGTACAACTGCTGTACCAGCCGTAGTCTAAATTATTTATTCGCGTTATTATTATAACTTTCAAGGTACAATTGATGTACTGTCCGTACCCTAAATTCTTTCTTGGCGCGATTCTTATAACTTTTTAAGGTACATTTGGCTGTACCGGTCGTAGTCTAAATTCTTTCTTGGCGCGATTCTTATAACTTTCAAGGTACAATTGCTGAACTGACCTTAGTCTAAATTATTTTTTGGCGCGATCAAAGTAAAGTTGCTGTACACAGACCGTAGTCTAAAGGTTAATCCTTAGCTGCATAGTGAAATATAGACCTGAGTACCCCGGTGGAATCACTTTGTTGACGGAGGACTATGTAGGTAGGTAGTTGAATATATATCACACTGGTGCCACACATCGAACTATTGGTATCGGTACGGGAGCGATCCCGAAGGGAAAGATCCATGGACAACACCTTGTCATTTTGAGCTATTGTCAGATTACTATGTCAACACATGAGCTAGCATCGCACTCTCCAAACTCCCACGCCACGTCAAACGTAAGGACTTGAGACCACGACAAATTTAACGTGCACTAGGCTCCATGTTGAAGGACGGTGTTTTGTTGGATCGAGTTTCAAACTCGCAACTCGTCAAGAGTTCTTATAAAGTTTCATTTTGTTATACATGTACACCTACTTATGAAATAAATGATATATCTAACAGTTTATATAGTTTAACATGACTAATGCTTTTTCTAATTGAAAATATGTTTGCATGAAAAAGAAAATCATCAACGTCCATACTAAATTACCTTGTTTGATACGGTATCTTGAAACAATCGCGAGTAAGATTCTTTGGGCATTTCGATATAATTAATGCAAGTGAATAATTAAATTCAAATGAGTTAAAACGACGTCTGGAACTATTTTGAAATAGCATACTGCAAAGCTGGAACTATAAATAATTCGTTTTAATATATTGTAATTAAATGGACGGGAGACATTCAATGCACAATAACTCATTGAAAGAGTCTGTAAATTTTGTAATTGGATCTCTAGAATTGTGTTATGGCACTCTATTACACTAATAAAATAATTTATAACATACGAGGGTAAGTCAAAAATGATCCCCAATCGCTGTAACACATCTAGGTTTGTCACACTTCTTTCTTCGCATGCGTCACGTTACTGAAGTTTGACCTTGACTTACATTGATTCGAACATGCGACTTTCTGATGTGCAAATTTTGGACTCGATGTAATATTTATTACATCACAAGCAGAGTGCCCCAAGGAGGAATAAAGAGCAGTGGCCCTATTTCTAGGGTCGGTATTTGTACCAAGGGCTGAAATTCGTCGGAAACTTACAACACAACACGGGACAGTGCTCTACTACATAGAAGTGTGTATAAGTTTATCGAGAAGCTTAAAAGAGGTCGGACAAACGATGCAAGAAGAAAGAGCAGGACACCCCCCATCAACGTCTACCACTTACGAGAAGAGTCAGCAAGCTCAATAAATGCTTCTGGTAAATCAACGAGTTACCATCGACAATGCAGCGTTTTCTATGAAGATTAGACAAAGATGTGCGTGAAGTGGTGCTTAAGTGGTGGGAGGCCAAGCGAAAACATTCTTCTTGGAGGGAATACGTAAGCGTGTGGACCGCTGGACCAAGTGCCTCGGTAGGAAGGAGACTATGTCGAAACATGACGAACTTTTCCACTCCGTCCATTTGTGTACATAAATTAACCAAATAAAATGCGGGTCTTTTTTGTCTTCCCTCGTATAATGCTAATACACTCATTGCCATAAAAATTTGCGCATCAAGAAAAAGCCGTCAAAAGGAAACGAAATTTTACACATGTAAGTACTACTTTAATATAAGTAAGTGATTAGAAAATCAAAGAAAAGGATAATTTATTGCAGAAAAAAGTACAAATGAACGGATGTTTTAGTACTCTGTTGGACCCCCTCTAGCGCGATTGCACGATGCGATACGAGCGGGCATTGAGGCATACGAGTTCCGTATGATGTCCTGAGACATCTCGTTCCACAGTTGCTGTAAACGCGCCTCTCGTTCGACCAAACTCGTAGGGTGTTTAACTTGCCGTCCCAAATGATCCCAGATATGCTCGATTGGTGACAAATCTTGGGATCGACCAGGCAAGGGAAGGGTGGTAATGTGGCGGAGGCTGTCTTGTGACATCCTTGCTGTGTGTGGCCGAGCATTGTCTTGTTGAAAAATGGCTCCTGGGAGCCCTGCCATGAGTGGCATCACATGTGGCTGAAGGATGTCATGGACGTACCGCTGGGCTGTCATTGTGCCATGGATCAATATTAGGGGTGACCGTGTATCGTAAGCAATGGCACCCCATACCATCACACCAGCTGTGGGAGCGGTGTGTCGCTGTAAAGCGATGGCAGGATTGAGGCGTTCACTACGGGGCCTCCACACACGAACACGATTGTCATGACTGCTCAAATTGAATCTAGATTCGTCACTGAAGACGACCTGGTTCCATTCCGTGGCAGCCCAATCCCGTCGTGCGCGACACCACTCCAATCGGAGGCGTCAGTGGGTGGGTGTCATTGGCAGCACACGTAATGAGCGCCGCGATACCAGATGTCCTTCAGCCAGGCGCCTTGAGATGGTTCGGAAAGACATAGGAGCCCGTAGTGAAGGTGCTGCCTATGTATGGATAGCGGCCAATGAGGCAGTTGGCTCTACGCGTGCGTTTCGAATGATGTAACGGTCTTCTCGACGACTGGTCTGTCGAGGGCGTCCTGAGCCTGGTCGCCGTGTAAATGACGCCTCTTCTGTCCACTGGTTCCAACTAGGGATACCACATCGAAGCAAAACATCGATGTTTTGAAACATCGATGTTCAAAATTAAAACATCGATGTTGATAATACATCGACCCAAAAACATCGATGTTTTTAAAATTCTGTGTATTTAAACTTGTTTCCCCATTTCTTAAATCAGGTTTACCAACTATTGATGCGACATCAACAGCAAAACATCGATGATGAAAATTAAAACATCGATGTTGATAATGCATTGTCCCCAAATTATCGATGTTTTTAAAATTCAATGAATTTAAACTGGCTAAACCAGTTTTAAGAAATGGGGAAACAACTAGTGATGCGACATCGGATCCAATACATCGATGTTTTTTTATAAAACATCAATGTTGTGAAATCATAGACATCGATGTCACATCCCTACTTTTCAGACCCTTCACACTAGGCCACTTTGGTCTAAAAGTATGTTCGATTTGCTGAATTTAAAAATTGTGCTACTTGATTATTTTTTAAATTTTTATAACGTTTTTTTTAATTCAAAAATAAAACGTCGACAACGTGAAAACATCGACACGTTTAACATCGATGTTACAAAAACATCGACTCCAATACATCAATGTTAAAAACATCGATGTTTTGAAAACATCGACTCCAATACATCGATGTTTTGAAAACATCGACTCCAATATATCGATGTTAAAAACATCGATGTTTTAAAAAACATCCATGTTTTAAAAAACATCGATGTTTTGAAACATAGACATCGATGTCGCATCCCTAGTTCCAACAACTCCTCACAGTAAAATCAGAACGGTCTACTTGACGAGCTACTCGCCGATCTGACCAGCTTCCATCATCCCGATGATTTTTCCCCTCTCGAACTCTGACAGCTGCTCATATTGTCTTCGATGGCGGCGTAACAGCATGTCTACTATCATCTTGGTAGACCAACCGTTGCCAACAAACCGGTATGGCTCAATTCGGTACTTCACAGTGAGATCTCAAGGTATAGCATCCGGAAATGCGTCATGATGGCGGCGGATGTGGCTCGCGGGATGACCCGCGTCTGGTGCTGTTGGGTGCCTTCCCCTTTTATTCTTTTATATTTTTCTGTAAGAACGTTTGACTACGTCAAGCTCATTTTAATGTTCTTTGTTACATTTTAATCTTTTAAGAGTTTTATCTGGTGTGTCATGACCCTATTTTTTATGAGCCAGGGATTGTGGCATCCATTTTATTGATATGTTTTGTATTTCCGTCGATTCCTTTTAGTTGTCAAATCCTGTCAAAGGGCCTTTTACCCATCTTTTGTGCTATATGTCCTGATTTGTTGTTCGGACCCTTGTATCTTTTGAGAATTTTAACAGATTTCGTCGGTGGGTGAGGGTTTATACTTGGGAACTGGAAGTGCCCTCCCCCCTCCTTTCACATGACTCTAAACTTTAACAGGTGAGTCGGGAGGAGGTGGATCTTGAACAAGATAATGCCCGGCCGCACACGGTACGTGTTGCTATGAATTGTCTTCAAGCTTTCCCAACGCTTCCTAGGCCAGCTAAGTTTCCTGGTCTTTCCTCCATAGAGCACATTTAGGACGGTATGGGAAGGCGAATGCAATCATCCCAGAATGTTTACCATTTAGCCCAACAGTTGGAGACAATTTGGCAAGAAATTCCGCAGGACACCATCCTGGAACTTTTTCAGTCTATGCCACGCCGGTTGACAGCTTGCATCCAGTCCAGAGGAAGACCAACGCATTATTGACTACCTCCCTTGGTAAGGGTCAAACTCTGAAATAAATCATTTAAATGTTCTGAAATTTGAATCGTTTGTTTTCTATGTATGTTCTTCACATCCACTCATTTTATCGCAATCGGACAACTCCTTCTTGGTGCGTCGATTTTTTTGTTATAGTGTATATGATAAATAATGTTTACTTTAGGCCCTCTACCATTGTACCGAATTGTATAGATCCACGCCCTGCTATAGGAGGCGACTCGACTCTGAACCTTTCCTTTGATGTCCACAAAAAAAAGATATCTCATTGATGTGTCTACTAGGTTGAGGATGTAAACGAAGAGAAAAATGCTTTCCCAGAAATGTAAACACTGGTAAATTATTTGCGATCAGCACTGAGGCAGCAAAATTCGAATGAGAGCTTTCAAAAGGAGCGTGAGAAAGCGTAAACGAAATACGTAATTAATACAGTACTGATTGAATTATGCTGAAATAAAAGGGAAAGTCTTTCGGCTTGACTTCTGTCTCCAGTCTAGTTTATTAGCGGAATTATTTCATATAAGAGAAGTTTTCCTTAATTTAGACTTCAGGAGGGTCGTGAAATGAGGGGGGGGGGTCTACAGTTCTCTTTGGAGGACGAAATGAACCTTTTCGCTGGAGTTTGGATCACGAAATATGATGAAATAATACATGCAATATTTCAATACATATTTGTTTAATCGTTTTAGTTACCCGGAAGATAGTTTTTAATATTTGGATTCGCTATAAGAATACACAAGAATGTCTTAATATAAACTTTATACCGAAATGGGTCTTAACATCGCACTTTCTCAGAAAGAGTAGCCGGGAAATTTGAGCAACAAATTTTAAAATCTATTTCAGTTCTCAATTAGAAGAAATTAACAAATCTAGCAGACAGGTGCATAATATTTGTGCTAAACTTTCTAAAATCGCTTTTATTCATTAATGGCAAATGGATCTCATTTCATATGGTATTTAAATCCGTTTTATAGTGAATATTGCATATATGTCAACAATTCATAACTCCAAATGAAATAAAAGTACATAATAGCTTTTTGTGTACATTGTTTACTGGTGTTAATTATTATTTTCCTAGATGTATGACAAAACGTTTACATATCAGTCATATCTTTATTTCATATATTCCATGCCATTGACCATCAGGTCACTAGGCAACGAGCTCTTCAATATTTTTTAACAATACCATCCAAATCATTAAGTAATAAGCGATTTTTACTTAATTTACATTAAGTAATAAGCATAAGCAATTTTTAGCGTATTACTGCTTGTACGTAGAAAACACCATTTTGTGTTGTCTGGGAAGGTTGCTCAATGATGAAGCCCTCATCCACCAACACTTTCATTTTCAAAAATATATAAAAAAAAAATTTGGGCTACTTTTAAAAAATATCTTTTTTGTTTTTATATTTAATTTAAATTTCCTTTTGTTAATTAAATTATCTATACAAAATCTTTTTTACGAGAATGCATGAGAAAGACTCATTTTAAGTATTGTAACGTTTATGCGTTCACCTAAATGGTGCACAAGCATATATCCGTCCTCCAACACACAGTATTCATGGCATGACTTTAGTTTGATCCTCTTAACCAATGAAATGTTTCCTAGGAATCGTCCATATTTAAATTTTTCTTAGTTTTTCAAACGTCTTAACTGAACGTACATTATCTGTTAGTTCAGTCATCATCCTCTTGCTAAACGTTCCTAAACTCATCCCAATACCCATTTTAATCAGGCTCTGAGTTTGAATTCCAGAATGGACATGGATGTTCGTGATGGTTCGGAATAAAATTCAAGCCCTAAAAGTTGGACAAACCCTCCTGATGGCTGTCTTGACGAGGCATCTTGTCGTTAGCAAATCTTTACAGACCAGGTATCCCGTCACTGGAAGTAAAGTGACCAGATCTGGATCTCATCATCAGCAAAAAATCTGCTGTGCCTCGATGTCTCGTCATTGATGGTAATTTGGTAATTTTTAACTAACGTCGTACTAGAGCAACATAACGGGCTATTGACGATGGTCCGGGATCAATCCCCTAAGGGAAAGAATCGAAGACAATACGGAGTAATTTTGTACCATGTTCAGATGACGAGGCAACACCTGAGCTGGCAACCCACATTCCAAACTTCCACACCAACCCAACGTGAGGACTTTCAGCCACGACAGATTAAGTGCACCAGCCGCCTCGATACCCAACGCTCACTAACATCCATGCACTGACCCGGATTCGAACTAGGAACCTTCCTATTTAGAGGCTAACACCTTAACCACCAGACCGGTTGGTCGACCCAGATCTTGTTGTACACGACATCTTAAAGCCACAAGAAGGGGTCACCTCCCCTCGCGAAGCAAAAAAGATTACATAACAACCAATACAATAATCCAGCACTTAACATTAAACGCATCTTTCACGGTTGATTTAACCCTACACATGGTTTCGACGACGAGACATCTTGTTCGTTGAGATCCCGTCAATTTTGTTGATGATGAGTTATTCTGTCCAGAAATTGTCCATTTTGATCATGACGAGACCGAGTTCTGGTAAATTTGTTTCTAATGACATATCGTCCTTCAAGATAGGATCGCTTTTACAAATGGCGAGATATCCCGACAACAAGGCCACAAGGAGCGCTGAAAACGCTAACCTGATTTTTTGAATATACATTCGCTAGCATCTATACCAGGGGTCAACAAACACTCGTAGTTGTAATGAATAATTGTAGCAAAAATTGTTATTTTATCTTTGACATTTTAACAATTATACGAATTGTACAATTAAACTACTGACAAAAACTGTACATTTGCGATATCTAGAAAACACTAGATGACTAGATGAATCAATTTTCGACAACTAGTGACATCTGATTCCTCATATAGTGAACTATATGATTCCTATTTCCTCGTATACTCTGTCCAGCCACGATGCGGTACGCTTGACATTCATAACCTCTGTTCGTATATAAACTTGTCGGTTCATAAATTTGCATTTCGAGATGTAAGTATACCTGTGAGTGTATAATTAATTTTTTTTACTTATTTTTATTATTATTGTAGCAGCCATAGAAAAGAGAAAGAAGCAGAAGACAAATAATTTTAATATTGAGGTGGGTAAACAATATTTTGTTTCATTTATTATAATATTTATCACAATACTTCATTTATTAAATCAAGAAAAAAACGTATGCTTACTGTGCAATTCAAGTGTAGCGATTGCTAAAAAATAAATGCAACGTGGAGAGACATTTCATCACTACACCATATGTATTTTAATACAAATTTTCCAATAAACTCGGAAATTAGAAAGAAATACTGAACTAAAACTCAACTTAACTGGACAGAGTTTATTTGCCAGACCAATTTCTCAATCGAGAAAAGCCACTTTTCTGCCTCTTTCAAAATTCCGCATTTATTGGCAAAGAAAATGAAACCGTATGTTGGTGAGATTATTAAAGAAGCCATGTTGTTAACTGCAGAAACCCTTTGAGGACTATAAAAATAAAATACTAACGGAAATAAATGCCATCCAACTATCAGCGAACTCGAAGAATCGAAATGATGGCTGCTGACATTGAATCACAGTTGAATACTGACATTCAAAAAAGTGTATTCGTTTCATTGTAATTGGTTAAATCCACCGACGTGTCAGACACTTCTCAATTATGTATTACTAGCCACTGCGGACAATTCTTTTCGTGGGGTCAGGTGTGACCACTGCTCGCTTACCCCCAGTGATTGCTCCCAAACCAACACCACGATCAGCCTCGTCAATGTAAAATGCGGCCAAATTCGAATTGCGAAATTCAATCACATTCTCTTGCGAAAATATAAATATTTAATTGAAATAATGTTTATTACAAGAAAATGAAACGCATAAGGTATCTAACTGGTGTAAAAATTTTCACTATTCTTATCCGTTGAATATTTTACTCTATCTTTTACGATCTAGGATATAGAAAAAAGAACTGCATAACTCCAGTTAAATCCTTATTTCTTTTTTTCCTCTGTTGAAATCGTTCCCCAGCAAAATCAAACGGAAACGGAAAAAATAAATTTAGAATGTGTCATCTCTTTATGCTGTTGTCATTCTAATGAAAACAATAATAATTAAATTCCAATAAATTAATTTAAAATGTCCTAGATAAAATTTTAAAATTCGGGCTCGAACAAAATTGCAAATAATTCGTACTACCTGTGTGCCCAATTTGATTTCTGTAAGTGCAATAGATTCGTCAGGACGATTAGTAGACCACACACAAACACTTCCTTCTATAATAGCAAAGATGGTTTTTGACGACTCTTTTGTAAAAGAATCTCTGAAAATTCTACCTTTAAAAGGACGCACAAGAGCAAAGATATTTGCTCAACTTTTAAAAAGTATACAAAAGAAAATAATATAAAATAATAAAAATTGTCCACAATTACAACAGACGGCGCGCCTGTAATGAAAGGAAGATATAATGGTTTCATTGCACTATGGAAAAAAACACCGATATTTTAAAAATTTGCATCTTATTATTGCATTGTTTACCAAAAAGTGTTATGCTCAAAGGTAATTTCTTTTCAGTATTTTATGAAACAGTAAAAAGAGTGATAAATCCAGTAAGAGCAGTGGCCATGCAACACAGATTGTCTAAATTACTTCTACAAGAAGATGGTGCAGAATTTGAAGATCTTATCACGTACACAGAAGTGAAATAGTGAGATGGCGCAGTAGATGAAAGGTACTTGAGTTTTTTTTTTTAATATATTACCATGGGTGAAATAATTTCTATTATCTAAGAATGGAGATTTGCTTAAAATTAGAGAAACCATCGTTATTAAGTTTGTCTTTTTAAGTGTTTTAATGGTAAAATTTAAGGAACTAGGGGGCCCGCCCCCTGCTCGCTGACGCTCCGGAGGATTGCTTCGCTGCGCGAACATGTGCTCGCTTCGCTCGCATCAATGAAGACATGTGTCCTAGCATAAGAGAATGTTTACAAAATATGATATTCAAAAAAAATATTTTTCAAATATAAATTTTTTTGCTGTTTTTCAGAAAACATATATGCAGTACCTATGGAATCAGAATTCAAATGAATACTTTGAGCAAATTTGACTCGAAATGTGAGCGCTAATTTGGAAATTGAATACCCAGCATGTTGTTTGTGCGTACATTTACCCCTGCACTCGAGCCACCCACGCTGTTTTATTGAGTTTGTTGTCGAAAGTTGTAGTGCAAGCGTCTTGTTGAACTATAATTGTTGGCACTGAAAAAGGACCTTTTTTTTAAATGGCCCTGAAAAGATCCTACGCTTTCTTTGATTTCTATTATTAACTGCAACAGCTCGCGACTAAAATTAATTTTTTTTCAATAAAATTTCATCCGATAACGCTATAAATTCAATGGAAGCGCGAGGCTTGGTGATAAACAATCATACAATGTTGCCAAAACGCGATTACAAATAACGTCTTTTTTGCGTGCCACGTAAGAGAATTATATATATAGATTAAATGTGAAACTAGTGGAGAAATCATCATATTGATTCTATGCACTGCAAATGCATTTACAGCTAAATTGGTGCTCAGTAAATCGCATATGGACAAAGGTAATGTATCACATTTCCCAAATTTAAAAATGGCAATAGAATGTTGCTATGAAAAATGCTACCAAACATGAATTTGCCAAACATTTTAATTCCTTATTGGAATTATTTAATACCAGATTTGAAGATTTGTACGAATTTGAGGTATTCTTAACGTTTTTTATTTGACTAATAAAATTGCAACATATTTCGATTATTATTGAATTATTAAATGTATTATTGGAATATTAAAGAATTAGAATATGCTATCAAATATACTATCTAGTTGAAAAAAACTAAAAATTGAATAGACAGATGCAAATGATTTTACTGCGCATGTTTACGCGGTTCAACACGAAATCCAATTTTTTTTACTTACGTGGTATCACAATTTTGCCGACGATATTACAAATGACATTGAATTAAAATCACACCATAAAGAAGAAAAATTCTGAAATTTAGTGAATGAAAGTAGCTTCTCATTGTTGAGAAAATTATTGCTCTTAAATTAAACTCTCTTTGCGCGTCGACATACGCTTGTGAATGTTTGTTTTCTAAAATTAAATACCCTCTTAGACAAAATAAAAGTTGTACCTGGAAGGAGAAGGTGTTGTCATCGGATCGTTCCCTTAAGGCAGTGGTCCCCAACCCCCGGTCCGCGGACCGGTACCGGTCCGTGGATCAAATGGTACCGGGCCGCCCAAAGAAAATTAAATTATTTCCATTTTATTTACTGTGGTGTATTTCTCTCGAGTTTGTGCGACTTTGCATGGAGGAGAGGTTAACAGGGAGATGAGAGACGTCATCTAAAGCCGCACCAATACCGCGCCTGCTCAAAATATTGTGATATCGGGTCGGTTTTAGGTGACTTCTGCAAGCGGCAGTGGCGTTGTATCTTTGGTAAAGAGAAGATGTGTCGCTCTTTTCTCTCTGTTCACAGGAACTTTAGCATCTTTAACTGTGCTAGGTGTACGTGTATATTGTGTTTGCTAAAATTTATTCCACAAATTAGCAAAAATGAGAACGATAGACGTCATTAGGAAGTGTTCTTGGGAAAAAGAAAAGGCCCAGTGAAGAGACAGAAGAAGAGCCTGTAACATCAAAGAAACATGTAACTTTTAACAGACAGTACCATGAGTCCTAATTGAAATATGGATATATCGGGACAAATGATTCCGACACACCAAAACCGCTCTGCATAGTTTGCGGCAACCAGCTCTTTAATGAGGCAATGAAACCTTCAAAACTGCTTCGCCACTTGAACAACCAAGCACCCTGGATTAAAAGACAAACCCCTGGAGTATTTTGAGAGCAAAAAACGGGAACACGAAGGACAGAAGAAATTTATGAGGGCCACCACATCAATTAAGGAGAATGCACTGAGACCATCATGTTTGGTGACTAACCGTATTGCTAAGGCTAAAAAACCATTCACTGTCGGTGAAGAATTGATCTTGCTCTCCACTAAAGACATATGCAGTGAACTTCTAGGAGAGGCTGCTGTGGAAAAGATAGCACATATGCCTTTGTCGGCTAGCACTGTGACTAGACGCATTGAGGAAATAGCCGACGAGATTGAGACACAATTGTTGGAGATGATTAATACATCACCGTGGTACGCACTACAGGTTGACGAATCTACAGATATTGACAACAAGGCAATACTTATTTTTTTATGTGCGATATCTATATCAGGAGGATGTGCATGAGGATTTGTTATGTGCACTATCTTTGCCAATCAACACCATAAGAGCAGAACTGTTCAAGTCACTAGAGGGTTATATATTAGGACAACTAAAATGGTCCTTTTATGTCAGCATATGCACAGACGGAACTGCTGCCATGACCGGACGATTGTCTGGTTTAACAGCTCGGATAAAGGAGGTTGCACCTGTGAGTGAATCTACGCATTGTCTCATTCACAGGGAAATGCTGGCAAGCCGAAAAATGTCACCAGAATTTAACAAAGTATTGAGAGATGTCGTTAAAGTTATTAACCACATCAAAGCACACGCCTTTAACTCGCGACTGTTTGAGCAGCTTTGTGAGGAGATGGACGCAGAGTACATATGTCTTCTCTTACACACAGAAATAAGATGGTTATCCAGAGGAAAATCGCTAATCAGAGTATTTGAATTACGAGAGCCATTGCAAAGATTTCTCTAGAAAAGAAGTCACCGCTGGCATCACATTTCAGTGAAAAAGTATTGGTCACAAAAACTGTCTTACCTGTGCGACATATTCAGCCTGTTAGATGAACTCAATATGTGCCTTCAGGGGAAAATGACAACTGTTTTCAAGTTTGCAGACAAAGTAGCTGCATTTAAAGTCAAACTGGAGTTAAGGGGACGACGCGTGAACAAAGGCATTTTGGACATGTTTCAGACGTTAGCGGGGATTTTAGACGAGAATGAGCCTGAACATTCATTCTCCCAGTTGGTGCACGATCACCTGTCTTTGCTTTTAAAAGAGTTCGAACCCTACTTACCCAACCACAAAAGACCCACGAACTGGTAAGGAATGGATCCACGACCCATTTTTCAACAAATCAGGCGAATCTAGCATGTCTGTGCAAGAATATCAACTGCTGGAGATTACAAATAACGCCGGCCTTACAACTACGTTCGAGACAACAACTCTGCCGGTGTTCTGGATTAAAGTCATGGCGGAATACCCTGAGATTGCCACCACAGCATTTAAATCCCTACTGTCACTTCCGACAACCTATCTGTGTGAAGCGGGGTTTTCTGCAGTAACATCAAAAGTAAAACAAAACAACGGAATAAACTGGACATAAGCAACACACTTCGGGTGTCGTATCCTATTACCCCCAGATGGAACCGTCTCGTTGCAAAGAAACAAGCTCAGGGTTTTCATTGATTTAGCGTTCTAATGAGTTAAAATGCTAAATCACTTTATATTCATTTTTTGGTGCAACTGTATTTTGTTTTGAAGGCATGTTTAAATACAATTAAATTAAAATTATTGAATGAAAACTATCTAAAATATAAACAATCAACGCCCCCCCCCCAGCGGGCCGTGGTAAAATTATCAAACGTTAACCGGTCCGCGGCGATAAAAAGGTTGGGGAGCACTGCCTTAAGGGACTGGTCCCGGACCGTCGTCTCACGTTAGGTTGGCGTGGAAGTTTGGAGAGTGGGGTGCGAGCTGAGGTGTTGCTTCGTCATTTGACCGTGATTCAAACTTACGAGGTGTTATCCTCGGATCTTTCCCCCAGACCGTCGTCAATAATCCGTTGTGTTGCTCTAGTACGACGATAACTAAAATTACCATTACCAAAACACTCTTATTTTCAATTCGATCCAAATTGAAAGCGGTGGTAACTGCGTGCTGAATCTGTCGTGGCCTCAAATGTCATCACGTTGGCGTGGTGCTGTTGTTTGGAGAGTGGGATACGGCTCAGGTGACCTCGTCATCCGACAGTGATTTCAAATTACGCGTTGTCGTACCCGTATATTTTCCTTCTGGGGTTGTTCCCGGATGATCACCAATAGTCCGTTGTGTTGCTCTAGTACGACGTTAATTAAGATACCTACTTAAATTAATTCACCCCACACACCGAGAACGTAACTGAATCCCAGCCATTTTGCATCCATCGACATGCCTAAACGTCTTCGCTCCCGACTCAGGCCCTCGAATCGGAAACGAAATGAGGCCTCTTAATGAACGCGGCTCGGGACCTCGTAATAACGAGGTTTGGGTCGCCGCGACCCATTCGGCCGCTTCGTGTACTGATGGGACAGCGCCCCGATTTAACTCCATTAACGGACGCTTTAATAACGCGAATCGTTGCGCGCCTTTTATCTCCAGTCCACGAACCGAGGATTGGGAGGTGAGGAGAATTCTTTTCCCACGTGCTTTGGGGTCGGATATCGGGAGGTCCGTTTAATGCGTCGGGATTAAGAGGCCGTCGAATCTGGAGCTGTCGCGTTGTCCGGGAATTCGTTCCCGTTTAATTTAAAACTGGACTTTGCGATCAGAGGCGGGACTAATGAAGCAAATGAGGCCGAACTGTCCAAAACAAAATTCAATTATTTAAAATGAGAATACTTGTTTAACCATTCAAGTGGTTTCGACGAGATATCTCGTTCATAGATTACGATCTGACAAATTTGACTGTTGAGGAGATCTCTCGTCATCAAGATATTGCCGATTTTTTATGCTGTCGTGAACCCGATCAGGTCAATTTTCTTCTAATGACGAGTATCTCATTCATTAAGATCGATAAGTTTTCTTCTAATGACAAGATATCTCATTCATTAAGAGCTGATTAATTTTGCTATGACGAGATATATCGTCATCGAGATATTGATGATTTCTTTTTCATGATGACAAGATCTGGTTAGTTTTCTCGTAGGTATATCTCATCCATCAAGATCTGCTAATGGTTTTGCTAAAGGCGATGTACACCCGTTAAAAAAAAAGACTCACCCGATCGCAATTGCATTATTTACATCGCAGAAACAAAACGGAAGGTAGCGATTGATGGGGGATGAATGTTTTATACAAATATCGATAGTTAAAATTTGTCCGAGGGGCCGTCTTCCTATAAAATTGAGTGCTTGCTCCGAAAATTTCAATACGAAGTCCCATCTTTTATCACAAATTTGGATTCTACATGCAATTTCAGGCGGAAATTAAAAAAAAGTTCATTTATTTTATTGGATTTTTCACCGATTTGTAAGTGACTGAAAATTAGATCTCCTAATGTTAAATTGGTGAAACACGTTCTTTGTTATATCTGCTACAAACATTAATATTTTTTGGAAATTGTTTTTTCATCCTTTGCTACCTAAAAACCCAAACACAATCTATAAACATTTTAATTATCAAACTAAGTATACTATCTTTTATTAATTATGAAATTTATATTCATAAAAATTATGAATAAAAGTATGGAAATTTTTTGACACCATGTGATTCAACTGTTACTGCAACATCGGAATTCCAAATTCCAGCTCATTACGTGCATAATTAACAGCGCAGTGAGATTGTTCGCAAAATTCGATGATTATTATCGTTAGTGGGGATTGTTCACAAAGTGAAAGCATACATTTTTGCCAAGAGATTCTGGGATTCAATCAGAATAGATTCTGACTTAGTAACCATCTTAATGGACTCCATACCAAGGCGCCTGCAACAGGTCATTGACAGCGACGGCTACTACACGTCTGTATTAATATTGATAATGTGATTGAACTCCGACAATTTATACGCTTCCTCAAAGATTTTTATGGATTTTCTCGGTCAATTTAACGCTTTTTTACATTATTTTTCAGCAAATCCGCCTGAAATTGTGTGTAGAATCCAAATGTGTGATAAAAGATGGGAGTTTGTATAGAAATTATCGGAGCAAGCGTCCAATTTAATATGAAGACGGCCCCTTAGAGAAATTTTAAACATTGATATTTGTAGGAAACATTAATCCCTATCGATTGCTACCTTCCGCTTTATTCTGTGATGTAAATTGTGCAATTGTGATAGGGTGAGTCGTATTTTTTTTTGACGGATATACATTACCAAGACAACCACCAAGGGGGTTAAAAGAATTATAATTAATACGAATGATAGAAATCAGTCATTAGCCTTCTGAGATGGATAGACTGATTCAATCCGTGTCAAAAAGTTTAGACTTCCATTGGTATGAAATTAGAGGATAGTTCTTACAAACATGAAAAAGCGTTCTTCTCCTATGTATCTTTGAACAAGTACCAATTAGAATTCTGTTAATAAATTAGAGTTCACAATATTAATTTTTCGTTGCATTTACTTAGTATTAAAACTTGTAGGAGGCCATCCGGAGTGATCTGGTTCTTGAGGTCTTCACGTCTTGCAAGTTTGGTGTAACTTTACTTATGCAAAGTGAAATAAGTAACAACACAAAATGCCAGCAAAAAAAAAAGGCAGGGCTTTGTTACCGACTACTGTTAATGGGTTGGGGGAAGAAAAGAGGCATTCCCAGTCTGGTTTTGTGCTCTCCAGACATGGGTGAGAAGAATAATTTCACTTGCTGTGGCTCTTCCCTATTTCCTGAATAGTGGTGCCTTCCTATTTAGATCGGATCCTATTAAGACTGCTGGAATAGGAAGGAGGGGGCTATGCGTGAAAGGAAAATCGACTTTTAACCGCCGTATTCACCGTTAACTGGACCGGAGAAAGAAACCCGCAGTTCGGAAACCGAGGGTTAGGTAAAAGCTAACCGCCGGTTCAAACTTGATTTCACCACTCCTTTTTCGACTCCGGTTACTGAACTGCAGGTTACTTAACCGTCAGTTACCGATTGATTCTCATTGGTCAAAACAGACCTCGTGACCTCGGATGATTTGCTTTCACCTGGTCCGCGCGAATCCAGATAACGTTGCTTTTTCAGTGTGTATTTCTTTAATTTTATCTCAACTTAAAATGGCTCTACCACCAGGTAAATTATTTTGTACACAGTTTGAAAAATAACTTATTTTAGTTCTGGCCAAGCCGCATTTTGATGTCATCAAAAATAATCAATTTTTAAGGACCTGATAAAAATGAGCTAATAACTGGACGTTTGAATACCACAAGAGCGATATTTTTACTATCTTATGAAGCGCTGAAAAATGAGTTTGACTCCCTTAAGGTTTTTGCTTTGCCGCTTAGGGTTTTTGGTAATAATTAATTTAATAATAGGCTTTGGATAAGGTGTTAGCCTCTAGATAGGAAGGTTCCTGGTTCGAATCCGGGTCCGGGCATGAATGTTTGTAAACGTATGGTGTAGAGGCGGCTGGTGCACCTTAAATCTGTCGTGGCCGAAAGTCCTCACGTTGGGTTGGCGTGGAAGTTTGGAGAGTGGGGTGCCAGCTCAGGTGTTGCTTCGTCATCTGACCGTGGTTCAAAATTACGAGGTGTTGTCCTCGAATCTTTCCCTTAAGGGACTGATTCCGGACCGTCGTCAATAGCCCGTTGTGTTGCTCTAGTACGACGTTAACTAAAATTACCATTACCATTACCTACTGGAGGCTTTGAAAGCAATGAAATCGATTCTCTTCGACGAGAGAAATTCAGGGATATCAAAAGTTTGATTTTGAAATTTGGTATATGCTTAACATCATCCGAAGCATTTTCCCCCACATATTTGTAAAATTATGATTTCCATGGGTTTGAATTTTATGCTGTGCAAATTTTATACTGTGTTTGAATGGTGAGATAATTTTTAAAAATAGATCATTAGAGAGATAAAAGTTATGATTTTGTCTATAATGTTGGATACACGTTATGATTATGTATATAAATTGATTAGACTTAAAAATAGAAAAACTTAAAAGATAATTAAAATGCAAAACATTTTGACCTAGACGGATAGCTAAGTTGTGAAGAACACAATAATTATATCGGGCACACGATCTATGTGGCAGTTTAAACCAATTGATAGACAGGGGAATTTTTATGGATGCCATATTTTCGCTCAACTGTGTTCCTAGTCAGTACATGTGATTTATTATACCCGACACAGAATAAAATTTAAGTAGAGAATTACCTGGAAATATATGTCACTAATTTGTAGTTTGTAAGACAATTCGATTTAATTTTAACAGAAACTTGTTTATTTCTAAAAATTATTCCTCATGTTAAAATTTTCATAATTTAAAAATTGGTAATTCTTTTAGATTATGTAATTTTTTTACTAGGAAAACTTACATTTTTTTTATTGGTCAGAGTAAGTATACATTTCACATTACCACCCCCGGGTAGAAAAGTAATAAATATATACAGGAACTTTAGGTAATATGGAGTATCATTTTTAATTTTGCTGTAATGACAAAACTAAATGCCACAATACAAGCTAATTTAAACTGCTTTTTTGAATTAATCACCTATAAAAAACCCTTTTTATGACCCACAAATATTACAATTACAAATAAACATTTGAAACTTGCCGAAAAAAGTTTGGCCAGAGTTGTGTAAAGTCCCTTTTCGATGTCAACGACAAACTAATTAGAACAAATTATTGATAATAAATCATACGCCTTTCTCTTTTGGATTCCATTTTCTCTATGAAATCGAATTGCCGAATCATTGAAATTTTATTCAGTTTATCCATCATTAGAGTTTGAAATTAATCGCAAATATCCATAACTGTTTGTAAACACACGAAAAATCGCTTACTGCGCATGCGCGGTTAAATCTAACCGAGCTCTGAGCCAGGTTCAAGTTGCGTAACTCGACCGGCGGTTAGTGGACTGAACCTGCGGTTCGGTTGACGGTGAAATGAACTTTTAACTCTGACCTGGGAAAAACCAGTTTTTCTCCTTCGACTGCCGGTTAACTCCCGGTCCAGTTGACGGTGAATACGGCCGTCAACCTTCTAAAGTTAACATATTGTATTAATCTGATCTAAAACAACAAAGATCTTAAACATAAATGTTTTAAATTACAGTTATAGCGCAGTATGAATATTTTGCTTTTCGATAGATCAATTAGTTCAGCTTTAAATCAAACAGAAAATTATTCATGCACACGGATACCATGAAATGTCCTGTCAGCTGATTGCTTCAAGTTCAGTCTTGTACCTTTAACAATGACACCGATTTAGTAGTGGCGTATAGATTTAGGCATGGGAAGAGCTTAGATACGATGTCGCATTCCGGTGATCCAAGGGATCTTCTTTGCCCCATGGGGTTTAATGTCTTTAATAAACACGGGTCTCGCGTTGTAAGAATACTCTACCGATATCTCTCTGATTTGATTCTATTTCTCTGTTCCCCAAATCCAACTTTAATTATCTTCCCGATATTTTTTTACTAGGCTTGATCTTGTGCTTGGCTTGACTATATATGATTTCTGCACTATAAAACCTAAAAACCACCAATCTTACGGCAGTAGATTTCCATAGCGATGAAACCGAATGCCCATTTATAGATTATATATACTTTAAATATTTTGTTTATTTTACTGTGTGTGTTATGTTTTCTCGTATGTATCCCGCCATTGAAAATAAAAAAAAGGCAAAATTTGTTCAGGTTTCTCTTCATAATTTTTATGAATATTAATTTAATAATTAATAAAAAATAGAAACATTTAGTTTGATAGTTAAAATGTTTATAGATTGTATTTAGGTTTTTGGGTAGCAAAGGATGGAAAAACTATTTCCAAGGAAAATTAAGGTTTTTAGCAGATATAACAAAAAACGTGAGACACCAATTTAACATTAGATCTAATATTCAAACACTTACAAATCGGTGAAAATTCCAATAAAATTGATAAACTTTTTTTTATTTCCGCCTGAAATTGTGTGTTGAATACAAATTTGTGATAAAAGATGGGGGTTCGTATTGAAATTTTCGGAGCAAGCACTCAATTTAAAACGAAGACGGTGAACTTAGACAAATTTTAAATGTTGATAGTTGTAGAAAACATTCATCCCTATCGACTGTTACCTTCCGTTTTATTCTACGGTGTGAATTGTGCAATTGCAATCGTTTTTTATTTTGACGGGCGTACATTCATTTTATTAGAAAAAGCTTAAAACTTATAAATACTTATTTCTGAAATGTCGCCCCTTTAGATATTAGCGCCTCGTCCCCTCCCTCTAGTTAGCCGCCACTATCAGTGATTCCAAACTAATTATATCATGGTACAATTGCCATTGAAAACTTTCTCTAAGATGTGTGGAACCCAACGTGTGGGATTATACAGTCTTCTGGTCTAACATTCGAGGAAGCAGCACGGAATCGAAAAGGAGCAAGACTGAACGTGAAACAATCAGCTGACAGGACATTTCATGGTATCCGTGTACATGAATCCTTTCCTGTTTGATTTAAAACTAAACTAAGCGATTTATCGAAGTAAAATATTCATACTGCGGTATAACTTATTTAAAACATTTATGTTTGAGACCTTTGTTGTTTTAGATTAGGTTATTCAATAAGTAAACTTTAAAAGGTTGAATGTCTTAAAAGGAAATTAAGTTGTGGCGCATATAGATTTAGGCATGGGGAAAGTTTTGAAACAATGCATTTAATGAAATCAAATGTACAGTATTTGCATAGGTTAATGAATTCGAGGCAAATTTCAAAGCAAAATGAAAATTAAGACAAAATGGTTCAGTCTCACGATTCCAACTGAGCCGACCACCTCTGTGACCGTCCTCTTTCGAAGCTTCAATTGATCTCTCTGTCGAGGTGTCGTGAATGAAGTTAACTTCAGTGAACCGTTAGGAAGGGGGCAGTAACCAAAAAAAGGATTACTAGGCAAACCCTTCATTCCATCGGATCGAAAATTCTTCAAACACTTCCGTTTGAGAGGATTTATACATCTACGACAGTCCGTTCAGGTTAGGGGGAGGAGAGACAATGACTCTACAAGAGATAGGAATGTATTTTAATTAACATCGCACTGGAGCAAATCAATGGGTTATCGGCGATGGTCCGGAATCAAACCCGAAGGGAAAGAATCGAGAACATCACCGGGACCGGAGTGGCTCAGTGGGTATGCTCACTGCGCTAGCAACCTTCGAGTTGTATACGGCGCAAGTTCGCTTCCTGTTAGGCGCATTTCTCTCTTGTGTCAATCAAACTTTAATCGTGGGAGTGTTGCGTCCATTACTTGACACGTATACCTACCCCACATAATCCGTAAAGTGACGGACTTTCTCGGCTCCAACATTGATCACATTTGTGAAAGCTGAGAAGCCGAAAGTTCTCAAAATAACTTGACTTTTCTTTCGAAACTTTCTTTTGGTTATCTTTAAACGTTTTGATGTTAGAATTTTCTTTTTTTTCGTTTCTGTTTCCATGTATGGTTTTTGTTTATTGTATATTGTTTTGTTTTCATTTTGTTCTTAGTCAATTTTAAAATTATGTCATCCTTTTCTTTAATCTTTATGCATTTTTATGCTTTTACATGTTTTGCCTTTCCTCTTTCTGTGCACTTAAATGCTTTATATGCATTGTGGTTGCTCGTCTTTCCCTTATCCACGAATCTCCTCCGTAAGGAGGACTATACAAAGCCGCACAGGTGAAACAGTGTCCGCCTACGGCGTCCAATCCAATCTAATTATTGTACTTGGTACTGTATGCCTTGTGTCTGGCTCAGCATGGCAAAATATGGCCCTGGTGCCATAAAACCCCAAAGCCAATCAACCAAGGACAACACCATGTAATTTTGACCACAATGGCTGTGATGTAATCTAAATAGGCACTTTAGTTTGTTCTATCTTTCATCAGTGCGATATAAATATGGAGATAACACATTTTTATGCTTCATACATTATTTCTTTTGAACACTTTTCCACAGCAGAGAGATTGCAGCACCTGCTTTTTTGGTCTACCTACCCTACAAATTAAGACCCAACCTAGCCCGTCTGTTTTCCGCACTCGTCGACACTCTTGATCGATAATCAATAGCAATAAAACCCAAGTTCTGTCAGCATTTTTGTATTTTTAAGTAATTTCCACCCCAAAACTGCCAGACTTACTGATGTCCAGAAATTCCCCTCAACCCCCTAACTCTTTCTCTTGGCAAGCGCTTCGGCCATCCATTACAAATTTCCTTGACCTCCTTCCCGCGTCGTCATAACTACTCGACACCATCGTCTTTCTCCGCAGTTAAATTTATTCACCTCGCAAACAAGAGATAGTTTTTTCGCTCGCACTTTATTGGAAGCGGAGTTCGGTAAATCATGCGGCTTTAATCGCAATATTAACTGTCAGCCTTGAGGGATCTGAAAAAGTTTTGTATAGCCAAGTTTGTTTGATTGACAGCGGGAAAATAAATTTCTCGCTGGAAATAATAATGACAAATCAGGAGACGACAGGTCTGTAAAGGGAGATGAGTTGAGGTGTTTTATTGACGACTCAGAAGCGCCGGAGGTCTGTGGATTTCCTACAGTTGTTGATTTATTTTCAGAGAGGGAAGAGTTTCGAACTGCTGGTTGTAGGGTCTGCAGAGGTGCCCCAAAGGAGTTGGGATTCAGCCCTCTTCCCAAAGTGACAAACAAACGTTCGTCGACGTGATAGAGTCATAAGCTGAAGTTGATTAGATAGGCTAAACAATTTGTGCACCCATAATCCATAATCAAATGAAAATTTTGATTCAGAATAGAGTTAACTTGTACGATGATGGCACAGGAAAAGGACAACCTCGATCAATGGATAAATAACCTCCAAGAGGTCACTTTTAATTGTAGGAAAAGGAAACAAACCTTATGATGAGGGTACATTTAATCCCCAGAGAGATGACTGTTAACCACAGGATACTAAAACGCACCTTATGGAGAGGGGCAAATAACCCCCATGGAGTTATGTTAACCACATGAAACTGAAACACATCTTATGGTTAGGAGACCAATAACCCTCATAGAGATTACTGTCAACCACAGTAAAGGAAAGAGGTCTTATGGTGAAGGGAGATATAACACCCATAGAGGTTAGTGTTAACCACAGAAAAATGTAACTTACGGTGAGGGGGGAAATAATCCCCCAAGAGGTCACTGTTAGCCACAGGAAAAGGAAACACACCTTATGGTAAGGTGACAAATAACCTCCATAGTGGTTACTGTTTACCACAGGAAAAGGAAACAGGCCTTGTGGCGAGGGTGCAAATAACCCACCACAGGTCACTGTCTATAGCCATCCTGAGTTCTAGTGGTGTACAATTCCACCACTTTCCAAAAAGATGACAGTGGAATAGGGAGGTGGTATTGGCGACAATTTCTGAAACTAAAGGGTATAAAACGGGAGTCACGTGCATTCCTTAAAGATCGAATGCTCATTTCCAAATACACATGCAACTCTTAATACCCCCAATCTTAATTATAGTCCAAAGGATGGCGGTCAGTTAATCCAAAACGAATCTTTAACGTTTTGCATCGTCATAAAAGTTGTTTATAAATTCCACACGTACGAAACGGACTTTCGTTTCTTGCATATTCCCCGTTTTTTTTACCTACACGGGAGGAGGACTGTTTAACTCAACAAGTGGTTTTCAACTCGATCCGAGGACAACACCAAGTCTTAACCACGGTCAAATGAAATCCCACTTGGTAAGCTTTCATACAGCGTCCACGTGAGGACATTTGAGGCCACGACATATTTAACGGGCACCAGCCCCTTTGTACACGGAATGGATCCCGGACCGTCACTCATAGCCCATTGTGTTGCACTAGTGAGACGTCGATTCTACTAACCACCAACCTCCTCAATAACAAAACGGGCCGTGGTGGCCCAGTTAGAAGAGTAACGGATTTCCAACCGGAGGGTTTCAGATTCGAAACCTACAAACACCGTCAAAGACCAAGGGGGCTAGCACACGTTAAATCTGCCGGGGCCTCAAACAGCCTCACGTTGGCATGGTGTGGAAGTTTGGAGAGTGGGGTGCCAGTTCAGGTGTTGCCTCGTCATCTGACCGTGGCTCAAAATTACGTGGTGTTGTACTCGAGATTCATTCCCTTGGAGGATTGATCCCGGACCGTCGTCAATAGCCCATTGTGTTGCTCCAGTACGACGTTAAATAGAATACCTACCTAGCTACCAATAACAAAATGGCGAATTAAAATAGTGACCGTAATCCGCCGTTCGCTGCCCCAAGAACAATTTCTTCCCGTGAGCCCGTGGCATCCTGGATGGTAATTTTTAATTTTTAATTAACGTAGTACCAGAGCATTACAACGGGCTATTGACGACGGTCCGGGATCCATTCCTTAAGGGAAAGATTCGAGGACAACACCTAGGTATTCTGGATGGAATAATCGGATTTGAACCCGTTAAATCGTGGCCTCAAATGACCATGCATTGACTTGATGAGGAAGGGTAGAGATTGTGGTGGAGGCTCAGGTGTTTTCTTCGTTGTCTGTGTTCGAAACGACGAGGCGTTGCCCTCTGATCTTTCCCTCCGGAAATGGATTCCGGACCGACACACATAGCCCGTCGTGTCGTTCCAGTGCGGCGTCCACTCAACTACCTACCAACCGCCTCCACAACAGAACGGCGGATGGAAGCAGTGAACGGCTGTCCCGGGAAAAGTTTCTTCCCTTTGAGCCCCACCAGAAACAAAAGCAGGCGAAGAATTTTAATATCTGCGACCGTTTCGAGTCGGAGCAATTACTCGGGGCGTTTGACTAATAGTGCCCCCACCAGGACTCTCCCGCCGCAAAGAATAAAATTGGCAGCCCTCCGGCGCACGCGCACTCAGCCCTCCCAACATCCCCTCCTTTAAGACTCGTGCGGCGAATGGCGCTCAGTGACGAGCGGGAGATCCGACGAGCAGGTCGCTCCGAGCGTTGCCGGGAAAACCGAAAACCGCGCGTCTCTGGTTTCGGACTCCGGAGTGCGACTCCGAAACTTTCCTTCCCTTTAACTGTGACTGGAATTGTCTTCGTCTGTTTGGTTTTGACGATGTGCTCGAGTTCCCGGTAGAAAACAGAAATTATTTCGGTTCCATCATGTCCGGGGTGAAGTTTGTGGTGCTGCTTCCGTGAGTTCTCGGGTGAGTTAGGGATGCTTTTCAGTGCTTAAAGTGATTGTTTGTAATGTGGTAAAGGATTGTTTTTCAGCAAAAATCTGTAGTGCGAAATTTTGTTTTCACTGTAATGGAGTTGCCCGAAATACCGATAATGGGCGCTTTGTTTTAGTTCTTGTTTGAAGTGCTTTTTTAGAAGTTTCCCAAAAGTGACTACAATTGTCATTCTGTCCGATAAGTAGTGAGTCCTAGTGTGAAAATTTTTATTTTTACTGCTATGAAGATTTTTGAAGTATCGAAACTGGGCGTTTGTTTCAGTTCTTGTTTGAAGTGTTTGTTTAGAACTTTTCCAACTGTGACTTAATTGTCATTATTTCCAATAATAGTAATGATAATAATCGTGAGAATTTTTTTTTTACTGCAATGAAGTTGTCTGAAATATCGAAAATGGGCGCTTGTTTTAGTTCTTGTTTGCAGTGCTTTTTTTGAAGATACGAACTGTGACTAGAATTATTGTGTACAATAAGTAGTGAGTCCTAGTGAGAAAATTTTTATTTTTACTGCAATGAAGATGTTTGAAATATCCAAAACTTGCGCTTGTTTTATTTCTTGTTTGAAGTGGTTCAAGAGAAGTTTCCCAACTGTGACTTAACTGTCATTCTTTCCGATAATAGTAATAATAATAATCGTGAGAAATTTTTATTTTTACTACAATGAAGTTGTCTGAAATATCGAAAATGGGCGCTTGTTTTAGTTTTTGTTTGAAGTGCTTTTTTTTAAGTTTCCCACTTGTGACTGGAACTGCCATTCTGTCCAATAAGTAGAGAGTCCTAGAGAGAAAATTTTGTTTTTACTGCAATGGAGTTGTCCTAAACACCAAAAATGGGCGCTTGTTTTAGATCTAGTTTTACATGATTTTTTTAGAAGCGAATATCCTTACACAACCGTGACTGGAATTGTCATTCTGTCCGATAAATAGTGAGTCCTAGTGATAATTTTTTTTTACTATAGTAGGAGTTGTCCGAAACTCTGAAAATGGGCGCTAGTTTCAGTTCCAGTTTGAATTGCTTTTTTAGATGTTTCCGAACTGTGGTAGTGTCATACTGTCCGGTAAGTAGTGAGTCCTAGTTAGAATTTTTAATTTTACTGCAATGGAGATGTCTGAAATATCGAAAGTGGAGCTTGTTTCAGTTCCAGTTTGAAGTGCGTTTTTAGAAGTTTCCGAACTGTGACTGGTATTGTCACTGTCAGATAAGTAGCGAGTCCTAGTGAGAAATTTTTATTTTTTTCTGCAGTGGTCCAACACACCGAAAACAGGCGCTTGTTTTAGTTCTAGTTAAAGTGCATTTATCAGAAGCAAATATCTCTCTCCAATTGTGACTGGAATTGTCATTCTGTCCGATAAGTGTAAAATAGTGAAAATAGCCTGAAGCAGTGAAAAATTTCTGTTTTGACAGTAAAGCAGTTGCCCGAAACATCGTAATCGGGCCCTTTTTTTTCCGGTCGCTTGTTTTCATCGGAATTTCAAATATCTTTCCCTCAAGGAACTGTCATTATGTAAGAGCGTCTGTCGATGTTTTTACCCTCCAAGTGGTTTCGACGAAATATTTCGCCCATCAAAATCTGACCAAGTTAGCTAATGATGAAAAAACTCGTATAGATATTGCTGTGTTTCTTATGATGACGAGAATATGGTTAGTTTTCTTTCAGTGACTACCAGATCTCGTCCATCCAGATGTGGTCAGTTTTGCTAATGCCAAGACACGTCGTGACAACCACCAGTGGGATAAGAAGAGCTTATTTTCTGTTCCACTGACAGCGTTTGACGGAATTAGTGTTGCTTTTATATCGTCGGCTGGAGAGATCTGGAATGTTATTTTACCTTTTTATAACATTTTTCAACTACACGACCTTTAAATATTGCTTTACGACCAAGAGGTCTGGTGGTTAAGGTGTTAGCCTCTAGATCGGAAGGTTCCTGGTTCGAATCCGGGTCAGTGCTAGGATGTTTCTAAGCGTATGGTGTAGAGGCAGCCGGCGAAAGTCCCCACGTTGGGTTGGCGTGGAAGTTTAGAAAGTGCGTTACCAGCTCAGGTTACCTCGTCATCTGACCGTGGTTCAAAATGACGTGGTGTTGATCCCGAACCGTCGTCAATAACCCGTGGTGCTGCTCTAGTACGACGTTAATTAAAAATTACCAAATTTAAACATTGCTTTTTTTTAAATAAAAATTATATGAATTCTAAGTTCGCGGTCGATTACAAAGAATAAACATAAAATATTAATAATTTTGATTCAGGAATTAGGTCGAAATCTGGAATAGGATTTGACAGATATATAACCTTTTTGGTAGTCGGATTGTACCCTTCGGGATGGATAACGGACCGTTTTCAATAGCCCGTTGTGTTGCTCCAACGTGACGTGAATTCAACTACCTCCTTGTCTTTATATTAAAAGTTTACATTTTGGGGGGACACATAACTGAGTTCGGGATAATCATAATGGACAATTTCACGAGTAAAAATAATATAGTTTTATTTTTTTTAAAGCAGGCCCATTTTTTTCGGCACAATAATTTTACCGAGACAGTTGATTGTATACGCTCCCAACGCGAATACGTGAGTGATCTCAAGGAGATTGGTATAGCTATCATAAGTGGGTTCCTAGACGATCAATATTATTTTCAATGTGATTGTCAATGAGGCTCATTGAAGCAATCAATTGATAGTGTAGGAGGCAATTGACGCGATTGTCAATCGATTGATGCACATTGATAGAAATTTTGATTGATAGACATTGACCGGCGCCATTGACGGAGCCGATTGAACGTTTAAAATACATAATTGTCAAACGTTCGGGCAGTAATGCTTCTTATATTCTCTAAATCCAAGTTTATATTTTCGCGATCGTTAAAGATAGAGTAAAAATTTCAACAGATTTGAAATCTGCGGAAAATTTTACATCACAGATAAATACTTTAAATGTAAATTTATGTTAATAAATAAGTTTTCAGTTGAAACTTTTATATTTTCGCAATACGAATTATATATATATATATATATATATATATATATATATATATATATATATATATATATATATATATATATATATATATATATATATATATATATATATAAGTAATACGAATATGTCAAAGTACAGCTTGGTATATAAATCTATATAAATTTTATTTAATCGGGACCAAGGACCATTAAAAACTTAGTTTATACGAAAAATATTTAATAAAATTGCAGTTCTCCTTATACATATTAATACAAAATACTAAAAAAATTAATGAGTTACTAAATAAATTATTTTGATGTCGATGGGCTTCTTAAAATCTAACAAATTCGTCTGACAACGGACACAATGCCTTCTTTTTTTAAAAGCAGAATTTCTTCGTAGCAAGCTAATAATTGTTTCATTCATTGCTTTGTATCTATAATGCGTTCTTCGTTGGATTTTTTGTTTTCTAATTCAACTTGCAGAGACCTGTGATCTGTTCGAGCCGCGCAGATGGTCTTCGATAGCCGGCTCGTTGGTTTTGAGTGCAGGTGATTTTTAACCGATACCCTGAAAATCTATCGATACATGGGGATCTGGGATTCAAATCTATATTATAATAAAGCGTATATGTACGATTCAGTATCTCGCAGAAAGTGTTTAGTAAATGTTAGTGAATAAAGCGGCTTTGCTTATTCCACTCTTTGGACCAACGTCTTTTCCTATTTTTTTTCTTTCGAATGCAGACAACCAAAATCAAGGCAACAAAACCTAAATCTGAATTTGAAACCGTTTTAAAACTCAAAAATTAAACACGTCACGCTCTTTCCAAAAACATTGACGAATGAGATTGAAGGGTTTATTGAAGCTATATTGAAGCACCTATCAATCGAAAACCATCAATCCCATTGACAATAAAATTGATCGTATAGGGAGCCCTTAAGAAATACTACTATATATAATAATTTAACAAAAAAAAACTAAGTTAGAATTATATATAGAGTGTATTACATCCATGTAGAAATATCAGCGTGACAGCCTCAAACTAATGAATACGATGAGCAATGCAATTCAAAGGGCCCCAACAAATGAAGCGTGTGTGAAACAAATTATTTTTTATATCTAGTACAACAAATCCCTCCATACGTAAAGTATTCCTTGCATGTAATATAATAGAAATAGGCTCATTAGTAAAAAATGTACCGACTTTTCAAACCCCAGTCTGAATTTTGAATATATTAAAAATTTATTCGAGAGTTATACTTTTAACCCTCCCTGATTGTCTGAAAGAGATATCTCGTCATTAGTAAAACCAAACAGATATGATAGACGAGATATCTCGTCATTAGAATACAGATTAGATTAGAAGAATATAGACTATTGGCAATATCTTGGTAACGAGGTACCTTGTTATTAGCAACCGGTCTGGTGGCTAAAGTGTTAGCCTCTAGATTCGAAGGTTCCAGGTTTGTATCCGGGTCCAGGCATGGATGTTTGTAAGCGTATGGTGTAGAGGCCGGCTGGTGCACCTTAAATCTGTCGTGGCCGAAAGTCCTCACATTGGGTTGGTGTGGAAGTTTGGAGAGTAGGGTGCCAGCTCAGGTGTTGCTTCGTCATCTGACCGTGGTTAAAAATTACGAGGTATTATCCTCGGATCTCTCCCTTAAGGAACTGATCCCGGACCGTCGTCAATAGCCCGTTGTGTTGCTCTAGTACGACGTTAACTAAAATTACCAATTACATATGATATAATAAGAACAATATTTCTTACTATTCACATTCTGATATAGTAAGAGCAATATTTCTTATTTCTTATTCTAACTCGAATCTAAATTGTCATTGGTTATCTATTTGATCTTTTAATTAGAAAAGTTTTAACATGGAGCTCAGTATACACTAGAACTTAATATTATACGTTGATGCGTTTTAATAATACGTACGATTTTCGTACAATGTACTAGATCTAGTACGTATTTGAATAGCTGTGGTTTACATGACGATAAAGTAGGCAATGTGAATATATTAGCGCATAAAGTTCAAAATGTAAAATATATTTTTTTGGCACAATCCGAAATAATGAACAAATGGAACAAAAAGTGAACATAAACGTAAAAAAGAGGACACGAAAAGATCCTAGTCTTGCAATCCTCGTCTTCCTCGTCTAGCAATATACGACTACAACGAACCAAACTGTTGCAATTCGTAATAAAAACAACTTTTAAACAATTGATAAGTAAAACAAAAATAATAATTCTGAGACAATTTCAATTTTACTCTTCATAAATTGAGATAATTTCCTCTCATCGATGAAATAATATCACGATTTCGCATTCATGAGCTCTATAAACAAGAAAATAAGTCTTAAATTATGTTCGGAGAACTAAAAACTGTGTTTACCAAATCGATCGATCGACGACCAACCGGTATAGTGGTTAAGGTGTTAGCCTCTAGATCGGAAGGTTCCTGGTTCGAATCCGGGCATGGATGTTTGTAAACGTATGGTGTAGAGGCGGCTGGTGCACCTTAAATCTGTCGTGGCCGAAAGTCCTCACGTTGGGTTGGCGTGGAAGTTTGGAGAGTGGGGTGCCAGCTCTGGTGTTGCTTCGTCATCTGACCGTGGTTCAAAATTACGAGGTGTTGTCCTCGAATCTTTCCCTTCAGGGACTGATCCCGGACCGTCGTAAATAGCCCGTTGTGTTGCTCTAGTACGACGTTAACTAAAAAATTACCAATTACCGCAGTCTAGGGAAACTCAATTTGCAAGTTCAGATTCGGGGACGGAAAGTTGGTATTTTCACTTAACGTCGTACTGGAGCAACATAACGGGGTATTGACGACGGCCCGAGACCAATCCCAACGAGAGAAAAGAAATTGGTAAGTTGTAGTTAACGTCGTACTAGAGCAACACAACGGGCTATTGACGACGGTCCGGGATCAATCCCTTAAGGGAAAGATCCGAAGACAACACCTCGTAATTTTGAACCACGTTCAGATGACGAAGAAACACCTAAGCTGGCATCCCACTCTCTAAACATCCACACCAACCCAACGTGACTACCTAATCTTGATATTCGTATAATCAAAATACGGCAATATCTTCATTCGGAATTCTATCAGTCTCGCCGACCAACTGGTCTGGTGGTTAAGGTGTTAGCGTCAAGATCGGAAGGTTCCTGGTTCGAATCCGTGTCAGTGCATGGATATTTGTAAGCGTATGGTGTAAAGGCAGCTTATGCATCTTAAATCTGTCGTGGCTGAAAGTCCTCTCGTTGGGTTGGTGTGGAAGTTTGGAGAGTAGGGTGCCAGCTCAAGTATTGTTTCGTCATCTGAACGTGATTCAAAATGACGTAGTGTTGTCCTCAGAACTTTCCCTTAGGGGATTGAACACGGTCCATCGTCAGTAGCACGTTGCGTTGCTCTACGTTAATTAAACGTTAACAAAGTTAATTAAAAATTACCAATTACCAATCGGTCTCATTGATGTAGCGATACCACGTCATTAGTAAAATTAGTCGGATCTTGATAGAGGAGGTAACTTGTCGAAACCACTTGGAGGGTAATTTTTTATGAACGTTGTACTAGAGCAGTGGTTCCCAAACTTAGTATAGGTCCATACACCCCCTTTTTATATCAAAAACATGACCATGAATACCCAAGTAAAATAACTACATAACTGTATAATAGAAAAATTACAAATTCAACTTTCATGTCTTGAATGGTATTTATATTTATTGAACTATAAATTTTGTATATTTATTACAGCATTTATTGACACAGTAGTAGTATTTACTAAAAAACTACTACTGCTTTAATATATAGTAGTAGTAGTAGCATTTAATTAAAATTATAACTTTTGTTTTAAATTTCAAAAACACATTTTTTTTTTAAATGAGATGGATGCTCTTGATAAGGTGATATAAGATTATTTATGTTAGGCTCTTTGTGAGTAACTTTTGTAAGTCTCCACAGCCACTAATTTTCTGTCGGTTTCTTTTTTTCGTGGTGAAACTCATAGCTGCACTAAATCCACGTTCTACTAAATAGGAAGACAGGAAAGCAATTAACAGCTTCTGTATATTAACACATAATGCAGGATGTAAAATTGGTATCTGTTTTGTAACCAGAATTTGTGGTATCCTTGTTCAAACATTGGTTTCGACTCCTCATTTGTGAATAATTCAATATATTGCTCCTGTATTAGTATGAAATTATCTGAGATTGTGAGTCTACTTGCAAAAGGGTCCAACACCCAATCGGGGATTATCATGTGAAAAATGTATTAAAATCTTTGTCTGAGGCCAGAATAAAGAACCGTTAAGTGTTTACATCTCGTTTTTGTAATTTTGAAGGATTCGAAACTGAGAGCATTCTTCTCTTTCCAAGTTGTATAGAAAAAGTTTTGTAACAAACGCAGATATTATACTTTTAATTTTGATTAAATTTAATTGATTACCTGGTAGCTTCACATCGGTTTCGTTAAATTTCGCAAATAAATGAGCAAAAGTCATTTTTTGAATTAGTTAAACAGAGCCGCAAATCACTGTCTTTACTTTCCAGGAATTCCAACACTGAATCAAAGAGTGCATCAAGTCGATCCAAACATGTACTTTTATCTAACCAATAAACTTCCATGTGCTAAGTAGTTAACTATTATAATCTTCATCCTTTTCCAAGCAAAGTTGAGCAAATAATCTCTCATTGAAGGCCTTCCTTTTGATTTTATTAACTCCTCTAATGACATAATCTAGTATGCCATGAAAGCGTTCACTCAGATTTTTGGAGACTAAATGTTGTAGATCAATGACACTATGTACAGATAATACGTTCAGTATAGCTTGTTTTAAATATGCCAGAAAGCCTTGGTGTCGTCCTACCATTGCCGGAGCACCTTCATTAGCAACGGAGAGGAAATTACTCAAGGGGGTATAACATTTAAACCAAAAAATCTTTTTAATTCATTAAATAATGCTTCATCTTTCGTATCAGTTTCCTAACAAATGATAAATAACAATATTCTAGCAAATTATTTTTTTACAAATCTCACAAAAGCCATTTCGTCAATTCTTCTTTGTACTGTATTACTGCGCAATGAAATTATGATAATATCGAAACTGGTTTATGCAGCACGGTTCGTATTACCTCAATTACAGCTGGTATAATACGTTATTCACCATTGGTGAGCGGATTTTCGCGACTTTGCAATCAGTAAAGAAATGTTATAAGAAGCACGTAGTCCATCGTCGTCTCGCTCAGATGTTGTCGCTAAGAGTTGTTGCAATGACGGTGTTTTAAAATATTTTTATTTGACTGTTTTAAAAAAGTTAAGTCTTTATCTTTTTTTTGTCACTTTGGACTTTTGTGAAGTGTTTCTTAGAAAGTTTCATCGATTCGTTTGACAAAGTTTTATTGCATAGAAGGCACTTAGGTAAAGTACTATGTACTGATAACGGAATAAAGCCACATTTTAAATACTCAACACCATATATTATCTGCATTTTTTCTTCGTCTCACATCATACTGTTTTCAGTAAAAAAAAACGCAGATACTTAAGATATAAGAAAAAATGAAACAAATTATTTTTTTTCTCAGGCCGTAAAAATCGTTACCAATTTATTGTTATTTATTGAAACTTTCATAATAATGAAAATGGGTCACAATTATTTTACTTTATATTAAACCTTTCGTGGACCCCCCGACGTTGTCCATGCACCCCCAAATTAATTTTACTTTACCACAGACCCCCCCAGTGGTCCCACGGGCTCCTAGGGGTCGGTAGGGACCACTTTTGGAACCACTGTACAAGAGCAACACAACGGGCTATTAACGACGGTCCGGGATCAATTCCCTAAGGGAAAGATCCCGGACAACACCACGTCATTTTAAACCACGGCTAGATGACGAGGTCATACCTGAGCTGGCACCCCACTCTCCAACCACTTGGAGGGTTAAAGTTACTTTTATAACAAATACAAGGATGGACGTTTAGAAAACAAATCATTTCGAAGATGTGACACCCTACATTCCATATCATCTGAAAAAATTAATTGAAAAATAAATATAATTCGTAAATACATAATTGATTCTTGTGTGTTGATGAAACAGACATTTAAAAATATGTATAATTAGATACGATGTTCGGATAAATAAATAAAGACTTCTATTTATCTGTTAAAACGAGTAAATATCATAGTAATATTACTTTTATTTAAAGTATCTACCAATTTGCAAAGCAAGCAAGTGGGGAGTTTAAATTCTCCTGCTACCGTCTCATCAACGGGAAAGTTAAATCCCCCTTATTTCATTTGTGGTGTCGAATATTGCCTCAAAAACGTTGGCGTCCTATACAAACCTAAATAATATCAAAAACCATTATTAGTTTTCGGAACCCCTGTTGCCCACTGAAAATTTTTTATGCATACAGTAAAGTTTCAAACTATCATTTTCGAGTTATGCAAAATACAATCTTGCATCGTTCAAACAACTATTGATTATTCTTATCGAAACTAATTCAAAACTACTGTCGTCTAAATATGTTAGTTTGGAAGTAGTATAGTTCTAGGTTATCCTATTACCTCCTTTATTTTACAGAGACTGAAAAGTTGAATTTGAAACATGTAAATTAGAAATTTTAAAGTATTTTCAAAAATATTTTATTTTTACTCCACTATGTTTAAAGATGCATAAAATAAAATAGTTATTAAAGACTTAACATTCCTACCGTGGTTCAAAATTACGAGGTGTCCTCGGATATTTCCATTCGCGGTTGAACCCCGACCTTTCCCATTAGCCCGTTGTGTTGTCCAATGAGACGTAAATTCAACCAACTCTCTCTATCACAAGTTTTACCATAAGGGTTTTCAAAAGTTCTGTGCTCAGATGGCAAAATGTTATAAGTCACTTTTTTTAGTTTTTCATGACAGCAATTTTTAGATTCAAAGTGTGGTTCTGTGGTTATTGATTTATTACAATTTTCCCACCTTTGCTTTCTCATAAACTGAAGGAAAAAGACGAGATTTTGCCACAATCTAAACGGTAACAAAAAAGACTCCAGGATGGGATGTAGTCAATTTTTTAGGAAAAAGTGACATAACATTTTTCCATCTGAGCACAGAGTTAAAGCGAGCCACATGATTATACTAAAAAGAGGCCAACTCTCTAATAAAGAATAACTGATAAATCTCTCTCCTCAAATAAAAAGCAGCATCCACTGATCATTTATAGTTAATTTCAGCCGAACAACCGGTATAGTGGTTAAGGTGTTAGCCTCTAGATCGGAAGGTTCCTGATTCGAATTCAGGTCCGGGCATGGATGTTTGTAAGCGTATGGTGCAGAGGCGGCTGGTGCACCTTAAATATGTCGTGGCCGAAAGTCCTCACGGTGGCTTGGTGGGATGTTTGTAGAGATTGGGTGCCAGATCAGGTGTTGCCTCGTCATCTGACAGTGGTTCAAAATTACGAGGTGTTGTCCTCGGATCTTTCCCCTAAAGGGATTGATACCGGACCGGCGTTAATAGCCCGTTGTGTTGCTCTAGTACGACGTTAATTAAAAATTACCAATTATCTACAGTTAATTTATTTCCAGCAACATTCAGCAGATATTGATTGTTCTTCTTGGCTTGAGTAACTAAGAAAATAATTATCGAAACTAATTGCTAAGCTACCTGGTGTAATAAAAGTCCCACCATTTTTGTCAGCAGTTTTACGTATGACCTTAAAAAGTGAAGATTTTATGAAGGGTAATTTGGTAACTTAATTTTATGAAGGGATTTAGGATATATATTGTGACGCTTCATTAAATATATTTATATTGTGTGTAACAATATCACATGCAATTTTTAACTCATTGGATACAGTTTATACTATTACTCTTTACACATAGTTGTTCTCTCATTTCTGTTTACAAATAGAAACGAAAATATCATAGAAATTAATAGAACAAAGAATGAACAATTCATACTTGTTTTTTGATTACAGTAATAATATTTCCATTTCAAACAAGTTTTGATATTTTAATGTTTCGAATGATCTCATTCGAAAATTAACTTTTTATTCGAAGTTGTTTTTTGATAGCTCATTCGCGATTGAAATACCTTGAACTAATAAGATGGATTTAAACGGTAAGAAAGTACTTATCAAGTCCTAGGTTTTTTTTTACATAATAGAGAGAGAAGGATGTATTTTGTATCATTGTTGCATTACATATTTAGTATTATAGGAAGATATATTAAATTTAAATAAAATTGTACAGTCAATTTTTATTTCTACATCATTCCACGATCTTTTTTTTTTGTATTTCCTTTAATTTCAAGTCTGAAAAGTAATTTGTAAATCTTTTTCTGTATCTTTTTGGAGAAAATGAAAATTTTCAGCATTAGTTATTCACAAGGCTAAAATATGTTTAAAAAAGAGCAACAGCTAAATGTGTACTTTCAATTCACATATATTTTTATCGAGTTATGTTTTACGACACAATAAAACAAGTAGAAGTCCTAAGTTATTTTTTTATTGAACAAATATCTATTTTAAATATTTATGCAAACAAACATTTTCAAGAACTTCGCTTTCAACTAAAATGAGCAATTGCTTCCCAAAGCTTAACTGGAATAGCAAATGTTTCTGGGTAAACAGCGATTTCTGCTATTTACCAACAAACTTCGTTTTTTATTTTTCCTGTTGATGTTTATATGTAAAATATTTGCAAGGCAAACACTGGGCTGCAAAGGGAGTCTTGAATAAAAATAGGAGGAATGCAAAACTTGGAATCGCGTACCATTATGACATTCAAAAGATGTAAAAGTGTATAACGTAATTCTTGAGACTTCCAAGAAAGGGCTTTAGTCACTAAAAGCGAGGAAATCATTTTCATAAATTTCTTTTAATAATTCCTATATATTTATTTGGTTAGTCTTACATTTCTAAATTAGTTGCCGTATTCTTTTAAAACGTCTTTCATTTTAATTCCACACGTAAACGTATTGCAATAGCATGAAAGGCTCAATTTTGACACTAAGCGTTCTTTTCCAACACGAGGGGCCGGCCAACCAGTATAGTGGTTAAGGAGTTAGCCTCTAGGTAGGAAGGTTCCTGGTTCGAATCCGGGTCCGGGCATGGATGTTTGTAAACGTATTGTGTAAAAGCGGCTGGTGCACCTTAAATCTATCGTGGCCGAAAGTCCTCACGTTGGGTTGGTGTGGAAGTTTGGAGAGTGGGGTGCCAGCTCAGGTGTTGCTTCGTCATCTGACCGTGGTTCAAAATTACGAGGCGTTGTCCTCGGATCTTTCACTTAACGGATTGATCCCGGACCGTCGTCAATAGCCCGTTGTGTTGCACTAGTACGACGTTAACTAAAATTACCATTACCAACACAAGGGCCATGGTAAAATAAGGTAATTTTATTTAACGTCGTACAAGAGCTATTGACGACGCCGGTCCGGGATCAATCCCCTAAGGGAAAGATCCGAGGACAACATCACACGTCATTTTGAACCACGGTGAGATAACGAGGCAACACCTGAGATAGCACACTTCTCTCCAAACTTCCACACCAACCCAACACGAGGACTTTCGGCCACGGCCGATTTAAGGTGCACCAGCCGCCTCTACACCATACGCTTACAAACATCCATGCACTGATACGGATTCAAACCAGGAACCTTCCTATCTATAGGCTAACACCTTAACCACCAGACTGGTTGGTTGGCTGATTCCAGTGGGATGTTAATTAAATATACCGAAATACCATGCCAAATCGATTTCCATAAAATAGCCCGTTGTGTTGCTCCAATGTGACGCTAATTAAAGTATACCAAATGCGAAATTAAATCCACAAATTAAAAATCCTAAAGTGAGAAAACTGCGATCGCGTGTGAGTTTTTAAAACCAGAGCTTAGTGGGAACCGACAGAGATCGCGAGCGGTGCTCGTAGAAAACGAAAAGAGTGGCACGTTTTTCTCGTCTCGCCGGTGTTCGGCCGATCGTGAAACTGCGACCGTGTGCACACGAGCAGAGACGGCGACATTGATATTAATTACTGCGTCTGTTATTGAAAAGCGCAAAATCGGACAAAAAACAATCTCTGGCTTTAAAAACAACGTTTTCCCGTTTTCGAAACTCGCTGGCAATAAATCGTGATAAAATAATTGTTTTTCGATAAAGGAGGGAATAACGGAAAATTTGATCGCGAGAGGAAAATAACAAAAGAATCCCAGGAAAAACGGGTGGTCGAAAAGAGGAAAAGGCCTTAAACTTTTCGGAAGGGTCGATTATTTTCAATTATTAAGGCTTCAATTGAGGTTTTGCCGCGTTTTTATTTTTGAATAACAGACCACCATAAACATACGAAAGGGATACTAGTTATACGGATTGCTCGATTAATTTTTATCATATATCGGTTTCCATAAGTAAATTTGAGACTTAGTTTGTTTACGCACTACGCTAGCAAAATGCGAGTTATAACAGCGCATGTTCAATTCCCTTAACTTATCCTGGGTGTACTTCACTTAAAGGTGTGGTCGCCGACCAACCGGCATAGTGTTTAAGGTGTTAGCCTCTAGATCGGAAGGTTCCTGGTTCGAATCCGGGCATGGATGTTTGTAAGCGTATGGTGTAGAGGAGGCTAGCCCACCTTAAATTTGTTGAGGCCGAAAGTCTTCACGTTGGGTTGGTGTGCAAGTTTGGAGAGTGGGGTGCCAGCTCAGGTGTTGCTTCGTCATCTGGTCCGGTCCATGTTGGTTCGGTTGATCCCGGAACATCGCCAATAGCCTGTTATGTTGCTTTAGTACGATGTTAATGTAAAAAAAATTAAATATGTTGTAAGGTAATGTTAATTAACGTCATGCTAGAGCAGTACAACGGGCTATTGACGACGGTCCGGGACCAATCCCCTAATGTAAAGATCCGAGGACAACACAACGCAATTTTGAACCTCGGTCAGATGACGAAGCAACACCTAAACAGACACCCTACTCTCCAAACCTCTACACCAATCCAAAGTGAGGACTTTCGGCCGCGACATATTTAAAGTGCACCAGCCGGACTCTACACCATACGCTTACAAATATCATATGCTGATCGGATTCGGACCAGGAACCTTCCGATCTAGAGGCTGACACCTAAACCACCAGACCGGTTGATTGGCTTTAAAGTTGTAAGTAAAACTCCTTTTGTGTGTGCTCATTACTTGAAGGTGCTTAGGGGAACATTAACAGATTAGAAACTGGAAGGTATCGAGTTCTAATCCAACCAAAGACCTCCGTGTACAAAACGGTCTGGTGTACGTTAAATCTGTCATGTTCTCACGTTGGTGTGGTGTGGGCGTCTGGAGACATGGTGTTGTTCTTGGATATTTCCTATCGGGTTTGATCCCGGACCGTATAGTACGTTATACTTTAAATTATAGCGATGATTAAATGTAGATAAGTATTTTAATTAATATAATTCTAGTGCAACACAACGAATTATTGACGACGGTCCTTGGATCAATCCAAGTGGGAAAGATTCGAGGACAACACCACGTAATTTTGAACCACGCTCAGATGACGTCTGAGCTGACACGCCATTCTCCATTCCACGTCAACGTGGATTGTATAAAGGAATTGTTAATTATTCAGAGTGATTCTATGGTCATGAGACACACTTGGAGGGGTGGTACAGCTTACTAAAACATACATGTTTTCGTATAGGGATGAAGGGTCGGAAGTGACGCGTGGAGGCACAAACATAAGAAATGGACACGAAAAGAAAAACATTGTCTATTTACAACATCATTGCAAAGTGCTGCTGTGCAGCAATGTTTACAATAAATGCTCAAAATTGCTGACCCCAACAGTAATACATGCCTGGTAGCGTCGAAGGATTAATTGACGAACAGTTCCAATGATGCCAGGGATTTAGCGCACGGTTGCAGCCGCAATGGATAGTCGAGCAACAAGGTCTTCAACTGGAGTCCCGTAAAAGATGGTCTTCAGATGCACCCATAACAAGTAATCGATGCTCGATAAATATGGCAATCGAGGTGGTCCACCACACCCAATCCATCGCCCCGCAAAACTGGCTTCCAGGTAATTGCGGACAATCACGTTGAAATGGGCTGGCGCACCATCATGTTGAAACCACATGTGATTACGAACGACAGTAGGAACATCTTGCAGCAATTCTGGTAAAATATCTACCAGAAAAATACGATAAGGTGAGCCATTGAGTATTCTATTGCTGTTGGTGATCGCAATTTTGAGCATTTAATGTAGACATTGTTGCAAAGAAGCTCTTTGCGAGGATGTTGTAAATAATGTTTTTCCGTTCTAATTTGTTGTGTTTTTGTCTCAACCCCCGTTACTTCCGACCCTACATTCCTATACGAAAAAATGTATCTTTTAGTCAGCTGTACCACCCCTTCAAGTGTGTCCCAGGACCGCGTAGAATCACCTTATATAACGTCGTACTGAAGAAACGCAAATCGCTGTGTTGCTCTAGTGCGATGTTACATAAATAATAATACCGTTAATACTTAATTAATACACATTAAAAAGGCATAAGTGTTTTAATTCATGATATTACTATGTATTAAATACATAATATATATATACAGGGTGGTCCCGAATTCATGGTACAAACTTTAATGGTAGGTACAGGACATTGTAACAATGATTTATTGTATAGGAATGTATAGTCGCAAGTGACGCGGTGAGGCGAAAACAGGGGAAATAACGGCCGAAAGGAAAAACAAAGATTTTATTGAAAGCGTTGTTGACAAGTGTCATGTTTACAGTAATTGTTCAAAATTGCGTCCACCAGTATCGATACATGCTTGACAGCGTCAGTGGAGCGATTGGCGTACACGTTCAAAGATGCCTGGTATTTCACGCACACCTGCAGCAGCTACAGATAAGCGAGCGACGAGATCCTCATCTGAGTCAACTGGAGTCTCATAAACAAGATGCTTTAGATGTCCCCATAAAAAGTAATCGAGGCTCGATAAATCGGGAGATCGGGGTGGCCAAGGGACTGGTCCACCACGCCCAATCCATCGAGTACCAAACGTGGCATTCAGGTAATTCCGTACATCAATGCTAAAGTGTGCTGGCGCCCCATCGTGCTGAAACCACATGCGGTTACGAATGGCGATCGGAACATCATGCAGCAGTTGTGGTAACACTTCTTTCAGAAAAATAAGATAGCTTCCGCCAGTGAGCCGCGTGGGTAGTAAGTATGGGCCAATCAAAAAGTCGTTCACAATACCAGCCCACACATTAATACTGAAACGTTGTTGAAACCAACCGATCACTCCATTTCTCTTTCCTTTTATTTCCCCTGTTTACGCCTCACCGCGTCACTTGCGACTATACATTCCTATACAATAAATCATTGTTACAATGTCCTGTACCTACCATTAAAGTTTGTACCATGAATTCGGGACCACCCTGTATATATATATATATATATATATATATATATATATATATATATTTAACTTTTCTTCTAACTTTCGTTTTCTGGTTAAACACACATGCTTTTTATTTTGATCTTTCATTAAATTAAGTATTTGAATGATATATATATATATATATATATATATATATATATATATATATATATATATATATATATATATATATATATATATATATATATATATTTAAAAATCCAATTATATTCTAAATTCATGTATTGTTAAATGTACGCGCTTTGTAAATACATTTTGTTATGTACAACGTAGTTTTCTTCGTAGTAGGTTATAACCCCTTCTGCACGCATACCAGCCACCATAGGGAGTTGAGTCGCTAGTTCTACGATACAGGGCCAGAGTTCCTTGTGTTGTTATCTTCAGTTCATGTTCTATTTTTTAAAAAATCCATATGGAGTCAAAGTTTTATAAAACTTAAGAAGCCGTGCTTAAACTTAGAAAAGCTTATGTCCTTTTTTTGTTTTCTATGGCGGCGCAGAGTACGAAAATGACCATTCAATGTCGCAAACTTTCGTTGATCTGAAGGCTCCATCCCTTGTCATTGTCACTAAATGTCTTGTATGCACTATGAAACGATATTAGCGCAATGGTATCAGTTAACCCCGTTATGCTGTGAATTGAAACCGGTAACACAATCCTGCCGAGTACACCTCTAATTTGTATCGTACCATAAGACGCAGCTTTACATAAAGTATCGTTTCATTGCATTTCTAATGAAGTTCTACAAGTGTGCCAAGTGAAATTGGAACATTTATGCATGCTAAATATCGACGACTTGCATGTCACACGGGGGACTCTAACCTAGTACTGGACCCTAGTACAGTCGTGATGGGGCCGGTTCGATGTACTCTGCCATCTTAATGACGGTATAAACTTCTCACATTCGAAGCTCGTGAAAAAAACTCGAACCACCCCTCTTCATTCGAGCAATTTTAGCAGTAGAGAAAATTCAAAGATGGCTTGTGACTAGAACAAACGTTTTCTATGAATTCAAATGCGTACAATGTGCATAAGGGGCCGTCTCCATATTAAATTTAGCTCCAACTTCATAATTTACAATAGGAATACCCCCTATTTCGACACACAATTTCGAATCCATATCAAAATTTAACTTCAGATACCAAATTTCATGTTAGTAGGTTTTACCGTTTCGAAGTTATGAGTACAGAGAGATTGGAACTCCTAATGGGTTAAATCCGTTTCTAACAGTTTTATGTATATCTTCTTAAATAATACTTTTATAGAGCTGGTATATTGTACCATGTTATTGTTTATGAACCCAAACAAATTGAACCTAATATTTTATTTTAAAAATAGTTTTAGCGCATTCAATAGTAATTGTCAAAGTGATGTTTTCATAAATTATATGAATGGAAGAGTTATCATATTTTGATAGGAATCGATTTAGAAGGGCTTCTACGGGTATGGTAATGCGAAATTTCAGCTGATTAACTTAATTAGTTTTTGAAGTACATTAAATTTTCCTCATTATTGCAATTTTAGAAATCAACCAAAAGTTTAAAACACGTTTGAAAAACCTGGATAACAATTCTCGGATCTTTTGCACTTGCTTAGTAAATATAATAATGTAAATCTCAAATTGTTTGGAATTGATAATAAATGTAATAATTCTCGGATCTTTGAAAAACATGTTTGAAATATGTTCAAATTTTAAATTCGGCTAGCTACAAGTACAATTAATCTCGATCTAAAAATAGCGACTCTATGTCTAAATGATCCCTGAAATTGACACCAATTTTAGGATTGAATATCTCAGAATATAAAGGTAGTAAAGTCATGAATTTTTATATTTAGACTAATTTAATGCTACGGAAGCGGATTATGGCATAGAAACGAGATAAGATTTGTCAATCAAGCTACATTTCCACAGAACAGTTACGTGATTACAAGTCAATATGTTGGTCACACTTTTGAAGCTCCTCAAAAACAATGCTCAGTTTACTGATATTTTATGTCAATGCAAAAATCCCCTCGTACAAATTGAAGAGTGAAAAATAAATTCTACAGCTCTTAAAAGTTAATTCTTCCATCCAATTACTATTCTGATGGTTCAATAAATCATTTTCACTTCCTCATGAACGAATGACACGCTAAAATTTTTATTTCTAAGTGCCATTATTTCGAAATCAATACCAAATATACGCAATGCATGAATAAAAAGCTCAGCAAAGAAAAATGCTTACAAGCGTAATAAGGGGAAAATCTCACTAGGGTAAAAAAAATGAAGAAAATTGAACATTATCGGATATTTTTTGTTTGCCTCCGAAATTCCGTAACATCGTAAGCTCGCGTTCCTTTGCAGCGCGACTTTTTGCATGGGGATGATTTGTTTGAAATCCGTTTAAATCATCTAAAAGATAAGCTCATTGTAAAGAAGGGGCTTACAGGATGAAATTGAATTTTCAAATGCATCGCGGAAATATGTGGCTCTTTAGATCATCTTAGTGAGGCAGCAGGGGAAAGAGGTAGGGAAAATGAAATTACGTGTATATTCCATGAAACACGTGGATGGGGAAAATTCCCCTTTTACCTTTCCTGAGATCAAACAGTTCGAATGCATCGTTTTGAGTGTGATAGAAAAAAAGTGACCTAATGCAATAGGGATTATTTTGCATTATTTTGAAGGGAAATGTTGGGGTGATGTCACCCATGCAGATTAGTTTTCCCTTCTTTGCCATACATATTTGCATTATTCACATTGAATCGACATGCATATTCATTCTCTATAGAAAATTGTATAAAAGTCGCATCGGTTCCTTGCAGAGAAAAAATAAATATTTCAACATTTTTGAATAATTTCATGTAGGTAGGTATGTATTTTAATTAACGTCATACTGGTAATTTGGTAATTTTAGTTAACGTCGTACAAGAGCAACACAACGGGCTATTGAGGACGGTCCGGGATTAGTCCCTTAAGGGAAAGATCCGAGGACAACACCTCGTAATTTTGAACCACGGTCAGATGACAAAAACGTCATACTGGATCAACTTAACATTTTCTTTACAACTGTTCAAATCCAGACATAGACCTTTGTCTACAGAGGGGGCTGGTGCATGTAAAATCCGTCGTGGTCTCAAAACTACGTGAGGTCATGTCTTTCCTTAGGATTTGATCTCTTACCGCCAATAGCCCTTTATGTTGCTCCATTGCGGCGTTCATTAAAATACCTACCTACCAACCTTTACAATTGAATCTGCATCCTGGTTTACTTTTGTTTGCTGTACGCGGATGTTACTGAGTAGGAACTTTTTGGTCATGATCGATTTGAATCAATAGTTCTAAATACATTTATTTTTATTATTTATTTTATTTTAAAAATTTTTATTAATTTTATTTAATTTTTTTAAATGTGTATTATTTATATTTATAATTATTTTATTTAATTAGACATTTTTTTAACATTTATTTTCTTATTAAAATTTTTTATAAATTAATTTAATTTAGTTTTTTTTTATTATTTAATATTTTTTATTTACATTTGAATTTTTTTTCATTTTTAAATTTGTTTTATTTTTAGTTACATTTAGTATTTTTTTCATTTTTTTTTCATTTACATTTTTTTTTTTAAAGTTTTATAATTTTTTTACATTTTATTTCTTTTGAAATTTTTTAATGTTTTTATTTACATTTATTTCATTTCATTAAAAATTATTTTATTAATTTTATTTACATTTATTTTACTTCATTTAAAATTTTTATTATTTTTATTTACATTTATTTTGTTTCATTTGAAATTTTTATTATTTTTATTTACATTTTATTGTTTTATACGAACCATCAAACTAGTCTTCCTCCCATTAGGGGGCCTTGATAGTCCTGTTAGAAGAGTAACGTGTCAGCAATCGGATCTAAAGTCCGTCGTGTACAAAGCAGCTGGTGCATGTTAAATCTATGGGCCTAAAATGTCCTCACGTTGGCGTAGGGTGGAATTTCGGAGAGTGATGTGCTAGCTAATGTGTGACCTCGTCAACTGAACTTCGTCCTTCGAATTTTTCCATTCGGGGTTTGATAACTTACCGTCGCCAATAGCCCGTCGTGTTGCGCCAGTGCGACGTTAACTAAATACGCACTACAAGCTTGGTCGGTTTACTTCCCGCATGGTTTACTAAATAAGCTTGGTCATAAGCAAAATAAACAAGCACGGCTGAAAGCAATTCGTGGTGAAAGCGATGTCATCTTTTTTTGGAAATTGATTAACCCTCGCTAAGATATGAATACGCAATGGAGCAGCACAACGGGATAATGGTGACGGGATCTTGGATCAATCCAGAAGGGTAATATTCGAGGACAACACATTCTAATTTTGTGTCACGGTCAGATTCAAAATGACAACGTGTTGTCCACGTTGCCTGTTCTACAAATCTTATATCAAGTTCAAGTGAACATCATCTGGTGAAGAAAGTCTCCGCAAATCTTTCGCAATATATGAATGTCATTGAAGTGTCAAATATGACTAGAGTGAATGCACTAGTATCTACTATAATACTAACGTTTACTTTTCATAAACCGATCTCGTGTTTTTAGCACATAGTTCTACCTTATATCCAGAAATATGTCAAAATGTCCGCGCTTTATAAAAATTGAGTTCCATAGATAGCCTACGCAGAAAACCCAACTAAACATTCACTTCGTTACAACTGAAAACTGGTAATATCCGAATTCTCTGTGACGAAAGTAGACTGTATAAGAGAAAAGGCGTTTCATGCGATGGGATGTCATGAAAAAGATAACAGATGACCCTCTAGATCAAGATATAATCTGCAGGAATCATCCGTTGACAAAACGGAATAACTCATTGCTCAAAGGCTCTTCTTGAAGGAGAGAGCGTGCGTTTATTGTTTTGGGTGACGTGGACTTCTTGAGAGCACAATATTGTCATTGAAGGCAGGAGTTAATCAGCAGCTGATTGGAGGATGTGCCAAATTCGAGATTTGGGCATCTGCCAGACGATGAATTCTCGGAGACACATTCGTCATTCCTCCGCGAAACGATCAAATTGTCCTTGCTGTCGTTTAATGCAAATAAATCTTGCGGAGATTCTTCTGCTTATTGCACTCCAAATTGTATGTCAACTCTGGAAGTTAAATATATAGTTCCGTTCTAAAATTGACAGGGCAATACTTAAGACAGCATAAGGGACACCGCATTACATTTAAAGGACACGTATAACATTGTGACATTTGATTTTTGTCCGAATTTTTTTGTTATTGTCACTCGAATTGTACTAACCAAAGTTGGCCGCCATTGAATTTTATGAAAAGCAGTACATTAAATATTCAAGCGACGTCGAAAAAGGAAAATAAATTTTTGGGAAACATGGTTGTTGATATGTAGTTTAAAACTTTAATTATAAAGATTTATACTTGTATATTCCATGACTGCAAAAGCCATAAGGGATTTGTATCCAATAGCTGTTATGTTGCTACGTTAATTAACTGTCTATGAACATACCAGAGCAGTCTTAGAAAATTAACCAAGAAACAAAACTAATACTGCAGTTTGCTTTTACATTTGTATATATATATATATATATATATATATATATATATATATATATATATATATATATAATGTAGAAAGGAAGAAACACTTGTTGGTGAGACCCCAAAAGATGAAACAAAGCAAATACCGCCTCGAAATTTTTTTCAGGAAACACAATAAGGTGAATATGTTAATGAGTAGTTAATTATTAATGTAAGAAAATGGACAAGAATGAAGAAATGGGAGTTTTCTATTGGTGTGATTGTTAATGCTCTCTTAATTTTCTCACTGTGAATCTCAGAACAAGTCGTTACCTACAAGGAAAATATCTTACAAAATATTCATAAAAATTCTTTCTTTTAACTGACAAAAATTTAAAACACTATGGCTTTCTAGTAAAGCGAAAATTTTAATTTTGAAGTAATTATTCTCTCTATTTTTGTTTTAACGCATTTGAAAAGGAAATTTCTGCTTTTTAGACCTGTTGGGAAAATTTCCAAGAATAACATTTCTAAGCAACGTAAGTTTTCTATTATAACAATAGTTCTTAGAGTACTTTTTACTCTAAGTTGACGTCGTTCATAGTGTTTACTTCACGTGCCCCTATTATTTGTCCCATTCATTATTTATAAAATGGTACGCATTTATTTAAAAGATCGATTTCTATCCACTTAACTCTGAGAAAATTCACTCTTGCTAACATCGGATTACAAAATTAAATTTCTTGTTATCCTTTCAGAATTATTTAAAACATTTAAAACTTTCGTATGTTTATCTGATCATCAGAGTTTTAATTCAGACCCTTAAATCAGTTATTTATACAAAAAGTGGTGTCATAGTATTTCATAGACTATGCAAAGTGTAGAAGCCACTAGTTGATTGAAATTGACATTCGACTCAACTCAGATCCTAACACCATTCGCATTTTTTCTACTAAAAATGCTATTTGCTTAGCTAATACTTTTCGTCTTTCTTTGTCGCTCCTAAATGTACATTATCTGGTGCTTGCGGATGTACATAAGTGTCTTATGCGTTTTAATGTTGTTTCTGACCTCTCCTTAAAATATGTGACCGTCGTATACGTGGTGGATGGTGCACGTTAAATATGTAGGTGCCTTAAATATCCTCATATCGCCATGGTATGGAAGTTATGAGAGTGGGATGCTAGCTCACGTGTTGACCTCGTCATCTGTTTCAAAATAACAAGGTGTTGTCCTCGGTCTTTCCCTTTCGGAACGTCTAAAATAGTTTTGATCCGTTAGTAAAATAGTTTTGATCCGTTAGTAAAATAGTTTTGAACGTCTAAATCTGTTTTGATCCACAATCAATTGAACTTAAAGCTTGCTCAGGCAGTTTTGTAACGCCATTTACCGATTGATTGGGTAGACCAAATAAAATAAAATGTTGACGTCTAAATCGATTAACTAGGATGAACGCCATTCCCCTTCTCACATTTAGTTCAGTTTTCGTTTGTGCTTTTCTCAATTCCACCTTGTATTTATAATAAAGTCCTATAAATTTATTTGATCGATCAATCAGACGATCAAATTAATCTAGCTTTCAAAACACAGGCAATTTCCCAGTTGATTGAGGTAAAACATTCGTGGCTTTCGTCTGTTTATCAAGACGCGTTTACTAAAAAACAGTGATAATTCATTTGATCGACCCCTCATAATCTATTTTCCCGTAACCAGTGACCCTTAGACCGTCTTGTCTACCCTGGTCCACATCCGCATTACTTCTCAACTTCCTCTGCGACTTCTCTCTTTAAACACAGGCAATTTGCCAATTTATTGAATTATGTATTCATGGCCTTCCTCTGGTTTACACAGCGCGTTTACTAACAAAGTGATATTAATTTTGGTAGACCAATCATAACCTATTGAGCCTTAACCATTTGACCGTTGGACAGTTTTTTATCCATGCTAGTCTACAATACTTTTCGACTTCCCCAACCGACTTCGCCCTTGAAAACAAGCAATTTTCCAGTTGATTGAATCGAATGTTCATGGCTTTCATCTGGTTTACTCGACGCGTTTATTAACATGATAATTTACTCATAATCTATTCGGCCATAACCAGTTTACCATTGAACCGTCTTGTCCATCCTGGTCTACAATACTTCTTGACTTTTCCCTCGAAACACAGTTTGCCAGTACATTGAGCTGAATGTCCATAGCCTTCCTCTGGTTTACAAAACGCCTTTACTAACAGGGATAATTTATTTGGTAGACCATTCATAATCTATTCGGCTTTAACCAGTTGACCGTTGGATCGTCTTTCCATCCTGGTCTAGAATACTTCTCGCCTTCCCGTCTCTTCTTAAGCTAAACTATTTCATTCGACACACACATTTCGTCTTTCAGGGAAACGTAGGCAAGAATGCTAATGTCTTCCCCTACGAGGTACGGCACAAAGCCGAGAGCAACAAGCACCGCGTTCGGATCCGTCACCCGACCCCCTAGCAACCTGTAGATCTCGTATTTCTCCCATTTCACTTCGATTTCGTAGCGGGCGGTGATTCGGCTTTAATTACGGAAACCCCGTCATTTCCGAAGCCACGTGCGACTCATTTGTCAGGGCCCGAAAGGAGAGGCGAGTAAATATCCATTTAATCGCATTTTATGACTGCGAGGGATGACGGCAAGCATCCATCATTCGCGCTCACACTTTCTGCGAATAAAATGCCCCCCGCATTTAATTACAGCCCTTGTTTGCAGGATCGCTTTGTGTGCCGCTCAGTTCTTTCCGAGAGCTTTTTAATTGATCTCACTATATTGTTTTTGGTGTTCGTGATTGGGGTGAGGGATGGACGCGTGACAAGGTGGCTCATATTTTAAATACAGGGTGTCCACAAAAGAATGTCCCAGTTTCAATGGTATATTATAACATTTTAATTTGGACTATATACAACGAATCATATATAAAATTGAAGGTAAACTCACCTAGTTTTTCTTACAAATGTTCAATATGTGCACCTTTAGTTATACGGCACACATCCAACCTTAAGTCCAATTCTTACCATAACAGGGGTGGCTTATCTGGATATGTTGAAAGAATGGCTCTTTCCCCAATAAGTAGGAGGTGAACCTGTAAACTTTATTTGGCAACAGGATGGAGCCCCTCCCTTTTGGAATATCTTTGTACGAGAGTGGTTGAACGTCAAAGTCCCGGGCTGTTGGACGGGTCGTAATGGACGAGACGAGCTTTTTTTCGCTGGCCTCCACGTTCACTTGACATAACACCATGCGATTTTAACCTTTGGGGATTTATAAAAGATCTACGTTCCGCCGCTACCTAATGATTTGCCAGAGTTGAGACACAGAATTGAAGATGCTATTGCTCCGGACTTGTTAACCAAAGTGTGGGAAGAATTGGACTTTAGGTTGGATGTGTGATTAAGATGAACATATTGAACATTTGTAAGAAAAACTAGATGAGTTTACCTTCAATTTGATATATGATTTGTTGTAAATAGTATAAATTAAACTGGTTATAATATACCATTGAAACTGGGACATTCTTTTATGGACACCCTCTATTTTGCTGCTATTGGCTATGTAATGGGTGACTTATAGCTTAAAGTATACGTTCGGATCCTTCCGATGCTTAAATTTAGTTCTCATCGGTACAGGCAACACCAGAGTCACTACGGATAGTTTGGTGTTTCTAGCACTGAAATTTCGAATGCCAGGTGTAGCGTCATGGCTGCCCTTCTTCGAAACCTTCTCTGTTAATTGAATTCGCCGTCGATCAAGGAAGAGGCTGGTTAGTTTATGACTGGAGGGGAAAATGAATGTTTAGTAGTCCAACGTTTTTGAACTGTCGCTGAGGCTAGACCTCCACTTGAGATTTCTAGTCTTGGCTACCAAAATATCGCTGCCGCAGAAAATCTACGTGCACACTGCGATAGATAAGTCGTTGAATTAGAACAGTTTTCCGATGGATCTCATTAAAACTACTTGTGCAATCCCTCTTTTGCTTCGGGAAAGAAGTAAACGGAGGAAGTATCGTTATTGGGTACATACAATAACATATCAAAGATTATTGAAAGGGCAGTTTTGCAAGTTTCATTTGAAGATTTATGTGAGCCCCTGCAAAGTTTATTTAGTATTACTGAATGACAAAAAGTATTTTTGATGAATTGTTGGGTATAATGGATCCATCAAAAACAATTTACAATTTCTTTCAATTCTTCTTTTCAATTTTTTAAATGCGTACCTCAGTATCAAGAACTATTAATATTCGTCAATCATCACCTCTGGCAGAATCGTTGTCAGACATTTTACACAAGTACTTGCAGTGTTTTAAACAGACCAGAAGAAGACTGCTTTAGAACTACGTCTAAAGTATCGCAAGTGGGTGCATGTCCAGGAGTGTCCGTGTGATCCCTTGAGCAGAACAACAATCGCGTCGCAGCGAAAAGAGGAACGATTGCAACATTTTAATCGCTGCGATTGTTTAGTCGCAAGCTTGTGCACTTGTATTTGAAGCAATAAGTTTTATTTTTGCGACTGAAAAATCACCTGACTAGAAATCGCAAGTGGAGGCCTAGACTGACAAGGTACTGGAGGGGACTTGACGCTGAGCTCTGGCCCATCTACAAAGAGAGAACCGTTGGATTTTGAACGTAGACTACCGCAGTGCTGGTCTGCTCCGATGAAACCGTGGGACTGAAACCATTGTTTTTTGTTTATTCATTTAGCCTCGAAATTGCCTTAAAATTGAACTTTGTAAATAATGTTTATTTCCAATTAAATGTGCCGTATGTCTTACAGCTTTTCTAACTGTCTAAAATCCAATTACCGCTTAAAGTTAGTACACTGCCTTGTGTTTATGTTAAATTACTTGGCGTTGCTTGACCTTATGACCTTGTACAATAAAACCAACCCAATCAACAATGCAACCTGATATTCCCAACGAAATACCTCACATTTGCATACTTACTATCTTTTGAAAACACTACCTTTCAGTTTTCTGTAACAAATTGCGTAACTTTTCTAAGATGCTTGCAATGGAGTGAAATAGATCCATTTCCATTATTTTATCTTGTTTTATTGCTATTTCTTTCCTGTCTTCGGACCCATCTGTAGCACACAGGTAGTCCTTAAAGTGCCGCTCGCAGCCACAATTTTAAATTTTAAAGTTTGCTTTCCTGTAATAGTTGGACAAGGAAACCCGTTCTACAGGGTTTATTTGAGTTAACACAGGGAAATGTCGCGGTCAGATTTGAAACACGAGAAACGCTGGGTTATTCAGCTAATATAACCATATAAACCAAAACCCACTTTACAAACAAACCGGACACACTGGTCATCGTGGTGTGCACGAGATCTAAATAAAAACCTCGGAATACAATAAATGTATTTGTGCAATATGCACCATCACCTTTAGAAGGTAAGAGAAAGAAATGAACCACCAAGAGCCGTTAATATTAATAAGTTCTGTAGAATCTTGTGAATAGAAGCAATTTTGAATTTCACAGCTATACTAAGCCTTTTTCTTGCACATTTAAAATTATGATTAATACATTAAAAATCCTCGGTGGCGGTCCATACTATAAGTCCTCATGGTCAAAAAATTTTAATTTTTGACTGTGCGGGGAAACAAAAATTTTTAAGTACTGCATCTTTTTACCATCAAGTCGAATAGAACCAGTCTCCTGTTTTTTATTCTGTTTCCTGTTCTGATCTCTCGTTATAGTCTCTTTAAAAACCTTTTTAAGGTTTAAAATAAAAACTTGATGCCACAGATTGCGTCATTCTCAGTCCAATGGTGAATTGATTTTGTATTTCGTATGAGAGAGATTAAGTAGTGTTTCTTTTTTAATTTTTAAAATTCAATATAGAGTAATGTAATAAGCCACAACAACTTTTCCCGCAAAGCTGCTTCGTATTCACCCTTGCACTTCTATTCACACGATTCCACGGTAGATGGTGTAGTGTTCCCCGAAAGGTTTTACTCTTTTGACTAGGGCTATAAGTTTAACTGGCCCGGTATTTTCTTGGCGCGATTCTTATATTTCAGATTACAACTGCTGTACCGGCCGTAGTCTAAGTTCTTTCTTTGTGCAATTCTTATAACTTTCAAGGTATAATTGCTGCAATGGCTGTAGTCTAAATTCTTTCTTGGCGAGATCGTGGTACAACTGATATATCGACCATAGTCTAAGTTCTTTCTAGGAGCAATTCCCATAACTTTCAAGGTATAACTGCTGCATTGGCTGTAGTCTAAATTCTTTCTTGGCGAGATCGTGGTACAACTGATGTACCGGCCGTAGTCTAAGTTCTTTCTAGGTGCAATTCTTATAACTTTCAAGGTATAATTGCTGCAGTGGCTGTAGTCTAAACTCTTTCTTGGCGCGATCGTGGAACAACTGATGTACCGACCATAGTCTAAAGTCTTTCTAGGCGCAATTCTTATAACTTTCAAGGTATAATTGCTGCAGTGGCTGTAGTCTAAATTCTTTCTTGGCGCGATCGTGGAACAACTGATGTACCGGCCATAGTCTAAGTTCTTTCTAGTCGCAATTCCCATAACTTTCAAGGTACAACACTGATGTAACGGCCGTAGTCTAAATTCTTTCTTGGCGCGATCGTGGTCCAACTGATGTACCGGCCATAGTCTAAAGTCTTTCTAGGCGCAATTCCCATAGCTTTCAAGGTATAATTGCTGCAGTGGCTGTAGTCTAAATTCTATCTTGGCGCGATCGTGGTACAACTGATGTACCAGCCGTAGTCTTAAGGTTAAAACGGCTGTCCCGTACTATCTCCCACGACATATTAGCATCCAATCATTTAATCATTTTCTACTACTTCATGGCTTCTGCATTTGAATACATTCTTCCGAAAGTGTGTGGATGTACAGGGAATTACTTTCTGCCCAAGAGAGAGAGAACGGGTATCGCATTAAAAATGAAAGAAACAGAGGGAAGAACCATCCATTGAATATAAGAAAAAAAAAGGATCCTGATCCCAGAAGATAGACGACAGGAGATTTCCGGGAAATATCTTTAAAACGTTCTCCTTCACAGGACCCTCGATGGATACCCTATTTCTTCCTCCTTCCCTTTTTAACCCCTTCGTTTATCTGCCCCTATCTATCAGTGTGGACCGCCGAAATCGTCTGTTAAATAAAATAAAAGTTTCTATAAATCGGGATGGCGACGAGTTGCGAAGTATAAAAAGAGAATCGGATGGGTGGAAAAACAAGTCGGAAGTGAGAACGAGTCCCAAAAAAGTACGGATCTATAAATAAAATAATAGAGAAAAACCGTCTGGAGAGATATAAGGCTATGGTAAATGGTGGGTGATGAAGTGTGTGCTACGAAAACGATTCACAGCCTAACGATCGCTATCACGATCTATTTCCTGAATGAGGCTAATTTTTTTCTTTTTTTACAGATATGTTTCACCTCCGCGTTGGGTCTTTTTTCATTTTTGCTTCTGGTCGTTCCTTTTTTTTTAGTTTTTCGCTCTTCTGTTTCGGGATAAGTATCCGAAAATGACGACCTTAATGTTCGATTAAAACGAAATGACCCGGGATTTGGTATTTATGTACTTGTTACTCGCTCGTAGAATGCGATCTCTTCTGCCGGGGGTGGCGATAAACTGGACGGAGTATATTTCCGGGGTGGAACGGCTGGTGAAGTGGCGGGTTTTTTTTTCGTAGTTTCGTTGCTTTTTTGCTTTGGCTGTTCTGTGACATTTTTAACGATGTGCTGTTTCGAGTGACGCTTCGCTTCATGGCTCTCTGCAATGGCCTTTGGAAACTTGAGTTGGAAGAGTGAAATCCTTTTACGGCGCAGTGAAACCTCAAAACAAGTTTCGCGGTGTGTTAAAAATATAAATTTTAAGACCAATCCAATAGAACAGGATGGTCAACACAGTAATCACAGCACGCAATTCCTTGTCTAAAGCCCTCATGGGCACATCTCCTTTAGGTGTGCACGTGCTTCACATACCCTAGGAATAGTTTCTTTTCTCCCGGGGCTCAATGTCTACAGCAAACAAGGGGGCCATGCTTCCTGGGTACCCAAGCAATCATATGCTTTCATCCCGCCATTCTGTTCCCCGATCCATTTTTGTTCTTTCACGACTTCTTCACTTAAAGTTTTGTGTTTGGCGGAGCTTAGTCAAACTGGTAGAGCTGCAGTCTACGTTTATAGCGGTGTCAACGGTATTGGCGATTTTTTGGCGTATTTCTTGTTGCGAGTTATGGTAGGTTAAGGCAACACATTTGTATTTACGGTTATTGCGGTTTTCATGGCAAACCTCGGCAAACGGAAAGTTTAAATTTTCATTTTGATTATTCTAGAAAGTTCTTTCACAAAATCTGTTAAAGTCGTTTGATTGCATTGGTTCGTTTGAAATTTATTCTTTGATTCCATTGGTTATTTTAATTTAAAAATATCTTTTGATTGCATTGGTCCTTTAAATTTTTTTATGATTTAATTGGTTTGCTTAATGGTTTTTCGCCAGTTGTGGAATTTTTTTTTATATAATTTTTTTCACGGTACACACACACACACACACACAGTTCTGACGTATCAGGTTGTATTATTTCTTGCCATCTGCTAAAACTAATTACTTTATTTTGTAATTTTTTATTACTTTTTGTGGACGTTTTTAAAAATATATTTTTCAAAACGTTCACAAACGTGTTTGGGACCTTTTATTTTGAGTTGTAAAAAGTATTTGTGAAAGAAAAATATTTTTAAAATAATTCTTTCCTTAGAGACTTTGGAAGTGCGCCAAAAATATCGCCATGGCCGTTGCCACCGCTATAAATGTCGACTGCAGCTGTACCTTCAAATATCACCCTTGTGCAATTAAAACGCCAAAACAAACAAACAACCTGATATACCCAAGCGTTCTATTTTCATCTCATTATTTCTGTTTCCCAGTCCTTTTTTCCCCTTTCACGATATTTCTACTTGACGATGTCTTGTGTTTGGTTCATCTCTGCCAAATATGGCCCTTGCTCCAAATAAAAAAACACCAGAAAACAACGAGCTACTTGTAAAGTTACCAGTTATTTGCAGTCTTTTACTCAGTTCTATACTTTTAAGAAATCAGTCGCAAAAGAGCAATCGTATATTTTAGATACAATTCTTCCATAAGGTATCTTCCATGCATGTATGAGGAAAAAGAAAGGATTTCCATGAATTGCAATAGCCTACCCTTTTCCGCCATGTCTTTCCTGACATGGTGACAGACGTGATACCAGAGCGCCTTGCCATCAACAAGATACGGAATGGGACGAATAAATTCAACACCACCTTTGAGAGCCTCTGCTCGGAAGCTTGATATCGGCAACCTGGGCTCAGTAATTTGGTGCGTTGCCTGTCGGTCTTGTCATACGAGGCCTAATTAGACCAGAAGAAGCTAAATATTGACTATAACTAACTACGGTAAATGGAAAACTTGATTGAGTCTTTTCATTCTAAATGTTCTTTCTTGCCGTACGAATGCCAGTTAGACCAGTTAAGAAAAAGAGCTAAATATGGATCAGAATTACTTACGATAAATGGAAAACTTGATTTAGTAGTCATAAAAAAAATCGACACTATCTTGATAACGAGTTATTTCATGATTTTCAAAATTGCTCTGATCTTGATGAAGGAGATATCTTGTTTTACCACTTGGAAGATTAATCCTAATCCTAACAATTTAGTGAATTCAATTAAGATGCTATACGAATGTTTAGTTTACATTTCAAACATTTAAAAGGAAAAGATTTAATGCAAGGTTTTCATTTATCGTAGTTAATTCTAATACCTATTTAGCTGTACTCAGTCGACAATATCGTCAATATGGTCTAATTGTTTCTCGTACGGCAAGAACGAACATTTTAAATGATCAGACTCAATGCAAGTTTTCCATATATCGTAAGTAATTCTAATCCATATTTAGATCTTCTTCTCAATCTGGTCTAATTGGCCCTCGTTCGGCAAGATAGAACATTTTAAATGAACAGACTCAATACAAGTTTTAATGCAATGACGAGATGCCTCGTCGAAGCAACCACTAGGATGGTTAAGAACGAAAACATGTCGCCAGTCAATAAAAAAAACTGTAATTTACTGTACGAATTCAAACAGTTAGGGTGGGTTGTTGGTTTGATTTAGTATGTGGATGACCCCAATGGGCGAAGTAAAACACAGAACCTTGAATTGATTTTACCATCATTCTACGTGGCTAAATCTATACCTTTTTGCGACATTTACGGGGTCTGGCTATTGGTATAATTTCATCAACCAATGATATCGGAGAGGTGTAAGTTATGCCTTATGGTTACTGTTAGTAACGGCTATTGGCAACATTTCGTTACCACTGTTATTAACTGTGGTAACGAAATGTGAAACGAACCGAGGTGAAAAGGCACGCCTTGCAAATAGCGGTTAGGATAGGATTATAGACAGCATTTCGTAAATCAGTAGTGACATTAGTTATGCTTCTTCTGGCAACGATTAGAGAAACAGACGTTTTCCATGACCGGATTGAACAAATTGACCAAAATAATCATCATCGTATCCTTAAAGTAGGACTTGTGAAAGATTTTCAGTACAACGGATTCAGCATGTATATGTTTTATTGAAAGTAAAATGTAGTAATTATTTATAATTTTAAGTCGGTCAATTTATATTTTAATTTCATTACCTGTTTCGATTCTACTGACCGCTTATTTTGAAATTAGAATGTAACATTAAAGGAAAAAAAAAATACACTCACAATTACAGTTATTTTAATCCTCACGCAGTTTTTATCTGATTTTGGGAACGGCGCAGCTTGTCTTATTTTGGACTGGGCCAAACTATCCAATAAATCAATAGTTTTGTTACCTAAACAATAAAAGGTTCAGAGTGTTTTAACCCTCTTGGTGGTTGTTTCAACACAGTATCTCGTCATTAGAGAAACTGACCAGATCTTAATAAACGAGATATCTTGACATCAGGGAAAAAATGATCCGATCTCGTCATCATCAAAAAATCATCCGTATTTTGATGACAATCGAAGCAGGCCTGGTGTACGAATAAATCTTCTCAGATTAGACTAGATGAGATCCTTGACAAGTAACTGCAGAATGCAGTTTTTACTAAAATAGATATATTTATGCCTTTGGGAATTAGACTATCAACTTTAACTATCAAAAAACATCCGATATATCTTACCATTAATAAAATTAGCCTGATCTGTATGGAAAAGATATCCCGTTAAACCACTTACATGATTAATTTAGTAGAGAAACGGAGCTATACATTTTTAAAAAGGGTACAACTGCAGTCTTCATGTATAGCGTTGGCAACGGCCTTGGCGATGTTTTTGGCGCACTTCTAAAGTCGTCAAGGAAATAATTATTTCAAAAATCTTTTTCTTTCACAAATATTTTTCTTTTTACAACGGAAAATGGAAGCTTCAAAACACATTTGAGAATGTTTTGAAAAATGTATTTTTTAAAAACTTTTACAAAAGTAATAAGTTTAAACTGAAATTATTTTTACAAAAGAAAGTTCTTTTTGCAACGTAAAATGAAAGCTCCAAAGTTTTGAAAATATATTTTTTAAAACGTCCGCAAAAAGTAATAAGAAAGTACAAGAAAGTGATTCGTTTTTACGGAATGCAAGATATAATACAACCTAATATGTCGGAACTGTACCATGAAAAAATATTACAATAAAAGAAAATTCCACAACTGGCGAAAAACCATTAAATGAACCAATGAAATCAAAGAAAAAAATTAAAGTAACGATGCAATCAAAGGGTAGTTTAAAATTAAAATAACCACTGGAATCAAAGAAAAAATTTCGAACGAACCAATACAATCAAACGACTCTAAAGGATTTTGAAAAAACTTTCTAGAAAAATTAAATTGTAAATTTAAGAGCTTTCCGTTTGCCGGAGGTTGCCATGAAAACCGCAATAACCGTAAATACAGATGGGCTGACTTAACCTACCATAACTCGCAACTAGAATTGTGCCAAAAAAATCGCCAAAGCCATTTTCACTGCTATAAACGTAGACTGTAGCTGTACCTTAAAAAGCAATAGAAGCAGATCCGTCACAAGTAACCGGGGAATGCAGTTTTTCCCAAAATAAATATACGCATTCCTCTGGAAATTAGATTATCGACTTTAACTAACGAACAAGTCACACTTTAAGAGAGATTAGATTGCAATCAAATTAACACTCTCACAGCAACACACGACCACAGAACGAAAAACAAACTCACTAAGCTAAAGATGTCCCCACGATACCAGCATGCCATAAAACGTGATGGCTGAATAAGTTATACCTTTAAGAGGACAAAGAAGTCCCCAGCATTCTCTTCGCTTAATAGATCTACAAAACTCCGGAAGACCCGCTACAGACAAAAAACAATCTATCCTAACATGACAATTTAGCCGCGACACTACCCATAGAAATCGACGACAGAAAAGGAACGTCTGTCATAGATCGTTGTTCCGCTGAGAATTGAAAAACGCGGAGGATAAAAATTTCACGCTCTCCGAATGTTTCCATCTGGTGGTGTGACGATTAAATGACAGTTTCCATCCTCTTCCCGTTCCCCAGCTGCGGGATTCTTTCGCTCTCCCTCCAAGAGACGCTCTTCGTGGACACCGAAGGAGAACACTCTTCTCTCTTTTTAACTCTTATTCCCCGAAGTGGTTCGGATTTCTCGGTTTGACTTGTTTCCCGAAACTCGGCGATAAAGAGCGCGTGATGAATAATAAAAACGCTTCGATCATTCCTGCGTGACAGTGGGTGTTGATTGTTGCAGTCCGAAAAGAGCTGCTTTTAACGCAGCTGCCAATTCTCTGGCGTTCTAATTCGATTCCTTCCTGGACGCGAATTCGTCTTTTCTGTGTCTCTAAAAGTTCTCTGTGTGCGTATATCCATTACTTGACGGTAGCATGGTTGGCAGAGTGGAGAAAAGCAATCGGATTGTTGCGACTTCGAAACTCGTTTCAACCAAGGATCGTCGTGTACGTAGTGGGCTGGTGTGTGTTAAATACTTTGTGGTCTCAAATCTCCTCACGTTGGTGTGGTTTGAAGAGTTTGGAAAGGGGGGGGGGGGACCAGCTCAGGTGTTGCCATAACCGTGGTTCAAAACGATGAGGCGTTGTCCTAGGATCTTCCCCTTCGGCTGCATCTAGGATCGTAGCCTATAGCCTATTATATTGTTCCAGTGTGACAAAATTCAGCTACTTACCTACAAACAAACATTGTATGGAATTAATGAAGCACCGTTTGGAGCTTGGAACGAAGAACAGTATCCACCAAAGTAATCAGTTAATTAAGGTAGTACTGTAGAATACAATGAGCCGACGGTCCGGGTTCCATCCCGAAGGGAAATACTCGAGGACAACACCTAGTTATTTTGAACTAAGGTGAGGACAACAACAGAGCTGGCACCCCACTCTCTAAACTTTTACACCACGCCAACGAAAGGACATTTGAGGTCAGGGCAGATTTAACGTGCACAAGCCGCATCTGCACGAGGGTCTTTGGTTGGATAGAGTTACGAACTCGCTTCCATCCGGTTGCTTATCCATCTGGGCTACGGGGCCCGGCAGTTCTTGGGATCTCTGTAAATACCACAATTTACCTCATTTAATTGAAGCGAGCTTTGTTTGTTGAAGTCGAATAAATTATTACGCATTGAGAGGTAAACGAAAATCTGAATCATACTCAACTTATTGGGTTTGCCCACCGCGCTATCAGTCTGAGAGCTGTAGCTGGTGCAGCTTCAATTAGTGTAACTTACTCTGGATGTTTTACTCTTGTATCAGTAAAACATTACCTCCATCTATTGAATATAGCTCGTTGTGTTCCTCTCGTACGACGTTATTTAAAATTACCTTACCTTACCATCTATTGACGTGTCTTATGCTTCGCCCTCTAGTACGATTAGAATCCAACCATCCACTAATGGCACCTTTACACATTCACTCTCGTGTTTCGCCTCGTCACTCGACGACATTCGCAACCGGAATGACCGTTTACATACTCCCCGAGTGTTCAGTTCACCAAGTCGAGGCTGATGGACGACGAGGAAGTTGAGGCTGCATCCACCCTGCACTTGTTGATAAACGCGCTCGTTACGTAGTGAACATAGACTGTAGACCGTCAGGTACTGTAGATCCACTGTAGGACGAGGCACCACTGATTGGCGCCTCGTCGGTCTCTTTACAAGCCTTTGACTCGTCCGGCGCGAGTGCTACGAGCTACGAGACGAGTGAACCGACTACACATTTGCCCCGCCACACGCCTCGCGATTTTACTCGCCATTTGCGCGTATGTGTAGATGCGATATAAATAGTTTTCTAATGTAACCTAACGATTTCTACAAACGAGTTTGTTTGTAAACAGCAATATCGTCTACTAGCAGCATAAACGCATTAACTGATACCCTCGGGTGCATATCTCTTAGTTACGTATGGGCTTACGTACAAGGGGGCCGTAGTCCCGGGATATACAAGTGATCCTTTGTCTGTTTCCATCCCATTATCCTATTCCCAATCCCACTTTTTCCCTTCCACATTTTTTCTTTAAATTTGTCTGTTTTGTGTTGGACGCAGCTTGACACAAAAAATATGGCACTTGCGCCACAAAACTCCAGAACAACAAACCATCCGAATCAGTAGAAACTGACTGGCGAAAATTTGGAATGCCGCTTTCTTAGAATATTACTTGCGTACGTTTGAAACCTTTCACACTGCCTGAATCCGGAGGGTTCCACTTCAATGCACTCGTTTCTGCATTCGGCAGTTTCTAAGGGCCGCGGTAGCCTGGTTGGATGTGTAACGGATTAACAATCGAAAGGTTGCGAGTTTGTTACTCGGTTCAGCCCTCGTGTTCACGGGTTCTGATGCACGTTAAATCTTTCGTGTCCTCAAATGTCCAACGTTGGGGTGGTGTGGAAGTTTGGACAGTTAGGTGCCACTTCAGAATAATGATTTCGTCATCTGACCACGATTCAATACTCTAAAAAACTCACGGCTTAAGACTAGCTTTTTTCGACTTTAACACTTAATGCACCCTAAACTAATCGCTGCATCGGAAAAAAAATCTTCTCCGTCTTGTTCCTTGTACAATTTTGAACAAATCATGTTAATTTCGTAATTTTCTTATCCATACTTTCTCGGGAAACCGTCTAAGAATCAAGCGAAAAAGGCGAATTTCAAATCCTGCTGCGTTTGTAACTTTTTTTTAAATATAGAGAGATTTTATCTATCCACAATATGATTTGAAATTCTAAAAATTTTGTTTTACGGTGACCAACCAGAAGTTATTTTGTAATTTTAGAAAATGTGAACTTGAAAACAGATAAAAGATCTAAATAAATGGTAATAATGAAATGTTATGTAGGTTAGGAGGCCACTCTTACTCTGATTGCCTCCTTTGGAAATGACACAAGACACGCAATATCAAGTAATAGACATACAGAATGAAAGTTTTACTGACACAGAAAGAGAAAAATACACTCGGGAACCACCTACAATTCGAGGGTTGCTAGTGCAGTGGACATACCCACTGAGCCATCCATAATCGCAATCATGTTAGTTTAGTTTCCACATAATCGTGTATATACGATACATTTCTATTTGAGACACTGTCGGAAAACGCCGATTGTTTCAACACGACAAAAGCGATTCACCGACGCGAAACCCGACACCGCTGCGTTTGATATCGGTTCCTTCGTGGGAACGTTTCCAGGGGAGGAGTCCCCGATTGCAAACGATCACGGGGTCGCCCGTAATCGCGGATGTGTTTCAACTTCGCTTCCCGTTCGCAGGATCTTCCCAGCGATATCGAATTCACATTCTGTCCCGTGTTTTTCATCCTGGCAACAACTACCTGTCGAACAGTGACTGCCGCTTCCAGTGCTAGCCGGTGAGAGAGAGGGCGGCGTGAATTATCGTCTGCAAAACAATCCCTCTTTTCCGCCACTTTGTCAACGGGTGAACTGGCTTTCGCCGGGCTCTTTGTTTTTTGCTTCGTCCACCCCTGCTGTTTTTAGCTCTCCCCGCCGCAGTTTCGCTTTCGCACACAATGGAAGACGGAAGAATGATGACGTGGGACATTCCTCCTCAGGTAGTCGTCGTCGTTCGAAGGCTCCGCGCCATTTTTCGTCTTCTTTTACGTGCGGGATTCCAACCGGAAGGTGGCGCTCGAGGCGACATTCGTAGAATGATCATGTTATGTCTACCCAAGAATGTCACAATGTACAGTACCAGAGTCACATCAATTCCTTGTCAAATTACGCCGACCAACCGGTCTGATGGTTAAGATGTTAGCCTCTAGATCGGAAGGTTCGTGGTTCGAATACGGATCAGTGCATGGATGTTTGTAAGCGTATGGTGTGGAGGCGGCTGGTGCACATTAAATCTATTGTGGTCGAAAGTCCTCACGCTGGGTTGGTGTGGAAGTTGGGGTGTCATCTGACCGTGGTTCAAAATTCCGTGCTGCTGTCATCGGTTGTTACCCTTATGGGATTAATCCCGGACCGTCGTCAGTAACCCGTTTTGTTGCTCTAGTACGACGATTACCATTACCTTGTCAAATTACGTGGTGGAGTCTTACGATTGGGGATTGATCAAGGACAGTCAACAATAGCCCATTGTGGGCTCCAGTGCTACGTTAATTAAGTATCAGTCTGACCGGCCACACATGAAGGGCTGGTCATGCCAGGGGTATATGCCACTGCACTAGCAACCTGCGAGTTGTAGGTGGTGCAGGTTCGATTCCTCCTAAGATGGTACTTCTCTCTTCCGTGTTTGTAAAAAATTTTCTTGTGTGCACACACGTTTATTGCTTGATGTTGTCTCTTTCGTGTTGGGACTTTTGGACATACTTGTGAATATCAAACCGTTTTATTCCATCTGACTTGTGGAACATCCATTTGTCAATTGAGGTACTTCAGTGCAGTACATGGTACGGAATCCATCTCAGATTGCACTATCCTTTATTGAATGGGGAGGTCGTGGTAGCCCGATTGACAGTGTCGCGAATTAGCAACCGGAATATTGGGAGTTCGAGACCTGGTCCAAACAATGAGCGTCGTGTACGTGTGCGCTGGTGCACGCTACACATGTCGTGACCTTTAACGTAGGTATGTTGTCGAAGCTTGGAGAAAGGGCTCAGGTGTTGCCCTCATCATCTGACCGTGCTTAAAATATACGCGGGGTTGTCCTAGGACCTTTTCCTTTGGGATGGATATCGAATCTTCGCATATAGTCCGGTATATGCTACAGTGCCACGAAAATTCAACTGCCAACCAACCCCCTAATATATGGAAATGTGTGTGTAACTGATAGTTTAAATAACATATTCGGGTTTGCATATTCTCGATTGACTCAGGTACTTGCAACCATAAGGACTCCAAAAGGATAGTTCGGTGTTTCTAGATCTGAAATTTCGATTGATCGGAAGGCATAAGACATTCGACGCGATTATCTCCGAATATTCCAATCGAAAGACGGGAATTGCTTTTTCGGATTTGTTTTGTGACTGGGTATCGCTTGATAAGATTATCGTGTGCGTCATAGCGACTCGAACCATTTCGTACACAAAAAATGAAAATATTTTCTGTAGTGTCTAGAATGATTCGTAGGTATTTAAGTATTGAATTAACGTCGCACTGGAGCAACACAATGGGATATTGGCGATGGTCCGGGATGGGATGCTTCTGAGGAATCCCTCACGCTTTGAACACACATTGGCGAGTTGGTGAAAACCGGCTGTATCGCCAACTGCGAAAACTAGTTGTTTCGGGCCAGGCGAGATAAGACGAAACTCGACGACAGTTTCATAGTAGGGATGCGACATCGGCCAAAAACCATCGATGTTTTTAAAATTCAGTGCATTTAAACTTTTCCCCCCAATTCCTAAAACTGGTTTAGCAACCTCAAAGATTAATGTTCGCCGGGGGAGGGAAAATTGATATGTCTCATTTTCCATGTTTATTAATTTATAAGTAAGATTTTTTTTAACTGTCAAAACAAAGTCAAAAAAATTAATAAGAACAATTGACAAATCTTTTATTTTCAAATTCAATACTACAAAAGAAAATTATGTTTACAACAATTTAACACAGGTTCTACTAACTGTAAGTAGAATTAGGTAAGTACATAACAATAAGTATTGTTACTTATTATTAATTATTTATCAATTTACGGGGGAGAACACAACAAATTTATTTTTTATTTACTGTAAATAAAATATATTGGCGCCAATAATTATAATAGGCCCCAATATATTTGTTATTTACAGTTTGTAAAAAAAGAAGGTTGTTAACTTTTTCCACCTTAAGCCGAAATCTTTTTCTCCAGTTATGGAAAAACTATTTCTGATGGGACATGTGTCGCCATTACTGACAAATACGTAGTTGCAAGGTTATTTTGCTTAACTTTTACTATGGTGCTTTTTTTTATACAAAAATAAGACGTCGACAACGTAGAAACATCGATGTTAAACAAACATTGGCTCCAATAAATCGATGGTAACAATGCTTTTATAAAACATCGATGTTTTCAAAACATCGACATCGATATAGCATCCCTACTTTTCAGACCCTTTACCCTTAGCCGCTTTGGTCTAAAAGTATGTTCTGTTTACTAATTATAAAAATTATGCTACTTTTTTTTTAAATTTTTATAACGGTACTTTTTTTATTTAAAAATAAAACATCGACAAGTATAAACATCGATGTTACAAAAACATTGGCTCCAATACATCGATGTTTTTTTAAAAACATCTATGTTTTGAAAACATTGACATCCCTATTTCGCATCCTATTTCATAGTCTCCTGCTGTCATCTGTTGACTCATATAGGAATCTTTTTATTATCAGTTTTTTTTTCTGCCTCTACATAATTTAGTAAGTTTTAAAATCCGAATTACATATGCAGGATTTCGGACTTTTCCAGATTTTGGATTATTAGCTGTTTTTTTGTTAACAAAAACCCCAATCCAACCCACCACCTACCCGCGCGTCAATTTTCCCGTTCGTTACTGAAGTCCAGAACACATTTGCCAATACTAAAATAGTATTTATATAAATAGGAATAATTTTTTAAAAGGAAAAAATTTTTTTTTGACAGATTGCAACACATTTTTTTACAAATATTCTAATTTTTGTGTGTGGTATTTCCTTTGTACATGTCCATTATTTTGTGTTATTTCATGAATTTGGTCTTTGTTCTTTAAAAACTGTTCTTAAAAGAGTAGGAAAGTAAATGCTGGTTAGCAAATAGTCCAGATTTTGGACAATTCGGGATTTCGGAGTCTGAATTTTGGACTTTGTACTGTATATGCTAAGAGAAATTATTTGGAAAAAAATAAATGTTTTGCTTTAGCTACAAATATATATTAAATACATTATATATGTTTGTGTGACTAATATCCTTAAACAATGAATATGAAATAAAACAACTTTAAATGTTTTTTCCCCTTAAAAATACATGTGTAAAAAATTTCTGTCTCCATAACAGCCCAAATGCAAGTGCTATAACTATAGGATATGAGTTATAAAAAACTTTTTTTCGAAGAAGGATATTAAAAACATTCAAAATAGAATATTTTTTCAATTTAAATTTTATCTTGAGCTCAAATGAGTGAAACAAATCAAGAAATGTATTTGTTTACAAAAAATTACCCCTTTGTTGAATCTTAATACTTATTATTGATAACTGCTATTTCTTAGTTTATATCTACTACTAGTTCTCTATCCCTAACAGTGGCAAGATTATATTAAGTAGGCGATCAAACAAGAGATTTGATTCATAAGAAACTATATTATGAAAATAAAAACACTGCAGGAAATAAGGGCGAATAATTTCCATAATAAACGACGTAATAGATTTATCCTAGCATCTTAAACACATACATACTCATCAACTCTTTCTATTTGACGAGTTTTAGAGTAAGTATCATTTTTTATTGTAAAAATCATAACGAAATGCAATTGATTGACTAAATTTAAAATAACTTCTTCTTCCCCACTTCTTATGCCGCCTGCTTCTTATATCAATTAATACTACGAAGTATTTACAGCAGAAAGTATTACAAAAATAATCATGTAATAATATTTTAAATGTCAACATAATATGCTTAGAATATACAAAAAAATTAGACGGAAAATCATAGTACTCAGCGAGGAAAAAATGGCGATCTTCTTAACAAAGTAGTAGGGTTGCGCGAGAAATTGAGAAGGATTGCCAATTTCGCCAGCCTTCGGTTCTCAAAGCGCTTTATATCGCCAAGGAGTGCTGAAAGCGTGAGGGATTCCGCGGAAGCGTCCGGCATCAACCCCGAAGGGAAAGAGCCAACGAAAACACCACGTAATTTTGAATCATGGTCAGATGAAGAGGTCATACCTGAGCTGGTACCCCACTCTCCAAACTTCCACACCACGCCAACGTGAGAACATTTGAGGGCAAGAAAGATTTAACACGTAAAGATCTTTTTCCGAAAAAGTGAAATTTCTTCCGCGTCTGAGCAAAACTCATACAAATTTTCAGTCTTCAGCCGTGAGTCTTTTTAAAGAGTACCTCTCGGTGTAAATTTTTGCAGTTCGTCGAGGTTTTTTAGAAATTTCAATTTGGTTCTTGATAATATTTTTTTGAAATTCGGGAAAAATCGGGACATTTTCGTTATTTTTTTTAAACTGCCATATCTATATCTTATTACTATTAGTTTTAAATTTTGAATATATCGCAGTATACCTCAGTATGTTTTCTTTTTTTGCGGTACAGTTATTTTTGAAATTGGTTAATAAAAAAATTCGATGCGATCAAAAGTTGGTCATACAAAATTAGGAATCTTTGGATATTTTCGCTAATTTTTGTTAAAACTGTCATATCTGCAGCTTAATACTATTATTTTCGAGCGTAAGCGAGCAGAGTGCGAAGCCCTCGCTATCACGTCATGTACCGGAAAGTCAAATCAGTATTATAAGAATTATTAAGATAGTTTCGCTGTCCAGGAGATTCACTCTGCGAAAGGAATGTTGGTTTGCGAAGCAAACCAAATAGGATTGTGTAATTTGCGATGGATTGTGTAAATGCGATGTAATGGGATTGATTAGTCCCACTAGTGAGATAAAATGATGGTCAACCCATTTGGCGAGATACACACGGGAAAACACAGAAGGAGACATTAAATAGTTCATTTAGTATCACGTTGTAAAGGCTAACTTCAAAATTTTATAAAAATAGATTCAACGGTTGGCCATGAAACTTGCTCTAACATGCAGACACATGGAACGCGAAACCAATTGATTGAGAGACAAAACATATAGTCAAGTTGGAATGGAACGAAAATAATCTTTGTGTATGCCAATACTTTAATTTAATTGATATCGATTCAAGTTTATAATTCTTGTACGAATTTGGGCATAAGAGTCTGGAAAAGTTTTGGAAAATGCTTAAGGGCAATCAATACACAACATAAACGAAACATTCTAAAATGCAATTTGTTATGAAAATGAATAAAGAAGAATGAATAAATTATCTTGGAACACTGCACACACATGGCCTCCCGGAATACTGGTATACCCCATAGAACATTGGGGAATGTTATTTCACAGGAACGTTCGTTCCAGCTAAGTAACATCTATCTACACTCCTTTTATCGTTTGCAGACAATAGAACAGAAAGAACAAAAAAAAATTTCTGTCGGAAACTTTTTCTGAGACACTTTTGTCGGTCTTGAGCGCATCGCTACCGAACTTTTCGTACCATTGGGTTCCATCCGTGTGTGTTGCCCTCACTCCTTTTTTTCCCAACCTTTCTTCTTTCTGGGGACGGAAGAAATTTTATCATTTATTTATTTATTTAGGACTTGTTTTTCGGCAACGGTCTTTTTGATCTTAGTTTGCTTTTATTTGTCCATCCACTTTCAACACTCTTGCTCGTTAGAACTGTTTGTTTCCTGCAGTGACTCGGAATGAATCGATTGTTTTCGTTTTTTGCTCGTCTGGATGATGAATCGATTCATTTGTTGTGGAATTTAACCTAATTGGCCGAATGAATCGATTCTGTTCCATCAAATAGGTCGTAAGCAAAATTAGCTAGCGGAGGTCTATTCCGATGTCCTGATTCTTCGATTTTGTTGGCAATAGAACTATTCCAGTTGTAGATCAGGGATGAATTAGTTTTTGTCATTAGGGTTCATTTGATACAGCCTAAAATGTTTCGTTTCTCTATCGAATTAGTCAAAAAGTTCGCATACTGCAAATGGACTTTAACGTCTCATTGAACTTGATTTAGTTTCTATCCTGGCATATATTCGTTGATGCTATGTTTCTAAAAGATTATGCAACGAAAATGAGACTATGGTCCGCCATGCTTGAGAGTTTGATGGTCATTCTTGCTCATTTCTTGATGTCTTTTATGGTCTTAAGGGCACTGAAAAGTCACAATTCTTCAAAAAATCGAATTTTTTATTTCAATTGCATTTAATAGAGGGCAAAAATACGAATCGATTGATGTATCACTTATTATGTAAAATGCATTTTAAGTTACTAAAATTAAATTTTGAAATTATCCTTTTTGGTTTCGGTTTTAGGTTTGAAGTTTCGGTATTGCCGACGATGGATAATATTTTTTATAATATTTTATACTTTTAGTATATTTTTGTATAAATATACATTTTATTCGATTGGCAACAGGTTTAACTGCGACTGTTATTATATTTAACCGAGAATTTTGTTTACTTGTGCTTAGGAAAGTTCTTATCGGAAAGGTAAGGAGATGCTATTTTGTCGTTTTCTCAAAATGATAAATTTTCATCTTCAGGTGCGCTCTATGAAAAAACTATTACAGCAATCAGTCTGAAATTTTGCATACACATGTATTTCTATTAGGCAATTCAAATATAAACTATTGAGGAAATATGAACACAATTTTTTTAATGGGTAATTAGTAGGTATAAAATCAAAACATTTTCATGAATTGACTTAAATTGTGTCTAAAAAATTGTTTTTCTGGTTATTTTCAACAAAAAATATTTTAATGAATTCAAGAAACATTTCTAGTGACAGGGGAATATGTTGCTACTCAATATATATTAAAGCTTTTTTACAGAGCGCACCCAAAGTGAACTCACTGTATTGAATTTTTTTTCACCAAGTTCTATATAAATGCTCTCTACAAAATATTTTGACTTCTAAAATTTTTATTTTTAGCTTGAATTAGTATTAAAATGCATTACAAACATGTGTGCAAAAATTTATATTGGTACTTATAATAGCTTAAATTTTATATGCATTCGAATATTGGTCACATTTTCATGATTTCTGGCCTATGATGACTTCCCGGTGCCTTAACATGATCCTTGGGCACCATAAAACCCAACCAACCTTATTGTCTTAACCCTCTTAGTGGTTTATCTTCGTGGATAACTGCCTCATTGTGGGCGGACTATGATGCAAAAACCTGTTACAAACCAGTTGAAGCAAGGATTAATTTGTTTTTACTTCTTGATTTTTCATTTGTCCTTGAGGTAGTTGGGCAGTTTTGTGACGGCGAGATATTTCGTCCTTAACAAAATTGATCAGATCCTGGACGAGATATCTCGTCGAAATACTTGGAGGGTTAACCCTTTCAGGGAAGATAGTGTCTCTGGCATCCTTCTGAAATGGTTTTTGTGACAGATAGGTATTTTAGGTTTTTTAAGGGCTAAGGCATGCTTGCAGGTAATGGTAATGGTAATTTTAGTTAATGTAGTACTAGAGTAACACAACGGGCTATTGACGACGGTCTGGGATCAGTCCCTTAAGGGAAAGATGCGAGGACAACACCTCGTAATTTTGAACCACGGTCAGATGACGAAGCAACACCTGAGCTGGCACCCCACTCTCCAATGCATGCATGCAGGTAATTTTATTACATGTCAGCTGTTTCTGAACGTAGCAAAGCTTGTGGGATAAAATATAACTGATACGGTCTCGACAATTTTCATTTTTCTACTTCAATGTTCTGGTGTAAGGTATCCGAACACGTTGAAAATGTCATTTTTGACTAAAAATTCATAAAGCAGTTTTTTTTATCTTATTTGATAGAGTATTTATTTGACTTTCCAAAGTAAATTTGGATTGTTTCTCTAAGTTAATTGGTTGAAGACATATTAAGATTTTAATCAAGGCGAGGAAAAATGAACGTTAAAAGATAAAAAACCTGTTGAAATTTAAATTTTAAAATCCTTTTTTTTTTTGCAAATATAATTTCAGAAAGGTTTCTCAAATGTTTAAATGGTTTCTCTTTGGAAAATAGTGTGAACATTTTTAAAGAGAAGTGAAGAACAAAATTGTTTACACAAACAGTAAAAGCAAGAGAGAGCAAACGATACGCTTAAAACTATTTGAAAATCTGAATTTATATTTTTGCATTATTTCCTCATTTCAAATGTTATAACACAAAAAGTTATTGATGGATTCTCGTAATATTTTTTTAAAACTTGTACTTTATAACTTTGTCTAGTGAATGAAGTAAAATAATTACAATGAGTTGAAAAGTTTTCAAATTTAATATTTCATTTAATTTTTCATTTTTTTAAGAAACTAGGGGGTTTCACCCCCTGCTCGCATACGCACGCCAACCCCCGGGGATTGCTACGCAATGCCATTTGGTTTACAAAGCGCAAACCAAATGGCATTGGTTTGACAACCATTGCAAAAAAAATTGCAATTGTATACATACACATTAAACACATTCAAATTAAATTGTTTTAAATAAAACTATAACAACCTGCTATATCGGATATCGTCATGCTAACTAGCAAAACTCGTCACTCCACTCTTAACGTAGTATAGCAGTTACGAGTTTTGCTAATTAGCATGACGATATAAATAAAAAGGGTTTGCATGAAGGGGATCATAAAATAAATAACAGTCGGGTTGGTAAGATCATGGCGCTAAGGTTAGTTGGGTTTTATGGCGCAAAGATCAAAACACTTCAGACATACAAAATTAGAAAGAGGCCATTCTCTTAAAATGTGTTTAACAAATAAGTTTATATCAAGCGTCAAACATCGTGAGGTTGTCCGGCCAACGCACTAAAGGCGCTTCCTCACGAATAAAGTTTAATTGACCGATTCTAGTTGATCAACTGAAGTTGAATAGGACTTGTATTAGGTTTTATTCACCTCTTTCAATAGAAACTGATCAACAGTTTCAGTTTTAAAACAGTGTCGAAAGCAGTTGTGCGCGAAGTTGTACAGATAGTAACATTTTTGTTAAAAGAACCAAAATCATATTTATTTAACCTAAGCAAAAATCGCAATTTAATTTGTTCTTCAGATCAGCAATAGTAAGACTCGCAATTTCCTTTTTCTTGACACTAGAACTTACCTTTTGTTTTCTCTTGCATTTTTATTTTTATATTTATCCAGTCTGTGGTTCCAAAAACAATCATGATTTCTCTTATGATACAGTTCTAAATATTTTAGCATCACACTTTCTTTTTTCAAAACGTAGAGCTGAATGTGAACTTGACCAGCAGAGACAGAAGAGACGAACATGCGAGTATATATATGTATGGCCAATATGTATGACCTATACGAAGTTTCGCCAGTTTCACATTAAGTCTGTGTATACTGTACATCGTATGTCATAAATTTGTGATAGCTATTTTAATAATAGGGTCCATGTCTCTTGGAAAGAGGTGGATGGTCTTATCCCCGAGAGAAGAAAGTGCTTAAAACTGTGACGTTAGTCGCAGAACAAACAAAGTCTTTACAGAACATTTTTTCTTAATTTTATCAAAATTTTGGCCGATTTTTTTAAATTATAAGTTACGATGTTCTGCTGTGCAAAGCGCGCTCCTTGCCACACCTGCTTTTCTTCCCTACGTCCGGAACAACCTCAATACACCACCCCAATTGACCACAAACACTTTATAAATAACGCATCTAGTTTTCAAAATACTTAACTTCAAAAGTGATCGACATAATTGCAAATTCTGAAAGTATGCCTTGGTTTTAAATAGAGTAAGTTAATTAATTTCGATGTGTGTTTCATTATAAATATGTAATGCATATTTACCCGATAATTGTGTTTAACGTTTGTTTTTGATTTGACTGCAGTTTTCAAAATTCGGATAAAATGCCCCCAGAACAATTGCAATTGCTTGGAGTTGTGTTGCAGAACACTGAATAGAATTCTGCACCTTGGTGTCTTGCCAAACGCTATTTTACCAGCGGATGGAAAATGAAAAGCATTTCAGGAATTCTGAATCATAATAGTCAGTACCGGTTATGTGGTCACCCTCTTAAAAGGTCACCCCGCATATATGGTCAGTTTTTCTAAAGTCCCGTAAAACTTAATAGGGAACATGTGTTAAAGCGCACCGCTTATATAGTCATTTTATTTTCCTGGTTATCGGTTATATGATCGGTTTTTTATCTTTTCAATGAGGCTATTTTTTTAAATACTAATTGTTGTAACATTTCTTGAGGCAGGGACCAACATAGAGAATGACCAGAAGAAAAAAAAAGTATATTTGATTCCAAAGAGGATCTGAATTTATGCCTTTACTTCCCTCCCCTTCCCCCCCATTTTTCTATTGCATTGAATCATTGTCAGCGTTACCCACCTCCTCAATTATTTTCCTCCCCAAGCACAACAGGTGGACATATGTCTGTTTATTGGTTGAAGTTACCTCTCTCTGAAAAGTACATTGAAATTGAGACGAAAATAGTTAAGGAAAATTTTGTTTCATTTGGATCATACGCTGTGATGAATAAGAACGTTCATTTATGTTAAATTTGTTTTGTTTTTTTAGTCTGCTGACAAATTATTCCTCTGCGCAAAATGAAAACGGAAACGAAAAAAACAAATTTAGAATCTGCGATCTTTTATACTGTTGGCATTCCACAAAGAAAACAATAATTAAAATCCATTAAATTCATTTTAAAATGTTCTAGATTGAATTTTAAAATTCGCCGCGACCCAAAAATTACAACAAATTTAGACTACCTGTGTGCCAAATCCCATTATTGTAAGTGCTGTAGATTCGTCAGTAATATGGGTAAATATGGGTCAGATATATATCAGTAAATATGGGTGTCGCGCTTTTGTGGTACCCAACCGATCTTTTAATTCTGTCATAACACCCACTCTATTCCCCAGTCCCTCTTATTGTCCACTTTCACGACATCTCTTACTTGAAGGTGTCTTGTGTTTGACAAAGCTTGGCCATATGTGGTCTTAGCGACAATAAAACCTTAAAAAAAAACAATGTAGCATATCCCAGTCAGCAAGCCCTCGTGTATCAAAAGAAGACTATGTCCACCGAATATTTTAAACAAAATTGTGTTTTTTTTTCTTTCAGTTCGACAGTTTAAATTGCGGCGTCAATGTTTCGAAATTAATTTGATTGTTTTTCTATCTGAAAGCTGATTTTAATTGTTAAGTGATGGTTTCATTTTTGTCAGTCGTGAAAAAAAAGGGTTTTCGTTGGAGACAAGCAAATTTCTAATGGCGATCTATTAATCTCCTATTCTTTTTATAATGTATGAGAAAAATCTAACGTAATTGTTCAAAGTATATCAATTGTTTTGACTAATTTCAAAATTCCGTACACCTTTTCTCTTATTATTTGTAAATCCCGGACAGTCAATAGCCCGATGTGCTGCTCTGGTACGATGTTAATTAAAATTACCTTACCTATTATTTGTATCTCTCGGGAGTACATCTTTAAGTGTGTACGGGCTTCAGAACCCCGAGATACCCTAGTAATCCATTCTTTTCCTATGGGTTTTATTCCCTTTTGTAAACATAGTAAACCAACTCGTGTAAACCAAGTGATCCTTCTGTTCTTTCCATTCTTTCTTTTCACAACTACTTGATATTGTCTGTTTTGTGTTGGGCACAGATTGGCCAAAAAATCACAAAACAACCAACCAACCAACCATCCTTTCTTTTCACAGTTACTTGGCATTGCTTCTTTTTGTGTCTGGCTCAGTTTGGTCAAATATGGCTCTTGCGCCAAAAATCCCCAAACCAACAATCGATTATTTGTACGATGAAATAAAAACTATATAAAATTCGCCATTCAATTTTGATATCTTTATATTACTGGTTGGTTTGGGGTTTTATGGCATCTGGGCTCTATTTGACCATGCTGCACTAGATACAAGACATACAGTATCAAGTTATAGAAGCAGGGCTCGAAATAAGATTTTGAAGCTGGCAGCAAATATTGCTGTGAGCTTTTATAAGCTGGCAGCAAAAACTATTCAGCTCATGGCAAAACCTAAAATTTCCGTAATAACGGTAAGTTGCAGTTGCAAATTTTTCGCTCAACTTTAAAAGAATAAGTAATGCAATGAGAAGAAAAAAGAACTCACTTTTCTTGTAAGCATTCTGCAATTTCATATAAAACCCTAAAATACAACTGAGATTTAAAAAAAAACTACTCAAATAGTATATCATAGACACGTTTATTTCCTTTTCATCAAGTTTACGAAGGCATCAGTTTTCTGAACTGCTCGATCAGCTTTGAAATCTGAAAGCGAAGGACCATCCACACTTATCCTCATTAAGGCACATTGTTTTTTTATAATTATTCTTTAAAAACGAGTATTGGAAAGACGAATAATGAAACATTCGGTTTCCAATACTCGCAGCAAAACTTCCCGTGAGAACCGTAGATGGTCGCGGCGATTTAAGATAAGCTCCTGAATAGAAGTACACACACAATGAAAGTTTTACTGATACGAGAAGGATATACACCCAGCAATGAATGCCCCTGACAAGAATCAGACATGCACCGCCTACAATTCGAATGTTGCTAGCACGGACTGTGCCACGGCGGCTCCTTTATATCATTGAATACATTTAAAGATATTTATCATAACCATTAATAATCAGACAAATTATCTATAATCTTCCTTTTCCATGGTCACATAAAATGTTTTACTTTATTGGATTCTCAAACACATCACCACAATACAAATTTAAGCATGTACGGGACCGGCTTCATGGATGTTACATCTCTGAAGGATTAGATGATCGCAGTCTTAAAAGATTTTGTCCAAATGAAATCGAAATTCCGAGTAAAATCTTAAACTATCATAGGAGCACTCTCATTCAAATTTGCACGTTCCAAGCAGCCGACTTTGTCCCAACTTTGAAGAAGCCAACTGTTAAGCAGTTAAAGTTAAAACTCTTAAAGGGCTGCTGCAAATCATCTCATGCATTAAATTTACCCGTCTCAACTGCGTGATGTATTGAATAGCTGAGCAAACTAGACACCAAGCTTCTCTAGGACTAAATTTTAAGTCACGCTCTCTGCAAATTCTTATTTACCCGACCCTCTCTGCATTTGTTCTAGGTGCATTCGTAAGTGTGGTGAATGGAAACTAAATACACACAGGGTTGATTTTTAAGTGGCCTTATGTAATCAATACACCTGGTTGATATATTTTTAAAGCAAGTGAATTATTAATTTACATGCATTATACAGGAGGCTAAAAAGTCACTAGATCATTAAAAAATAGATTAACACTTTAAAAAAAAAAGTAAAAATTTCTATTTATACGTATTTTCGACCCATTTCACGTTTTCTATCCGTTTTGGACCCTTCTTATGCCAAATCCGCTTCTTGCGCGTTTAGTGTCTGTCCATCTGTCTGTCTATTTTTTTTGTGTGTGTGACCTGTACACGTCCACGCCGTTGAAGATATTTTAACGAAACTTTGTATACTGTAAGTACTTGAATTCATTTAGAGATTGAACTTGATTGCGTCTATACGTCTTCCCGTTCTGTGTTCAAATGCTTGTGTGTTTGTACAGGCATCACATGAATTTTTTTAGAGATATTAGATTGCAATGGGCTTTATTTTATACATCATATAGTAGTTTAGTTAATGCAATATTAAACTTTTCTTTATTGTATTATTTAGATATATTTCATACTAAAACACCTGCGTAAGTATGCTTAAATCAACCATAATTTGGTAGATGTAACCATAATTTGGTAACCATACTAATGTATATTGATAATAACCATACTAATGTATACTGAACTAAGCAATTATTTTTCCCAAAAATATTTTTAATGGAATTTCAGCTCTGATACTTCATTTATTTCGAGTCTTATTTTTGTTCTTTCGCAATGTAAACGATTTCCGAATATTTGAGACAGACGATATTTTTCAACGAACGGGAATAAAACGGAAACTCGCTTTTCGCTCTGAATTAATTTCGTATTTCCAAATTTTGTGCACTTTTTAGTTGCAAGAGGCAACTGTGCAAGATCAAGAGATAATAAACAATAAGTGTACTTGGAAATTATTTTTAAATAGTAATTGTTTGTCGCTTGTTTAAATGGTTGCTGTCTGACCCCAAAATGACGAATATGACTCTTTGGTTTAACACAATCGATTTTGTAGATACGATTGGATTATTTTTACTCGTTGCTCAGTCGTGAATTTCTCCATAGCTATTTTCTCAGGATTACGTATAAATAATCTAAACAAAAAAAATTTGAAAAATTTAATGGCAAAAAAAGTTACATTTTAAAATAGTAAGTGATAGGGACTTTTGGGCCCAACTGTACAAACTATGTATTTAGTAATTAATCTAGAATTTGAAGAATTTACATGCATTGCAATGAGTAATTTGAAGTCGATTCTTAGAAACGTGAATACTACTTTTTAAATTAACTGTTTTGATTTACATAAGCAAGCACAGATAATTTATAAATTATCCAGTTTTGAAAAAATTACTATAAGTGTTTTATGGTTAACTTAAATGAAATTAAAAAACTGTATTTAGTAATTAAATCTAGAATTTGTGTATTTCCATTCATTAAAATGAATACAGTGACGTCAGTTCTTAAAAGCGTGTATATTGCTTTTCAAAGTAACTTTTCTGATTTATAGTAGCATACTTAATTTTACAAAATTGAAATACTTCAAATCATAAATTCAACCTCTGAAACGGCAGACCATGCGTTAAGCATTACACTGTGATATAATTTGTATTTCAGCTATTAAAATACAGGGTGACCATGAAGTCTCTTTATAATTTCAAAAAGTTATTACAGGGGCAAATGAAAAGACAGATAAGTGGAAATTATTACAAAAAGAGACATACACTGAAGAGCCAAAACATGACCACCTACACAAAAACGCGTTCAGCCTCCTTTGGTCTGCAAAACAGCTGCAACTCCCCTGGGCATAGATGCCACAAGTTCTTGGTGCATGATTGGAGACAGGTTGTACCAAATGTCTAAGCAGCGGTCACGCAAAGTCGAGATATTCGGACATGGTGATGTTTGAGCTCTGAGCTGCAGCTCCATGACACCCCAAATGGGCTCTATCGGATTAAGATCTCGCCGAGTTAGGTGGCCAGGACATTAAGTGGAATTCATCAGTATCCTCCTCGGACCACTCCAACACAATCCGAGCCTTGTGACATGGGGCGTTGTCCTGCTGGAAGAATCCATTTCTTGTTGGGAAGACATACGTCGTGTAAGGGTGCAACTGATCCGCAATGATGTTCAAAAAGTTTGCAGCGTTCGTGTTCTGTTCTACCACAACTACGGGTCCCAGAGTCGCCCATGAGAACGTTTCTCAAAGCATAATACCTCCACCACCAGCATGTGTATGACCTGCTGTACAAGAGGGGAGCAACTGTTCACCTGGCAGACGGCGTACCCTGACACGACCATCGACGTGATGAATGAAGAATCGGGATTCATCTGACCAGGCAACTCTTCCACTCATCCATGGTCCAGTCTCGATGTTCCCGGGCCCACTGTAGACGTAGTTGACGATGACGCTTGGTCAACAGAGGAACACGAGTGGGACGTCTACTGCACAGTCTCATATCCAAAAGTGTCGGCTAAACTATGTGTTCCAAAACATTTGCGCATGGACCTGCACTGTATTGGGCTATCAGCTGAGCCACTATCTCGCGCCGATTTTGCTTTACCAAGCGGGACAGTCTCCGACGACCTTTTTCTTTGATGCCGCGTAGATGACCAACACCTTGGCGTTTGATAGAGATTTGCTTTACCAAGCGGGACAGTCTCCAACGACCTTTCCCATCACTCGCAAAAGTAAGTGCAAGACTGATTACTTACCTTCTCCAGCAGCAGTTAAATACCATTTTCACTTAAGCACGTGCCCTCCACGTCATCCAGACGAGTTCATTGAAATATGTGGGATGGTCATAATGTTTTGGCTCGTCAGTGTACATTTAAGTTTCTTTTTGCCTCATTTAATACACCTCTATATGGGCATTATTAGTTGCACGAAACACATCAAGACGGTACTCGATTTCTTGACTGTAGCATACCCTCATCAATGGTGGCACTGGTACCAGTTATCCTCTGCATTAGATTAGTAATGTCCCCACCTTTGTTCGACACACCACATATTGGGGACTCTAATAGGGTTGGTGCTGGGGTCTTTTGCCAATACTTCCAGCTGAGTAAGGCGGTTTGAAATTACTGTGACAACTTTGATGGTGAGATTTACGCTGTTCTTATGGCTGTTGAGGCCCTTGCCAGTAGAAGGGATAAAAAAATTGTTTTATTTATCGACTCAACCGAAGCAATTCAGGCTCTTACTGATAGAAACCACGCGTATCAATGGCAGAGGCACAATGCAAAGAAACTATCAGTCACCTCATTGAGGGTGGTGATGAGATGTTCTCCAGTGGATTCCTAGTCACTGTGGGATAAAGGGTAACAAGGAAGCTGACAGATTGGCTAAATCAGCCCTCTCAATGCCCCAACCTTCTCCACCTCTCCCTTTGCGGAACTGCAGGACTTACATAAAGTCTCAGTTCAAGAAACAAAGAAAACTGCAGTATGAGAGGGAGATACCGAGAAGGAGTTGGGATTGCCTATTGAGTAACAAGGGAAGAATCCATACTGATCTACCAAGAGGGATGGGAGTAGCCTGTTTCCGCTTGTTTACCGGACATGACTATCTCCAACAACACCTACATAAGATTGGGGTGGCTACCTCCCCGATCTGTCCGCTTTGTTGCGATGGACAACACCTTGCGGAGTGCTCTAATTTACAGGCACCAGGGATACTTCTCCCCAAGGACTTTATTCGCTATATTGGACGGCAAGACAGCGTAAGGCCTTGAGCTGGGCGTAGGATAAAAAAAAATATCGGGGACTGCATGTTCGTGGGTTTCTGAATGAAACATTTCCAGACCGATGGATTGGAATGGTGGTCCAATTCCCTGGCCACCTTATTCACAACATATCACACCACTCGACTTCTTTCTATTGACATTGCCATATCATTGTCACCATTGATGAGGGTATGCTACAGCGAAAGTGGCAAGAAATCGAGTACCGTGTGGATTTGCTTTGTGCAACTAATGGTGCTCATGTAGATGAGGGTAAAAAAACTTACATATATACTCCTTTTGTAAATATTTCTACTTATTTGTCGTTTCATATGCCTTTGTAATAATTTTTTGAAATTGTAAAGATACTTTAAGGACACCCTTCTTCTTCGAATGGAAGCAGGCCCCCTCCGTACCGAGTTATTTAAAACCCACAGCGGATTAGCCGAAGCCAGGGAACGCCTCTAATGAGAAACATGAGAAGTAGGCCCTGTGACGCGCCGTCCGAAAAGCCCTCGTCTGCCCTGGGTGGGCGCGACGGGGAGTAGACGTGGCCGACACGTGGTTGTGTGAACTGAAGATATGTGGTCCGGCTCGTTATTATAGTTAGTCCCGCGGAAAACATTAAAAATTTTACTAGCTCTGAAATAAAGAACTCAAGAAAAATCAAACATTTCTTTATTTTCTCCTAATATTTTGAACTCTAAATATGGTTATCGATAGTTCTCGTTTGGCCAAATATGGCCCAGGTGCCATAGAAACTCAAAGCAACTATTCGCAATCCATGCAAACCAACTTCTGAGCGTTTTAGGGTCACAATATCCCGGTTGCAAAAGTAAGGGATTATCAATTAAAATTAATGGTTGCGAGTTGGAATCCTATCATCCAAGACCAACATGTACAAGGAGGGGGGGGGCACGTTTAATCTGTCACAGCCTCAAATGTCCTCACGTCGGCCTGGTGTGGACGTATGGAGAGTGTTGTGCAAGTTCAAGTGTGACCTCGTCATCTGACTATGGTTCAAAATTACGTGTATTGTCCTCGGACTTTCTCCTGCGGGGTACTTCCCAGACCGTCGCCAATAGCCCGTTGTGTCGCTCCAATACTAAAAGATCTACCTCGAGACTCAAATGATTAGTATTTTTAACTAACGCCACACTGGAGCTACACAGCGGAGTATTGGTGATGGCTCGGGATCAACTCCTAAAGGAAGTTTGATGGGTATTTTTAATTAGCGTCGTACTGGAGCAACACAACGGGTTATTGACGACGGTACGGGATCAATCCTCAAGGCAAAGATCCTAGGACAGCACCACGTTATTTTGAACCACGGTCAGATGACGAGGCAACACCTGATCTGACACTCCACTCTCCAAACTTCCACACCAACTCAACGTGTGGACTTTCGGCCACGACAGATTTAACGTGCACCAGCCTCCCTTTGTGTACGACTGTGTTTGTTGGATTTGAACTCGCAATACCCCGGTTGGTAATCCATTAATCTTCCAACTTCTTAAGGTAAGGTTTCGAGAACTACACCCCGCAATTTTGACCAACGGTCAAGAGACCCACATATATTAAAGTGCCTCAATTGATTCGCGGCGGTGGACGTCGCTGAAGGCCAAGAAGCGTCGACATAACCGGAAATAGACATCCGCCCTCCAATCCACGCACTTCATCAGTTCACTCGAGCACACTGTCATCTGTCATTCCACCTCGTAGGTGTAGGCTTCTTATCAGCGGGCGTGCACACCCTTTTCTAGGCCGGCGAAGCCAAACAAGGGCCTAAACCCTTTTAAGGGCTCTACCTGGAGTCCGACAATGAGATTATCTGACCCGTACAACGGCCGGGAAATTAGGGTTCGCTCTCGGATGGATGTGTGCTGCGGCGTAATTGGCCCCAGTCTCATTCAATTGCGTTCCCAGTTAGTGCTGCGATTGTGGTCTTATGCTCAGATGGATCCCTCGCGGGGAAGAGTGGGGCAAGTACGCCGCGACTGTTGGGTTGGGATTGGAGGGGAAGGACCCTGGGGATGCCTTTCACGTCGGACCTGGAGTTCTAGTAAAACTGACTGCTTCTATGCACGTGGAAATGGGCATAGGTGTTGATACTCATACTACTATGTAAATGTGTTGGAAGTATCAAAGAGCTGAGTGAAGTTCGTAAGTAAAGACGACTTTAATAAAATACACATAGTACATGAAACTTGATGAAATATTGCAGCATGGTAGTCGATTATAGCGAACAACAAGTGAAGATAGATATTTTAATTAACGTCACACTCTGGTAAGGTAAGGTAATTTTAATTAACGTCGTACTAGAGCATCACAACGGGCTATTGACGGCGGTCCAGGATCAATCCCCTAAGGCAAAAATCTGAGATAAAAAACCACGTCATTTTGAACCACGGTCAGATGACGAGGCAACACCTGAGCTGCCACCCCACTGTCCAAACTTCCATACCAACACGACATGAGGACTTTGGGTCACGACAGATTTAAGGTGCACCAGCCGCCTCTACACCATACGCTTACAAGCATCCATGCACGGACCCGTATTCGAACCAGGAACCTTCCTATCTCGAATCTGTCTCGTCCACGGTCTCTTTATCTTCACATTTACACATATTAGACTTTGCAAACAATCTATGTTGGTATTCCCCTATGCCCCGTCAGCAGTTGATCTATCTCGAATGATCCTTGGAGTCTCCTAGTTGAGTGTTGCATAAGTGTGCAACCTGTGTGCCAAATCCCATTACTGTAAGTGCCATAGATTCATCAGGTAATGGTAATTTTTAGTTAACGTCGTACTAGAGCAACACAACGGGCTATTGACGACGGTCCGGGATCAGTCCCTTAAGGGAAAGATCCGAGGACAACACCTCGTAATTTTGAACCACGGTCAGATGACGAAGCAACACCTGAGCTGGCACCCCACTCTCCAAACTTCCACGCCAACCCAACGATAGATTCATCAGGACTTTGCGTGCAAGAAACAAACACTTCCTTTTATAATAGTAGAGATGCACTGTTCTTCCCTTGGTGGAGTTATCTCAACGTAATTGCCACTCTTTTAACTGCTCCTCCTTCAGAAGTACTTTTATGTTCTCCCTGGATCGTTACATCTATATTCGCGTTCGTTCCCGACGTACCGTAACAAATAAAAAAGAATCCAACACATTCCCTCCAGACGCCATGCTGCATCCCATGGATTCGAACCAGGAACCTTTCCATGCAGAAGCCAGTATCCCGACCTCTATAACGATTGGGCATAATATATATATATATATTCTAATATCTCGATTCCTGAAAATATCCATCCTGGGTGTATCTCTCTTCTGTGTGAAAACTTTACTTTTGCATTTACTTGATGGAACAGACACTGCTTTTCGCACATATGAGCCAGATTAACCATAAAAACCAACCAAATAACAGTATAAAATCTCGGGACCACTCACAAGCTTAATGGTTAGACAGCCACATATTGTTCTTAAAATTCAAGGACATATTACTATATTGGTAAAGAAGTCTAGAACTCGTTATCCATGTAGGTTGAATGATGGAATACTACGTGCATGCAACCCATACGCTTAAACGAAAAAAAAAACACCGGAAAGTGTTCTACTGATTTCCAATAAACGTATACGTGCTATAACTACGAATTTTAAATTTGTAAATAAAATACCCTTAAAGAGGTTCCATTATTTGACCCATAAAATTTCCGTGTTTTTGGTTGTATCACTGTTTTTGTGAAGCAGTCGATAAAGGGTGGAAATGGAAATGAATTCGATATTAGAGGAAGGGTTATTTTTTATATAATGCAAGAGTTCTGTCTGTCTACCCGATAACTGGTTCAGACAGTCTGTCTCTATTTTTCTGTTGCCGTAAAAACGGATTTTATACTATTTTTCAAATGACATCTATGGAGAAATGTTTTCAAGTTGTCCAGTTAGAGGAACTTAATGACAATATGAAACATTTGCTAAGATTTTTAATGGTCGAGAAGATACTACCTTTTGCGAAAAACAACATAAAATCAAGTCATTCCTTGATCAAAATGAACGAACCAGTTATCTAAGGCGACCACCAACTGAATGTCGGTAGCAGTTCTCGTGGTAGACTGACGGTAGTTAGATTAATTTTTGTAGTTCACTGCATGTCACAACACACAAAGCGGAAACGTTCAACTAAAGTATCTCACCATCAGCTTTTGAAGAGATTCTGAATTCTTATCGGTTGCCTCGGTAACACACACGGTTGGAAGAGTGATGGGTTTGTTCGAGTGGGCTGGTGCACGTTAATTTCATCGTGGTCTTAAATGTCCTCACTTGGAAGTTTGGAGAGTGGGATACCAGCACAGATATGACCTCGTCGTCTGGTCATTGTTCAAAATGACGTAGGGGTTTGATCCCGGACTGTTGCCAATATCCCGCTATGTTGCTCCAGTGCGACGTTAATTAACTACCTACCAACCAGTCTGTCATGTGAGTTGGGGATGGTGCACGTTAAATTCATTTTGGCCTCAAATGCTCTCAAGTTCGTGTGATCTCGTCAACTGACCGTGGTTGAAAAGGACGACATGTACCCGCATCCTTCTTTTTGGGACGAATCCGTCTGGTCCCCGTCGTGTTGCTCCAGATCGACGTTGATTCAAATACCCACCTACCTGACCTGCCTGTTAAAACGGAAGCGCCATCTAGTGAGACAAATCGGAACACAAAGGGGTGGACTTGCTCCGTTTTCCCTCGCAGGAAGCCCTCGGCATCGAATAGGAAATGTGTCGTCTTTTGTTTGTGTCGGCTTCTTTTAATCACATTCTTGGATATCTATGAGCCGGCAGAGGTGGAGTGAAGGACGGAAGGTTCGATATCAGATTTGTAACTCCGCAAGACCTGACCATAAACAAAACGGAGACCGGGGAATCTGTTTTCCCGTATGTTCTGTGTATCGTGCCTCTTATCGATAAATGTATGAGTTATTGCGGCGCTCCACTGCAATGGGTCGCCTAATGGAATAGTCGAGGTCCAATTGTGCTCAGGGATATAGGGTCGGGTGGAATGAAAGCTGAATGTGAAGTGCGTTCATTTCTAATAAATACAGGAAGAAAAGTATCACAATGAACTAGAAGTGTTGGCTGAGATTAAGTAATTTATCTAGCCGATATTCATGTCATGTAAAAGCGTTACTTTTGATCTACCTTTCTATATTAAAAAAAAAGTTACCGACACAATGTAAACTACATGGGATTACGTAGCAATCACCAGGGTTTGACGAGCGAAGGCGAGGAGGGGGAGGTGCCCCTTAGTTTGAGAAATAGATGTTCTCGTCTGGTTTAACCAGCTCTTCCACAAATAACAGTGTGGATACGGACATTACTCGAACGATAAATAAGTTGTTGTGAATATAATAATCTCAGACCTGCATACTAGGTACAGCTCACCCAATATATTTTTTCTGGCCCGTATTACAGATACGGCCCTCTAGATAGGTCAAACCGGTCTGCATTCCAGGTACTTACGTGGAATTATGGACAGGTTTACCCACCCAAGCTAGATATGGCCTTCAACTTTTCATATCCGAAGACCACATACGGTCTTCTGAATAATTTTTTAAGACAGTGCTCCATATACGGCCCTCCAAATAAATCAAACCGATACGCAGAGCAGATCCGTCCCTCCAAATAAGTCAAACTGATACGCAGTCCAGATACGTCCCTCCAAATAAGTCAAATCGATTCGCAGTCGAGATACGACCCTCCAAATATGCCAAACCGATACGCAGTCCAGATACGGCCCTCCGGTCTGACCCCCCCCCCTATGCTAGACATGTTTTTCCAAATAGGTTAAACCGGCCCGAAGTCTAGAAACGGCCTTCTGTACAAGTTCACCAAGCCCGCAATTCAGATATTGCCCTATAGATATATGACCCTCAAAATAGGTTAAACAGACACAAAGTTTAAATTAATTTGGACAGGTTTACCTACTCCGCAGTCTAGGTATGGTCCTAGGTGCAAGTTCATCCAGCATGCTCTTCAGATACGGCCTTTCGGTTCAGACCTACCCAACCCCACGTTAGATCTGGCCTTCCAAATAGGTTAAACTAGCCCCAAGTCTAGATACGGCCTTCTGTGCAGGTCCACCATGCCCCAGCTTCAGATATTGCCATATAAATATTTTCATTTAGCCTGCAGTCCATATGTGGCACTTCAAATAGGTTAAACAGGAAGTCTGTAATAAAGTAGTAGTATTGACCCATTGCTATTTTCTAATGAACGAGCAGAATTGCCCAGCGTTGCTCGGGTAGACTAATCACTTTTTTTTTTCATACAAAAATGCAAACATCATGAATGCAATCATGAGGAATATAAATTTTTAACATCGCTCTAACTTTTTCATTGCTTTTACAATTTACTTCGGACGCAAATATGTATACATGATATATCCGTCCCTCAAATCCATTTCATATTCATCGCACCTTCTGTTGTAAGACAAACTACAAAAGTTTTTTTTTTGGTGCTACAGAAGTTGAATTAGAAATATATTTGAACTACAACACACACACACACACATATGTGGCTACCCGTTTTAATATAACGTAATTTATCTTATTTTAAAATAATTTTGTTTTAACCAGTCATTTTTTTTAAAAAGTTACACACCTTCCTTAAAAAGGTTCTGTTTTGTTTACTTTTTTATTTTTATGACAGAATTCTACATACCATTAACAATTATAAACCATTACGCATTCAAACAAAGACTTAAGGTCGGCATATACATATACCGCCAAGGCATTACCCCCATGTGTAATATTTTTCAAAAAATAAAATAATTAATTAAAATTCTCCTAAATAATCCATCTGTAATACGTACAATTTTGTAATATTTCAAATTCTGTACTATGTAAAATCCTGGAACACATAAATACAAACAGAAACAAAATTCCAATCCTTGAAAAAATACAGAATTTTTTAAAAAACGAAAGATATGAGCATGCGCGTCCAATTTCTACTTCCTGAATATATTTCGAAACAGAGCAATTCGAAAAAAGAGCAAGACAGAAAATATTAATAGACACTAACGAATAATTTGCAAAAATTAAATAACCCCAAAAAATAATAATAAAAAACCCCACTCGAATTTACTAAACTTAGAAATGCTGAAATATGACCGCAACGTTTTGTTGCCTCAACTGAACTACACATTCGCTTTTAGAAAAAGAATATAAACTGATTTTATTCAGCCATGTAGGATTTAACTTGTTAACTAGTTAAATGTGTTGACTTTATTTAAATTCATACATGAAGCAGTTGCAATGAGCTAGTAAAGTCGGCTTTAAAACGATAAACCGTTAATACTTTTATGAAGCGAATATCATGTTATGTCAATTTAATAAAAGAAAATAAATTTGAAGTCAGCCACATTCTAGAATGATACGTCTTCTTTCTATTAAAATCCAACTCGTCTCTTATATCATCACACGAAGGTGATCAGGATCAGAAAGTGCATATTTTTAATAAGTTTTGTTTACGGGGATGAGATTATTGTTACCGTAGAGCGGGGGAAGGTATTTGCAGTCGTATGTATTTGTTATCGAACGGGTCGTATTTGACAAAGGAGAAATGGAAAATTATCACTGATCGTAATCGTGATCGATATATTCTCTTATATGTACTTGATGAAGATCAATATAAAAATATGAGTAAAACTTGGGAAGAGGCAAATTTTAATGTGTTTTCGATTAAGAGAAAGTTCAATAAAATGTTTTTATTAAAACGCCTAGCGGTTTCGACGAGATATCTTGTTTATCAAGTTCTGACCAATTTAAATATTGGCGACATATCTTGTCAACAAGACATTGCTGATGTTTCGATGATGACTAGATCAAGATCTAGTCAGTTTTCTTCTAACGATCGCGATCATGTTTCGTTTTATTGACGAGATATTTCTCTTCGAACCAGATCTGGTCAGTTTCTAAAATCTCGACTGGACGACCCATATGGAGGGTTAAAAAGCCAACGACTCTGCACATTCTTTGGACATACTACCGGTATTAGAAATCTTTTATATTCCCTTGTAGGTTCCCTTACGATAGCTTAAACTTGAGGTAACTATTTAATTATGTAGAACGCGGCATTCGAAAAAAAATGCGCTTCACATACACAAAAAAAAACAATCTCGAAAGTTTGAACAAAATTAAATTGTTTCTTAATAAAATAGATCGCCGCGAAACTTCAAATGTACAAAAAAAACTAACGATAACGCGCAACAATACTTTTTCACTTTAGGTAAATAACAGTCTTCAACGACTAATTAATCACAGGTGCAAAAAAGCAATACTCGGCGTGGTGTCAAAAGTAAATTAAACACCCTTACAATTTCGAGGCAAGTGAGAAAAAAACTCCAGAAGAGCAGGTGTTAAAGAATAATAGTGGCTGCCAAAGGGCACGATTTAATTGCCGAAAAGAAATTCAAAAACCGTTTTTTTTCCGTGCTCCCTCATAGAAACAATGGCCGTTTTATTCGAATTTTCTTTCACAAAAAGTATTATCATCACGCCAGGGCTATGGAGCGGCCTTTTTTTGTGTGCGCTGGATAGCAATTCTTTTATTTGCTTTCAAAATAAATATTTTCTTGCTTTTTGATTTCAATTTTTCTCAACAATGGAGGACATTTCCGTGTGTTTAGTGTGGGTGTGCGAATATTCTTTTTGTGAACCGAAATTCTGTTAATAGCTTGGAGATTAAAAAAGTAACGTAAATTAAAAGTATGCTTCTCGTGCATTGTTCAGGTTGCGTGTTTTTTCCCTTCTCAATGTTTTTCGAGATTCGAGGATTGAATTGGTTTCTTTTCAAAATTCGTGTTTTTCAGATAACTGACTAATCTGCTGGTGAAAGGTAATTATCGTTATTCGGGTATGTAAGATATACTACGATTCGCTGGGTTTTTTTAAAACAATTTTATTACATTGTGAATCGTCACTTAATTGACAGAAAAAAGGATGAATTAGAAACGTAAAACCTCAATTATTTCTTTAGTATTAGCCGTTGTATTTACTATAAGAGTGGTTAGAAAGAAATATTTTAATTTTTATGAATTTAAAACTTTTTAAATTAAATTAGTTTGTATAAATTTTGCTACGCTTATACCAAAGTAAAATTTTACAAACTATTGATAACGTAACATTTTTAAAGTTTAATTTTAATAATATTCCTTTGAAACTATTTAAAATTCTTTAATTGCAATCTCTCATAAATAATTAGACTCCAATCAAAAATTTAAATTCAAATATTAAAAATGGTGTTTGGAGGAAAAGCTTAGGTATTTACAAATATCTAAAATCTATTGTACTTTTTAAATAGATATCGTGATAATTCAAGGGCGCTAGTTCAATCAATTTCTTATACTTTGACGCCTCATTTGAATATCAGAGAGGGTTATTGGTATGTCAGCAGTCTTAACATGTATACAGAAGGTATTATTACAATAGAAAAATTAACTAATTTTCTAAAGGTAATTTATATGCTACAAAACCAAAAAAAGGCTTAGACCATTTAGAGGTGGGTAGATATCTAACCATAGATAGTACTTAGCGAGACGTTTGTCTATCAAAAATACTTCATTATGGAGATGGGATGCATTGCTATGTAAACAATGTTAATTTTTTGTAGTGGTATCTAAATTCAGTACAATACTCTACACCCCAATTTAGCAGAGGGTTAATCCGGTACATTCTACCACTCTTTAAATTATTGTCAATTGCGTGGTATGGTATTTGGTATTTTTAATTAACGGACAACTGGAGCAACACAACAAGCTATTGGCGGTGGTCCGGTATAAGAAGGGTTATTGGTAATTAATGTCGTAGTAACACAACGAACTATCGACAACGGTTCGGGACCAATCCCCTAAGGGAAAGATCCGAGGATAATACCACGTAATTTTGAACCACGGTCAAATGACGAGGTAACACCTGAGCTGGCACCCCACTCTCCAAACTTCCACACCCACCCAACGTGAAGACTTTCAGCCAGTCCATTGCGTGCTAGTTGTATTGTGATCACATGTGTACTTTAGTATGCGTTAATGGACGATTTGACCGTGGACTGTCTTCTGTTGCCTTTAAAAAGCGCAGAGTGGCACGAAGATTGAAACCGTGATAGGAATAGAAGCAGCGTCTCTTATTTAGTGATAAGAAGTCACCTGTTCACCGCAGACCATTCATCATAGTGCGTGAAAACTTGCGTACCTGGAAATTGTCAGAAGCACCAACAGGCTTGGTTTTGAAAGCAAGAGTGTTCATAATCATGTTCGCCAGTTACCCATTTAGCAAGGAGTGAAAGAAAATGCAACTCCAGTCTACCAAAAATCAGTTTAAGGGGGATATAGGATACTCTACTATATGTATTGAAAGTTAATTTTTGTCGTGATATCCTAAAAGAGCTTATTAATTTTTTTAAAGCTTAATTATTCAGAAATAGACTTAAAAAAAAAGAGGTTGCTAGTTGAATTACCGAGGAGCAACACAGTGGGCTATTAACCGTCTAGAATAGCTCCAGGGTGGCGTTAATTAAAATACTTATAAATTCTCGATGGTTCAGCATCCAATTTGACGATATAAAATCCTCATTGCCTACCTGAAAGTCCACATGTACTACCTAAGATCCTGGCTTGTTCGACGGAAAATCTCACTCAATGTCGATAAGACAGCGGCCATCATATTCCTTCGTAAAAACCGATCGAAACTCCCCATGCTTCAACTTTACGGTCAACTTATCCCCTAGTCTACTCAAACTAAATACCTAGGACTTGATCTAGACTCTGTTCAGTTGGAAACCTCACATCCAATACCTCCAAAATAAACCCGTTAAGTCCCAAGAATTTTATACTCTCCTACGTGTCGGAGTTCTTCCCTATCCCTCGAAAACAAAAAACTCATTTTCCATTACTTTGTCAAGCCAATCATAACATATCCCACCCCGGCAAAAAAAGTGACACAAAAAATAAAAATTTTGATCTTATGTCATTGAAAAATATGTATGAGGTGCCCCAGCGTATTATATTACTATTCTATAGAATATAATTAAAGTTACCACCATAAATACTTACCTATAATTTAAAAGAAGCTTATACTATTTCAATGTAAGTTTTATAGTATCTTTCAAGTTGATGTTTCTCGAATTCTGCAATTTTGAGTTGTGTCTCTTTTCTTGACGGGGTGCGATATGCTAGCCCAATCTGAGGGGCGACTAATGAAACTAATCTCAAACGTATGGAGCAATTGGAAACCCACTTCCTCAGACAAATTACAATATCCAGATGGTATTAATGAAATGATGCTATCCTCAAAGCCCTCAATATCCTAACCCTTCGAAAATTTATTCAAAAAATTTCAAGCAAATTCTTTGCAAATATGTACAAAATTAACAACGCATCTATCTAGGAAATAAAAACCTATGACTCAACCCTTCCTCAAAACAAATATATGTACCAAGAAACACCCATACTCCGGACGGTTGAAATCCCCGACTCGTCCACTCATTCCTAATTTAATATTGCATTAATGAGCTACTTATCATGACTACTACTCTCCAAATATTTAAAATTACTTATTTTTATTACTTTTCTACTATCCTCTAAATTCATACTTTATCAATCAAGGCAAGTTCCATTACGTCAAGTCTACCGTCAATACCGGAGATTAAGGCCCCTTAGGGGAAATATGCTCCAGAACCTATTAACACAGTCCATTGCGAAGATTTTATTCAAGATTTCATTAGATCCTTGGACAACACATCGTCAGTTTGAACTATGGTCAGAGAGCGAGATTAACAACATAGCTGGAACACCACTCTCCAAACTTCCTCACCATGGCAACGTGAAGATATTTCAGGCCACGATAGATTGAACGTCCACCAGCCCTGCGTACACTAGCATTTGGTTGGATTGTGTTTCCAACTCGCGTAACCCTCCTATGACTGCAACCGACTCTGATCAAACCTGAAATTTTGAACTGTCATGCAAATTAATATGCAAATCCTGTCTTGTACACTGTAACCGAGGTAAGGGAATTTTAATTAACATCGTACTAGAGCAACACAACAGGCTATTGACAACGGTCCGGGATCAATCCCCTAAGGGAAAGAACCGACTACACCACGTAGTTTTGAACCACAGTCAGATGACGAAGCAACACCTGAGCTGGCACCCCACTCTCCAAACGTCCACACCATCCCAACGTGAGGACTTTCAGCCACGACAGATTTAAGGTGCGCCAGCCGCCTCTACACCATACGCTTACAAATATCCACGCACTGACCCGGATTCGAACGAGGAACCTTCCTATCTAGAGACTCACACCTTAACCACCAGACCGGTTGGTCGGCAATAGTCACCAAGAACCCAGCTTGACACACTGTAAATATACATCCGAATTTACATGCCTTGTTCTTTATGCTTGTTCACTATATCGTGTTTGTGAAGGGATTTTATTTCAGTTAACTTTCTTCGTATAAGTGGCGGTGGCAAGAGACCTCCGTTCGCTGAAATGCTTCTCCTTCATCCAGGCTACCGCATCCCTCACACGAAAGACACAATTTGCTTTATTACTTTTAGTTGACGCTGTTAAAAGTGTCACTTTGCTTCACAAGAATCGTAATCAAAAACGCTCCGCACGCAATGCCCTAAGGATGGCGTGCCAAGGGTGAAATGGTAGACGAGGCCTCATCTTTCCATTCATCAGCAGGTCCACTCAATCGGCAGCAATTAATTCCGTTAAGAGCCAACAAATTCATTTGTTAGCCCTGATGGATGTTTTAAGCGATTCGCAGTTTCCACTGCCGGACTAATTGCTTCGCGGGGCTTGATTTGTGTAACGCGATACATTTGCTTCCCCCGACTTCACGGAAGCATTCGATTGTTGGAGGGATTCGATTGTACGGACTCCTCGATGGAAGGGAAGAGACGGTATCTTTTTTAGCGATTTGTTAGGGCAGCCATTGTATAAGCAGGTAAGCGTGCATATGAAAGTGCAGAAGGTTGATGCTTTTCAAATACTTTTGAAAATGCCCTAAACCCTTTTAGCTCTTTTTCCCACGAGGTATATCGTTGTTTGAATTTGGTAATGCTTTAATTAACGTCGTACAAGAGCACACAACGGGCTGTTGACGACGGTCCGGGTAAAGGTAATTTTAGTTAACGTCGTACTAGAGCAACACAACGGGCAATTGACGACGGTCCGGGATCAATCCCCTAAGGGAAATATCCCAGGACAATACGGGGTGTGGAAGTTTGGAGAGAGGGGTGCCAGCTGAGGTGTTGCTTCGTCATCTGACCGTGGTTCAAAATGACGAGGTGTCGTCCTAGGAATTTTCCTTAAAGTAATTGATCCCGGAACGTCGTCAATAGTCCGTTGTGTTGCTCTTGTACGACGTTAATTAAAAATTACCAAACTACTAAAAAAATTAAAACAAACCAAAAAAATTAAAGTTACCCAGGACAACAAACGTTATTCTGATCGACGGTCAGATGACAAGGCAACACCTGAACATCTTTATTGAAAAAACTGTCCAGATTTTGATGGTAGGTAGGTATTTAACTAACGTCGCACTGTAGCACCACAACGGGTTATTAGCGATGGTCCGAGATCCGATCCTCGTCGTCTGAACACGGTACAAAATTACGTTGTATTATGCTCGGGTCTTTCCTTTCGGGTTTGATCCTGGACCATCGCCAATACCCCGTTCTGTTACTGGTGCAACGTGAATCAAAATATTTACCTATCTGGATCCAATTTCGAGGAAACCACCACGTCAATTTGAGCCACGAACAGATGACGAGGCCACACCTGAGCTGGCACCCTACTTTCTAAACTTTTACAACACGCCAACGTTAGGACATTGGATGCCACGCCAGATTGAACGTGCACCATCCCCCTTCATACAGAACGGTCTTTGGTTTGAATCAAATTCCCAACCCCCTGGTTGCTAATCGGTTACTATTACAACCAGTCTGCCGCGGCACCCGCTTTTGATGGACCTTAATATCTCGTTATTAGAAGGTAATGGTAGTTAACGTCGTACTAGAGCCATTGACGACGGTCCGGGATTAGTCCCTTAAGGGAAAGATCCGAGGACAACACCTTGTAATTTTGAACCATGGTCAGATGACGAAGCAACACCTGAGCTGGCCCCACACTCTCCAAACTTCCACACCAACCCAACGTGAGGACTTTCGGCCACGACAGATTTAAGGTGCACCAGCCGCCTCTACACCAAACGCTTACAAACATCCATGCCCGGACCCGGATTCTAACCAGGAACCTTCCCATCTAGAGGCTAACACCTTAACCACTATACCGGTTGGTCGGCCGTTATTAGAAGGAAAACTGGCCAAACATTGCCGATTCTTTCATAATACGAGATCAATGTCTTAATGACTAGATATCTAGTCAGAGGAAAATCGATCAGGAAATATCTGGTCGAAATGAGGGGTAGGATTAAAAATGAAATGTGTCTTGAAATGTGAAGGAAAAGTCAGCTGAAATAATTTGCAAAATAACTGTCATAGCGCCCATTTAAGCAGCGTTGAAAAAATGCATCGACTAAAAGAAGTAAATAGGATATTAAAACCCAAGTACACTCTGACAACAAATCGATTTTAAACATGCTCTCTACCGTCACGACTCGGATCGTTCCCTTCCGAATTGATCCTAGTTTGTTGCTGGGTAGTGGTTGTCCGGTTGGAAGAGTAGCGGATTAGCAACCCAAATACCACCGTGTACAAAGGCGGCTGGTGCACGTTATATCTTTGTTGGCCTCAAATGTCCTCACGTTTGCCTGATTTGGAAGTTTGGAGTGACCTGATCATCTGACCGTGACTCAAGATTGCGTGCTGAATGACCACATGTTGGACGAGATATCTCGTCACGAAAAGAAAACTAAGCCTAATATCGATCCCGTCAACATGAAAAAGTTGTCAATATCCTCACAACGAGTTAACTCGTCATTCGCAAAATTGGTCAGATCGTGTTCGACGACATTTTTCGATGAAACCATTTGGAGGGTCTATACAAACCTACGTACGACTTGTACAACTTGTAAAAAAAAATCTACTAGCCATACAACCTTCTCGCCTATTTTCTACAAATGATAGTAATGGTAATTTTAGTTAACGTATCACAAGAGCAACACAACGGGCTATTAACGACGGTCTGGGATCAGTCCCTTAAGGGAAAGATCCGAGGACAATACCTCGTAATTTTGAACCACGGTCAGATGACGAAGCAACACCTGAGCTGGCACCCCACTCTCCAAACTTTCACACCAACCCAACGTGAGGACTTTCGGCCACGACAGATTTAAGGAGCACCAGCCGCCTCTACACCATACGCTTACAAACATTCATTCCCGGACCCGGATTCGAACCAGGAACCTTCCGATCTAGAGGCTAACACCTTAACCACTAGACCGGTTGGTCGGCTTCTACAAATGAAGATTGTTTGTAGACTCTTATTTTCGTATTTGAAAACACGAGATCCATCAGTTGTTGCAACTTGAACGCACGCTCGAAACGATTTTACATCCGTATTCTGCTTGAATTGGAAGTCCTTCGCCAGGCGGCCTGAAGAAATCTTCGATACCCCGACCAGAAATCGAAAAACCCTCGTTTACTTTCCGCAGTTGTGATTAAATAAGACAAAAGGGCGAAATCCTTTTAATGTTAGTGAGTACGCTTTATTTCGTGGGGGGGGGAAGAGCATTCGAGATATTAATAATAATCCCAAAGAACACACGGGAATGACGGGAGGTTTTATGAGGAGGAAGATGAAAACATAAATGAACAAAAACTTATTATTAAATCATAGGGACCTCTCCACGACTAGTCGTCAGTAATTGCTTTCATGCTACAAAAGATACTCATAAAAGTCTACGAGTGCTCTGCGTAAATGGGCAGCAACAACAGCAAAACAGGCTGCATGCGGGAAAAAATATAAACTGGCATGTTATAAAAGAGATTCGAAGCTTACTGGCAAAATTTTCACCGTCGTTTTATTCTTGCGTAAGAAACTTAAAGGAGAGAGAAATATCCGGGAAAAAATAGTCGCTACAGGAAAAAAAAATTCGGGAAAATTGCAGAAATTTAATCATGCTTGGTTTGCCAGAAGCGATTTTCATATGATGGTGGATTTTTAGAAGAATAGTGGCATGAGTTTGAATTTTTGCGAGAGTTTGTTTAACCCTACCGGGGTTGTATCGACGAAACAAACCACCTCCACGCAACCACTTTCATGACTGCAAGATCTTGATGGACGAGATATCTCGTCCTTAGAAGGAAAGTAACCTGATTTTGATCTCGACATCATAAAAAAATCGACTCATATCTTGATGACGAGGTACCTAGTCATTGGGAAATTTGGTTGAATCTTGAAGGACGAGATTTCTCGTCGAAACCAACTGAAGGGACTGCAAGGCTACGCAAGAATTATGCAGTGTTTTATTTGAAATTTTAGGAGATTTTCTAGCTCCGAATATATAGATCACGAGTTCGATTCAGAGATTCTTCAAATAGACTGGTCTATATCTTTCGAGATAGAAGTACAGTACTTAAGAAGTCTATTTAGGTCATTAGGAGTACGAAACATAGGGTAGGGGTTCCAAATATCTCGCTCACCCTAACTATTTCTCTGTTTCTCAGCCTCCTGGGTTGGGAAAACTATGAATATTACTAAGAACTCTTCTCATTTGGTTTCCACAGAGATCCTATACCTTCTTTACTTATATATATGTCAGTTTAAGTTAACTAGTAAAACTTGTGTTTAACTAACTTTAAAGGAGGGCAAAACCAGGCAAAATTAGGAAATACTATTAAAAACGAGTTGGTAGTAGAGCATATCTTTAGTATTTAATGTACTTTCAAGCCATACGAACGAAATTATGATTTGGAAACACTTACCTGGATATTCCCTGAATGGATTGGAGATAAAAAATACTTTGTGATCACAGTCTCAAATTCTTCAGATGCAATAGTGTTGTTGATATAACTGATAGGAAACTTGCCGGTGGTGCTACGTGTGGCCAAACCTTAGACCGTCAAGATAACTTCATAAACTCATAGATGTCGCGCATAGTAGCTTGCAAACACGAGTAGGCGACATTAAGCACAGTATCGATAATTGGAACCACCTACACTATACACTTTAAAAGTCCCTTACAATGATGTTTCCTTAAATTAATCGACGAGCTCACCGACACATTGTATGGAACGAATGCAGCAGATTGGAGCATCGCAATAAACAATAAGCTCCATGAGATTCATGGAGATATTTCATTGTGGCCTTCCGTACCCATTAGACATTCCGGTGTGGTTTTAACTCGCTTACGTATCTGACATGCGTTTCACTCACATGTATCTTTTGTTAGTAGATTGCCATTGTGTGTGGATCATGTATTGTACCTGTATAATTCAGTATATTTCAATCGACTGTACAGTTTTTAAACATCATGGGCGACACTTTTTAATAACTGTATTTTAACATTGTAGGATTAATTGAGAAAAGTCCTCATTCACATTTTTTAACATTTTTAAGCAGTATCCTGTATTTAAATTCTATATAATGTTTGTATCATTCATATCTCTCTTTAACCCCCTCAGTTCAGAAGTATCACATGTGATACTCATGTTTCTTAATTTTTTCTCTCATTCATGTATAAAGATTTGTGTAACTTGTAAAAATAAAATATAATTTGAATATAATCCTTCAATTCTTAATTTTTGATTTTGTCGTAGATTAACCCTGAAGTATCACATGTGATACTTGCCCCCCCACCCCACCCCCTAACACAAAATAAATCTAACTAATTTTTTTGAACTTACAATGATGGGATTAGTAACTTATATATAAACGTTTCTGAGGAAAATCAGTTATTTTTGTGTCGGGTATGAGGAGGTTATATAAACATCCTATGATCTGCATTAAAGTATCTAATCATTTATAATTTTGTAAGTGTTCTTTATCCGTTTTTATTTTAATCTCATAATTACTGGTTTTATGCTATTGACTAATGGTTATGAAATTTAATTATTGTTTTGACTACTGTTTATAAACTTTAAAATTACACTGAATTAGATCATTACTCATTTCTAGTCTTTATTTATACCCTATTCAGTTTCTATCGTGTTTACTTGGTTTTGCATTGTACCACAGCGTAATCCTATTTTTGGACCTTACTTCAGAAAATCCAAACAACCTTAAAACGATGTCTCACTTCGAATGCATAATTTTCTGAATTATTTTTTGAAATTGTATTGGGTAAGGTAAGGTAAGATAATTTTAATTAACGTCGTACTAGGGCAACACAACGCGCTAATGACGACAGTCCGGGATCAATCCCCAAAGGGAAAGATCCGATGACAAAACCACGCAATTTTGAACCACGAAATTGTATAGGTCAATTATTTTTTGAAATTGTATAGGTAAATTATTTTTCGAAATTGTATGGTAAATTATTTTTTGAAATTATATAGGTAAATTATTTTTTGAAATTGTGTAGGTAAATTATTTTTTGAAATTGTATAGGTAAATTATTTTTTGAAATTGTATAGGTAAATTCTTTTTTGAAATGGTATAGGTAAATTCTTTTTTGAAATGGCATAGGTAAATTATTTTTTGAAATGGTATAGGTAAATTTTTTTTTGAAATTGTATAAATAAATTATTTTTTGAAATTGTATAGGTAAATTATTTTTTGAAATGGTATAGGTAAATAATTTTTTGAAATTGTATAAATAAATTATTTTTTGAAATTGTATAGGTAAATTATCTTTTGAAATTGTATAGGTAAATTATTTTTTGAAATTGTATTGGTAAAATAATTTTTTGAAATTGTAGAAGTAAAACATTATCAAACTGTGGCATGGTTAATTGGTTGCTACGCTAAGCGCTCTGTGACACATCAGAAGTTCGACTGTTGAGAACATAAAAAACATTTAACGCTAAATGCTTATTTACAACACCATAACACTTTAATGGATTCACGCATGTCTTGCATGACTTATAACCCGTGTTGGTCTTCCTGACCAATAAAATCTTTCGTAGGATTTTTGACGTCAATACATCTTTAAAATCGGAATAGTACTGTGTGGGGCATACAAGAAAAGTCGAGCGTTACAATTTTTTCGTCATAATTTCAAAACTAGAAGAAACACTCAGAAGAAAAATATAGCGTCGTATATACAAAAGAAGTCTGTACAAGATAGGACCTTCGAAATAAGTGAGTAGACGCACAGAGGAGATCGCAATATATCAAAATTCGACGATGCTGGGCAAATTTTGGGCCAGTGTAACTTTGAATTGCGTTGTGAGAGAAGAGCGTTCGTGGTGTCATTAGATAACCATCAAACTAATTACAGGCATTTAATCACAAAATCAAATTATTCTTCAATATCAAAAAAATCAAACAGCACTTTTATCTCTAAAACTGTAAACTAATTGTTAAATATTCATACATAATCAACAATAGTTCAATCTACCTGTCTGCTTCGTTCAATCCAACAAACCACCATCAGGCCTGAGTACGTACGTCAAATCTACGGTTTGTGTCCTCGCCACAACCTACCAATTTCTGTAACCATGTGGTTGTGGAATAAAAGCGACAGTACTCAACAGTCTTATGACGCTCAAGGGGTTATCCATAACAATAATTATGTTAAGGCAATAAGCACGTGTATATCCTTGGCACGACATTTCTGTTGACCGAGTGAATATGTCTATACTCCGCCAACTGAACTCAGAAAGTAATAAATTAATTTTGGGTACACCCACATAAAAACACAAATTGGTGGATTTGATAATCACTTAAATGGTTCCATTCTTTCATTGGATCAAGTTAAGGTGGTGATAAAATCATCACTTCATACTTTGAAGCTTTAACTCTCGAAGTGGTTTCGACGAGTTATCTCGTCCATTAAGATTTAGCCAATTTTGCTTATGGCGAGAAATCTCGTCATCGAGATATTGCTAATATATTTTAAGATATTACTAAGATTCCAGAGACTGGTCTGTCTTTTCTAAGGATGAGATATCTTGTCCACAAAGATCCAGTCAGTTTTGCAAATGACAAGATGCCTCGTCGTGACAAATACCAAGAAGGTAAATATGAATATCTGGAAACGAGCACAGATTTATTGTGACACTATGGTAATGTTCACAATAGCTGTTATCAGCTTAAATACAGGATTCACAGCTCTATTTGAATTGGGGTGTTAGTTGTTCGTTATCGACTCAAACCGTGTGCCCACTAGGTTTCCAAAGGTGTACGGTAGGCCCAAAACACCCAATAGAATTATTTGATTTTGAAGACACATTTGAAAACACCAATTCGTCTCATACTGAACGCCACAGACAGCAAACCTATCTACACTGCCCAAAGCTTTTGGAACAGCTAGGTTTTCAGATGCTATTTTGTTTTGAATTGACCTTACTGTAGGTAAAGGATACAAAATGTACGTATACTACCAAGCCGATGAGTAAAAACTTTGAATTGAACTAGGTGGTTCTGTACAAGAATTATATTCAGTGTTCTGCAACACAACTCCAAGCAATTGCAATTTTTCTGCAGGCATTTTGTCCGAATTTTGAAAAGTGTAGTCAAATCAAAAACAGACGTAAAACACAATTATCGGCTCAATATGTATTACATATTTATAATAAAACCACACATCAAAATTAATTAACTTATTTTATTTAATACAAGGCATGCTTTAAGAATTTGCAATTCGGTCGATAACTTTTGAAGTTAAATATTTTGTCGTTGATATGAAGATGTGTTCTTTATAAAGTGTAATTTGGGGTGGTGTAGGGAAATTGTTCCGTAGCTAGAGAAGAAAAAAAGATGTGGCAAGGAGCGCGTTTTGAACTGCAGAATATCGTAACTTATGATTAAAAGAAAAATCGGCCAAAATTTTTCTAAAATTAAGGAAAAATTGTTCTGTGACGTACCTTGCAGTTTTACGCACTTTCTGCTCCCGGGGTCATAAGACAGAAGAGTAATAGAAACTTTAAAAAAATATAGAAAAGGTTGTCTCTCTCCTTCGTAGACTGAATAATCACCTCGGATACTGATGGCTGACTTTGCATCATGTTTGCTACCACAGGATCTTATCTTCTGTACACAGAACCCATTTCTATATTAGATCCTATGACGATACGATTCCAAAATTTGAATATGTACCATCTTTCTAATGAATGTCATGAATATAACCACTGTCTAGTTATTTTAACTTTATGGTTTGTGACATTTAAAAATAATGGCTTTCCTTAAGTTTTGCACGCCAATTGAATCAAGTTGTGTAAGATGGTTGGTTGGAACAGGAACAAAGGAACATCCAGTAATGCACCATTAGGAAAAAACCTACACCAACTGCGATTTTAGAAGCAAAGCAGGTTTAAAATAGCATTCATATGGGTTAAGAGGTTGTAGATTTGATAGAGTTCGTTGTATATGCTTTATAGCACGGTCAAATCTGGCCAAGCTGCGAAAAACAATGTTTTTCTGTCTAGTAAATGGACCGAAAGATATGAAGATTTCACTGAAACAGAAGATAGAAATACACTCAATGTATTAGAAGTCAAACTTGCACCATCTGTTGATATTAGGACGTTTGCGTAGTGGGCAAAAGATGCTATTTGCATTCCCTCTAGAATGCTGCATAAATATATTAAGAACCCTTCTCAATGGGAGAAAGATTCATGTAAATAAAATACGAATTAACATACGAAAGTAACTAATCAAGATATTAGTGGAATTAATTTAGACATTAATTAGGTTGGCTGTATTAATTTAGGTTGGTAGTTGAATTTACGCCTCACTGGAGCAACACAGCGGTATATTAGTGACGATCCAACATTCTTTCAGAAGAAAAAAAATTACGGAAACAACTCATAATTTTTAACCACGGTGACGACATATTAATTTAGGACTACATTAATACAGATTTTTTATGTAAAAAGAAGAGTGTTTTGTGTGTTCATGCGAAATGCCATCAGGAGTTACATAAAAGGTACCGCCTTTTTCACACCAAATCTTGTTTTTCTTTTTTTAATGCAACAAAAAATTTTTAGTGTTCGATAAATTATCTATTCACCTTATGAATCGCAGTTATTTTTGTCGTGATTTAATGTTTGATTCTTTCAAAAAAAAATCTTGCACACTTTTGACAATCTGAAACAGAACTATCCTACGTGCTTTGCGTGTAATATAAACAAATTTATGGTGGGCTAAGATCCCCTACCTAGGTATCATTCGATTCATTTTAATATTCTTATGTATCTAACAAATGAGCCGTCTTTAAGAATAACCCTATTTGATCCTCTTGCCCCTCCTGCGAGCTAGTATGGACTCGATTTATTCTTTTGTCTTTTGAAAATGGGCTTATTTTGCATTATTCATATACGTCCCCGGCGAATTGACTTATTTTACATTATTCATATACGTCTTCTGGGATTTGGCTTATTTCATTCCTTTACGCCTTGTAAGATTTGGCTTTTATTACCTGAATTGTTTTAAGGTGTGTCGTTTTTAAAATGCGATACATGCATCCTAAGTTTTCACGCAACTGTCTTGAAGAATTTCGCTCATTTTACATATCTAAAGCGGCGAATTAAATTCTAGAAAGAGATTTTTAGAAATGAAATCATTGGAAGAAAGATTGAACTGCGTGGATAAGAAAGTATTAGTCTTCAAAAATATTCTACCGTATCTAGTGCTATTTTAAAAAGTTTTACCGTATAGACACCGTTTAACGTGTAGTTTTACATAACTTAAAACAAAAACGCCTTTAGTACTGCATTTCCCCCTATTTTCATAAGCAGGTTTTCTTGGCCGTCATGGTAGGTAGTTGAGTTAACCTGAGACAGAATCTCAAGTGCAGAATTCTATTCAGTGTTCTGCAACATAACTCCAAGCAATTGCAATTGTTTTGCAGGCATTTTGTCCTAATTTAGAAAACTGCAGTTAAGTCAAAAATAGACTTAAAACACAACTATCGGCTCAGTGTGTATTACATATTTGTATAATAATACATTAAAATTAACTTACTTTATTTAAAACCAAGGCAGACTTTCAGAATTTACAACTCTGGTCGAAAAATTTGAAGTTAAGAATTTTGTCATTAACATAGAAGATGCGTTATTTATAAAGTGTTTGTGGTCATTTGGGCGGTGTAGGGAAGTTGTTCCGTAGCTAGAAAGAAAAAAAAGAGGTATGGTAAGGAGAAATAATGCAGTGCAGAACATCGTAACTTATAATTTTTTTAAAAATCGACCAAAATTTTGATAAAATTAAAGAAAATCTGTTCTGCGATGTACGTTGCATTTTTTAGCACTTTCTGCTCCCTGGGACAGAAGGAACAGAGCGGACTACTCTGGCCACAGTTCAGGATCAATCCCGAAAGAAACTAACCAAATACAGCAGCTCGCCATTTTGAAGCGCATACAGATCACGAAGTCATCAACTGAGCTGTCACCCTAGTGTCTAAATTTCCACTCAACGCCAACGTGATTCCATTTGAAAAATCATTGATAATTGCCATTTGATAACTTACCATAAACGAGCACAAGCCCCTACGTACGCGACAATCTTTGGTTGGATCTAATCTCGAAAACGCAACTATCTGGTTGCTAACCCTTTGCACTTCCAACCGAGCTGGCTGGTGCACGTTAAATATCGCAGTCTCACATGTTATCAAGTTGACGTGGTGTGGAAGTTCGGAGAGTGGGGTGCCGTCTCAGATGTTGACCTCGCCATCTGACCGTAATTCATAATGGCGAGGTTCTTCCTCCTCGGTATGGATCCGAGGACAAAGATCCACTATTGGCGACGGTCCGTGAATAACCCCCGAACGGAAAGATCCGATGTCCACACCACGTAACTTTTAACTATGGTCAGAGGGCAAGGCAGCCCCTGAAATGGCGCCCCACTCTCCAAACTTCCACACCACGCCACAGTGAGGACAATTGAGACCCCGACAGATTTAACGTGCAACAGCCCTCTTTGTTCACGACGGTCTTTTGGTGGGATGCAACCATCCTTTCGCTAGTCTGTTATTCTTCCGACCGGGCCAACGCGAAATTTACGAGGTATATTTGGTATTTTTCATTAGCGTCACACTGGAGCGACCCAATGCCTACCCTCCCTATTCGAAATAGAAATGAAATGTTCCTAAAGTACCCTTATCATTGTCTTAAAGGAGAAACGTGTTAACAGACACTTTTCCAAAGACACTAAATGATTGTTTTCATAATGATGAGACGTGAATTGTTATTTTAATTTGTTCAAGAGATATACCACTATCAAAATGTTCATCGTTTTTTATTTTTGACATAAAAAGTAAGTTAGTCTTTAATCATCTGAAAAGTAAAAAAAAAGTACATATTTGAAATTGCGGTCTTGCCCTCTCCTCAATTATCTCATCGGACCGTTGTCAAAAGCCCATTGTTGTGTTGCTCCATTAAGAGGCTAATTAAAATACCTACCTATCTCAATTATCTTTTTTTATGAACTTCTAAAAAGTCCTCGGGGGGTATCTTTTTAAGGTGTGTAGGCTTTTCACGGACTCGAGGTACCTAATGATCTTTTTGCTTTGGGTTATGGGGTATCCAAGTGATTTTTTGATGTATTTGTGTAGAATACGTCTTGCCTATTAAAACCGGGTTACCGGGCTTAATTATTAAGTGCCACATAAAAGCGAAAGTGCGAAAAATTTAATAACTTGAAAAATATAAATAATACATGAATGAACGATGTAGCGTTCGAAAGAAAATTAAACAAATAATGTTTTAAATGCTCATTGGTCTTGCGCTGACGTCATTGGCTGATGCAATCACTGCGAAAAGTTGAGTCAAGAAAATGCGCACTGTCGCTCACATTAATTTAGTCTAGATCCGTCATCCTTTGTGTGAGCACGACATTTGAGGTGTCATTTGTTTCGCCATTTTGCGCTTTATAAAATATAATAGAAATAAAACCTAAATATTTGAATACTTGTTCAGATATCGGACTTCAAAGTATGGAAATTTCTCAAACGTTTCACAATGTCGAAATGTATGCATAATAAACACTAGAATAATTATTGAAACGTCAACAGGAAGAAAGATCGAGATATGGCGAATCAAAGAAGATCCGGACATCCGGATCGGAGGAAGTTCTTGAAGGTATAAAGGTCGCACCTTCAAGGTGAACAAATTTCTGATACGAGTGCGCTGACCGCTCAGTTCGAAGCAAATAGCATATCTGATGACTAGAGCAACTTTTTCGTTGAAATAAAAATGGGAAAAGTTGCAGTTATCATTTCCTAAACTTGCATTTATGAAGTAAAGTTGCATTTATTTTCGATACACTAAAATCTAAAATAAATTATTCGTAAAAGATGAAAAAATTCAAAATATATTGACAATTTTAGTCGTGTACAACAGTATTTTAATGCATCATTAAATACAGAAGAACTTTGAATGGCCGACCCTTGGCCAATAATTTCTTTAACATTGAAAAACTGCGCCACTCGTACTCATATAATGTGCTGTATCGGATAGCAGAAGCGCAAAATCCTTTCGTTCAACATTCAGAGGATTTTGAAACGTCATACCTACAAGGCGAACAACATATTGATGATCGACACTCACCTCGCAAACTCTACAGCTGATTACGCAAGTTTCCTCTGGATTATGAAGAGTGCCAACCAATGTGTTAAATACTTCTTGCCATTTATTTCACTTTCCTCTGTCAGGAAGAACACCTTTTCATGAACTTCTTGTTTGATCCGCAATACTTCGGCGTTCGCAAGATCAGACACACGTGATCGAAGGGTTGATTCAGAGCGCAAAAAATGAAATAGTCATTTCATATCAATTAATTTTAAGCTAAATTTTAAAAAGTTCCAAGTGTTTGCATTTATGCAAAAAGTTGCATTTACGCAGAAAGCGATTATAACTCACTTACATCACACCCCATGTGGGAGGAATTTTGGTTTGAGTACTTTATACACAGCATAGAACGTGTGAAAACAAGTTGCATTTGTTGCAAAAAGTTGCCCTACTGATGACATAAGCGCTTTATTATCGAAAGATGGAGTTCAACCAATAGACGGGTAGGTAATGAGCCACAACCACCTACAATATATTAACAGCGTGTACGCCAATTATGATGCGGAGCGATGCACATTTGGATGTGTGAAATTAAAACAGTCTACTACAAATTTCTTTCACTCTCATTCACCATATGGCCTCACTGAAGTATTCTACGTCTCAAATTCGTGTCCTCACACAGCTCCGTTCTTTTTCTCCTTTCATCTCTGCTGAAAGAGTAACGGATTAGCAACCGGAGGGAGGCGAGTCCGATTCCAATCATAGACCTTCGTGTAGAAAGAGGCTGGTGCACGTTGAATCTGTCGTGACCTCAAATGTCCTCACGTTGGCGTGGTGTGGAGGTTTGAAAAGTGGGGTGCCAGTTCAGGTGTTATCTCGTCATCTGACTGTGATTTAAAATTACGTGTTGTTGTTAGGGTTGCCAACTTCTTATGAGACAATTCCGAGATATATTGCCCCAAACTGAAATATATATGTGTGTAGTTTCAAAATATTCTCCACTGAGGAATCACTTAACATAACATACCAAGTTTTCCTAGGAAATTTTTTTCATGTACAAAAAATATGCAAGAAGTAATAATTGTTATTTTTACGTTTTTTTTTTTAAATTTTAATCGTTATACGAGCCTGATGTTTGTCTCATGTACGTTGTAATAGTAATAATAACAAATCTAAACCTAACCTCTTGTTGTATTGAAACTATTACAAAATAAAAATTATAAAGTTCGTATACAAAATAGAGATATTGTTCGTGTTTAGTTATATAGAACCGAGAGTGATCCGAATTCTATTTTAAGAAAGTCGAATATGAAAATTTGTGTTCATCTCCAGCCTCAATTTTAAAAATAAAATTAATGTACAGTTTACTAGAATAGAAATGTAACTAATTTCATTTCTTCACGATGGTCCCGCTCTGAACAAACTGACATATGTATATAGTATTGGCTTTGAATAGTAGTGGAGGCAACGTATGTACAATGGATGGACACGAAGTCATGTGCAATGAAAATAACTATTTTCGAGTGTAGGTGACATTTGAATGGATAGTTTTCTGGAAATTCCGGGGCAATTTGACATTCAGCCGGGATTCTGGACAGCAACGTAAATTCCGGGACAATCCCGCAAATCCAGGACGGTTGGCAACCCTAGGTATTGCCGATCTTTGCCTTGGAGGATTGATCCCTGACCATCGACAAAAACCCGTTGTGTTGCTCCATTGCGTCGTTAATTAAAAATCCTACCTTCCTCATTGTTTTGTCGGTTTTGTGTGTTGGCACAATGTGGCCAAGATGCGCCATACAAATCCCGAAAATGACCAACCTAACTTTTTAATTGAGAAGGCTTTAGAAAATCATTTGATAAGGTAATGTAATTTTAATTAACGCCGTTCTAGAGCAACACAACGGGCTATTGACGACGGTCCGGGATCGATCCCTAAAGGGAAATATCCGAGGACAACACCACGTAATTTTTGACCACGGTCAGATGAGGATGCAACCCGGAAACTTGCACTCCACATTCCCAACTCCCACAGTAATCGACACGACTCTGAAAAACAACGTAGGTAAGGTAATTTTAATTAACGTCGTACTGGAGCAACAAAACGAGCTATTGACGATGGTCCGGCTGACACCAACCGTGACTGAGGACTTTCAGCCGCCTCTACACCTTACGCTTACAAATATCCATGCATTGACCCGGATTCGAACCAGGAACCTTCCGATCCAGAGGCTAGCACCGAAACCACAAGACAGGTTGGTCGGCAGAAAATCATTTGATCACGACTTGAATACTGGAGTTTTTGAGTACAAGTTGGCAATAACCCTCGTGCTCCAAGTCTCGTTGCAGGGGCTCTGCTGGCGCTAGTCGATGAAATAACCCCCCTCATGGAAGGTGTCGGTACGAGACGAGACCGACGGATCTGCTCCCAGTCGGGAAGTGCGCGATTAATTTCACACTACAACGAGACACGGGCGCAGTTACTCGCGAACAAGCGCGCCAGCTGCCAAAAACGACATAATCGCCTCGCCCAAGCTATTTGTTTCAACAGGCATTCCCCGCCACTTGCACCACTCTGCCTCCTCCCCCCGCGCGCGTTTTGATCTGTGACGTCTCCTCTGGCGCGGGGTGGGGGGACCTTACGCGAAAGGGGGAGCGTATGACTCACGGCGGGAAACGTATTGCTTGATTAAAAACGCTGACTGCAAGAAACTCACTCTAACAAAAAATCTGACTATGATAGGAAGAGTTGAAAAGGTTCCAAGAGGACGTGGGGGTGGGGGTGTTCCCAGTCAGACGGTATAATAACAATGTGACGAGGGGGGGGTGAGTTAAAGCCTTGCTGTGAAAAAAGCAATCATTTTTTGCAGCCGTTTTGCCCGTGGATATTGCCGGCGTGTTTCGCGTCGGGTCTTTCGCTTTCAGCGCAGCGTTGTTTTGATCGCTTTCGACAGGAAGGTTCCGCGCTGGCTTTGCTCCATCGAGTGCGTGAATAATTCGATGTTGGTATTAGCTGTGGGGTGGTGCTTAGTCTCTTCGTTCGTGAAAGTGAGACTGCATTTCGGGCTTTAAACGCTGAAATAAATTGTACTTTTTTTTCCCTCACCAGACTTTTTATCTCTGGAAGTGATTGGAAGGGCAAATAACGCGAAACAGTAGCGGTCTTGAGGCCCAGTGCGTCGGCGTTAAGTTGTACCTAGGGCCTACTCTTATTTAATTATTACTATTTTTCAAAAAGAATGCAAAGCTTTTGTATGGTATTTTGGCAATGCATGGTATTTTTTATACGCATTCATTTTATTAAAAAAAAAATTCGAATGTCACAATCACATACCAGGCACTATTTTTTCTTTCCTCTCTCGAAACATATTTTCATACTGTTATTCTCAGATTACCATAGTCAAAAGTTCAGAAAAGTATGTTAATGATATGAAACAGGTGACTGCACAAAACACAGAAAAAGAAAAGTAATATTATGCCAGCATATATAAGAAAGTAAAATTTAAAATCAATTAAATTTTAATATTTCTTACTAATAACTCCACAACATTTGACTTTAGCTTTCACAAATGATTCAATGACATTATGCAAGTTAAGGCCCACATACATCTTTTTAAATAGCAGGCATAGCAACGGATGTGAGACGAGTTTCTCCCATTGTTGACCGCAAATGTTTTTAATCTCCGAATTGCGCTGAATGATCGTTCAGCACTTGGTACACCGAAAGGGAACGTTAAGAGTAACCGAAAAAGAATCTCGAGTCACTGAAGAAATCACAATGGCAATCTACAAAAGCAATTGTAAATAACTTGAAACTGAGAAATCCACGCATTCTTCATTCACTTTACCACATCACTAAAATACAAAGATTTGAATGATATCAACTGTGTTACAAGTTCAGCAGTGAAATCTTCAGGAAACGTTTTTTATGATATTATCACCATGACCATGAATGGAATATTCTCATTCGATAACTTTGGTAACTATTTTGGATGCAAGAACCCCCAAATATCTCACAAACAGTTTTAAAGCATTCTAACCTTTCTTTAAGTTATGATATCATTCGATCAAGACAGTTGTAGAACACTTCAGATCTATAACGGGACACTGCATTATCAGGTCGTTCATCACTGCAGAGTTCACAGTCTAACTTTTTTGTCCTACGAACACGTACAATCTTAAAATCATTCTTTTTTTTTTAAATCCAAACCCAAAATACTCATTCTTTTTTAGAACTTTTTGAAATTTTAACAAACTTCTTCTCTGTTCTAGGAATTTTAAAATTTCGCGCAACTTTCTCAAAACTTTCAACGACAAGAAAGAGATTAATAGTCTTAGCTTGTTAAACACATCCACTAAATACGAGGGTAAGTCAAAAATTACTTACACTTTTTGTTCTACAACTTTATTATACAAAGATAGGTGTCGGCCGGATGCACATGCGTTGAGTTGGTGCGTCTGTGGTCACGTGTAATGTACTGTAATCACGATCGCGTCAGTTGTCACCTAGCTACAAGAGCGTAAGCATGTCAGCTCCGCTATCAGATTGCACCAAAGAGGAGCAACGAGGAGTGATCCGATTTTTGTGGTCAGAGGGTGTGAAAGGTGCTGAAATTCACCGGAGACTTTTGTCACAATACGGAGAAAGTGCTTTATCTCGTAGAAGCGTTTTTTTGTGGATCGAAATGTTTAATTGTGGACGAACGAGCGTAACACAAAAAGAGGGAGCTGGAAAAAATTCAAGACTTTGCCATCGGCTGGGAAGGTTTCGCTAACCCTGTTTTGGGACAAAAAAGGCCCTATACTGGACATTACTTGGAAAGGGGTACTACCCTAAATAGTGCGAGGTATAGTGATTTTTGTTGGCCAATAAGCTGAAACCAGCAATTCGAAACTAACGCCGTGGTCTACTCTCAAATAAAGTTTTGTTGTTGCAAGACAACGAACGGCCGAACACGGTCCATAACACCATAGAAACAACAATCAACAGGTTGGGCTTGGAGACCCTGGAACACCCTCCATACAGCTCAGATCTCGCTACCTCAGATTTTCATCTATTTGGGCCGCTCAAAGAAGCTTTGAGAGGTCGTCGATTTGCCTCAGACATGGACGTTCGGGATGCGGTGCAAAAGTGGCTTCACGACCAACCGAAAACCTTCTACCAGGAAGGCATACGGAAGCATGTGCCTTGCTGGACCAAGCGCATTGCTCAAGGTGGAGACTATCGAAAAATAATATATATGTTGCACGCCTATCTTTGTTTAATAAAGTTGTAGAACAAAAGGTATAAGTAATTTTTGACTTACCCTCGTATATCCCACATCCACTATAGATAACACTTTATGCCATCGAGTTATAAAAAATGTTCAATCCAATTTTTCCTGCAGATTGTCTGAATCGCTAAATTGAGCAATAGTATGCCTTTCCGGTCAATTAACTCAGCCAAGCAATCAATAATAATACCAAATTTTCTTAGAACAACATCGACCCCTGTCAAACGAGACATCCATCTTGTTTTTGATAGACTTTAAAATTGGACTTCGTTTCTTACTTTTTCGGAGACTGTTTGTAGCCATCAATATTCGCAGGTTCATAATCACCTGAATCACAGTCAAGCACAAACTCGTCGTATTTAGTGCCGACCTCTGACATCTCTCTGAAAAATGCCAAAATCATTTGCATTTGGAATGGATTTTTCAGCCATCAATCGCAATAAATCCCAACGGCGATTGAAGGCACTGAAAATGTGTACACTGCCTCAATATGAACATAAAAATTCACAATTTCAATTAGTGTATACAGTTCTCTGCGTTCTGCTGTTGCTTTCCGGTTTTAAGTGGCATGCACTAACACAGGGCTCGAAATACCCGGGTGCACTGTGCACTTAAAAATAAAATGGTGCACCTATCGTTAAAAAAAAAAGAAGGGGGGGGGAGTATTTTATGTTATATTGATGTCTGAACAAAATATTAGTATCGACCTCCCTCGATCTAAAGGAACGTAATTAAAATTTCTAAATACACACTATGCTAAAACTTTAATCCAGAAAATGCTATGTTGCAATGAAGGAAAAATACAAAAAGAAGGATGGACACTAAACCTTATGGGTAAAGATCTGCCAAAAACGTAGACATTTCTGATTGACCACCAATTTCAGATGATAACTGAATATTTGTAAGTAATAATTTCGCAGACAAAAAAATGTTTAAATATTTTTATTTACTATCGATTTGTAACATATCCAACTAATAAAGTAGTTTACATTACATAAATGCTCTTATATTACGGTTTTTAAAATGTGCACTTAAAATATAATCTGTGCACTTAATTTAAAAACGTAGGTGCACCTGTATTACAAAATCTATTTTGAGGCCTGTACTAACACTAGGTTTAATTGGTGAGGTGGGCAGATATCATAAGGAAGGTAGCAATTAGGGAGATGTAAGGTCTATAATAAGGCTTGTACGCCACCTGATGCTCCGCTCATTACAGTGGCACCGTCGTATGCTTGTCCACGAAAAATTTTTTATTAAATCGACACTCTATAAATAATTTTCATAAGCATAAAAGCTATACCGTCAGCACTGGAATCATGAATATGGTAAGATCACGGAAAATGGGCAGCTGATCTAAGTGACTGATATCAGTGGTAGTATATATATATCACAGCAATCACTAAAAAATGTTGATTCTTTACGTAAATGTATTATTTCTGATTTCACATAGACCTCACATAGAAAGAAACATTATTTGCTCTTCCCTGATTCTGTAGCTAGGATATTTTCTTCTACTTTCACTTGATAAATGCTCGCGTGTTGAAATAACCTTAAGCAGCTTTAGGTAAAAGCCACAATTTGAAGCTTCGATTTTACTTCTGTGTCCTCGAAATGGTAAACCCAGAGAACCCGTAGCTCTAATTAGACCAAATTGAACAATCAGCACCTCCTTCAGCGATTTGCGTCTTCTTGCAATTGCTTTTGTAAATCTCGTTATGCATCAATTTTCCTTTCTGGAAAGTATACCATGCAAGAATAGGAAATTTATGGTTGTTATTGTTAAAATGTTTTGAAATATACTGTCCTCTAAATGATCAAAATCTGTAAATGATGATGACCAGTTTTGAAGCTGTTTTTACCCCTGTTGTAAAAACTAAAATTGCTTTAACAATTTTTACAAGTATACAAGATACGGATAATGTTATATCCCAAGCCGAGTGGGGTTCTATTGAAGAATCCTTGCTAGACGTGTTTCAGGATGAAAGGAGGCGTTTTACATTGGTTTTAACTTCTTTCTGCCGCAGTGCCACAGTAATATTAGCTGGCTCGGTTCAGGTTAAAGTTAAACCGACATAAATATATAACTGTGCGCACGTGGAGGGGGAGTGTGATAAAAGTGACTGTGCTAACCCCCGAGGCTACAAGCTTGCTTTTCCTCTGTGTTTTTCACGTTCCAATGTGACAAATGATGCTGCTCCCACACTTTATAATTAGTGACATTACCTCTGGACCCAGGGCCTACAAACAGGGAGAACCTCGGCGTCAAGCGACGCCCGTAAGACCGCCACTGACGTCAAACCAGAGTGTTAGAATCTAAACGCCTACTTACCAGGCAGAGATAGCCTCCGTTGGAAGAGTAACGGATAAGCAACTGGAACGTTCCCAGTTCGAATCCAACCAAAGAGCGTCGTGATCAAAGGGGGTTAGTGCACATTAAATCTATTGTGGTCACAAATGTCCACACTTGGGCGTGGTGTGAACGTTTTGAGAGTGGGGTGCCAGCTCAGGTGTGGCCTCGTGGGTTTGCGTGTGGAATGATTACTGTGCGGTCTTATCTAACCCATTTACACCTTTTCTAGTTTTTCCCTTTTTGTACATAGTAGTTCAAGGCCGTTGTTCTGGAAGTTTGCCCACTGAACGAGTTGTAAATGGCGCCGGTTTGAATTCTCTCAGGGCGTATTTCCCTTCTGGGTAAGTAGAGTGAGTGTCCATTACTTGAGATTGTCTGTCGTGTTTGGCACAGCTTGGCAGAATATGCCAATATGTTCTTACTCCATAAATACTCCCAAAACAACCAACCGTCTGGCCATTTTGTATGCAATGCATGACGCGCAATGTTAACATTTAAATTTCGGCTGATCATTAACCTTTAGAATACGGCTGGTACAGCAGTTGTACCGTGACCACGCCAAGAAAGAATTTAGACAACGGCCAGTAGATCAGTTGTACATTGAAAGTTATAAGAATCGCGCAAAGTAAGAATTTAGGTCCTGTTCACATGAGGCGCGTTCCCTAACACGCGTTTTCGAGATCATGCATTAAATTATGTTTTTTTATTCCCCTAATTCAAGTTTCCATCTTTGCGATCGATGAACATACAGGGGAAATTTTACGAATTTGAAATCTGCGGAATATTTTACACCATAACGAGATCTTAAATGGAATTTTCTTTAAATAATTAATTATTTAATAAAAATAATTCAATAATCAAATGGTAAATAATTAAATAATAAAAATCTGTTCTTGGTATCGATCTGGCGTAGAATTTTACGCCAGATCAAAACCTTAAATGTGATTTTTTTTAAATAAATAATTAATTATTTAATAAATAACTCAATAATCAAATGGTAAATAATTAAATAATAAATCTGTTTTTGGTATCGATCTGGCTTATAATTGTACGAATGTAATATCCGTTGTAATTTTCACTCCATCTTCAACGTTCGTAATGATAGAAATTTGAATGAGGGGAATACAAAAAAAACATAATTTAATGCTTACGGAACGATGACCTCGAAAACGCGCGTTAGAAAACTCTTCATGTGAACAGGGAATTAGACTACAGCCATTACAGCTCTACTTCGATTTAACCCGGAAACTTTGATGACCTTGTTACAGCGATTAAGAATACAATCCGATGATTAACGAAATAGTGATGCTGCTTCTGTTGATACAAGTCTGTCTAAGGCGAAACAAAGGTGACGAGAAAAGAATAAATACAAAATTCTGTTATCTAGTAACCTCTTCCTTTGGTCACTAAGGGAATATTCAGAGATCCTCCTAAAAGCTCTTTGATATTCAGCTCTTGTGCCTTACTAGAATTACTTAAATCAAATGTGTTTACAGTGGACCTTAAATTAAAGCCAAACGTTTTGTCACTCTCCGTGATTCGAATGTTATACTGTACATTTGTATTCTATACATCTATACCATACTGATTTAATACCTAAGTACAATGTGGTCCAAAAGTCACTAGACCATTTTCAAATTGAATAACTCTTTTATGTATTAAAAATTCGCATTTATTCTCTTATAAACAATAAATATACTTGGAAATTATTTTTAATTAGTTTCGTAGATTCGTAGATAGTAATTCTTTTTTACTTGTTTAGATGGTGATTGTCTGACCCCAAAATGCAAGCTCTTTGGGTTAACGCAATTGACCGTTGATTTTGAAGATAAGATTGGAATATTTTTACTCCTTGCTCTCTGTTGTGAAATTCTCCATTACTATTTTTCAAGGATTGCGCATAAATAATCTGAAAAAAAAAGTAGAACAAATTAACAGCAAAAAGTTATTAGATTTTAAACGGTCTAGCAACTTATGGGCCACCCTGTTCTTGTCCATATAGGAGCGCAAGTTGCAGATTCATGAGCACCTATTTCACCAACACACTTTTACTTTGAGCTGAAGTCAAATAGAAAGGCTAAAAAAGTGACACGCGCATACCAATCAGAAGTACCGGTGCGAGCGGTGAAAAGGATCTCATTGGTCTACGCGTGTCGCTTTGCCCGCTTCCTATTTGAATTCAACTTTATCGTGTTTGATGTTGTTGAACGCGGTTGTTTTTCTGTTCCAATACATTGGGATTGTATCGACAGTGAGCATTTCATTTTCATACATTTGGATGTCGCTATTTTGGTATCGGTGCCAACACATTGCAGTGTCAACCAATAGTGCGTGTTGCTGAAGTCATCGCGTCTGCCTTATACCTCAAGCAGGGCCCGATTTAGAAAATTTGGTATAGTAGGCACAACACGCAGGAAGGGGCCCCTCCCTCATATTATTTGTTCATCACAAAAACTAATTTTATAACAATAATTGGTACTTACGTATTTGACTGTTGACCGTTTCACAGATGTCACCAAAAAGTTTGAGAAAGTCGTGACATTACTTATAACTCTTGACAAAACAAAATAAAGCAGATGAAAATTAAAAACGTAATAGTTAGATAATTAATGTAATTACAAGAATGTGATAGTGGGGGAAACCGTCAACGTTCATTTACGTAACTACCCAATAATTTATGTAACTACTTAAAAACTTTTTATAATTTTTAGATACTTTTGAAACTTAGGGGCCCTAGGCCCGTGCCTCACGGACCTAATGGTAAATCAGGGCCTGACCTTCTAGTGGAACGCTTCTAACCCTTTGAGCATCACGAGATGGAGTTGCCTTTACCCCTTACTTGACATTAAATGACAGAACTACCGGTTTTTGGTCACAGGCATCGGTTCTGTATAAACGCTTCAACGCGTGTGTTGGTTCTTTTCGGAGGGGGTATGGCCGGATTGGGGTAGAGGCATGTCTTGTAACCCCTCGTTTTCGAAGTGTAGAGCGTCGTAAAACTAGGTACAGCAGAAGTGACGCTAAATTCTGTCCACTGGAACCGTTGGACTTATGGACGTAAGCGGACGCTGGTCTTGCTCCGATGATACCGCGGGACTGAAGCCATTGTCTTTTACTCATTTAAGCCGCGTTTACACCGGAGTTGCAAATATTTTTCTCCCCTTTTTGTAACGAAGACGTTTTACGATCCACTCCGGTGTAAATGCATTGTCGACTTGTATCGGCAACACAAAGGGAACAGGGCTATCTATATATAGTTCAATTAATGTTATCACCAGCTTTCTCGTCTACGCCATTTCAATCGAACTAGGGGGCCCGCCCCCTGCTCGCTAACGCTCGCCAACCCCCAGAGAATTCCTTCGCAATCCTCATTGGTTCGCTGCTCGAACCTATGCTCGCTTCGCTCGCATCAATGAAGACATGTGTCCTAGCAGAAGGAATTGTTAACAAAATATGATATTCCAAAAAAATATTTTTCAAATCTAAATTTTATGCTGTTTATCAGAAAAGATATTTACAGTACCTCTGGAATCAGAATTCAAATGGAAACTTTGAGCAAATTTTGACTCGAAATGTGAGCGTTGATATGGAAATTGAAAACCCAGCATGTTGGTTGTGTGTACATTTACCCAGTACTCGAGCCACCCACGCTTTTTCATTGAGTTTGTTGTCGAAAGTTGTAATGCAAGCGTCTTCTTGAACTATAATAGTTTGCCCCGAAACGGACTTTTTTTTAAAATGACCCTGAAAATATCCTCCGTTTCTTTGATTTCTATTATTTACTGCAACAGCTCGACTAAAATTCTTTTTTTTTTTCAATAAAATTTCAACCGATAACGCTATAAATTCAATTGAAGCGCGAGGCTTTGGGATAAACAAAGAATCGTACAATGTTGCCAAAACGCGAAAACAAATAACGTCTTTTTTGCGTGCCACGTAAGAGAATTATATATATAGATACGTACCTCACTGAGTGGCGGGAGGTGGGGTCAGGGCAAGCGATGAGGGCAAAATGTCACACAGAGCGAACAAAAGACGGCGTGAGCAACGATCGGGGTGCCGAAGGGCAGATAGGAGCGGTTATTGTTAAGCAATACGGAAAGGTGACGAAATAGAGGGCATTTTCATCTCAAGTTTCGTCGCGGAGAAATGTCCACCAAAAGTTGCAGTCCTTTGATCTTCACCGACACCTGATGGAAAGTAAAATTGGAATTACAAACTCGCCGATCTTGACGATAAAGTCGATGTTTGGAGGGGAGACGTGTTTGCAATTCCAGTGTAAACGTTGACTTTGTAAATACTTTTAAATATCTAATTGAATGTGCTGTACACCTCAAATCTGTTTTTAATTGCCTAAGCAGCACTCACCACTTCAATTTATCTCACGACGGTAAAGCCGGAAGACAGTTTAGATTGGTTGAAAGAATCCCAGGAATGATTCCATAGGCCGAGGAGGTCGAAACTGGTTAATAGTCACGAATACAAGACTGCTGGTTACGGAATGGAAAAAAGCGTGTGAACCCCACGGAGGGTTAAATTTCTTTGGCGTTGAAGTTGCAGGAATGAAATCAAGATAAACACTCAACATTTATTTTAAACACCAGAAATTAAAAGCAGGCGTATAACTTAAAAAACACAAGATTCTTTCCTTGCACGATGACTAAAAAACATAACTGGAATTGGATTTGTAGTACAGCCTGGAGGTCATCCACACAAGGAAGATAGCTGGAGAAGGAAGCAGATTGAGAAAATATTGGCGAGCTGCTTTTATAATCGGTGTAACGCCGTGAGTAGAATTGAAGTGGCGAGTGGCTTGTAGGCAATTGAAAACAGCTTTTAGATATTTAATTAGATAATTAACATATTTAGTAGATAAACAATTGAAGGCAATTTCGAGGCTAAAATACGTAAGAGACACAAATGGTTTCAGTCCCGCGGTTTCATCGGAGCAGACCAGCTCTGCGTCCGTTCACGCTAAATGGTCAACAACGATCCTTCTTTTTTCGTGGGGACAGAACAAAGCGTCACTTCGCCTGTACTTCGTTTTTATGACAGTTCAAAAACGAGAGGCTACATCACATTCCTTTTCCCCCATCCGGTCATAAAGCCGCCAGCCGATTCCCTTATCGACGGCGAATGAATATCTAGAAGAAGGGAGACACCACTGAAGTGCAGGCGTACGAAGTTTAAATTTGCATACAGTTAATTTGCTTACGGCTTCTTCTCGTGGACGCCGCTTAAGCGAAGACATTTAATCTTCGGTTTCCTAAGAAAGCGTAGCCGTGATGTAGCGGTGGGTGACTTCACTAAAACGTTGTTTATACTAACACATGGTGTTGGTTTCCTAGAGAGCGGTGTTTGTGAGCGTAATGAAAATGATCAGAGCCGCCATTTCCATGACTGTCGTCATAGCGGTCTCAAACAGTTGGGGAACGTTTTTTCTCTTGCAGCGGCAAGATTTCATTTCCTGCTCCAAACGATTCGAGCGAAGAGGAGCAAAATGAATAAACATTTTTGATTGCCATTGATTCATTCGTTTTTGTAAAATCGGGATCGTTAAACACAGAATGAAAATTTCAACGGATTTGAAATCTGCGGAAAATTTGACACCAGACCTTACATGTGATTTTCTTTAAATAAATAATTAATTATTTAATAAATAATTAAATAATTAATTATTTAATATATAATTGAATAATAAAACTGTTTTTGATATCGATCTGGCATAGAAATTTACGCTGATTTGAAATCTGTTGAAATTTTTACTCTACCTTCAACGATCCCGAAGTTAGGAACTTTGAACGAGAGAATAAAAAGCCACTTTGTTTTGTTTCTCGAATCAAATAAACCACGACAGCCGTCTGTGTTGACCATTCTCCAACGTATTCTGTCCGTTTAAGTTGACACCTCTGGATTCTTGTTTAGACGGTCGTCTAGTTATGCCCGCGGCATCATGACGTATCACGGCTTCACTTTCTTAGGAAACCGAAGTGACGTATGTGACGTCAGAAAGCCACACTTCCGTTTCAGGAATTTAGCAACTGTCCTACATTTTTACGCATGCGCTTACCTCAACACCCCATGCAGTAGGGTACTTTTTTCGGCGACAAACCCCTCCGACAGATCAAAAAGCAATCCACAAAAGATACCTCGACGCATTAATGAAGAAACGCCTTCCTATTCATTACTTTCAATTTATTCGCTGTAAAATCAACAACGTCGCCTGACACCGATGTACTTTCAACAGCATTCCGTGGAGGATCGTTAAGTAAACACCCAATTGGCAGAGTAAACAGAACGGAGGGAATATGCATGCGCCCTCTAAAAACACCGCGCAATGAAGGCCCTAAATTAACAACTGAAAAGACAACCCCTTTCTTCCTCATGAATCGACACCGAGTATCAAACGCGAAAAAAGAATCGCATCGTGGAGACGGCTATGATCGGGGTCGCTTCCGAACAAAACACCAACTGAAATCTCTTGAATATGCATGAGTTCTTTGTGTTCCTTTTTCACCGCACTTCGGACACGCGTTTCTCATATTGCGGTTGTGTTGGGTTACCGGCCATAGAAGATGTGGCGTGATATCTGTTCTCATGAGGTTCTTATGGTAAATAAGAGGTAAAATTCATGTGAATGCCTCCCTTAAAAATGGATATTCCCATCCCTGTTTCATTGAAGCGTATCTCCAGGGGTTTTGTTTTGATTCGAGACCACACGCATTTGAATTATGGAATTGAAATGCATGCGTTTGAATTGTGCGAAACACAGAAGTCGTGGGTAAGCGGTGTAATTAGCATGTAAGCTTTGGCGAGAGTGCAGTGCAAGTTAAACAGTACCAACTTTTGTGCAATGCTGAATGCATTTTGAATAAATCCTGCAGGGAGTATCCTCAATAGCCCAGTTGATTATTGGTAGCAATTAGTAAAACCGAAAGGTTGCGAATTCGTGATTCGATCCAACCAAAGACCCTTGTATATGTAGGGGGATCATGCACGGAAAATCTATCGTGTCCTCACCTTCGCGTGGTGTGGAGGTTTGAGTGGAGTGTCAGCCCAGGTGTTGACCTTGTCATATGACCGTAATTCAATATCTTAAGGTTTATGTGATCTTCACAAACCTCAGATACCTTAGTAATCTATTCGTTTCGAGTGGGATTTACTGTCTTTGGTAAACATGGGGGTCGAGATGCTAGGATGCCCGAGCGATCTTTTTCTTCACCGAATTTTGAAAACAGCAGTCGAATCAAAAACATACATCAAACGCAATTATCGGCTCAATATGTATTATATATTTATAATAAAATATGTGAAAATTAATATACTTAAGTTATTTAAAGCCAAGGCATACTTTCAGAAATTGAAATTCTGTCGATCACTTTTGAAGTTTAATATTTTGTCATGGACATAGAAGATGTGTTATTTATAAAGTGTCTGTGGTCATTTGGGGCTGTGTAGATAGGTCGTTCCGTAGCTAGAAAAGAAAAAAAGGTGTGGTAGGAGCACAATTTGCACTGCAGAACATCGTAACTTATGATTGGAAAAAAAATCGGCCAAAATTTTGATAATCTTAAGGAAAAAATTGTTCTGCAAAGACTGTGTTTGTTCTGCGACGTACGTTGCAGTTTTAAGCACTTTCTGCACCCAAGACCCAGGGCTGACTTCGAATCTTTTCATTTTGAACGGATTCCGTAACGTTATAAATAGACCGTTGTGTTGTTCCATGGCACGTTGATTCAACTACCTACCATGAGGTCCGAAATCCTCGGCGTTGCGAGTGACGATGTTTCAAAAGAAAACACATTTGCATCGAACAGCATCCCCTTTCATCTTCAGTCGCAGACACAAATTCTTTGACGAAAAAATGTTTATTAGAATTTATCTAACCACTTTTAAGTTTTGGCCTAGAATTTCGAATCTCCTGTACGGTAAGGTTATTCTAATTAACTTCGTACTACGAGAGCAACGCAACGGGCTATTGACGACGATCCGGGATAAATCCCCTAAGGGAAAGATTCGAGGACAACACCACGCAATTTTGAACCACGGTCAGCAGTATACAGCTCACCTGTATACAGATTGAGCAAAATCGAAGCACTATAATCATACCTCACTATATAATCATACTCCTCTATAGAGAGTACGCAAATGCAGTAATGGGGGTAGCCTGGTTTGAACAGCAACGGACTAGCACCCGAAGGGTTGAGAGTTTGAATCCAACAAACACCGTATAAAGGGGGCTGGTGCACGTTAAATCTGTCTTGGCCTCAAATGTTCTCATGTTGGCGTGGTGTCGAGGTTTGGAGAGTGGGTCGTGACCTCGTTATCTGACTGTGGTTTGCGGAGTCCTCGAATCTTTCCCTTCGGGGGTTGATACAGTACCCATCACCAATAGCCCATAGTGTTATTCAAGTGTGACGTTCATTTAAAATACCAATAGCAAAACATACAACACACAAACCGATTCTCAGTTCGTTACACGAAAGACATACGCCAGTTGCGCCCTGGTCCTTTCAGTTAAATAAATCGCTCCTCCGTTTGAAATTTCATCCGTACAGAAACCGGTAGTCCATCCTTAAGAAATGCATCGCGAGCACTTCCGTGGGCCTATTAGAAACATGTTCCGACACCGAAAGGAGATGAAAACTGATATTTTACACCTGGGGAGGACACTAGAAAAAAATGAAGCGTGCAACTCTTATTTCAGCTTTTCAGAAACTAATATATCTCGTATGAATTCAAAAAGAGAGCGTTCAGAAGATCATACAATCGCCCACGCGGTAGCCAAGTTCGAAGAGCCCGGGAGCAGAAAATGTTTAAAACTACGACATACGTCCCCGAACAAAGTCTTGCAGAACAATTTATCCTTAATTTTATCAAAATTTTGGCTGATTTTTTTAATCATAAAAATACGGTCTTCTGCAGTGCAAAGCGCGCTCCTTTCCACAACTTTTTTTCTTTTCTAGCTGAGGCAAATCCTCCCCACACCGCCCAAATGACCACAAACACTTCATAAATAACACATCTTCTATGTCAGTGACAAAATATTTAACTTCAAAAGGTATCGACCGAATTGCAAATTCTTAAAGCATGCCTTGGTTTTAAGTAAAATAAGTTAATTAATTTTGATGGATTATTATACAAATATTTAATACACATTGAGCCTATAATTGTGTTTTACGTCTGTTTTTGATTTGACTGCAGTTTTCAAAATTCGGACAATATGCCTGCAGAACAATTGCAATTGCTTGGCGTTGTGTTGCAGAACAGTGAATCTAAATTCTGCACCTGGGTAATATAAATCGTATGAATTCAAAAAGAGAGCGTTTTGACGGCTGGGTCACGTGATATTTCGTTGTGAACGTGAGCACATACTTTCGCCCCACCGCGGTAGCCCATTAGGAAGAGTAGCGGATTAGCAACAGGATGGCTACAAATCCGAAACTGTCCACCAGAGACGGTCGTGCACGTTGAGTTTGGCGCACGTTCAATACGTCGTGGCCTCAAATGCACTTACGCTGGCTCGATGCGTCAGTTTGGAGAGTGGAATGCTAGCTCAGGTGTTGCCCTCGTAATCAAACCGAGGTTAAAACTGAGGATGTGTTGTCCTCGTATTTTTCTTTTTGGGGTTGATATCGGACCGTTGCCATTGGCACGCTGTGTTGCTCCTGTGCGACGTTAATTCAACTACCTATCTACAGAAGCAAAGTTTGGGTAACTCAAGTAACAAAGTGTAACACTTCCCCAATGCAGAGTTTCAAACACACAGAGACATTCATTTGCTTGTACGCATCGTATAGGATATGACACCTTTATGTAAAAGAGACGTTCAAATGAACTAAATTGGGGTGGTGAGATGTCTGTCCTCCTTGTCTAGGTGTTTTCGAAGTGCGTTCAGTCGAAGAGGGGTCTTTAAAAACATTCTAAATGTTTAAATAAACTACATTGATATGAGGTGATGGGTCTTCAGAAATAAAGTTTTTAAAACTTAATGGCTTATAGTTATCTTCAAAGGATTAAGCTTCTTGTGCTTGTAATTAGGTACAGCTTGTAATTGAAAAGTACACACAGTTCACGGTACAATAATTAACATTATAGAATAGATAGAACAATAGAATGAATAGTTTACAATACAAGAATTACCACTATGGATTAAACAGTACAAAAGAATGAAAAGCTTACAATACAAGAATTAACACTATAAAATAGTTAGCACAATAGAATGAACTGTGCATAATAGGATAGATAATTTACCGTTGGGTATTTAAAACAGTATAAGTTGCACGATAGAATAGATAGTCCACCATAGGACAGACGACACAATTGTATAGACTGCACAATGGAATATATAGTGCACCATAGAATAGATAGTGTACCATAGGATAGACGACGCAGAAGAGATAGTGCACCGTAGGATAGACTACAGAATAGAAGAGATAGTGCTCAATATAAACGCAGAAGTAAAACATAGTAACCGAGTGAAACATTTACTTTCGTGGTATTGCATAGAACATGAAACTTTTACACGAAGCAGAAGCATTCGAAATGAAAACAAAAGTTCGCGAAAAAGACGCAAAGGGGGCGCATTGAATTGAAATAAAAACACTTTACAGAAACTCTCGTGCAGCCATTTCGATACACACAATTTGCGTGCCCGTTGCCACAGCGGCACGCACTTTGCGGAAGTTGGCATAGATAAAAACAGCCGAACGTGCGCTCGCCCCCCGTAAAAAGAAATCGAACGTAAATCTTTATTTGTTGCCCGAAAGTGCCGGTCGGCTGGGGCTAACTTTCAGTCTAGGGAGGATTATATTCGAATTCCTTTCCGCCCCCACACCTCCCCGGAACGCAAAGAGGGGTAAAAATATGCCCCTCGTCGGAAAAAGTTGAAATGGCATTTTGTTTCCACGAATTCCGTTTCGAGTTTTAAAGGTTATGAGAGACAGCACATGTGCATGTCTATTGAAATTGAGTTTTATACCAACCTCTTTGTTTCGGCCCGCTGTTTTTCCAGGGCACTCTCTGTGAGGGTTTATAGGGCTCTTTTTTTAATAAATAAAACATTTCGATATGAATAATGCTCCTAGGTGCGTTTCGTGAGTGGAAATGGTTGGATATTGCGTGTATGTGTAGGGTTAAGCGTTGCGATGAAATATATTTCCAAGTTACATGATCTCTATAACGTAACTTGAAACAACCTTTTAATCTAGAGGAACGTGGAATCCAACTCCTTTTAGAAAGTGTATATTTCAAAAGTATAAATATCTCTAACGCCTTGTTTCAAAAGATCCTACCATGTGTAAGAGAACTTTTAACCGTCTGATGGGTTTATGCGCATACATTCTTATAGCAAAATGAAGTATTCCCAGTTTGACTACTAACCAATTTTGACCTTGACCAATAGAATATTTTATAGGTTCCTTCAAGGCCACGGTAGCCCTGTTGGAAGATTAATAGATTAGCAACTGCTGAAGAGTTGATCCAATCAAAGACGGATGGTTCAGGTTAAACCTGTCGTGTCCTTAAACGTCCTCAGATTGACGTGGTGTGGAAGTTTTGAGGTTGGGGTGCCAGCTCAGGTGTGATCTCGTAATCTGACCGTCGATCAAAATTACTTGGTTCTGTCCACGGATGTTTTTCCACTCTTCGGGTTTGGTCCCGAACTATTGCCGCCCGACCAACCGGTCTGGTGGTTAAGGTGTTATCCTCTTGATCCGAAGGTTTGTGGTTCGAATCCGGGTCAGTGCATGGGTATTTGTAAGCGTATTGTGTAGAGGCCGCTGCTGCACCTTAAATCTGTCGTGGCCGAAAGTCCTCACGTTGGGTTGGTGGGGACGTTTGGAGAGCGGGGTGGAAGCTGAGGTGTTACCTCGTCATCTGAATTCAAAATTACGTGGTGTTGTCATCGGATCTTTGTAGAGTGAATAACCATAATGTAGGAAATGATCTGCAGAAAGCTTGGTTGTCGGAGTGAACGCTGCCCACTAAGTCATCGGCAACTCTTGCCGCCACCTGCAGTAAATACATCCCAAACACAGACTCGTCTTGTTTACATAATAGACATCATAACAGTACAATCAACAATAACGAATACTAATGATCCTGAAAATTAACAGTACATTTTCTGAAAGTACCCAGTCCGCGCGCGCGAGTGAACAAGTATAATCTTGAAACTGCTAAACAGGAATCTAGGTTCTAGGATGTGAGAGTCAGTGCTGTGCACTGAACCATTGGCGACTCTTGCCACACACAGTGCCTACATCACAGACACATTTTCAAAATTGCCCAATATAAAAACAATCACCATTAACGGAATCAAATAATCGTGAAAATTAACAGCACCGTTTCTGAAAGCAACCAGACGATTGAAAAAGTTATAGGATGTGAGTCAGTCCTGTTCACTGAGCCAACGGCAGATCTTGCCACAGACATTACCTCCATGACACAGACGCATCTTCATAACTGCCCAATAACGGTACAATCACTATTAACGAATTCAAGCGATCCTGAAAATTAACAGCACCGTTCATGAATTCATCTAATAGAAATGCTACAAATGGCCACAGCCTCCTCAATGTGAGTTGCTCACGCCCACTCCGCTGTGGGTATTAAATCCCACAAACGAGCTCGACGATGAAGAGTCCACACACGCGGTGGGATCCCTGCACTAGACATATCATTCCTCCCCCAATTTGATCGATTCCCGAAATTTTGCTTTTCTAATAACAGATTGGCCGTAAAGCGCAACTCCCGCTAATAGCAGTGACTCAGTGCAATGGAGCGTGTGTTCCGGTGAGCTATGCCTGAACGGACATCAATATATCCCACTGTTCCACCTGTATGCACACTTGAGCACGGGAGGGATTCCCAGCGGAGGCAGGGATCTACTTCTGCGCCTTCTGGAATGCCGGGATAAGCTCCCGGATTCCCTTTTCGCAATGTTTATCGCCCCTGTCTTAACGCATTGACTGGGGAATGGGGAGAAGGGTACTCTGGGGGTACCGGACAAGCGTCGTCGAGAACCGGGGCTGGCAGAGTGGTGTATGTGCCACTCTGTGACGGGCTGTTTGTCCGGGGTCCTCTTCGAGTTCCCACTGGGCGGAATTGCTGAGAGGGAGGTTCTCGTGGTGGTAAAAGAAGTTCTGGTGGAAAGGAGATCAATTTTTCAAATTTCCGCGGGGATCGATAGTGTTGCCAACGATTCCTACAGTTCTTGTTTAATATTCGGTTATTGTTCTCGTCTGTGTTTTAGTCGGCAAAACGAGGAATTGCCCATTGCCCTGTTTCTAAATAGGTAAAATATACTCCGGTCTAGAGTGGCAGGTTTTGCGATTTTTTGCTGCGAAATTACCATGAGCATGGTTAGCGAAAATACCTTTTCGTTAGCGAAAATACCATATCGTTAGAGAAAATACCATATCGTTAGCGAAAATACCATAAGTATGGTTAGCAAAAATACGTTATTGTTAGTAAAATACCATACGTATAGTTAGCGAAAACACCTTATCGTTTGTGAAAATACCATAAGTATGGTTAGTGAAAATACCTTATCGTTAGAAAATGCTATATCATTAACGAAAATACCATATCGCTAGGGAAAATACCATAAGTATGGTTAGCGAAAATACCATATCGTTAGGCGAAAATACCATGAGTCTGTACTGCGGACGTGACGTCACTAGACTTCTTTTCAACTACAATTTGAGCACTTCATAGGGATAAAGATTCCTAAAAAGGAATTCTGAAATGATAGGTGACAAATGATAGGTCAATGCTCATTGGATTAAATTCCAAGAGTCATCAAAACGGTGAGAAACTAATTTATAAGGTAACCCCAGATAAATCGTATCACGCGAAAGCACTTGGTTAGCTGAAGTAAGATATTCGCTGTCAGGTATGGTTTGCTTACACTGAAAACCCTATCATGTAACATATTTTTATTGTTCTAAATCCAAAAATATTTGGGGTTGACTCAAGCCCCTCGAATACAGCCATGCTTTATGTTTAATGGAAATTTCCATCATCAATCAATGTTGCTTTAAAACGTTTTAGTTCAGTGCTTTTAAAAATCGGCTCTTTTTTTGGGGAGGATTTTCATTTTATTGCATTCTCTTACAAGAACGTGGGATGAAAGACCAAAAGAAAAAATTAATTTAACCTAGGGAGAAAAGATTTACATAACATTCTGGTCTTAATTATACATTTTACAGTGCACGAAATTAAAAACCAGCGAACTGTTTGGGCTCTTAATATACGATATACAAGTATATCGTCGTTAGGCTGACCAAATCTCGAACCAAATGTTTGAAATTTTTACACTGAATTTATCTAAAGTAAACAAATGTATTCCCCAGTCTTGCCTTTGTTGCTAATCTTGCCGTTTAAGTGGTTTCGACTAGAAATCTCGTCCATCAAGATCGGACCAATTTTGCTGATGACGACTTATCTTAACACGTTCGCTGCCAAAGATGATATGGTGTGTTGATACTATTTCTTCGCCATTGAAGTGGATTTTTCCCAGAAGCCAATATTAGCCACGCTAATACCACAATAGATTGACGAAAGCTCAGTCAACACATTTGCAATTTCACAATCTGTTAGAGGCTTATTTAGGCTATGTGTTAGAGGCTATTACATTTTTTTTTTATGGGGCGTGAAGGTCCTGCAGAACTATCGTCTCTACAACTCATGTATTAAAAGATTTTTTTTAAAACTAATAAAGCTATCAATTCGAAACCACATACCTTTACAACTAGCTTCGAACCTTTATTCCACGCCAATATCAAGCCAATACTATGCCAACACCTAACATATAATGCCGATTGAAGCGGACAATAAATGGTAAGGCGCAGCTCTTCCCGCGCGAACGCGTGACTGGCTACTGAGAAATCACTCCACACCACGCGCTGGCGTGAGAATCAGTAGCGAAGGTATTAAGATACTGAGGAATTTTATGTTGACAAGATGAAGATCTGGTCAGTAATTAGTTGCCTCAACCATTATCACCAAGATCAAGACCTGGTCTCGCCATTTCATCTTTCTTCTTATGGCGAAAGATATCGTCCATCAGATCTGCCAATCAATTTGCTAATGACAAGATACCTGACAACCAAGAGGAGGGTTAAATAGACTCGCCATTTTTAAATACTTGTGAAAGTAGTAAACAAATAACTTAATATTAGGTTTCTTGTTTTATAATTGGAAACTATCTCATATTCAAAGGCATACCGTCTCATTAGTTTCAAACCGAGTGTCTTAAAATAGTCAGGCGCACATTCACGAGGGTTTCCAAACACCCGGAAGTTGATTTTTTCATTATCTGGTACCGAAAAGGCAAAACACGAATTATCATACCCCATTTAATATATCCATATTCACCTCAAACTTCATTTAAAAGTTTGCAACCGGATATTAAATGTCAAATGCTCAGAACCGCGCCGTCCCGGAATGCAGTTTTATTATTTTTTTCCACTTAGGTTTCGCACTAAGAGCAAACATTTCCATGGTGTTTATGAAAACATTTCATGGTTCCCCCGCATTTGGCAGCAGATATTAGAAGAGTTTGAAATGAAGTTGTTAATTTAAAATTTCAAAAAATGCTTTCGCGTTACCTATTTACTGGCACTTTCCAGCGCCATGTCTCCTGTCAATATCCTTCGTTGAATTGAAGAACTGGTAACACATTTTTTAGAAAGTGAGGTTTTGGAAGAGAGCAACTATTTTTTTATCGAAAGCCTCAAACCAAAGAAAAATTTAATTCGAAAATGCCCATTATCACAATCCGGGTCTGTGGAAAATATAACCAAAACATTACTTTTAGTTGATCGATAGTGTGATAATTAAAAATAGTTGAAAATCTGTCTAATTTTGTAATTAAAAACCATCTAATTTTGTAGTTTTTCTAATCAAAAATCTTGACTAAAAAGTGTTTTGTAAGTACGAGTATTTCCGATTATGTGGGAGCCTACAATTGTAAACGAGAATCAAATTTTTTGAAACCCAAAACTAGTTTAGAATTTGAACTTAATTTTTTCACGAATAGTAAAATATAAAATTAGAGATAAATTAGGCTAAAAACAAATCCTATATTCACTACTCTGAGAGATTCATCTCTCCGGGAGCAGAAAGTGCTTAAAGCTGCAACGTACGTCGCAGAACACACAAAGTCTTTGCAGAACAATTTTTCCTTAATTTTATCAAATTTTTGGCCTATTATTTTTTCAATCATAACTTACGATGCTCTGTAGCGCAAAGCGTGGTACATGCCACACCTTGTTTTCTTCTCTAGCTACGGAACAACCTCTCTACACTGTCCAAATTACAACAAACACTTTATTTATAAATAACACATCTCTGCTGTCAATGGCAAAATATTTAACTTCAAAAGTCCTCGACAGAATTACAAATTCTGAAAGCATGCCTTGGCTTTCAATAAAGTAAGTTAATTAATTTTGATGTGTTTTATTATAAATATGTAATATATATTGAGCCGATAATTGTGTTTGACGTCTGTTTTTGATTTGATTGCAATTTTCAAAATTCGGACAAAATACCTGTAGAACCATTGCAAATGCTTGGAGTTGTGTTGCCGAACACTGAATATAATTCTGCACCTGGGTTCATCTCCTTTAGGTGTGTACAGGCTTCACGAAACCAAGGCACTCTAGTGATCTCTTTTTTTCCCCATGATGTATACTGCTTTCAGTAATCACGGTAGAGTCGCGTTCTTTGAATACCCAAGATATCTTTTACTACTTTCATTGCACTACTTTATTCCCTCTTTTCCCCACTTTCACGATGTATTTTTTATTTAATACTGTGCCTAATATGTCCCTTGCGTCAAAAAACCTATAATCATTCTACTATTTTTAAACATAGAAATTAAATGGGCAATTTAGAGAGTAAAGTAAAAAACCCATCAAGAGTATTTTGTCAAGAAACAAAATGTAAAAGTAATACAATTTTTTCTTGCGCAGGTTTGCATGAATCGGAACACTTTTTAAGCATAACTAGGTACATTTACTCTGTTCATGTGTTCTCTCTGACAGTGTGTTGTGCATTGACAAAACAAATATCGACCCTTAGACCAAAATCTGACCATTCTTTTAAATCGTCCTGCAGTTGTACTAAGTATTTCCCTTGATTTCATCAATGAAATCTAAGTTCCCTACTATCAATGCCAACATTCATCCCCATCTAAGCACTAAATTCCTCCGTGTTTGAGAATGGTTGAGGTAAGGTAATTTAAATTAACGTTTTACTAGAGTAACACAACGGGCTATTGACGACGGTCCGGGATCTATTCCCTAAGGGAAAGATCCGAAGACAATACCGAGTAATTGTGTACCATGGTTAGATGACGAGGATACACCTGAGCTGGCAACCCTCTCTCCAAACTTCCACGCTAACCCAACGTGAGGAATTTTGGCCACGATAGATTTGAGGTGCACCAGCCGCCTCTACAATATACGCTTATAAATATCCATGTACTGACCCGGATTCGAACCAGGAAACTTCCGATCTAGAGTATAACACCTTAACCACCAGACAGGTTGCTTGGCTTGAGAATGGTTGAAGATCGCTGTGTTCATAGAAGCTGGTTCACGTTAAATCCGTCGGGCCTCAAATATTCTCACATTGGTGTGGAGTAGTAGTTTGGAGATTGGGGGTTCCAGATTATGTGTGACCGTGGGCTGACTGCTTTGCAATGACGAGGTGTTGTCCTCGGATCTTCCCCTCGGGATTGATTCCGGACTGTCGCCAAAATATTTAGTGTACATTTATAATAAAACATATTTTCCGGTGCTCCAATGCGACGTTAATTCAACTACTTAATTTCCTCAAATAGACAATATGAATCTTGCATAAAATATCAAATATATTCCTTGAATTGTATGAAGATAGTACACATTTTGGGAATCGTGAAGTTACACGATACTTGCATGTCCACATAAACTGCACGTAAGTGTAGAGGCATCGTTGGGAGCTTCCTTAAATCAGTTTAAAAACAATCGCCAAATGTATGCTACAGAAGAGCAATGTAACTAATGATAGGCGATGCATGGATAAGAATAAAATATTGAAACAACACTGAGCCTACTAATCATATTATTTTAGATTTAGTATTCTATGCAACTCCACCTGGATGTGTTGCCAGCAAGTTTTATTTGTAACATTTATAATAAAACTTATTTTTCTGTTCAGTCATAACAATAAATAAAAATGAAATTAGTTTATCAACAAAACTTGTGCAACGTTTCCTTTTATCGATTAAGAGTTTGCCCATTACAATAAATGTATGAATGGCTTAGTACATTAGTTTGAATCGATTTCTTGTCATCCAGACTTTTATGTAATTAGTTAGTGCTCAGTTGGTTTTTCATTTGTACCTTTTAAAAAAAAATCAAAACTCTGCGATATGGATTCTAGGAATTGATATTTTCATTTAAGTCTAGG